>OY292528.1:9637176-10866556 GCA_958496365.1 Subacronicta megacephala
GTTAGTGGAAGAAGCAATCAAAACCTGACAAGAATATTGCCTCGAAATTAGGTTGCATTTGCTTCATATAAAAAATGTTTACTTCGTTGCGTGGAATAAATAGTGATTGTGTATATGAATATTTGTGTTTGTAAATGCAACCACAATAAAGTAAAAAAATCTTGTCTATTTTAACAATGAAAGAGGTATAAAACCCGACATCTTGAGCAAAGATAGAAAGAGATAGCTAGCACAATGAATTAGACAGTTCATACTGCGAAGCATTACCCATCTCTTTCATTTGACAAAATAATTGCCGCTTACTTTAACTACTAACTATGTAGTTTGTGAAATTAATGATCTAATTCTGAAAATTCATTGATAGAAAGTTACACTATCCTTGAATAACATAAACCTACGTTTTGTATTTTATAGGCATTTTCCATGCAAAGATCGTCTTCTGGTGTACCTTACCAGAAGACGCAAATTCGAATCCTGGTATTAGACTATAGTGAACCACGCTAGCCTACTGTGGGTTGGCAATCTGTAGGTTTCGTACTCATATCGAAAAAATTACACAATGACAGTTATCACACATTCACGAGGTAATTTTGGAACGGTTTCTCGGTTTTTCACGATAGATGTATGCTACTGTTGTATATATTACAGGCAGCGGCGGGTCGTGCGTGTCGGGGGCGGGGCCTGGCGGGGCGGGGCCCGGCGGGGCGGGTCCTGGCGGGCGGGGGCGGGGGGCGGCAGCGGGGGCGTCATCTGCAGCGCGCGCTCGCCTAAGGGACGACAAGCACGTCAAGCACGAGCCGCACCAAAACTGCCACCACCACCATACGGTAACTATTATTATATTTTTACAATATTCGATATATCAGAGCTGAAAATATAATTGGTAAATTCCAAAATATTCAAAGTTTTGTGATCCATAATTGTCAAATTCAACACTTCCAATAAACAACACTGTAGTGCAGAGCAAGTATAGTATTACAATAATTATCACGGGAATTGTTGATAAAATTATCATGGATTTGATCCTTCTTCATATAAATAGTCCGCCAATAGGATCTTGCAGCAAAATTGTAAAAATCAGACTTTTTGACACGAGAATATTATTATGATAATATGTAAGTATAAAAAAATGACTTCATTCGCAGCAACAGCAGCAGCAACAACAACACCACCACCACCAGCAACATCAACAACAACAGCAGCATCAACAAACCCAGCCACAACAGGCGCAGCCGCAGCAACCCAGCAACCAGAACTCGCGGGTCGGCGGCAGGCGTGCATCTGTGGCCACGCCGCAGAGCCAAAAGAAACGGCTACTGGCGCTCGCGCAGCAGGAGGCGCACGGCCAAGCGGGAACACGAACATGCGCACGCGCATCTACCGCCCGTCAGTATACTTAACTGTTGAATATATTTTTTATATAACTAACTATAACCGCTGGTGTGACGCTTGCAACACCAGCGGTATCACTCGCATGTTGCCATACCTGTGGAAAAGAGAGTGGAAGGAGACGGAAGGGGACTGAGGGAGGGAATTGTGCCTCCGGCGCTCGAATTAAAGAGATACATACCGTCACATTAATGTCACACCTGTATCCCGTAATGTTCAGGCGTTTTGATGGTTCAGCCCACCCACAGTTAGCTGGCGTTTTTAATCCATATCAAATTCGAATTATAAAAACATTGTCTTATGGTTTACCTGAGCTGCTACCGAGTTAAGCCTGGTAATCAAACACAAGACCTCACGCTCAGTTCCTGTTATTTACCAGTGGGACGCTATATATAATAATAATTATGTATATACGCAAGCATACATCAAACTATTATATCCAGTATAAGCTTACCGCTGATTACGAAAGGCTTTCTTTACAGTGCGGTCGTCAGCTTATACTGAACAACTCTAGATGGATGTGTATTATATAGAAACGAAATGGAAAAGCTTCTGAATTTTTTAAATTTAATCTACATTTTTGTTATATTGCAGAGTGGGTCGACCGTACGCCAAACGAACGATTATCAATGCAATCAGTACGTGCCGGCACAACATAATAAGAGGGATAGTGTGAGTACACAGACAAATATACTTATAAGGGAAATTTTGAGGAGACTCAGACAGACAGAGATATAGAGGACTTTTGTTTAATTTTGATTTGTTTAATCACTTTTCAAATGGGGGTTTTGAAACTGCGAGACATTTGGAAAAGGTCCGTTTGAGAATTGAGGTGTTTTCCCCTCTTAGCTCTATATATTCTCAATACCCGATAAATTTATTACACTTTACAATGTTAAAAGGTGTTTATATAGTCTCAATCATGGACTGGCACTGTAGGAGAGAGGGTTCATAACTGTAACCCGCGGTTGCACCCGATTTGCTCCGCACCTAAGAGTCCGAGCTCCTTAAATAGCCTTTCTCAAGAATTGCGCTATGAAAAGCTACAATAACTTTTCAAATCCGAGTGGTAGTTCCAGAGATAAGCGCGTTGAAACAGACCAGCTTTGATAACATACCGTCTGTGGCTATACCAAGCTTAGGCGTTCTGATACGCTCTATACATAATATCATCATGGAAAATATTGTTTGTACTCACAGCGTCTTAATAATATAATTATATTTTATGATTGTAGAGCGGAGGTTGTCGCGAGTACCTGACGAATGGTGGCGGTGTGAGCGGAGTGAGCGGAGTTAGCGGCGGAGTGAGCGGAGTGAGCGTGAGCGTGAGCGGTCCTCCCGCGGCTCACAAGCACGCCGCGCCTCACGCCTGGCATCATCATCCGCATCCACACTACAAGTCAGTATACATTTTTCTATGAATTTTTAAACCCCTTCACAGGAATACAAGATCGAGAAGATTTAAAAAAATTCAAATTGCCGATATTTTTTTACTGGAACATACCTAGGTCCATTTACTTTATATTATACAACCTAAATGGATAACTTACTAATATGGAACCGAAGTTTTTTTTATGGTATTATTATGCTAGAAGGACACTATAAAGGTCTTCCAAAAAGGTCAGGTGCGTAGTACTCTAAACCGACGCGTGAATGATAAGATGTATGAATGTGGAATACGCTAAAGATGTATGCAAGAGTCGTAGCAAGTGCGGTCTGTAGTTGCTAACTACCACTGAGGGAAAAAGGTGCAAGTGTATGTATGTAAACATGCTGTTTTCGGTATTTTTTACCGTGATTATATTGAGAAGAACTTCTTAAGAGTTGGTAAATATATGTAACTAAAAAAAAATAATGTATTACAGGACTGCCAGCGGTGGTGTGTTATCACCAGGAGGCGGAAGTGTCGCCCAGCTACTGCCGACACCACTCTACGTGCCCACCTACCACTATCATACGTGAGTTAAACCTTATAACCTTAACCGTATGCTTCTCAACGGCCCCCAAGAACCAGTGGCGTAGCTACGGTTCTTGGGGTTTAGACGGTTTCTTACGGTTCGGAGGGCCCTAGACGGGACAGTGCCCCGGGGCCCCCAAGCTCAGGGGTCCCCTCGGACTCACAAAACTATAAATTTATATTTATATTATTTTTATAATCCAGCTTCGTAATACAGTCCAATTCCATATTGGACTGAGAAAGGTATGTTAAGATGGTTTGGTCATGTAGAGAGAATGGATGAACGGAGATTGACGAAACAAGTATATATGGTGAGTATGGATGGACGAGTTGGAAGGGGAAGACCTCGGAGAACGTACCGCAACCAAATTGCGGATGTTCTTCAAAAAGGCCAGGTTCCGAGCACCCTAAACCGACGGTCATGCATGAAGAGATTAATGAATGTAGATGAAGCGAAAGTAGTGTGCCAGGATCGTAGCAAGTGGAAATCTATAGTCTCTGCCTACCCCCATGGGAGGACAGGCGTGACAATATGTATGTATGTATGTACTGTATTACGAATCTGGATTACGGCAATTTGGAGTAGGTACGTCAAATTCGGTAAAGTACGAATACGGAACATATGATTTTGAATAGTTTAGTTGGGGCCCTAATTTATTTTTTGCACCAGGGCCTTTGGTTACCTAGCTACGCCACTGCCAAGAACAACAAAGTCGTATCTGAAAAATTATTTAGTTGCTATACTTATACGTGACAATACGTGAAATTTTATTTAGATTGCTTAAAAGTGTTTTTTTTTTAAATGGCTTAGTCGAATTCGATGTATTTTGAATAAGCTACCTATAAAGTTTAACCTACGAAACAAAAAAGGGATCATCCAAATCAGTTCAAATTGACGAAATTATCGCGTAACAAACATACGGACAACAGTCGGATTGAGAACCTCCTTTTTGAAGTCGGTTCAAAATATAATGTATTATGGGTTTACAGCGGCGGCGTAGCAGGTGTAGCTGGCGTAGCAGGCGTAGCGGGCGTGGGCGGCGTAGCAGGCGTGGGCGGGCCGCCCCCCGCCCACCACGCCAGCGGCGCGCGCCTGCCCGCCTACCTGCAGCCCTACTCGCCCACCTACCTGGTGCCGCCGCACCACCAGCAGCACCTCTGGTACACCGACTGATAGGGAACAACCCAACACCCCGACCGAAGAAGCTGCCGATATAGCACTTGCCTTATATCGGTCATGTCACTATCCAGTGTCAATACAGTGCTCTCGAAATGAAGGGGTTTTAAGTCAACCTGCCTGTTACGTGTTTAGGCATCAAGAATATGATTTCGAGTGATGGTGCATCAACAAGTGTTACCGTGGTTCGCCGTTATATAAAAGACATTAAGAGTTGGTACGGTTGCGGCTCACTCGTTGGCCCTACTGGCGCAGGCGCACGGAGCGGTTGGCCGGCGGCGCCCGCGCCGGTAAGGCCTCCCGAGGGACGTGAAGGAACCTAACTATTCGACTAGCACACTGCAATTTTTAAATAAATCCATGACTAGTGTGTGCCCGCTTACAGTTCCTTTATCACGCAACAATTACGTTCAACATAAGCTATAGTTGAAACTATACTTTCTTGTACAAATTGTGATTTTTAATTTCTTATTGTTGAAATGAGTTTTATATTTTTCATAGCGATCTACAACAGTAGTCGCTCTAATTCGAGATATACTTAATCGAGTATAAAATGTTTAATCATTATTTGTTTAGATATGTGTAATTTATTACATGGTAGCGTTATGTAAGCGCTTATAAATGTATGTATAATAGGTTAGTGTTGCATTATTTTGTATCATTTGTCGTCCACACAGTTACGTGGTCAATTTATTCACATGTATTATATGGATTGTAAATTTCGCGTTATATTTTGCTGATAAAGCAAGTAGGTTGCATTTACTAATATTTTATCATAGTTTAGTGTTTGTACCAAATCATTTTAATGGGGAATTTATTGATATAGCGAATATTATATTGAATAACCAATGTGTTTGTTTGTATTGCGCGTGCGCCGCGTCCCTGACTCGCGGCGACATGTTTTACTTTTACGTGACACTAATTTTGTCAATTATAAAGTTTGATTTTACTTGTACGTAGTGAGTAAACGCTTTAGATATATTGAGATTTTGTTGATACGTTTGTTACGTTCCATATCAAGTAGCGCGGGTGCCGCCTCACTCAGTAACACCACAAACATACGTTAATTGCTGTGTCTACTATCATAATTATATAATTCAAAATTAAAGGGTTCTATATTACGTAGAGATAATTATATGTGTAGGGCGCGGTGAAGGACTACTTGTATAGATGTAGATTCCAGTATATTAAACAAAATAAAAAAACTATCTAAGCTATTTTATAAACATTTAGTACACACTAATGATTAACTAAGATTGTAATAATGCATGTATAATCACATTAGATAGAACGAAATTATTTAAAAAAATAATAATGTCCTTTATAGAAGATGAAAAAAAAAATGTTATGCAATTATTTTTACAACTGCAATTTGATTTTAGTTTATATTTGATAAGTGTTTAGTGACACTAGAGCTAATATTATTTGCTGACTTGAGACGCGCCGATATACGACTGGGTATTTCAGTTTGCAGTGTTGTAACATGTCAAAGTCTGGTATAACAAGCCCCGAGTATATCCCACGTTCGCCGCCTTGTTCTTTTGTGTAAGATTTTCTGCTAGGACACAAACCGCGCGATGTACGCCGCGCGCGTTGTACATAAGTATTAAATAAATAAGTCATATCGTACAACTTTCGTAGTCATATAAAGATATAGATGCCGGTTCTATTCGCGGACGACGTACAGCAAGCGGCTAGTTCTCTACATAGCATACGCTACGGCACAGGCAATGACCGCATTCTCATATACATATTCCTCAAAAATATAATAAGATGCTTTATAAATATTTACTAAATAAATATATTAACGGTAATTTTACAGCGATCTTGATTAGAAGTTTAATATTGCTGTCTCTTAGAAATATTAATGTTTGATCTTATTAAAATAATATATTTCTGTAGTTTTGATGTCATTCAAAGGAAAATATCGACGGATAATGTGCTTCTATGTCTGTATCCAAGTAATTGAATTATATGTAATATGTATGTATATGTAAACGTCCTTTAAAGTTCTTCATTTTATCAAATCTAGTAAATGGCTTAATATATCGCGGTTTCTGCTTACCGTAGCGTATCCTAAGTATGTTTTTGATTTTAATATATTTCGGTTTTTCATTTAGCATTAAGTATTTAATTTATAATCTATCATTTAATCGCAAGATTCTATAAACCACTGCATTATTATAAATTCATATTAAAAATGTTTTATATGACAAGACTATTAAGTAATATTATTAGTTTTTATCATAAAGTTAGTACATTAGTTTTGCTGCCCGACAATAATTATTATGTTTAGTTTTCTTACGGTTGTAGTTATAAACTTTATGTACGCTATTTTATTTTGTTTGATTATTATCAACGAACATCGTGGTGAGTACGTCATGAAAAAACATTTTAAAGTATGTAATATACTTTTTATTTCTCAATATTACGTATACTATAATTCTAATCTTATAAAATAATCCTATGTTTCTTACGTCTATATAATTATAATTGTTCTATTATAATTGTTTATAAAATTCCACAAACACCAATGTACACAGAATGTTTTCTCAATAGACGAGAAAATATATGTTTTTCATGTCCATTGTACTTGATATTCTGTAATCTATAAGACCTAATCACTGCGATGTTCGCCAACACGTGGACTTGCGACTGCCCGGGCCTTTGAAATACTAAATATAATTAAATATGTTTATGTATATAATGTATTTAAATTAATTTTGGCAATTCTCGAAGCCTACTTAGGAATTTATACTTGATATTTTGTAAATCAGTTAAAAATATATACTGAATATTTAGCGATGATAAATTTATTAGTTACAATTGATTTTTGAGATTTAATATAAATGCAATTTGAACGTTCGTGTGAGAATCGTGATTATTTTTATTAATAACAACATGATTTCAATATGTTATAAAATAATGAAGGGAATTGGCGGATGTTGCCCAAAGGCCCGTACACTCGGCTAGTCTGCGCCGTAGAGCGAGATTGTCCCTCAACCGAGGCTTTAGTCATTGATCTCTGTTAATACGTGCACATATTTTAACTATTACCCCTACGTATCGCTATGTAGCACGGCGTTAGTTCGTCTCAATATTTCGTTTTAGTGATTTTATTATTTCTAAGCTTTTATTGGAGTTTTGGGGTTTATTTTTAAGCGTATTAACATAATGGAATGTTAACACAATTTCTATAATAATTTTGTCCTAGTTCATAAACGTCTGCTTACGGTATCGTTTGAAATTGCCTTATTATGTTTTAGTATTGTGTACATATGGGGCATGTTGTCGCGGTGCATTCGACCCATTATATCATTATTGGTATCGACTGCCGGTATACTCCACTCGCTGAAGCATCGATTCCTAAACAGGCGAGCAGTGGACTCGACCGCTTAGACCTCGGTACATCTGATACACAAGATAACACTGTTCGTCGACGTGATTCTGTGATTATTACTCATTATAATATTAGTTTGAAAAACTGTAAATTTTGGGTTGTTGCAATAAGTAAATTCTTTCGTGTGTATAAAATTGCATTTTGCGAAACAGCTGTATGAAATGCCCCGTGTATATGTATATTTAGTTTAGTTGTGTATGGTTTCACCAAAACACGATACCGATTATATTTATAGAGGAATTATACGAAAAAAGTCGCATTAGCTAAATCGAGTGTCGACAATAATTTATTGTTCTAATGCTGGTAACAATTTAATGTACAAAATACTCCTTATAAGATGGTAATGACCTGCACTGGCTACCGCTGTCGATGTCCTGTGTTGTTTCGTTGTAAGTTCCGAGGACATGTTATATTCCACTGTGATTATATTACGTTCAATTAACTATATCGGTGAAACTGTTATGGTAGGCTTACGTTTGGTTTAATTGATGTAACTTTTAACTGCGTACCTGTCGGTACTAGCTGAGAACTAACTCTACAATAATGGGTATTTTATGTTTTAATTTAGCTTATAGGGGCTTGTGTAAACAAGTTGATACTATTAACATGTTTTAAATTCGATATGTGGGTGATCAGGGGATATAGCACTGATGTTGCTTAAGTTTCTCTTCAATAATAATCATATAGTTTATTATTAGATGAAAAATTGTAAATAAACATCCAAATATCCCTTTTTATTTTACTTTTATTTTGTTCCCGTACCTTCGTTCCTTTATTTTTGTTGTTTGTCGTTTCTGTGGGCCTCTCTTCGTGCATCAACTAGTATACTCGGGCGCCGCTGTCGCCTCACCTCGCGACGGTTATTTTAATCATATTTTATTAGTGGAATCTAGCATCGCTATTCATATTAACGTCAGTTTAGTCTATCTGATTGTTGTTCGGTGCGAGACGACGGTGGCGCCCTCTATAGTCAATAGCATGGCGAATGACGCCTGAGCTGCTGTCTCGACAATAACCCAGTGTCAGACAATAATCATTCTTATTATTTGCCAATTAATTGTTTGGCCCCTTATTAGTGACCATAGTATATATGTGTGTACGTTAAAATAGGCCTTTATTGATGTAGCGGGTGAGGAGTTCTAGCACAATTTGCGTCAACAAATAGTGAGTATATATTACACAGTATGAAGTATTTTCCATAGCATATCCTTATAAATAATTAACGTATATTTGATGTGCATATTAGAGACCCATTTAATTAAAATGTGTAGATGATAAATGAATAAATCGATGGCGATATCCACGATATCGCCATCGACATACTAGTAGCAATGTACCTCAGGTTTTATAAAGTATAAATTATAAGCACTATTATACTCTTTTTATATGAAAGTGATCTTATCAACCATTTTCTACAGTTAGCACTAATCTAAATAATTTTTAATTATTAATGAAAATAACACCGAAATATCTTATTAGAATGTATTCCTCATTAATATTATATTCCTTAAAAATGCCGTATCTATGTATTGGTAAACAATACCAAAATTAATATTTTAAATATAGCGTTTATGCAAGATGAGTGTAAACTTCTTTTACATGATAAATTAATTATTCAAGTTATTTCTTTTTTTTCATATACTTAATCTAATAATTGTATAATAGATTTTCCAAATCGACTGACTGTTAATCTTTTAGATTATAATAATCGTTAATTGTGCTTAGTCCGCATTTGTATCGAAGGGTAGTAGTGCGCAATGCTACGTACGTAACTTCAATGGAGTCATACTGTTATTACGATTTTAAATGTTTCAATGTTGAGCACCGCGTTATATAAGATTAATTATGTATAGCTAGCGACTCACGCGACGGTCACGCAGCGCCTGGGCCGATGCAATGGCAATCCTCATAACGTGGTAAGGGATCAAGTCGCTATTTGTATTTGGCATAACATAACATAAGATTGTAAACTCTAATTTTACAAGTCTGACGTCACAAGTTTGTTGTTACTAGTATAATATAGTTAACGCTGCTGGTTAGGCTCTACTCTATTGTATTAACTTTTGTATATTCATTCTATATCTACCTACCTAATAGGTAAACTATATGTGTGATAATAACAATAAGCTTTTCAACTAGTTGGAGTACAATGAATTCTAATGACTTACTCATAGGCCAATGTTTATAAACATTATTTTTACACTGTCTATAAAAAAAAAATGAATGTGATTTTGTCTGTAGTGTGTGAAGTTTTAGATAATGCAGTCCAGCGTCATCTTCGCTTAGTTACATAATAACTTGTCAACACCCGAATCTCTCGGAGATTTACCTTTTTCTACTTTATACGCTTAGGTGTCGTGTATATTGTGATAAGTCAATTGTACAAGATTTATGATCAGCTTCAGATACAGTAGTTGGTCAGGTAGTGCACCGATAACCAAAAATGTTTTGCCGTCCAATGATAACAGTACCTTTGATCGGTCTAGCTGTTGGCATGTCCCCGCGTGGCGGCAGCTGGACCGCTCTTCGATGTAGGTATTTCGTTAACTATAATCGCATATTTTGACACCAAACCGACAAATATTGTAGATGTCTAAAATATTTTATATTTATCTAGAGCTTATAGAGTGATTAGGGCTGTAGTATTATTATGAGGCAGCGACCAGTGTGTCGCGATTGTCCCTGAGGCACCCCGGCCGCTGCTCCCAAAAGAATATCAGGGATGTATAGCGATAGCGACAGCTTTTTAACTTAGATAAACTTTATCAAAGATTTATAAAGGGCTATGGTGTAGTATCTGCGTAAGGTTAGATATGTCTGCATTTTAACTGTGATTTGACTCGATGACAACGAAGGCTGACCAAAGATTTTACGCATTTTATTGACGGATACTTACAGATATTACAAAAGTAATTCTTGGCTAACCATAATAATAAATAAACGTACCTGAATATAATAATATTTGCAAAATAATCTGGTAGATACTCTACAGTCGTTGCGGGGCGCGCAAACGGCTGTTGATTATGTGATTAATTAATTACGCAGATAAGAAGAACTTAGGTGCACGACCAACCTATAATATAGGAAGGACAATCTAATATTCATAACCATATTGCTACTTCTTAATTCTGATTCTCATTCTCATTAAATATATAGGAATTCACTCACAATTAGGCACATAATCAAATTGGTGGGACTATGCCAAGTCGGTATCCGTTGTCGTCGAGCTGACACACAAATTGATATCTTAGATAATTGCCATTTTCTAGATTTATCATTATTGTTTCGATGTCCAAATTTATTCGAGATTTACTATCTTCTTATACTACATTTCATTACAATTAAATGTTTAGTGTATGTCCAGCAAATACATGTTTCAGTGTATCGATGTTGCGCGTTAGATGCGTCTTATTGTTACGACCTAACACCTATTTTATGCTAGAATTTCAGTAACGTAGGATTACGACCAAATTAGAAACGTAAATTAAATATATCCTAAAACACAAATATAGGTATTATATAAAAGTAATGCTATTGATTATTCCCGTGGCGGGGGGACAAATAAAGTACAAATTTATCACTAAACTCCCGACCGTCGCGAAGGCTTTAAATAACTCTTTCCTTATATACTTAGCGTTCTACGAGAGAAAGAAGTTGCATTTATTGTTTCATATTTCAAAAATTAAATCAATGTTGTCGTAGTTCACTTTTAATATCAATTATTTAATTTCTTTAAATTATTAATTACTATAAACTCTTATTACTTATGTAATTTTTTTCTTATGATAATCTAACCTAACCCCGGCGTGTAAAATTTATAATCACATTAAGTGTACTAGATTTGTGGTAGTTTAGCTAAATATCGACGACAGGATCACATTTTCGAATTAACAAAATATTGTACCTATTTTATAACAATTGATGTGCCTAAGTGTAATACTCTATTATTGTAATTGTATATATTAATGAATAGTTATCGTATATTAAAGTCTCAGGAACGCGTAGCATGGTGCTCGCACACCGTGCAGGTATTGTTCAAAATTAACCAACCATTGTATTTCGTGTTTATGGAAACGCTGCATAACTCCAAAAAATCAGAGACAATTTTTTATTTTTCTTGAATCTCAAAAGCACTTTTTTATTAAAACTTTTAACTTAACCATATTTAATTAACGCTTGAACTTAAATTATTGTAATTCCACTTTTATTGTGAGAATCTCCTGTAATATTTATCACAAATCGAAATAGTGTTGTACTGACTAGCGAGTAATTTTCTATCGGTAGCTTTTACTTTTCTCGTCACTACAAAATGTTGTGAACACTTTAGTATCAACTGTCGTGATACACTAGTTTTTATGGCACGCCAAAACGACCTTTTTGCATTTAATCCAGGTTATTCACTTGTTTCATTGGGTATTACAAAATTGTATAATAGATTTACATTTAATGGTAGCGACGTCGGCATTGTAACGGCGTTTGAATGTACTAATTGGTAAAGTGTATCTTTGTGTAAATCATCCATACTCGCCGTGTACACGAATATGATGGGTAATTAATTGGGTAGTTGTGTAGACTTGATTGTGATATCAATAAACATTTTCATACGAGCATCAAATGTGTTGTTTCCTTTCAGCAATCCTATCTTATTATTTCACAAAACTCTTAATTTTACCTTTTCTAGTAACAAATTGCAGAAACACTAATCATAACAAACATCCAAATACCTACTAATTTCTACAAATATTTCTATTGTTGTAATTAAATGCAGGGGCGGAATTGATACCTTACCAATAGGCTTACGAAAAATTTCCTACTCCCCGCAATGCACAATTAATGAAATGATGTTAAAAATAACAAATGTAGGACGCCTGCGGCCGGTGATGTAGATAAATCTACTATCTATTTATACGGGTAAATTTGCGAGTTGATGGAGGCACATTTGAGTTTTTAGACGATCAACGGCGACGACTGAACCTAAATTTTGCCACTCTAGGTTGTGGCCTTCTCGACCTATACTATATAATTATGCATCACGCCTGTATTCCCCGAAGCAGAGGGGTACTAATATACATCCACACTTCGCCGGTATGTTAAGGTCCCATCCCATGTACCCAGACTTACCTAATAGGGGGCGAGGCATTCGCAATATAAAAACATAGGAAGGTATACCTACCTATTTACTAATTACAGGTAAAATATTGAAACGAAACAATCTATCGAAAACTAACATATGTACAAATATTTTGAATTAGCTACGCCACTTCGAGCATCATCGACGCCGAGTTGGTGGAGCATTTATAAGCATTTGATCGGGAAAAGTTATTATAAAAATGATAAGTACCTTGTTTAATTAGTTCCGCGTAGGCACTGGATGTTGCAGATGCATCGCAATTTTCTTTTCTTCACCTTTCATTCACCGCATGAGGGATGAAGTGCATGGAAACTCGCGGCGGAGGATGATTTTCGATAAGAATACAAGAGATCTCGAATTCTCGACTGTCTCGCGCGACGATCAAATGTCAACTACCCTCCCAAAGTGCCCGTACGTGGGTCAAGAAAATTATGATTATAAAGAACGATTGAAGGTAGACTGCAAAAATATTCGTTCAGGAATGATTTTTAATATGAGTAAGTAGTTTAGAAATTTGAATTTCTTTAAAAAGTTTCAATTATTCGAAATAAGCCTTTGAATATTATCATTTGATACATTCGTATTTCAACCATTTCCCGCGTTCGTTTGTAAATAACATTACATATCAACATCAGTGGCTGTCATAATGGACCATCCTTTCATACTTACTGCATTATCTGCGTACTCTATATACTGCTAAGATTGTGTGTAGCATTGTGTAATAGCTGAACCATCATAAGACTTTTTGATAAAAATGCTATCATTTAAATATAGCGTTCCAGAGTCAAATTTATCTCTAAGCCAAAAATCATCATAAATCGTTCAGTTTTTAGGCGGACATAACATAAAAATAACACATACTATCACGCCTGTATTCCCCGAAGGGTTAGGCAGAGGTGTACTTAATGTGCACCCACAGTTCGCCAGTATGTTTAGGTCCCATGTAATAGGGGGCGAGCCTATTGCCATTCACCGGGCACAAATCCAGACTCCGAGCTGCTATTGAGAATTTCACAGAAAAACCCAATAACATATTGCCGACCTGGGGATCCAACCCAAGACCCCTAGCGTAGCAGTCGCGATTGGAACCACTAGACTAATGAGGCAGTTTTAGGTGTAAAATATAACAAACACGAAGACAGAATTACTTTCGCATTTATGGATTGATTATTTATTTTAGTTTTATTCATTAGGTCAAAAGGTGAAAATAAAATAAAAACACAGATATCGAGCGAAAGAAGCTTTTTTTCAACTAAATTTACAATACACAATGTCTAAGAGTTCACATAGTATAAAAATTATGAATTGTTTTTCCGTTTGATATTTACATTTGTTACAAGAAATGCTAGCATTGTGTTGTGATCAACAATGTGTCATTGAGAACGATAAATAAATTTACATTCACATGTGTTCACAACTTGCGAGCGGTAGGCGTTTATGTTTTTATTAAAATGTGCACCTATTTGGCAAAACTTTGAATAGAATCAACAGTATAATTATACTTGCCTTTGCACTACCGAGGTTTTTCAGTAAACGTCAAATTGTCAGTTTTTAACATGAATTTACTTATCGACCATCACACCACCCATTTCCCTGGTCACAAACCAAACACTGTACAGAAAAGTGGAATTATTTGGCACATAATTAATAATTTGCCTCTCAACTTTCCAATAAAATAATTAATCGTAGTTATATAATATATTACGTTAAATATTTTTAGTATCCCTATAATTTCCTTTGAACCTACAAAAACGTTCTGCTGGTAATAAATAGATACAAAAGTGCACTCTATATACAGTGCAGCAAGAACGTTGCACATTTTTACAATTTAACCATCTCCGTTCCTTCCCTTACACAATATATGTCACGCTTATCGTAAATCAACTGATGTATTAAATTATCTCTCATTGCAAACTTTCCAGGGATACAAAGACTGTTTCTTTCCATATAAAGCACGGAACTAACTCTATTAAAATAATTAAATATGAAGGTAGTAAAATTATGTTTCGAGATCATATTTAATACATCACAGGTGTTAAAGAGAAAAATATTAAAATTATTATCCAAGTGTTCTCCAAATGTTTGTTTCACCGCTACAAATGTATTGGCGCGATCTACAAAAAATGTGACAAAGCATAATTATTTTTAGTTGTGTGGATTATTAATATAGAAATTGCTGAGTAGCATATACGCTGACAATGACACAAATAATGTTTTGTAGAAGGCACACGTGTACTTCTTTTATAAATAAGAAAAACACGTATAGTAAAATGTTCAAAAAACACGACAGACCATTGCATTGGACCTATATTCTGCAGCTGTTTATTACGGTATAAACATTTAGAGGACACTTTAGTTCTATATATTGCAGACAGTCGTGGCCAAGCTAGGCACAATCTCGTCCGAATGGAACAACATAATTATACCATATCTGATGTGGTCTCACATACCGAGGAAAATCTTTGTAGAATAAGATATTTCGAATTTGAATGATGATCGTAAACTTATTAATGCATTACCAATCGGTAAATTGGGATAACAGACATTAACCTTTTCAAAATCTTTCGTTACAGACTGAAAATATCTGATGACAGCGAACAAATTTTTCTCCAAAGATTCATCAGTTTTAGAGACCACAAACAAACACAAAAAATTCATAAATTACGAACGTCAATTTCAAACAGGCAATATACTACTTTATGTAGTCATAATATACCTTTACAACAATATAAAAATTATACATTATTTTCTCCGTCAAATCATAAAAGTTCATTTACTTAATTTCATTTTTGTGAATCGTCTCGACAATGTACAACGGCTTTGGTTAGCTTTAAAAAATGCTTTACAACTGTCGTTGTAGAAAAAAATAAACATACACGATGTATGGTATATCCGTAACTTATAATATATGTTAGAAAATTAAACATAGGATGAGTAATGATAATGATAAATGGTATGTCTTTTTGCTGCTACCGTGAGCCCTCGACCTAAACCTGATGAGAAAATTTGTACTTTCACAAAGGGCCACGGTTTTAAAATAATTCCAATCGACTGTTGCTAACTATGAACAAAATTTAGAATACCAATATTTCGAAAAAAAAAAACAATCATCAATATATTATATTATAAACCATTAAAATACAACAACAAAACAAATATCCTAAATTTGCAATACGAGTTATTACTGTGGAACACAAATACTCAAATGTATTGTACTACTTAACTTTAAAATTGCAAAAACTGTTACAGTGAAGGTAACAATGTCTTTTATTATTGAGTATTTGTGTTGTTTATACTATAACGTCTATCTATATCTGCTTGTGATGACTTTCGCAAATTCCTCGCGAGAAGCGTAGGAAGATTTGAAAGTGATCTTCGAGTAAAGAATGCGTCAAAAATGCTCTGATGCCGTGCAATGAAAATTTGATTTCCACCGCTGCATCTCAGCATTCTCGAGACATTATTATTGTGACTGCGTAATCTTAACATTTCGACATGTGTAAATATTCTTATTATTAAACCGTAGCTACATCTAAAAATAACTTAATTCAAAGAGATCATAATTCATATTTAATAATCATAACTTATTACAAATTGTCACGGTGTGTTCAAGTTTTGTGAATGTCTGGTAGTTGTGTGGCAAGCGCCGGCGCCGATACAACTTCACACTTGTGTTAGGTTTCACTTTCTTGAAGAAGCAATTATATTATAGCTTGTAATTAACAACATTCCACGATGTTGTTATTGTATGTAAAAGGAGGAAAATCTTGCATTCAATATTTTTTAGCACCGTTAACGGAATTATATTTTGAGGGTATTACAGTATTTTCTCAACCACTACATACGTAAAATACTAACACATATGTGATGCTAATAGAGCAGTTAATAAAAATACTTTAAAACAGCGGACTGCGGAATTATTGAGCAAAACTTGGGCTGTGATGTTCAGTGACATATTGTATGATATATTAGTTGTTGAACTAAAGATATTTCTTAAGCTAACTTACGCATTACTTAACATTATTAGTAATTTGGAAACGGTATTACAATAAATTAATAAAACAAAAATATGTATGCACAGTATGACAACCTGTGTGGCAAAATTGAACAGATTTGAAGACGGTTCGGTAGGCTTTTAGGTCAGTCGAGCCCTGATACCAAACACTTGAGGAGTCGAAATAAAAGAGACCTATTTGTAAGTAGGTCTCTAGAATTTGGTACCCCCAACATATTTGTGGGCATACTACCCTTTATCTGTTTCTAGCTGCCGAAGCTGTGTTCAATTTTGTGGTGTCACTTGTGTGGACAGGGCCTAACTGGTGCGTTTAAGATGCGCAGGCGCAAGTCGCGCTACTTTCGGCGGGCGGATGTGCGCGCCGTGCCCGCACTCGTGCTTGTGTGCGGGGGACTTCTTCACGCTGGTCGATAACCGCTTGCGTGGCTTCAGGAAATCTGAAAAGACAGAGAAATGGAAATTAGTTTTTATTTTTATGTGGCGTGCCTGAGGGAATGGCCTCAACATAACAATGGCAATGTTGATTTGTCGTCGAGAGAAAAAGAATCGTTTCCAAAGGGTCTCGAATTCAGCTATAAAATTCAATCCGAATTAATTTAATTTCTGTTGTATTCTTAGTTCGGTTATTGACTTACAGTGACGACTGCGTCGTGATAAAAGCGCAAGGTGAAAGCGGTTTACGACTCTTGTTAACATTTCTCTGGGAAGGGTGACGTACGCAGCCGCAACGATGCATAAAATCAGTCGTAAAACATTATTACAGAGGGCGTGGCCAGCACCATTGTGAATTGGGAAAAATTTTATTACTCTCAAACTGAAAGGTTCGTTAAGACGCCCGGAGCCCCGGATGCTGCGCCTGCGTCCTGCGGGACCGTATGATATTTTACGACTTTATCCATGAGGATCGGATTGTAAAAAAGTAGTTTTAGAGTACTTAAAGCGACGGAATCCTTTTTTTAAACAAATCCTTGGGCGGCGACGACCTTTGTGACCATTTCTAATTTTGAAAAAATATGGCCTTAATAACCATAAAATTTTACGGTCTTTTTACTACTGTTTAATCTGCGTTACAATAGTTCGGTGTGAGTTACTGGTGTGAAGGTTGCCATAGAACCCGTACACATTTGTATAATCATAACTCTTTTCGAATACTAAATTATTGCTCGTGAACAAAAGAGAAGCCGATTTAGAGCGTAAAGATGATTAATGATAGGCGTTAAATATGAAGCAATAGTTAAAAATAAGATAACTCAGTTGCATTTTAACAACCAAATGCAACTCGGTACGGAAGCGTGACGATTAATAAATAAACTTAAAATGAACAAGATTAAAACAATCCTCTTGACTTGAAAAACTACAAAAAGACGAGCTGAAACAATAAGTAACTAGCAAAATAGATCCTTAGAATTTTATCATTGACAGTAGAAAAACTTAATACTGTATACATAAAGCTGATGTTTCCACGAATCAAGCAGATCAAACCTGATTCCAGAAAAAATACTAAAATGATTGAAGTTGAACAGTAAACAGTAGTCTGTAACGATGGCACGCTACGATCATCTAAATTATCGGTATGGACAAAAAATGGCGGTAACCGATGGCATCAAGGCCGAAAGGAACTTGCTCAACCGAAATGGGTCTAATATCTTCAGGTTAGGTCCCAAAAAGCAACACTGGCAATTTTGCTTATATTCTTAGTAACGCTCGTCAGTATTTTTTTAATACAGTATGAAGATTTCAGCATGAATCATTTTATTAAGAATTCTAACTACTACTACCCTTTTCCGGCATACAATTCCACAGGTGTATCAGGAATGTTGTTAGTGACTCGTTTTTTAACAGACACGAGCTGCCCTAGATTCAATTTGATTTAACTTGAAATCATTTCATTTTACAAGTTGAGCGTGTATTTGAATATGTATAGATAAAAAAAATAGTACTTTTGATCTTTGAACTGTATATCTCTTAGAATTTGAATTGCTTTAAAAGTATTGCCAAAAGCTGGTGCTCAAAGACCTTAAAAATGATTAAATAACCAAAAGGTCAGAGGTTATCTGGGAAAGATGATATAGGTATTCTGTAAGCAGACGAAAACATTACCAAGCCCACTTCAGCAATAAGTAATATTCTTACTGAAAATATTTGAACAGCGTAAAATGCCAGAAAATAGCGATGACAGGAATTTTGCGTACAACTTCTTAAGTGATAAAATGATGATATTCGTTAAAAGTGGTTAACTACAGCGCCTTATTAATAAAATCAAGGTGAAATGTCAAGGTGAGACGCAGGCCGGGCTAGCAACAGCACAAGACGACGCTAAACCGACCCAACGTAAAAGTCGTTGTTGGTAATAATAAAATTTGTCTGAATCATGGTAAAAAACCTCGGTGTGCAGGCGGGAACTATGTCAGTGACGTCATTCAGCCAAGGTCGACTGGTGGACGCTCGGAGGTTCCCGCCAAAATTAATAAACACGTGGATTTGTAGGTTATGTTCATTACAAATAAACTATAAATTATTTGTCCATGAAAATTTTTATCACGCGGAAGCGAGTTGTTACGTAAATAAATGTATTTTGCCGAAAAAATCTTACATAATAGACTGATAGTGATAGATAACACGCGCCGTAAATAATTTTTAACGTCATTCGTACTAATTTAGATACAAAAAACATATACAAAATAATATAAATATCAAAAATACCACATTATAAATACATTTACTGCGCTAGTCTCGATGCAATTGCGAGAAAATACTTTCACGTGGTTACGCAATGTTTTCCCGCCACTTGTTCAATGGAGCGTTTCGCGCCATTTTCATCTTGATATAACCTGACTAATTCGCAATGTGATTTGTGTAGCGTTAGTGTGTTTACTAGCGTGGCCTATGTGTGTCGGTCGTGTATTATATTAGGCACGCGTAAACATGCGGGTGTATGCGTAAAACAAAATGGCCTTGGGGATCGTGCGCGTGCGCACAGGCTGGGCACAAACAACACGTTTATCGCAGACATTATCAATCCTTTATCGCCTACTAGCTAACCGAGGTGTAGTAAGTTAATTTTGATAATTCATTTAAATAAAACGTTGTATTCAACGTTATTTTAAACCTTGAATTGATAAATTGTAGTTCATTACAATTGATAATTAGTTGCACGTGATTTAATTGTTAGTGACACCTTGATACTTCCTTTATCCATTACTTAGATTTTATAATAAGGGAGTATGATGATGCGTTTATTCTTTAAATAAAAACTGCGGCTTAACAACGTTAATCGCAGCTGAAGTTTTAACTGGCGTCCGAGTGCTGAGGTTATTTTTGGCGACCTAAATATGAGAGCGCGGGCGCACGAACTCTACCTCTTTTGATGCCGGTTTAATTCACGTGTTTACCGCGCAAATACGAATCATAACATGAAGTATACAAGGTATGATTTAATGCAATTCCAAGTAACTTCGCTGATTGGTGTAACAATTCAGTTTTTAGTGGCACGATACTAATTTGCATCTTTTTTTAAGTTGTTTTAAATAACGTTTGCAATTATTTTGCGTTTAACCTTGTATATGGTATAAACATTATGAAACTCATACTGTGCGTTGGATGCAGAAATGTGTATTTTCTTGCACAGTTACCGTGCCAAGTATGCTCGGGCTAGCAACAAACAGCAATGTAATGCAATCCACGTGCATCGAAGGCCGCGGCGGCCGGGCTTGCATCCGTCTGCCAACACCACTAGAATCTTTGATCGCTTGGGAATAAAAAAAGTAAAGAGTACCATGGAAGGTGGGAAAAAATAATTATCCTTCCTGAGATGCGTCAAATTAGCTTTTTACCGCGACGAAGGGAGCACGTCGGGGGTTGTCACAGCCCTTTGATCCTGCCGTATGCGCAGGAGTGCAGGAAACGCGATGCGCACCGTGCATACGTAATTGCAGAGCGTAGCTATATGATACACAGTCAAAAGTGTATTTACTCATTGTAACTTTACCACATAAATTGCCGAAATCTTAAAAAAAAACATCTGGTGAAATGAAAATTGCGCTATTAAGTTTTTTCGAGAACGTGCCACAAAGGACTGTATTGTTGTAACACAAATGTTGTCCAAATGTTGTTCGCTCGTGGGAATGCAAGGGAAGGTCACGATATCCTCGCTCAAGAAAACGTTTCAGTCATTACAGTCAGAGAAAGGGATCCGAGCCGAAACCTTTTGTCCGTCGTAATTATAGAGACGTGGCTTGTTCAAGAGTTCCTTTCGTCTTTTTATGAAGGATAGTGAGGTAAACAGTGTTGGGAGCGACTTGGACGTAATACAACGTCATCCAGATTTCCAGACGCAACGATAGACCGTGCCTACGCATCGTCTACGGACTACGACACATAAATTTCGTAGCTCGTAGAATAAATTCAGCAAAAATTTTGTCTAAAGCTCTTTTTGTTTCGGATGTCTGATCCACGTCACCAAAAGCACCAAAAACTGAATTCTTGTCTTTGTCGAAGCTTTGAGTCATTGTTTCTGGTAATTAAATATTTTCGATAACATTAACTGAAAAATACTGAATAAATGTTAGTTGTCCAGTTGATTCTCTTGGTGATGTTATATAGAAACAAGTTCGGACACGTTCGTGGTGTAATCGGCGTACGGTGCGCGCGCGCCGATTTGTCAGGCGTGGGCGGCGCGTCCCGCTCAGAACAGGTTGGCGCGCTAGCACGCTCCCGCCATCTTATTTTATTCATTTATGTGTTAGGGTTGTTGATTACTTAATTGATTAATATTCTTGTAGTCAATATTTTTACATGTTGTTTATGAGAGTAGTTATGTAAGGCAATATTTGTGGCAATTATTTATAAGGTTGTTAGTTTTCTAATATTTCATAATCAGAACTTGTTTGGATTTACTGATCACTAGTTAGAGGAGCATTAGAATAAAACCTGAACAAACACATCGGTACTTCCAAACTTTTTAAAACAAAATCTGTTCAGGGCTGTTGAACTCAAAAACTGGAATCCTTTAGTTAGATTTTTCACAGCTGCACAGGAAATGTATTGTTACAGCAATGGCGAGTTGTTTGTCGGTAGCAGGCAAGTTTGCATTGTGATTACGAACCAGTTCCGAAATATCTAGGCCAAGTGAAAGGCGATTCGATGTCAAAATGGCGTACCTCGTTGCGCATACGACGCGTTTGTGTAATTATACAAATGAAAAAATTAAAAGATATTTTTTCTTGTGGTGAAGTTATTAAAAAATATATACCTACTAATTATATTTATTACTTATTTATAATTTGTAACCTCACAGAAACAGAAAACCAGAAAAAGAACGGTTCAGAAAAAATACCTAAAAAAGAAGTTAAAACATGATGCCATAGCCCGAACGAACCAACGAATTTGAGAAGAAACTTGTAATTAATAAATAAATTCGTTTGTTTTTATAGAAAACGATTTAAGCACAGCACAGCCCTAGGCAAAGTTCTATTACAACTGGACGTGCCATAAAAAAGGCAACAAAAACTAACCCTCAGCGTATATCTGTATATTTGTGTATACGTTTGGCCGCTACTGGTTTTGAGCTGACTCCTAAACAAATAAGTGACAGTCAGGTAGCATTGTGTCCCGCTCTTAACACTTGTTTCATATTATCTGATATATACTTCATTATTACATACTGTTAGTTTTTTGAAGCTTATCGGCTTAAGCAGGGTTAATAAATTGGATTTAGTTGATATCGGAAGATTTAATTTTAAAAAAGAACAAATATTTTTTTCTCAGCTTCTAATTAGTGGAATATAAATTTTGAATTTAAATAACGTTTAACGTTTAACTATTTGAAACGTTTTTATTACAAGGGTTTTTTAACGAGTTTCCTGCTATCAGATAAATAAGGAATAAAACAAAAATACACTAAGAGTACATACGTAATTAATGCATTTAATTATTAGAAGGCTGCATATTAATGTAGTTGCAAGTTCTGAAAGTGTTAATTAAGTAGCTTCTGGCGTATAAATGCGAAGAACTGAGTACGTAATTATGTGTGAAATAATATAAAATTCATGAATAGCTGTAGCATTTAACAGTATTTATTTTGATAATGTAAATTATTATTCGAGACTGTAAAAGATTATATTAACTTCATTTACATTTTAAGTTTTTAAATGTAGGTACTTGTGGAGTTACCATATGCAGGATGTCCATGAAATTGGACACCTGATTCAATATATTGTAGTATGACGTAAAAACATCTTAATCAAGATGCAGCTTTATATGTATTTTTATGAAGGTTAGTACAATTTTTGTGTTTTTTATTACTTATTTTGCGAATAAAATTAAAAAAAAAAAGATAAGAAAAATATATTTTTTTAGCATATTTTTCACGTTACATCTCTAGTATTTTACATAATAGTTTAGACAAGTTAAAATGTTAATTGCGAGTGATATGCCACTTGAAATGTTCATCAAAATGTCACGCACGCATTTGCAATGCACGTTAACTACGTAGCCATGTCTAAACAGGAAACGGGTTATTCACGACTATTAGTCATAGAGCGTATACAGATTAATTCGGTAGCCTACTTACAAAAACGATCAAAATACAGTTAACTAGAAGCGAAGGGATTTCGTGACGTATGTATAACATAATATTATTATAGGTATTACTTGTTTTGTATTACATAAAATAATTATAATGCATTTACTTAAAAAAAAAAGAAATACAAAAACATATTATTATAGTGTAAAATGTAAACCTAAAATACCACTAAGCCATCCCCGACGTGATAGGCAGAGGTGTACTTAATGTATACCCACAGTTCGCCGATATGTTTAGGTCCCATGTAATAAGAGCGAGCCTATTGCCATTCACCAAGTAAATACCCAAACTCCGAGCTGCTACTTAGAATTTCATAGAAAAACTAAATATCACTTTGCTCCATTGAATCCAAGACCTCTAGCGTAGCAGTCGCGTTTAGAACCACTAGACCAATGAGGCAGTTCAAATATTACTTCAATAGGTAATATTTCTAAGCATTATCGCAATTTAGATTTGCGTTTAAAATGGCATGAATTAAACTGTACATTTTATATTTGTAAAATATAAAAGACCAGATTGCAGACAAAATTATCTAATAATTCTCAGACTAGTCCGAACTTATTCATGTCTGTAGGTTGCAATTATTCAGATTCAATCTACAAAACAGGATGTCGTAAATACATGCGCAAGGCAGGAACAAGAATTAGGGATTTTTTTATCTGTGTCTATGTGAAAAATTTGTCTTGACAAGACAATTGGTTTTTAGGGGCAATGACAGGTAATTGGCACCCAATAACGTTTAGATTAGAACCAATTGAAGTAATCTAGCAAATCTATTGCACAAATTAAACGGTCACGCTACAAACCATTCGATACCAAATGTTTCATAAACAATTTATGTACTTGTGTTTAGATGTTTTGAAAATACGTCGGCAATGGAAATATCAACAGTTAAACATGCGTCTTAAATATTGTATTGCGTTCGCAAGTGTTTTTAGCGCTTCAAAGCGAATTTATTTCTACACCTTTATAGTGTTAGACATAAAGGCGGCATTTCTACGAATTTATGAGCTGTAACTTAATTGGCTGTTATGTGAAATTTAACTGCAAAATGAAAACATAGCAACACGCTTACTAAGAAAATAGCGGTTGTTGCGTTCGCGTAGAGGGATGGCTGTACATCTAAACCATATAAATACAATAATTGTTTGTTATGACAAAACTATAGCTTTTTATTAAATGCATATGAAAGTAAATAATAATAATAAAAAAACTGTCTGTTTGATTTGGGTAATCTCCGAAGTAGTTAGACCGATTTTGATAGGACTTACACTGGAAGACAGTTAAAGTTATAAGGAGTAACTAAGGCTGGGCTATTTTAACATCAAGCTATGAATTTAAGGAACAGAATTAAACAAACAGAGACGGCTGGTGCAACCACGGGGCACAGCTAGTTAAATATAATAGCATTAAACTGATTGAAAATAAAATTGAAGCCAATATGAATCCTATTGTCAATTTAAATACCAAAGATTCCAAAGTATATTATTTATTAGTAAATATAATTTTCTTATTAAATAAATTCTAAGTAAATCTTTTCAATAAGCTAGCTATACACGAGAAAGTTTTACGAATTACAATACACGCATCGCATTTGAACTGAACATGTGCAAGCATCGTACGTAACAGTAGAAAATGTTAGTGGGCGAAGCTGCGTGATTGTGAAAGCGAAGTAAACGAAATGCCATTGTTGCGTGTCCAATTGGTACCCGGCAGAGATAATAGCATAGGCAGATCTATTCGCAGGGAAAATTGCACGTGTTGCATCATTTCCCGGAGCGTAATCATAGCTTTTACGCATGTATTATTTATGCAGTAAAGTATCTATTGCAGAAAAGTACACAGGAATTCAGTAATTCCTGTGTACTTTTCTGCAATAAAAAGTAAATAATAGTGGTTAGTTCAATCTACGATATTAACATCAGTATGTTAATATCGTGGATTGAACTAACCACTATTATTTACTTTTTATTTCTTCGGACAGGAAAGATATTCCACATTTCATCTTGAATTCAAGTCGCTTTACACTTTTTTTTTTAGAAATAGAAAAAACCAACAATCCCTGATTAAAATTAACAGATAATAAAAAATTCTTTGTGCGTCCGTCCGTTTATTTGTCAAACAATCTCGGTATCTGAATACTAAATGACGGACCGCCATCAAACATTTGATGTAAGAATGTTGTAGGTTTGACGGCTTGTTTGTCAAACATGTTTGATAGTGTGCCGCGGTCCTAGAGAGATTTGAGAAAAATATTTTTTTGTTTATTAAGGGATTATGTCAAATTATGATTGTTTAACCTTGAATTTGATACGTTTTTATGGTTGAACATACCTAGTGTTTAAGTTTTTTTAATGAATTGCATCCATCATTAAGGTCATCTACGACGCAACAAAAACACTATAATTTTAAAGATCCTTATGACTATACAGACTGATAAATAATTGTTTTAGACGAGAATAATTTGCAGTGCAGCGCGCTTGAAGCGTAAAATGATGAGATAAATCATGTCAAAAAAATTACAAACTTGTGGAATACAAGCTCACACGGTCGAAGGTCAACGCACCGACACCATATTGGAATTATTCATACGACCCCCAGATGCATTGTGGCAATGCCCCGAAATTGTAGGTGGGCTTTGTCAAAAGAAATATAACACTCATCTACTTGTAAATCATTAGGCAACTAATTAGAAAAAAAAAAAAACAATAGTGAACCAAAGAGTCGATACTCCGATACATTATTAGCTTACGATGCGGCATTCCGGTAGCTAAACCATCATTATTTATGATGCATTCTATAATTAACGACCATTTTAAATTATGGGCTGTCAACGTGCTGTACATAAGATTGTAGAAGCCAACAATTTAAAAAGGTTTCGGATATACACATAGCTTTCTCATATAGAAAGATTTTTCTTCTTGGAGAAAAAATCGGCATATTTTAAGATTTGAACCAATCATCAGTATACATATTATATAAAAAAATATTATGTTGTTTTTCAAAACGAAACTTATGCTGCTTTATTTTTTTTTAAATCTCTACCATACTAATAACCAAAAACAACGTTTATCACAGGCTTAGAGCCAACATTACCAGATTCAAAATCACTTCACGTCAACTGCAAAAGTGGCAACATTGAGGAAAAAAAAACAAAATAAAATCCAATTCATTGACGGTCCTGGACGCCATTACGTTTTTTGCAACATATTCTATCGGTAGCGGGTGGTTAACCCGGGTGCATTGACTTATCCCAGGCGTGCCCAGGTAGGGCTACCATCTTGAATCGGTAAAATAAATTAATCCGTACCAATACTCAACTGAAAATCGGAAATTCCAATAAGATTTTTTGCTGTCACACAGCTTTTTTTATGTACCGAGTTTTACGGAATCCGGTGTCTTAAACTTTAGGACTTATCTGGGGAAATTCGGGCGGATAGCAACCCTAATAACGTCCAGGTGTTGCTAGGTACTCGTGGCCGAGAAAATTGCAGGGAGCTGCTACTTAGAGGCAACATTGGCTCAGCCTGTGTCATTACGTTGAGATTTTTTATTGAACATATCAATTGGATATTGACTATGTTGAGTTGATGAATATGATTGATGATGGGAACGGATGTATTTTGATTGCATTAGAGTGCACCTTTATAACCAACTTAATTTTGAAATAACAAACGTGTACCCTAGGATATCCAACTTTTAATCCATTTAGAATTTTTTCGCATTTATTGATGTCAGAATCACGAATTTGTAAGTCAAATTAATTCGGAGATCATTATTGTATAATAATTATAAATAGAAAAATGTATATATTACAAAGTCATGCTTTTACATAATTTGTAAGTAAAATTTTAATCCGTAATTTAATATCCATATACTTACATTATATGAAAATGAAACCCTATTTCTTTTGGTCACACCATAACTTGAGAACAACTTTACCGATTTCACTACCTAATCCTTTTTTTTTCTAATACTTTGTAGAAGGTTCTAATATCGGAAATTAGAATTAAGAAAATTGCGCAGAAAATTAATAAGACAGGTCGATTAAGCTAGTAATTAACTAATTTATAAATCATGCCAGTCTCTGTATTTATTTTTCGCAGTATTCACAATGATATGTATAAAAAATTCACAAAGAGTGCAATCAAAATGTAAACAATGGAAAAATTGCAGCAGTTTCAGCATTTGTTATCAGCACTGCAACAAACAACATTTATAACCTTCAACGCGATTCGCAACACGTAACTAATATTATTATTTTTTTATTTGGCCCAAGATTTAAACGAATAAGTCTTACAAACGCGAAGATAAAAGACAAAAAAAAATGTTTATTAGTTAACTATTCAAAATTCTTTATACATCGCTTCTTAAAAAAAGATTTTTAAAACATCATTTCAAAAGTATTTAAGTAATTTATTCGTAGATCCCAAAGATGTAAGTTTATCCCGACTACTGTACAGGTATGAGCTTAAACGATGGCTCCTAATGAATGTTTAATACAGCGCGCCCTGCGGGGGCGGCGAGTTCAAAGGATGCGCGGGCGCACGTCGACGATCAAAGTCGGCGTTATCGAGAACTCGAGCTATCGGCAGATACCGCTCATTTACAAAACATCGCTACTGGGGTACGCTGGTTGATTATCTCACGATAATCTTTCCATGGCACAGTTTTAGCTCCAAATGCATTGAAATCGTGCTATTGCAATTGCACTCGATGTGTCAGACAGAAAGTTTTAACAAATTTTCAAATAAAACCCGTTGTAAAGAAACTAGGTATAGAACAAGGATGAATTAAAAAAAAAATATTTGCAATGTCTTCAAAGTAGCAGTTTCGACGTTCCCAAGACTATTTTTGCTACAGCCACTGGAATGGATGCACAAACCGCATTCTCAGATTTTATGCCACCATAAACGTAAATCATACTGGGTCGCGACGCAGGCGCTGCTACCGAAACACGCAGCTTATAAGACAAAAGCTCAGAAATCTGAATAAAATTCTGGATTTATCGCTTTTAAGATACAGTGTACTTTCTTGTATTGAGGGAGTCTTTTTGGAAAAATGTATTTGCTTCAATATTTTTTTGTGTTTTATCTTGTATGGTGTTACAAATTGGATTCCATCTTAATTACCGATAAATTACAATGATGGAAGGAAGCAGTCTTGCTTGCCGCGTCAGTCAGTACATGGGTGATCCTTCCTTAAGCACAATTAAGATTCTTCCGTGACTTGTCGACCACTTCAAGCCATTAGCTCCGGTTGTCATACGAACACCTATGACAAATTGCAGCCTAAAAAGACTGACAACACGCTGGCCTACTGCGGGTTGGTAGAGTTCACATACCTTCGAGAAAATTAATTTGCCTGGTTTCCTCACGATGTTCAGACCATGTTATATCGGATAACGATTTATTTATATGGCTCCAGTTTAGTTTACAAACCCAGTTGAAATTTTGGGAGTTAAAATCTGTCAGTTATGATCTCCTAAAGGGTTCCCATGAATGTTAATATTCAAATGTTCACATAACAGGAGCCGCTCTATAAATCGGTAACACAATGAGATCGATAATACCTCCAATAAAGACATGTAACGGCTGAAACGGTAGCTAAATATCGTAAAAGAACAAAGACGCCATTGTCCGTCCTCATTGTCCCGAGATGAGTCCTATTGTGGACGACAATAAGAGACAAGTATGAAGTACACAAGCAGCCTAAACATCGGTTGGACAAAGGTAAACACGATACCTGGTATTGTGAGATATGACCTAAGGTCGCACTAAGATGTGTGACCTCTGGACCAAACTCAGGATCTCACATTGTGTGGGACAATGCATAGAAAGGATGGGTATTACGAGGGGCGATGCTGCTAAGTATTACTCTTACAATAGACACAAAGACTGGTGTGTGTTTACCCATGAATATGTGGACTATAATGCACAATAGCCGGTGCTATAATAAGATGCACACAACAGGTTAACAGCATATTTTCTCAAGATAAGCATACATGTATAACGAATTCGCGTTTCATGTTAAATCGTGCATATTTGGGGAGCGCGGTGCAATCCCGTTTCTTAAACGCACTATTTAGATGTTTCTGCTAACTGTAATAGCTGTATTGTTACGTAAATTAAAGTAATTAACATTTTCGTGATTCAGAAAGTTTATCGTACACGTCGCGGTATAGACAGACAACAAACAAAAGGTAATTTGTCGGCTAATTAATAAAACAAAAGTTGTGTTCGTTTTCGTGAGTTCAGTGGAACAGGAACGAATTAATACTTGTGGTTTAACAACCGAAACGTGTTTTTGGGAACAAAGAGTTGTTGGAAAATGCATGTAAGTATGGTTTGCAGTGCCATTTGGCAGATGAGGCTATTTGGGCAATTATAATCGGTGTAGTGGGTTAGAAGTCCGGCCCAGGCGGCCAGCGGCGCGCCACATCTGGCCTGGATTAGCAGTGGCTCTCACTCGACCTATTGGGTTGCGGTCTCGCGTTACGCACTCGAATTACTAGTTTCCTTGAAAAGCTAGAGTTTCTAACTAGAATGGAAAGTCGTAACGTACCTTTCCGTTTGATAGCCACTTGACATTGCTTTCAAAAGACAGTAAGTGTTTAATTAGTAATAGTTCGAGTGTGTGCGACAAATGTCAGTCAGGGTGACGCGTTGGGAGCGAAGGTTGTGGTTTAATGTTTCTATTAGTATTTGGTCACGTTGTAGACGGGACGTCACAAAAAAATAATGTGAGCTGATACAATCGTGTGTCGGGGGCGCGGCGGACCACCCATACCGACCCGCTGATCTATTCCACTAAAATGATTGTAAAAAACGTAGTAATCTAATCAAACACAAGTTTTTTAAACGTCACGATGTTCTAATTACCGTGAGCCATTAATGCGACCTATTTGTTACGCTGTTAACGTATGAAAGAGTAAGGTCGTAAATAAATTTTAAGGCATCGATAAAATTTAAAAATGGAATAAAATAAAAGCAGTGCCACGAAATGCATTTTTTGACATAAATTTTATATTTTACAACATTATTATACAAAGAGTTGGGTGCGTAAATAATATTTTTTTTCCTAACAACCTTTTACGAGCTGACCAGTCGTTCGGAATCGACAAACTCCACGTTTTAAAACGTGTGAAAGTAAAACATTGAAAGGGTGGCCGTTTGACACTGGCCATAAAGGTGTGTTTATAATGACCGTTCGGGGTCACGTCGTAAAAATGATTGGTCAAGCATTGACGGATCAAACATAATAATTACGTTTTAAGAAAACTATGAATATGGGTCACTGTGTGAGCTTGGGAAAGGAAATGTGAAATATTTAGCCAACGTCCGTTGGACTTTTATAGCTCGTACTTCAATGCAATTTGAAACCTTAAAAAATACATAAAACGACGACAATGTAGATAGATGTAATAAAATAGATTGTTAGTTGCATTTGGTTGGGTACAAATTGAGTAAAGTGTAGTTACTTAGTCACGAACAGTTGAGTAGGCCAATAAGCAGTCGCAACGTGGATTGCACAGTAATCTATAACGGTGCATGTGATTGACACAGTAAATGCAAGTCTTAATCAACTTCATAAATATTTTGATTTTATGCTATGACCGTGTAATTTCGATATTGATAACCGTTTTAAAATTGATAAATCGTCGCTGATGATAGCCTTTTTTGTGTTATCGTAATGTATTATTTTGAGAAGCTGCTATTCTACTATGATTATCTTAATTTAAACGAGAATTTGAATAGTTGGGCGAAAAAGTTAAAAAAATATTGGACCGCCTGAGCGAAGTGTTTGTGCTTGGATGTTTTTTTATGGAATCCCAAAACTATTTTTTTAAGACTATATTTATTAGAAAAGATTGTTAAAAGTATAATTTTTTCGAAATTATTAAGCCATAAACTATAATGCATTTTTTTATTTAAGTACTACAGCACAAGCAATTGTCTTAATATTAATAAAAAAATACCCGGTTTTAATGCGTCCTGTAATTTTTTTTGCTTTCCCTAAATAAATGCAAGTGCCCAATATACCAAAACCAATGTGCTGATATTAAAAAAATATAATGCATATCCTTCGTGGGAATGGGCAGTGCATGTGAACCGAACATACCAGTTTATCGACAAACATCTATGCAAATTTTGTGGATTCGTACGGCACTGGACCGATAAAACTGGATTTTTATAAATACATTATCTGTGGTGATTTTATTGTCTGCGACAGTTCGAGGGATATTGGCGGGCTTTTTACTTTTCATCTATAGAATAGTGACTGACAGTGTTTTTTTAAATAGTTTGAATTCGTTCGACTGTTGTTATTCATATTCATCCAATGCAGATAAGTTTACACATTTTTAAGTGACTAAAGGATTTTTTTTGTAAAATTACAGCTTCGGAGTGTGTCTTAATAAATTGCATACTAATACTCATTACCGTCCATTATTTCAAAATATTTGGCAACATAACTGAGTTCCCACACAAGTAACCACATACCACATGCAGTTTCGGTGTAACGGGTGTTTCGACTAGATTTACATACATTACCGCTCATTCATACGAATAACAGGCCGCACTTGTAACAATCAAAACAATGAACACAGAATAATATCGTTAGGAATCATTACGCCTCGATACATGTCAACAATTTAAGATAATTAAAGGGTTCACTATTGTTTTTGGAAATTTACATAAGATACGTTTTGTAACGATATTTCAACCCCTTAGTTGAGACAAAAGGGGTGTCAATTTTAACTGGGGTTTAAGTGTGAAATTCTCAGTGGCAGTTCGGAATTTGGATTTGTGCCCGGTGAATGGCAAAAGGCTCACCCCCTATTACAGACCTAAACATACCGGCGAACTGTGTATTTATAATAAATACACCTCTGCCAAATCCTTAGTGGAATAAAGACGACGATGGTACGTATTGAAAATAAATAACTGTTGGCGAAATGAGGTTGGTAGGCGAGGTCAATGTTGCTATTGTGACTTTTTTTTTTGAAATTATTAAGCGCTTCCATCTATATCTACAACGACAATAATGGATGAGCAATAATGAGCATTAATAATAATATAAATAGCGAAGATTTGTTTGCTTGTAATCTACTGAAATGTAAACTACTGAACCGACTTTAATAATTATTTAACTCTAGTTACTAATGCAACGATTAAAAAAACCCGCCATACGGAATTAGCCCTCTGTTATTAGAGACTTATCAGACATTCAATCATGGGCACAAAATGTATAACTTGCAACCATATAAAAAAATACCATATAAAGAAATACAAACAGAAAAAAATGGCCTATAATTTCATTTTATTGGGTAACTAGCTAACAAAACAGTAGAACTTAGTAACGATAACAATGGAACTTGTTACAATGCGTGGAATCCAAGGCTAGGCCTTATCGCAAACACCGAATGGTATTAATCATCTTATCGTGTTTTACTTTAAGATAGGTTTATGAACATTTTAAAGCAGTAACATAACTTGTAGATAATTAACGCAATTACTTTTAGAATTAGCTCTGAATATTTCACAAAAAATATTTAAGAAAATTATTATTATTTTGTGCGAAGAAATTAAATTGGGTTTAAATTAAATGAGAAATTAACGAGAATCTGAATAGATGTCAAAAAACTAATGTGAATCGTTACTTAAAAAAAGGAAAAGTTAGAATTTAATTTTACATTATTTTAGCATATCAGCTAAATTTTTTCGCATGAATGGAAAGTTAATTTAATTTTAATGTTATTCTGTAATATTATCCAATGGATTGAGTACGGTTAAGATTTAAAAATAAGTAACTTTAAAAAAATGTGTACTTTAAAGTTGTTTTTCTAAACAATATGGCAGTACAATTTGTTACGGTCGACTAAAATAAAACAAAAGTATTATAATTCTAAATTCAAACAAAGACAACATCGAAAGTCGACGAACCGTAACCAGTAGTGGTTCACACGAATCAAATCACCGAAAAATCTCTCAACCCCAAAATGGAGGGAGGGACATTTAATTAGAATAGGCAAATGAATACAAACGTGCATGGGAAACGGTTTCGCTCTCAATGACAGTGTTTTGTTTACTAAAATTGCCGGTTATATTAGTAAACCATTCGTTAAAGTTTTGGAAGAATCCGGCCATAAATAGTTATGAATTAAGTTTTTCCATTGTGTCGAAAATGTAGCATTTTATTTATAACTCAGATTATTTCTAACTTTGCTTGACATTGAGAGAACTTCGTACAGACATGGAAAACAAAAAAACAAATTCAGACGACTTTAACATGTGTGCGAAAACCATTGACGAAACTTGTTAATTATTTTACCAACACAAACATACAGACTAAACATTAAACAGTTTGTTTGTGTATAAAACAAACAAGGGAAAACTAATAGAAATGTGCTAAATGAAACTATCAACTATAATTTTCTATTATGAAAACGCATGGATCTTTCTACAAAGAAACAAACAAAACATTATTAGCATTATGTTCGCATGCGGCGCACCTGCGCTAACGCATCGCGAAGATATGATCCGTCTAAATCAGGGCTGTTATTCATGCTTTGTGATAATTTCCACATTTTTTATAGAAATTATATAATATTAAAAGTATAAGATATATAATTTACGTTTTACTGCTGATATTTGAGCCTTTTCTTCATTATCAAACAAAGATCTAGAGAAGAAAATTGAAGGCATTTTCAATTTTAAAACCCAAATGTCAGTTTCGTATTTAAATTCAAAACCTTTTCACCTATTCTAAATGCGACTCAAGTATCGTCCCACTTATATAAAAATGCATTTCAAGTAGACAGTAGATAAGCTAATGTTCAACCCTAGTTCTTAAACTGGGTGTCTGCAGCATGCATAACAACGCCACAGTATGCCAACTACAACGTTCCGTTAGCTGATAACCGATGCATATTTGCTTTTTCAGTTAAAAAAACTGAACGTAAGCCTAGATTGAATGCATCTGTGTCAATATTTGTGTTCTCAAATCGTTTATCTCTATTAACAGTAACTTCTTTAACAAAAAATGCATTTTGGAGATCGTTACGATACAAGTTTTTATTTGGAACTAGGTCGCATATAATGTGTATTTGTACTTTTTGGATGCGGTTCAGTCATTATGCTCGTGGTATTAATCATCAATAATGGTCGTCTTCAAACTGTGTTCATTCTTTGAGACAACCCTTAACAGAATAGCAAAAATGTAAATCTCTATTCTTAATTCTAATTGGCATTCGAACAACGCTGTTGCTAATTCTATGCCGAAGATTAGGACCAAGTTTCTTTTGTGCATTAAAAGAACTACAATATAAGACATGGTCTTTGTGCATTGTTGCATTGTGCGAGGGGTCTTCACAAAGGGCTGGTCTTTGACCCCTTGCCCCAATTACGTGCTCGACTCTTGCGCAAGTTGATAGTGTATCAGTTAAGCGTAGTAAATAATGCGTAAAGCAACCAGACTGTTTGTCTGCCTGAATGTTGGCGTAGCAAATTATCACCAACTTTCGTATTAATGTATTGATATTGTATTTTGTAAAAAAATTTTTGTTTTGGTAAAAAAAAAGAAAAAATAAAAAAAAATAAAAAAAATAAGAAGAAATTAGAAAATATTAAGAATTAGATTTAAAAAAATATTAAATACTATGATATAATACATAGAACGTAGAATAAAACTAAACAAAACTAATACATACATAGATTTTAAGAAGTGTAAATTTACTGGAAATAAAAGGCTATTTTATTTTATTTATTTATTATTGTATTTTGTATAATATATAACTGATTATGAGACTGTTGTAGTTATGGTATATTATTTAAAACTTGCCCTTTTTCTTTCTATGTGGTTAATAAATGCAAACTGCAAAATCCTGTTAAAAAAACTCATACCATCACGCCTGTATTCCCTGAAGGGTTAGGCAGAGGTGTACTAGTGTACACCCACGCTTCGCCGGTATGTTTAGGTCCAATGTCATAGGGGGCGAGCCTATTGCATTAACCGGGCACAGATCCAGACTCCGAGCTGCTACAGAGAATTTCATAGAAATACTCAATAACACTTTGCTCGACCTGGGAATCGAACCCAAGACCTCGAGCGTAGCAGTCGCGCTTGGGACCACTAGACTAACGAGGCAGTCAACTGTATCAAGAACTATCCGATATTTTCTTGATTTATACTTTTATTAGATGACGTTACTAATCAAATGATTTTTTGCAGATTGAATACTTGATCATCTTATGAATAAAACACATGACATTATTTTTTTAACTAAGTGTACAAGATAAGATTCTTACTAGTACATACATATTTTTATTCCAACAAGACCTTCAAGGGCGTGAGTTCTCTACAAAGGTCGTTTTCATGGCCGTGTCGAACTTTATTAAACAAAAGACGTGCTGGTGTATTATAAAACAGAATCCTTTGTCGGTCCACAGTTAAACAGTAGGCCATATGTTATTTGGTCTTCCTGTGTACTCACAACACGGACCTACCGCAAAGACTATTGGATATTTTGAAAAATGTTGCTTTAGTTCATTTACTTCGTTCTTTTGAAGGATAGCGATCACTGTTCTGTATTGGTAAACTAATTAACATACAGTAAAATTTAATTTTTGATGTTTGCTTGCTTGAAAATAGTTTTCTGACTTAACATAATGCTACTTTTGATGGACTTAGTCGCGGTATATTGATATAATTTAATTTCCTATCTTCTACCTACAGCATCCGTAGTCTTTTTGATAATGATGTTTTACCGATCTCTATCTCCGGATCATTTGGTCCAAGATTTATCTATAAAGGAGTAGTAGAGCGTTTAAATTGCGTGATACATCTCTATTATTATATTCCAAAGGCTAGGAGCCAATTATTTTTAGATTAACCTTTACTGATGATAAAAAACATGTTACAGAAATAGCTTAGTCATTGTAATTTTCGCGCCTTATTCCCAACCCTAATCTAGCCCAAAGCGATTCATCATTCTGCCTATTATAAACTCAATTAAATCTCATTTGCATAACCTTTGCCGGACTAGAGGCTCTCCCTATTCTGTCTTCTTAGAGATGTCACCACCTTTGTTCGGCGGTAACCTACTCCTATTCAAATGGGACAACTTAGCGACAAAGCAACGTTTGACCCTCAATGGATGAGAAAGGCATTATTTGTGTATTTTAAGCAATAAACAGTGCATTTTATGCGATTGTGAGCAGTTTTTTTTATTTAAATTAGAATGGCTGAATGCACATTGTCCGTTGCGTGAGCTCGTGGACTGCAGTGCGCAGGTACCGTTGATGCATAATTATTAGAAATTATCGGACTGAGCGAGAGTAAGTGAACTTTTCTCTCCACTATTGCATGGGAATTACGCGCTGGTCGCGCTTCGCGGGAAAAGTGACGTTTGCAAGTGACAGGTGACGGATAACAATGACGTGCAACTTTCTAATTTATGATAGGTATCAATGAATTAATTTATAGTGCCTGTTGTTATTTTTTGGCGCAATATAAACACCATTGCATTTTCTTTTGTAATTTCGGACGCATAAAATGGTTTCATTTTTTAATGCTTATAACAAAGCGGTACGTGTCACGACGTTGGGAATCAGAATAAAAGAGCGAGTTTAATCCTCGAGTGATGCCTAATCCTTTTTAGGAACGCCTGAATGCATTGTGTCGTTTGTAAAAGACGCGAAGCAAAAACGACGACATAAAATTCGTTTAGAAGTTTTGTTGAATGACGAATATATAGCTGCACAGACGCACAGGTATGTATACTCGGTGTGAATACGTCAAATAAAAATAAACTTTTGATATTCCACATGCATACTTCAAAGTATGTAGCATAGAATAAACTAAACAATAACAAAACGCATCAAGATTCAGGATTAGACGCACACACACCTACACGCCAGGACATACACACAAAAAAAGGATAACAAACAGTAATACAATAATTTTCATTCCTTTTCTGTGCGTACGCGCATCCTATCTGTTGCACTCGCGCATATAGTGCCATCCTACTCGTTCACCCCGGTCGTTGACCTCACATCTCCGACGAGATTGCATCTAGTGGCCATACAGCTTCCCCAAGATAGACGCAGCACAATTTCTGGTCAATTAATTTTTTTTTTTTTAAATCGGCAGCTGCATTTGTGAATATTTTTTTTATTTTTAAAACAATGTTTTACTTGTAAAGCCGCTTGCGAAACATTAGATTAAGTTTGACCTAGTTACTGTGCTGTATTTCAGATAAGAAAAAAATTCAACGCAATTTTTCCAGCGGTGCGCGTGCGCTGAGCGATATTGGTATCCTAGAGCCGGTGAAGCGTGGCTATGCTGACCGTTAGCGTATCAAACAAAATTTGAATCTCAACCCAACAAAAACTACAAGGCGTGTAGTAGTTTATTTATGACATAGTACAAAATCTCCAACAAGACGCGCGTCGCTTTGTATACCGGCAACCTATGTTGAAAAAACCAAAACAATTTTTTGTCGAAACCAAAATCGTTTTACGAGCGCCCTGGAATAGTAAGCAAGCGGGACGGGGATACGACCATCTCTTTCGTACCCTGCTGTGGATAGAAACTGACACTTTGGTTAATAAGTCTTTTGTAAGGTTTCTTAGAACACGTTGCGTTGGCGTGATCGCTCCCCATCTAATAAGACACCTCGATAAAGACAGTCGTAATTGCGGTTCTGAGAAGCAAGACAAAGTAAGCGCAGTTGACTTTTGATCGTTAATTGTCCGTGGACGCACTAATCAAAATGAAAAGACAAAGGATTTAGATCCATTACTTAATTGCATCAGCGAATGATGCTAGTCGCTCAACAAAGAGGGCAATGTAAAATAAACTAACAATATCATCAACTTGACCGCGTCTCATGTAGTAAAAGAACAATAAACGTGGCAAATTAAATGATGAAATGTCCAATAAATACAGTGAGTTTAAACGACATGCCGTAATCGACCATGATATTGCAAGACTCAGTCCCATATGATTCTAATGCCAACGGTACGTAATGACGACCACTCGGTATCATTCCTGTGTCATTCAATTTAAAATACATTACTGTGGCCATAAAAACAAAACAAACGAACAAACACTTAATAAAAACATTGGCCGCAACAGAAATTGGCCCATTTGCTTTCACTTCTTATAATTGAATCTTGCGCAAGTTTTATAAAAGCCGTTTTATTGTCATAGTGTTGAGGAAGGTCAGATTATGGTCCAAATATGAGTCGGTTGTGGTACAATTGGACTTTGAAATCAGAACATTTTTCTGGCTCCCGAGGGCATAATGTCAAAAAGATTACACATAATAGCTGTTTTACCACAAGGAGAAATTCTTATCATGACATGGGATTTTAAAATGAGGTTAGTGGGACAAAAAATACCATAAATGCTCCTCATAGTAATGGTAACCCACTTGTCTGGGAATGCGATAGCCCTTGAACTTATTTATCAGGCTACTTAGGACCAAAATAGAACAGGGATGTGGGAAAAAAATCCTTTAAGTGATACTTTATCGACTCGGAGATTGGCACTTAGTACCAAAGGACCAAAAACTTGGTGCAGTTTTAATGGCCCACGCCTAATCGAATCGAAACACATTAGGAGCACACTTGACCTAAAAATATGGTTTCCAAACAAGCCCTTCACGACTTTTCTTTCACACAGTCCTGTTTGGACAGCCGAAAGAAACAAAAACCCACTAACTAGACCCGTACAAAAAGTGGTAGTCATAATGTGGATTTTAAACATGTGGGTTGAATTGGTTGTGCAAACTGAGAGATGCTTAGTACCTATTCAGTTAAAGAAAGAAATATCTAATATTGATCAACAAATAAAAAAAAGCTCTAAATGATCCATTTTTGATGTATTTCGAGTTGTGCCGAATAGAATGGAAAAATTCCCTGCGTTCTCATCCCGCGTTTATTTTACTATTTCTCCAATTGCCTTAGAACTAGTACTTGGAAACTGCAGAATAAATCTGACTTAATTGTATTCATACTTGGGAAAATTTAAATTGTGTTTGGGTAAGCATTAACTTTCCATACAAATAGCAAGATTTTCTACGTCCTGAAATTATAGTGATAGCCATGATTATTTTATTGCCCGTCATTTATTCAAATTGATCAAATTACAGTGGAATCTACTTTCAATGGAGATTGGAGTGGTTTTAAAACGATTTGAGTGAAATTATAGTGAGGTGTTGGGAATAGAATTAGAATATTATAGTCTACGTGAATTTCTATGGCGTAGGTCTGTGAAAATATTTGGAAAGTTTTAAATGTTCTAATTTAATGCCTCCAATTTTGTCTCAAATTTGGCTTTGAAATAAGGCTTTCGGCCCTCCCGCGACGTCCCTCGTTTTTTAATGGTATCTATCTCATAATAATTATAATAAATTAATATACATACCGATCTTGAATAGTATCATTACCATAAATTCGGGACGCTTACCTGAAAACAAAATGACAGTTTATTAAAAACTTATAAATAGTGACCATATCATAAATTGTTACGATCGTAAAGGTAATTATTTTTTGTAAATAATGCGTTTCATATGAAATTTACTTGGCATTTGAGCAATTATCCTTAGGACGGAATGACCGCTTATTAAAATAATAGGACAGTGGTAGGAATAGGACGGACTCGGGCGCAATCAAGACTAGTTTGATTTCTAATCCAGTCTGCGTGGGCGCATGGTGGGGACAGAATAGTTAAATGTCGTAATGTTTCTTAGAGTTGGACCATTAATTTCTACTGTTTTATAGGCAAATAGAATTTGTTACAGACTAAATAATTTGTTTCGTATCCGACTAGAATTTATGAGCGTCGTGTTTGTGTTTTCATTTAAGTTATTGCAGAATGCAAATTTACTTCGAGATTTGTACTGAGATAAAGTTGACTTAATAATTTAAAAAGAATGGGCCGTGCATGGTGTAAGGAAAAAAAAGCATCCCGGGACAGTTCATAGTAACAGTCTATACAGTTTTATTGCATTGTACTTTGTTAGTCACATAGCCCAAGTACCTCAGGATCAATTTGCAGGACAAAACCAGGCAGATTTTATGATGCATCGCTAGTAGACAAGTAAGGACGCTTTTATAATCTCCATGCACGTTTTTAGTGTTGGGCACGAGTTGTTTATTACAGCAAAAAGGCTGTTAAGAGGGCCAGGACCAAAGATTAAGAAAAACATATTCTTGTCTCTGGTTTTTAGTGTCCATCCTCATCTATCAAATGTCAAGTGAGAGTAATGAGAAATTTTTGCATGTATAATTTGTTTTTTTTTTGCTCTTTATTTAAAATAGCTCAGTAAATCTGGTTTATGGGTACTGATTGATGCACTTAAGTGTATTACAGAAGCAAAATTGTATGATGCATTAAAATATGCTATCGCAGCGAAAATCTTATTACATATTTATTATGCATTTATAACACGCTACAAATTAACTAATATATGAATTGAAGCAGTTATTTTTAGTAAGATTGAATGATTTCTTTTTATTCATTAATTTAAAATGCGTCTAATTATTTCAACACACGATATGAGATGGTCATTTATTGAAAATATATTTTTATTTTGTGCCCGTTTAAAATTATTAACTTTACCACTGTGCAGTAATGAGTTTAGGTTCCTAATATAGACATGCCATCTGCCATATTGCGCATCTCTAACGCTTCCGTGTTAAATTGCGCTGGCAGCACTGAGCACAGAAATGCAAGTAATAGAAGTAAGTTTATTGGCAATAATTCCAACATAAACAACCTAATCATATACATTATTAACCTGTTTATAACTGTTATATCTCCTAATATGTACACAGATGTTGATTATATTTTCAAAATAACATATTGTCGTGATAAATTGACTGGGTTGATGCATAAGTGATAATAAATTGCTAGTTGATTGCTAGTAACGAAAATAATATATTTTACAACGGTATTATGGTAACTCGGTGTGCTGTTAGTCATACTATATCGTTAACCTCTGCGGCGTAAACAATTAATTTATGCATGAACGATAGTTTAGTGTATAAACAAAAATGTATAACACGTTCGACGTCACATGTAATTTTTTTTGGATAACTAAACTGTTCTAGCGGGCTCGGCAGATTAGATGCGAGCTAAAATAAAGCTTTCAAAACACTGTAAAGAAAAAAAACTTAATTCTTTTTTCAGGGGTTATTAAACTAATAAATTTTGTAACACCTTTCTCCGTTGTCGTTTATAATAGACCTGTTGTTTTATAAAAGTATGTGTAACAAAATAAGTCATCTATTTTTTCTACGAATGCCGTGCAATAACCACTTGGTCAATTTTGGTATACAGCAATTTTGTGCAAAATTAAAAAAAAATTGCAGTGCCGTATTTTTTCACGGCGAATTTACAAGAGGTTGAATAACCTTTTCTGGCCGCGTCCTCTAAAGCTTGGTTTTATTTCTATCTCCTTCACTCTTACTACGCGGAGTGCGACGAACTCTGTTTGTTTGTAAACTCATCTATTGTAAACATTTCCATAAAGTTCAGGATGACCAAGCATTGCGTGCCTACGATACAGTTTAAAAAAGACGTAACAGGTTTTAATTTGTAGTGCCATTTCTTTTTTATTTATTTATAACATTTAACATTTTCATTTGCTTGTAACTTTTTCACTTTTGGCAAAGGCCACACTTTCCCTGCTTTTAAAATAATATCCTGTAGAATTCGAATTTTAAATAATTTTAATACAGTATTGTTTAAAATCCTAAATCAAAACTTTGAAAACCGAATAACAGCGAACTGATCATTAGTTACAGTTTCTTCATCACGAAAACCGTGCAAGTTATTGCATAAAGACAACAGTTACAATATTTTTTACGACTGCATACTTATTATAAACATCAATACTTGATTGCCTCATAATAAAAAAAAAACCACCGCACTTGTTATCGTTATCGTGAATTCACAACACGTGCATTTGAGTGGTATATTCACAGCAAATTAAATTAGAAATTCGTACTACATATACTAGAGTAATTACAAGCTAGTTTAAATGATAATTATGAACTGTTGCAATCCGACTGTGAAAAAGTTCATTGAACTTACGCCTACAGTTTTAGGGTGTGTAACTAGCGTTCCAAATTGTTTTGCGAGTTTCCGGCCTGAGATATGCGCGCGCGCCTTCACTGATTATGCTGCAATTTTCTTCCAAAATGTATACGAGCTTTGATTGTCTTTTTCGTTTGTATAAAGTTAATGAATGGCTCTCGATAAAGAACAAAAGACCATAAATTGGCAATGTAAATAAATTGTTTATTTACTGTACGAGTGTGTCGTAAAAAACACATTCAACAGAACATTGTACAGTTTTTTGTTCACAACAATTGTCGTAATTTATTTAAAACGACGCACAACAAGACAATTGGACAAGCGACAAATAAAATCGTAACGAATTGTCGATCAAAACACTTTTGTTTGTTGACGAAGTGCGTACGCGCACCACTATTTGAATTTAGAATGAGGCTTCGCGAAAGGAGTTGTTGCTGTCATAGTACCGTTAATTTGAGCTACTGCGGTCGTGAGCTTTAGGCAGTGGACACACAATGCGTTTGTACGCAATCCGGAGAAATGTCGACTTGCATAACACGCCTAAACACTTGTTAAATTTTTTTTTGGTCGTAACTCGTACAGTTGCAGCGTTATTCCCTATTGCTTCTATCAATGAAAGCTTTGTTTGTATACTTTCTCTTTGTTCTTTATTCATAAGAAGGAAATGAATGTACGAATTATGAATGCCATAGCTAGTGCGAGTTGGAATCTCTCGCGTTATTTTATCTTTGTTAGCTATGCAATTTGTTAATTATGAGAGAAAGTTGCGGTTGAGAAGAACTCTGCTCCAGTTCGTTTTAAACGCAACTTTACCATTTATTATTCCGCCATTAAAATGAATTTAAGACAATTGTCCAATTATTTTTTTCTAAGACTTGAAATGGAATCACCAAGTGAAACTAAGCAAGCTTTGTCTAAGCAAGTTCAGTAGTCACTTTATAACTATTCAACACACCGAAATATGTCTGTACATACTACAGCGTGTATGTGTGCGTGTTGTTATGGTACGTTCAATAACACCGTGGCGTCGGGTCAACGACCTCAATGCGCCGGCGCCGCTTCAGACACGGGGATGCGGAAAGTTGGCGTTTCGCGAATCTAACGCAGGCTTTATTGTTTGCATTACATTTTACCAAAAAAACGTATGTTTAATTAGAATTGATGTCAATGCCCCCAATTTAGAGTGCAATAGGTTCCAGTAGCTGGATCTCTAGTTGGAATTTTATTTGTTTTTTATTAGCGTCTGTTTGATGACATTGTATGCAAATGAATCATTGTAGGTATTTGATAAACTATTTGTTTACGTTATGTTATGTCATTATCAATAACGGATATATAGAACTAAAAACGAGTTTACCAGACTCAGTTATTGATGCATGCAGTTTATAAACTGCTAAACGGCTATGGCCCCTAAGAATAAAAGTTTTGTGAAAACGTAGAAAAACTAATGATATCGTCGTAAATTAAGAATAAAATTAATCTGTCTTAATAATTTATTTACTGAATATTTCTAACAGTTCTTAATTAAACAATAAACTTTTAGCTATTGGCACAGAAAAATATAAAAATATATATTTATACTGTGCTATTGGTAACGGTTTCACTTGCACCTTAAATGACTTTTTGAGACAAAAGTTATGCTATGTCTTTCACCAGGGTCGAATCTATCTCTATACCAAAATTCATCAAAATTGGTTGAACAGTTGAGGCGTAAAAACGTAACAAACAGACAGACATAATTGCAGTAATAATATTAAGTATGGATGACAAGTTTCAATAATCAACAGAATCCTTAATATTTACAAGTAGAAATCAGTACAGCTATGGCGTGGTTTGTCATGGTCAATGGTACTACCGTTATTATTGGTGTAAGGTCGAGCCGAGAATCCTTTATGGCCCCATAAACCTACCTTGCCTCGACTGGCGTAATCTAGTTTGTACTTACTTATTATGGACTCAACTTTTTGTCGCAAAGTGCGTATATGACCTCTTTTAATTCTAATGCTCAATAGCACTGACTGACTGCCTCATAAGTCTAGAGGTCCTGGGTTCGATCCCCAGGTCGAGCAAAGTGTTATTGGGTTGATTAAATTCTCAGTAGCAGATCGAAGTCTGGATTTGGGCTCGATTAATGGCTATAGGCTCGCCCCCTATTGCATGGGATCTAAATATACCGGCGAATTGTGGGTGTATATTAGTACACCTCTGCCTAACCCTTCGGGGAATACAGGCGTTATGGAATGCTAATAGCACGCAAAAATAAAATCAAGTATTTGTAATAGACAAAACTAAGAGCGCTTTTTTATATAGCATGATGTGTTAAAAAAAATATATATTTTACAGTTATGTTCGTAGGTCGCTGTATGTATCTCCTGAATACATTTCTAATATCAAGTTAATTGGATATTTCTTTTCATATTACAGTTAAGTTAGTATACACTGCAGCTTCTAAATATATTTTAAAATATTTAGTTACTTTATTATACTTTAAAATAAATTTATTATTTAAATAAAATTACTATTTATCGATTTTACCCAAATGTTTTTATGGATATGATTTAATTCCGTAGCAGCACGGTCTGGATTCGTACCCGGTTAATGGCAATAGGCTCGCCCCCTAGTACATAGGACCTAAACATACCGGCGAAATGTGGGTGTACATTAGTACACCTCTGCCTAACCCTTCGGGGAATACAGGCAGTGATGGTATGATAATCCGTAAAAAATATTTTTATTACGTCAGAACCGTATTACTGTTGTGATAATAAAAAAAAACTACTCGAAAAGTCTACGTAATAGGTCGGTATAGTATATTTTTAAGCATTAGTGTTTATTCAGTGATACTAATCGTGGCACTAAGTGATCACAATGAATGTCGTGATGAATCGTAACGAGACTTAATTATCACTAATCTAACTAGCGATTATGTTAAACGGCGTATTTGCAATGTAAATTTATAGAAATCAGGTCCCCGAAGTAATCGGGAAACAATATGGTACTCTCGTTGCTAGTTTTATTTATTTTTTAAAGTACGACAACGACATACTTTTCCGATTTATTTTTTTCTAGCCCATTTCGTCCCACTGCTGGGCAATATAGAGAGAAGCCTATACTTATGACCTCCTAGGTTTGATTTGAGGGCCTGTAGATGATGATATAGTCTAATTGGATCTTTGGAATATGGAATACCTTGCCTAGAAATATTATGATCCATATACATATCCATATCCATGAACACGTTACACCTGTTCAAATAAAGTGAATACAACTTAATTATTATGCATTATAGTAATTTTGTATGTAGTTGTTGTTTACATAACTACAACTACATTATGTATAAGTATTATTATTCAGTATGTATATTTTTGTGTTGTGATGGGTTTTTCCAATAACCGCTGTATAGATGACAAAATAAATATATTCATCAAAAATCTTTTAGTTTAAAGGTCCAAGGTTTAAACTGCTCTAATGCGAAATTATGGTGACACTACTCACAATTTTAAAATCGTAATTGAATTATGCCCTAATTATCCATACATCGAGTCCAGTTTTCTTAGATACCCTATTTTATTCGATACCTTGTGAATTCCTTCAAAATAGGTGCAACAAACGTTAATTGAATAATTGAATTTTACGTCATTTGAAACTGTCATCAGGTCTTCAACGGTCAATACAGTACCTTCTGACATCCATTCTTTGTGAAGTTCAATCGTATCGCCTAATTATCATAAATATTCATATTTACGGTACTGTATATGTTCGTTGGTTCACACACAATTAGCTACATTATTCCATTCAATTCACGCATACCCATCAAAATACAAATAAATCTAAAATTCAGATTGTAACTCTATATCAGTAATTCTTATCTACGACAATAGCGTGAAATATGAATTTTTATTTCAACAATAGTAATATTTTCATTGTAGTAGCCACTACAATATGCAGGCTAGTGGGATGATTTTTTAAATCGGATTCTTTGGCTTTTGAGACACGTCTTAAGAGATGGCCGTTATCAATCAAGTGTCACTGAGTTATAAAAAAAAACGTGTCATTAAAGGACAGACAGCTCAAAGGGTTAGTTAACCCTTTGTTAGCCTTTGCTACTTGTTTACTTAGGTCTTTAGTATTTCAATTTGCTAATCATTATTAATAATAGGCGGAAATGATTATTGTATTTTTCCGTGTTTGCGGAAATTACAACGGTTTTCCGCTTTATTATTAATTAACATTAATCTAGGTGAATTTAATGCGCAGTAAGTAAATGTTTTGTAAACAACGCATTTCAATTCTGGGCCAATATTTTCTTATAACGACCTCGATCTCAATAAAGAAAGGTGAGAAAACTCGAAATGCATTACTATTTATTCAGATGTACTTCACTCGACACAATAATTATGACGAATTAACATTTGAATTTGGAATTAACATAGATTCTATTCATCGTTGTCATCCATCAAATCGGGTGAGACTGATGGATGTGCTCTTAGGGAACATTTGTGACACTCGAATCGTCACGAAGAATAAGGATTCGAATTTTAAATCGAATCGAATTGTGTCCGGAGTTGAAAGTTCACACGTGTTGTTTTACCGTTGGTGTCAACAGAGGGGCTCGGATAACCCCTACTATTGAATTGTCACTGACCTCTTAGACTCAAGGATTCAAAGATCAACCCTCCTACGCTGAGTGAAGTCGTTTCCTATTCATAGACACGTTTCAATGCGTGCTTATTCAAATAGGTAGGAGCAAACATTTTGAAATTCAAGGGCCTGTCGATTTTGAAGATCTGTTTGCTATGCATGTTCGGAATTAGTCGTGGGCCCGTGGCTCAGGGCTTACTGCTCATTTGACTTATACAAACATGTTAGAGAAATTGTCAATATTATCGTTTATGTTAAAGAGGTTGATAACCTTGGATGAATAGACACAGGATTAAATTCCAAATATAAATACGGTATGAAGTTTAGGAATTCTTTTAACTAAGAATCCATTATAGAATTTAAATGAAATTATCTTTGTCCGTATGTCCGTTGCTTTTATTGTATTTCGAAAGAGCTTGGTACTTCACATCTTCATTATTAAAAAGATCACGCCTCTCAACAATACTTCCCCAACCCTTGGAAGGATCGTTCATACCATTAAAATGTAAGACGAATCGACCTGTCTAATTCAACCGAGTTTCGAGTGCCCCTTGTCCATACGTATAAGTGAAAATAAATGTGTTGATGTCCGTTGATTTATGTCGCTGGTCATTGTCATCATTGGTTGATTATCCCCTATACAGTTCGACAATCAGCCATATTTGCATAATGATTTGTTACCACCTGGAACGTAACATAAAAGATAGATGTTCGAATTTTGAATTTGTTTCGATAGTGATCTCAGTAGGTGGGTTCAAAGATGACAGTGACAATTCTATTTTTGAATACAACCTTTTTAACCTGCCAGTCTCTATTGTTTTTTATTATTTATAATTAAAATCTCCGTATTCATGCACTTAAGATGGGCTGCATACAAATACATTATTAGCAGCCACCATGCTTGGTAAACAAATTGGTGAGGAGAATTATACGAGCCATCTTCTCTGGTAATTATAATTATTTTTAATAACCGAGAGATACTCCTTTTTAACTTAATGTTGTTTTTTATCACACAATAAGGTTCTAATGAGTAAGCAATCAACCTTATTTGTATAAACTTCTTACTTATACGACCTTATTAACCATAATGTGCGCTTACAATCCATAGTTTCAAGGTAAAGTTCCCATAACTGAGTTCCCACATAAAGTTATGATGCCAACGCGTCTAGCTCATAAGCGTGAATGTTATCGAATTGGTCCAAGGTTACATCGCTTATCTGCCCACTTGCGCTGTATAATGTTTCCTGATTTGATATTTGATAACACTAATAATTTTGTAACGTACAGGAGTTTGTATACAGAACTATACAGTTACTTTGCATCGAAAGGGAATCGGTAAATGATTAGAGTAGTTAGTTAATGATGCGTTTTTAACAGAAGACGTGTTTTTTTATTAGGAATCGAATGCAAGGGTTTCTAAACTGTGAAATCTGCTACTAGGTGTATTTTAAATTTATATTTAGTGATAATTTAAATTTAAATTTTCTTTAAACTTTCTTAATTTTGGTTGCAGTAATCTTGTAGACGACATAATTAATTTATAATGTTATTCAAACCACGTTTTTTTTCAGATCATCTGTCATCTGTTACTACAACATCATTCATAAGGAGCGTTATTCAAAACAAAAACAAAAGAAAGTGACACTTGTTTATGGGAGAATAGATAGACCGACGTCATTAGGACTTCCCAAATGTCTTTCACTTATATCCTTCGTCCTTGCATGGCTCCTTTCCCACGAGTTGTCGGTTAATATACTTCCGTAAGTTGCATGTAGCCACAAGTGTCTTTAAGTTTACACAACACGTTACTTAAGCGTCTACGAGTATTTGTATTGTAAATAGTAGGAAACGTTCAGTTGTGGTTACGGAGAAATAGTAGACAACAGTTTAACATATTTCTTTTTTAATTTACTACGTGTCGTGTATCCCTAATTACTATTTTACTTATTGAACCGAAACATATGGGCGCAAAGGTAACAAAAGCCGTTACAATTTAATCAAAATATTTATTGGGAACCGTGCAGCTGTTATCTGCGCGGGCGCAAGGTCCGGAACATTACTGTTTTTATTTAAATTCGGACATGAAACAACGACCTTTCAAGTCTCAAAAACAAAAGATATTTTAAACAAAAAAGGATTTAATTCAATAAGAACCAAATGCACGTTTCTGCGACTTTTTAAAGTAAAAAAGTCACGAGTATTTTTATTTTTAATCGCGATGCATTATTCTCCCGAGACAGCTGTCAGACGCAAAAAACCGAACATTCCTAAATTGAAATTGACGCGTTCCATTTAAAACAATAATGAACGCATGAAGTAATGAAATCGGTATTGAAAAACTTTTTTCTACTAACCTAGAATTTAAAAATCATATTTAATTACCCGACACATGATCGACGCGTTTTATAAGGATTTTCTAGGCTGAATAAAAATACAATTTATGGATCTACATATTTTTGAATCAATCAATTTTCTTCAGTACCATATTGACCCTATAAATGGATTACCAGGTAAGAGTAGCTAGAGAACTAGGTACTCCTCTTGGTCGACCGATTGATGGCAAGAAACCAACTCTGTTTAAAATATGTGGTAGGAAAGATAAATACTATTTTAACTTTTTAATAATAATTTGACGATAATGAAATCAAATCTAATTGCAACACTTTTTTTTTATTAAAAACTATGCAGAATAATCATAAGGTCATTAAGACAGGAAAAAATTTTCGCGATACACGCTAAGGTCATATTCACACGGAGTTAAAATGCCTTAATTATTTATAGATCCGGCGCAAAATGCTTACTCGTGTGATGAAAAAATCCCCCTCCATATTGTTTCAACGGATATGTAGTATGCATCTGTGAGGGGTAGTCTGTTCACATGATTGGACAGATAATATATAGCGATGATAGATAGCTAATAATAAAATTAATTAATTGAAATCATAATGTAAAGTTAACTGGCTGGTAAAGTCCCAAAATTCGGCAAAAGACAATATTAAAAAAAAAAAACAAGACTGCAATTCGAATGGCATTATCCATACCTTCTGGAAATATTTTGATGAATTTTGATTTAGAGATTCTTTGGGATATTGGAGTAAGAGAAAGGGTACCTTTTGTATCTAAAAGTAATTTGGGAAGCGAGTAAATTTGGGGTAACAGCTACTGCTAGTAACGATATATTTTTGCAACACATTCGCCAATTAAAAAATAATCATTAAGTAGATTTTTTACATATAGGTTACGGTCAGTCAACCGTGACAGTAGCCATCGATTTGTTCCCATGTGTATGGGAAACGTTTTAACAAGGGTGATATATCGATAGTATCAATTATTATCTACCCTGTTACATTCGATTGGTAATCACCCTCCCTAATAGATACTAAAAGGTTCATGGGAAAAGAGGTTGATTGACCGTTTGGAGCCTCATTGAGTGCTTATCAGCCTGGTCTGTTTTCACTTGAGTTGATTGACTATGAATTATTTTATTCATGGTAATGATAACAGCGATGGTATTAAATAAAAAAAAACAGTGGCAATACAACCTCTTCTATTTTTTTTTTCGCAAAGTACGTTTTGGAGTATCAAATGTTACAGGTTACTTCTATTTCCAAAGATTATTTTTTTCGGGCACGGTGTAAATGTTTATTAGCCCGATTAACAACGTGATTGCAAAGAAACGCTTTGAAAGAGCTGTCTTAAGACTCGTTACGTCACACTACAATAGAAAATACACAGCCTTGCATAAGACATTGCATGCAAGTTGTTCCGAATACTAAGAATAAGAATACTAAGTTAGAGACAGTTCACACGTTCATTATAATATCTAGGATTTATGCATTCTCCGAAATGCATTCGCATAAAACAAAGTGTAGTTAACATAAGTTTTCTATGAAATAATTGTATTTGTTTTATTTCTTTGTTACGGGTTTGGCGGAGGTCGAATTCATACAAACAATACCAAAATTAATAGAAATTCACATAGAATTTAATCTTTGATATTTTGATGACGTTTCGACTGGGTTTCGGCTCTTACATTTAATGGACAAGCAGACCAGTCAAAGCTTGGATGAAATGATAGTTTAGGCCCTAAGATTAATAGGTTCCGAATGCAAATAATAACTCAATTCAATTTAATTGTGTGTCTATTACGATTGATGTTGGTATTACTTTAGTTATGGCTATAGAAAGGAAAATGAACCACTTTCGCTTAGGGAACAGGAATGATTCTCAGATTTTACGGTCAAGCGATGTTCCCATGGTAGAATCCTTGAGTTCCGTCGTCCGTAACTGGGCAGATTTATCAGATGTTTTTATGTGGCAGCCGTTTTTAATCACATAATTGCTAAGGGGTGGTAATAATGTACCTACGTGAGAAGTCAAAAGTTTCGTCGATTTCGTGAAAAAATGACATTGTTGTTTTAAAAGAATATAATGTTTGTGTACTGTCACAGGCAAAATACATGTTAGGAAATACACGCTGTACGTATAGGTGGATAAATCTGGTTAATAATGTATTTATAATATATGAGGTAAATAGGAAATACCAATAAATGATGCGGTCATATCATCGTTGTAATTTTAATGTCTGATTTGCGGAAAACAGTAGCATTTATGCGATTTGTATTTAGGTATCATCTACTCATCACTACTCTGGGTCATCACGGGAAATAAATTACTTTAAAGTGTAACCAACATAACTGTTTTCCTTCAAATTTATTGTACAACTTATAAATTACACATTATAACATTACGCATGTACCCTGAAAGGTTAGAGGGATATACTACTGTTTACACATAGTTCGCCTATGTACTTTCCATTCTTCATGTTGTTGAATGCCATTAGACTTTTACTAAAAAAAACATAAACACTGCTCGAAATGGCAATCAAACCGGGAAATTTACGCTAAACGATCAAAGTAAAGCTAATAATTACTCAATATCTTATTAATTAACGTGAGCTGTCTTAAAACCTACCACGCGCGTCTTTTTTTTCTGCACATGCCATAAATCCTAACATAATAAGATGAGTCGACATCTCAAGTGGGGCCATGTGTAAAAATTTTATGTTTTTGGTTTTACTGTAACAAAAAAATGGCGGTTAGCTGGCGAATTGTGATGGTATCGTGCCACAGTGCAATTAGAAAGTATGCCGACGAGTTATTTCGTTTAACTGTACTTTTTTTTCGCTTGAAGACCTTTCACAGTCGCTAGACATTAGATTTTTTTAGTTTCTTCTATTATTCTATCAATTACATGTCAATTTATCCAATAATATCTTAAAAACTATTTTATAATTGTCGTTTTTGATCAAAATGATCTCAACTTCAATTCTAGAATTCTAAAACTGAAAATAACATACCTTTATTTGTCGAATCATTTTTACATTCTTCGTGCGAGTTCAAGTACCGATTTGCACTATTTATTCTGGCTAATGATTACTAGGTTTATAGCTATCATTACAACGGTACAAGGCAAATTACGGCTGACTCAAAAAAAAAACTATTCAGACCAAAAATAGCTTTGTAATTAAGATTACGTGTAACAGTTAATAGTGAAACCGCCGATGTCGCCATCATTGTATTAAGCTGTCCTTGATCTAAATTTTTTATCCGCTTAATTAGCTATATGCGCACAGGAACATCTTATAAAATAGATGGCCTGGACATGTTGCAAATGAGGCCAAACAAACACGGCTAAGTAGTCTTAATTAATGGAGTTCTACCTCGTTCAATTTAAGCCAATATAAAATGCAATAGCAGTATCAGGTTGACGTTTATGACAGGGTTACCACAGTAAAAAACCGGGGTCAAGACTCGATCACTTCTAGGGTTTTCTGGATGACTGACACCAACAAAAAAAAGTGGTGAAAAGTATTTTTTTTATCTCTTGTGCAGAAAAGTCGTTACGCGCATTGAACCATATCTTACATGGCGTTTCCTGAGGGTCGAGGCGCACGCGCAACGTGAGAACTATAACGTACTCCTGAGCATTAGTCTCGTGTCGCTGACTTGACCAATTACATTTTTGCATTAACAAGTGCAAGGAGTGGGCGCGTCCCACTGGTGTGGTCAAGTGTACAAGTTTACTTAATTGCAGGCCAGAGGTGATTAAATGTGTTACCAATGTTGCCATGTTATTAAGACGTGAAGTGGTTAGCCTTCGTTGTACAATTTCAATACATATAGTACTGTCGAAATGCCATAACAGAGACATAAATGTAAAGGCAAAGCATTTTATTGCATGATCGAAAACTTTATGTAGTTATGTATGTCGATTGCTCCCAATTAATGCAATAACGATCTCCCTAACATATGTTAATTGGTATTAACAACACTACTCATTTTACAATAACAGAATTGCATGCAGTAACTTTATCCTGTAACGATCTGTTTCACCAGATGATGCCCCCGGTCATTGCACGGGGAGTATGCGCGAGCGCAGGGGTGCGAACGCGGGGGTAGTGCGCAGATGCCGTGAACTATCCGCGACCGTTACTTCCCCTATCTGTTGAAATTTCGAAATTCGAACACGTGTGTTGACAACTTTTTTTATCACCCGCATAGTACGGTTTTCGCAATCCCTCTTAGATCCCAAATTTAGTTTTTGAAGTGGGACAATTTAGATAATACCTATTGCATACAATGTATACTCAATAGTTTTGCAATACGTTTAGTTATTCATGCATTGTAGTAACTACTAAGCTTTGTTGCCTTACTGGTTAGAAATGTATTACCGAGTTACTAAGTAAACATCAATGTTTTAAACATTATTATTTGTCTATATTAATACTAATAATATCAAACACCAGGGGAAAGTGTCAGTTAAAAAATCAATATAACCGTTACGAAGTCAGTGTCCGCGAGGGTGCGGTACAAAGGGCGGTGCGGTGCGCACGCGCCGACTTTATTGCACCGCCATTATGACAATCACAACACAATGCAGATTTATTCTGTGCCGTTTGCAGGGGTGACACTGTGATTTGTAGAAACTCATTAATTGAATTTTTCAATTTAGGTAGTTCATCAAATGTTTGGTGCAGAGCAGCAATGAACCGTATCATTGGTTGTTTTGTATTGACTGTAAGTAATAGCTTCATACGGCAATCTTAAGAAATTTATGTGCATATAGACATATATATTATATATTATTATTTTAAAATATTTCAAAAAATAAAAATGTAGCAGTAAAACATGAAACAAGTATAAAGACGAAATGACGATATTTACGTACACTTTATTTTTCATATTATACACAAACAGTGATTTCATAAAGTTTATAAAGGGTTAAGATGTAACGGTGAAAATAACAATTCTATAAAAAGAGCGTCTTGACCGGATGCAACATTTCAAGAAACCCTATCCAATTGCAACTATTTCTAATGTCAAATGATGAAGTATACAATTATTTTGGGATCCCTGCAGCTACGTCCACTTATGTTCCCATAAACCAAAACACAGTAAAGTTCAACGACACAACTAAGTTGTAATTATGAAAGGGAAGTAAGGAATTGGGTGACCCGGTCCTATGGCCCCCCTACGAAGTTCGTACGGTTGGTCAGTTTCAGACAATAAAAATTCATAACGATCGAACGTTAGAGGACTCTTAGAAAGCGCTTAGATTCACATCTGGTGAAATCTAATAGGTGTACTTATTCTAATCGGGTTACATAAATGTTTAGGCGAGATGTCAAATTATACGACGACTTCGTAAACCGGGATGAATAAAAAAAAAAACATTTTTTACGCAAAATCTTGTTTAAAATACCAGGATTATTGAATTATTATTGAATTTGTTACACATATTTTATTAAAACATTTTTTGTTTTGTTCAGTAAGGGATAAGAATAAGTTTTTATGTTATACAGTTTGAGTGAGCTACCGATCACGAAGTTAACAGGTACATTGTTAAGCTGTACGGCTACTAGACGAACAAAAAATCCCAGCGATTGCCTATTCAAGCTCTTTTGTGAGGCGGTTTAAGTTTGTATTGTTGTTTAAGAAAAAACATGGCAAGGCCTCGAATCGAACAATGAATGCAGAATGGGTTACCGGCAGAATATACAAACAACACAAGAAATAGTAGCAACTATTTATATACTATAACAGCAGTTCTATGATGGGCCAAAATGCGTGCTGCCTTCACGTATAGCGAATGGAAAGGACTGATTATATTTTTATTTCGGCCACCACGACGTCTTATTTCGTAATGCCCGCACAGAATAAAAAAAATAAGTATCACAAAAATCTTCAGTGAACGGAGTCGCTTTAATAATACTACAATAAAAAAAATCAATTGACACTTGAAAGTATCACAGGCAGAATTTAAATTAAGTGATGACTAAATAAGATCTTCATTTCGATCGAATATAAAGGCCGCCATTTTGCAATCAGTGAGTGAGCGTGTGTGCGCATGCGTGGTTGGATAGTGAGGTGACGCGACGCGCAGACGCGTCACTGCGTGTGGGTGCGACAAGGATACCGTTTACTATACTTGCAAACGTAAGCCGCAGATTGCATGTCGCTACGCTCGCTCGGTATGAACGAGAAAATGTTTAGCGTCAGATCAGGAAACTTTCCTCTCATAGATGGTGAAAGAAAATAGACAACATTGTAATCAACCGGGTTCCAACTTTTACCGCAACCATATTTATTATTACATTTCTAGTTGTTTATTGAACTAGTATCGAGAAGTAAAGAAATTGTTTTGGGCGCACAGTAATAAAATATTTATAAAAAAAAACTATTTATAAGTTAAGTAATAAATATTATAATTTATTGATATAGAATATAATTTGATTTGAAAAAAATGAAAAATGAAAAATAGGTTCTACTGTTGAAAATTTGGTTTATTTACGGATTCGAATTTAATGAAACATAGTTATATATTTTCTTACATAATAACAAAAAATATTCTTGTCATTAATGACGGCAGGAAATTAAAAGTAGCAATGTACATACCTAGTTGGAATTTTGCTCATTATTCATTACTATGCAAACACTAGCGACCCAATTTGGGTACTTTCACTAAAGGTTACAGCTATTATTGTCGAATGACGTAACATAACAATAGTTTAGTTACGGTAAAATACTTGTATCAATTTATTGGTGTGTTGCCACTGAATAAAATTACTTTAATTTAAGGTGATAAGGCCAATAGATTTTTTAATTGTCATATTATTAAAAAATATATGGAATTTTGGGAATTGTTTTTTAACACAGCATTTAAATGTATAATGTAAAAACGTGAAGGAAAATATCGTGAGGAAACCGGCATGTCCTAGAACCAAAAATTGGAAGACATGTGACATCTACCAACCCGCACTGGGCCCGCCTGAAGGATTACGGCCAGGAGGCCTGGAACATTATAGGCCATCTATTATAATTCGCTTGATAGAACTGTTAATTGTATTATTACACTATTGTTTACAATTTATTACCACACATGTGTTATCTAAAATAGGACAAGTGTGGGAGGCTCGCCATACTACACACGAGTATGTATGTACTACATCAGTACAGTATCAAAACAAATAAATCTAGGTCAGTATTCGTGCCTACTCGATAATTTTGGACGTGCCGTTATGGCTATGTATTTTTTTCTTTTCATTAACGTACGCAACGTTTATGTACGGACGTGCGGTTTCGTGTAACAGATGAAAAACAATTTAATAAGTACTTAAACACATTTTTTATCATAATGTCCCCTTCAATTAAGAAACAAGTCCATTAGAAACCCACTAAGGCGTCTTAATTTTTAATTATGAGGCTGCAAATTATTTAATCTAAGGCTTGGCACACCCCTTTATGAAGCTTTTGGCACCTTCGGCGGATAAGTTTTTGCACGCTCCTTTTGAACTCTTTTGTTGTCCAATTATAATAGGGGTGCCGACTTTAAGATATCGTATTTAGAATATGCAAACTTATGTTTAATTTGGTTTTGTTTATATAATATTATTAATATCATTAGAATGTTAGTAAGTTATGATATATACTACCAACTTATGTGTTTGATTCGCCTCCCGCTTTGAAGTAATATTTCGAAATAATTAAATTTACTCATCCACACATTAATCTATGAATATAAAAATGAATCCCTATTTCCCCTTTGTCACGTCATAATTGAACAACGAAGAATTGTTAAAAGTACGCAGAGAATTGGTAAGATAGGACAAAATCAGTCGAGTCAGCTAACTGAAAATAAAAAGATCTTCAATATTTTAATGATTGACTTCGAGTCTTCGAGAAAATCTACGAAAATAATAATAATGTATTACACAAACTCACGAAGTAGGTGGTATACTGTTGGTCACACTTTTTATTAAAAGTAAAACGATACGTATTTTGTTCCAGGTGTTATGAGCGACCAATTAGTGTCTTGTTGCAAATTATGATACATATATTCAGTTACACAATGAACACGATGCCATAAGGTATAGTAGCATTATTATTATCGTACCTATCTAGCTATATTATATAATATAAAAAACTGAATCCTTATTTCCCTTGGTCACTCCATAACTTGAGAAAGACTTTACTCATTTCATTAATATTTTTTTTAAAGTTTTCTAATACTCTGTAGAATGTTCTTCAAAAGAAAAAATAAAAGAAAATTGCGCAGAAAATTGGAAAATATTAGTTTTTACTGGATTTGTTTAAACAATATGTGTAGCCTTGTATTTGTGTACTTATTACTTTTGAAGTAGCTATTTTCGCGTCATAATGACGATATTATCATCATTATCTTCGAGCACTGCTAGACCTAGTAAAATCGTTTTTTATAGCCTCCATTAATTTCTGATTGGTCTAATTGGAAACTTGCCACGATGGAACTCCTAGTTTTGTCACAATTAAAATTATTTACTTAGGAACAGAATCCTTAACTGTGTAGAGTTGAGAACGTAGATAATATATCTACCGAGGTACCTAACCAAGGGTTATCTAAGGTGGTACCTAAACTTCGATTATGTGTGAACTTAATAGCAGTCGGATACTAAATGGATTGATGATAAAGTAGGTTGTTAGGTACTTATTAAACAACTAGCAGCCCGTCCCGGCTTCGCACGAGTGGACATTTTTTTTCTTGCAATTAAAATAGCCTATATTAATCAGTGATAATGTAGCATTCAAATTGTGAAAGATTTTTTTAAATCGGTCCAGTACTTTTTGAGGCAATTCGTTACAAACATACTTACATACAAATCTTTCCTCTTTATAATATTAGTATAGATAAACATGTCTTATTTTATGATTCATCATCATAATCAATCTTCAAGTCTCTGCTGGGCACGGGCCTCCTCTCATAGTCAGAGGTATTAGGCTATAGTCCAACCACGCTAGCCTACTGCGGGTTAGCAGACAACACGTCGTTGAGAAAATCTCTCACGCATGCTGGTTTCCTCATGATATTGTCCCTCACCAGCTGCAGTCATTGTATCTGCCTAAGTAGTTAACTACCTATGTTCTTAGGCTTTGATTGAGAAGTAGTTGCCTATCTAGTCCTGCCTACTCAGGAATATACTATATACTAGAAAATACCTAGGTATAGGTACTGTAGAAGCACCAGGACTATTATTATGGGATCGTAATGCTTCTACATTCTTCTTCTTCGTGTCGAAGGTACGTATTTTTTTTTATTTTTTTTTTTTATTTTAGTTTGGTTATATGTTCTTTGCCCAAAACTTAGCCACCTCTAAAGCATTGTCAGTGGCAGCGCAGAGGTCGTCTATACTACAGGTTTCGGGGCATAGAGGACAGGATAGGAGGTGGGCCATAGTTTGCGACACATTAAAAACACTACATTAAAAACACTTGATTAGGGAAATCACGACTTCTATATTCGTTCAAGGGAAAATTCTTAATCTTCTGACATTAACATAAAATTCTTTTCTAGACATATTTCAAACACTACTTACTTTTTTGTTCAAATATTCTACATGCCGGGACGCGCACTTAAAAACTTCTTGTTACAAACTCCTACAGTACCCCAGCTAACATTTTAGTACCTACCTAGGTTACTAAAATAAAATCGTCAAAGACGTAGATACCTATGTATTTTTCTCCGCTGACGCCTCAAAAATATTTTAATTAAGAATTTCTATAAGTACCTAAATGCCTATTATTTTTATAAGTAGGCAGCTAATTAATAAAATAGTGTCAAGGTTACAGCTGCAAAGTGTTAATTTTACATAATGACCCGATTGTTTACTGACAGTAGTTATGCAAGACCCGAATATGAAAAAGGTCTAAGTAAGTAGGTAGGTAGGTATAGAAAAAAAAACCAAGCAAATACCTAAGTAAACACGGCCAAGTTATATAATTCCAGTTTAATCTGATCTCGCATTGTAAAGACTTTTGATAGAATAAGATGCCAGTGTAAACTGGATTTGTATATCTCGACGTTGTAGTGCACTACGTTCTCGCCTAAAAATAACAGTGTCAAATCAATGTGACCTAGGTTTGTTATCGAGACGTCAACCGGAGATAAAGTAAAGATAGGAACCTACCTAGTATCTGCATACTCAACCGAACTGCATCGAATTGCAGTTGCGCAGATAACTACTTGTTTACAGTGTAATTACTAACAAGATTGATTAAACAGTTCAAACAGTTGACTCGTTGCTTGAGGCTCACCGATAACGATAACATTGAAAATCATCAAAACTTGTGTAATTTGTCAAACTTGTCGGATTTTTGGCGTCGTACTTATTACATTCATGAAGTTATGTGTAGGTCACCTATGAATGTGCGCATGACTGAGTGAACTAGTGTTGAATGAGACGCGAGTGAGAGGCCCGATCAACCACTGCCGTTCCATAGACCTAAATCACTCAATGTTGACATTTTTAGCGTAAACACTACGCATTGTTTACGCAACGTGAACGTAAATATAACGCAACTTGGCATTGATACACTAATGTCAACAATACTCAAGATTACTACAGAGATCTAATAATACAACACTTACCTGTTATTCTTTTCTGTGTCTTGCTGTTCTCAGGACTGGAAACTTTAGCGTCCTGTGATGGTGCGCTCGCTTTAGGAGCTGTAATCGTGATCGGCGACCTCCTTAGGGCTGGTGGAATGGTGGACGCGGGAACGAGTTGCCAGGCGAATCTCTGCGATGTAGGCAGTGGCTTCTCATTAGCAAAGTCGAAACCCCATCTTTGACTGTCCAGCTCCAACTGCCTAGCCAACTCTCTCTCAACAAATCTTCTATTTTCCTCTCGGTCAGTACAACCAAACAAGTTTCTCCGGACGCCTTCCAGCGTGGTGACGCCACGCACGCGCAGCGACGTCGTGTCCAGCATCGTGGTAGCCTTCAGGCCGGGCGCCCTCACACTCAACGTCGACATCTCTTCAACACAGTCCGAACAGCGAAACACAGCAACGCACTTCACAGATAGATAGCATCCGCGCCGTATCCACCTAGTGCAAACAAGGTCAGTATTCAGTAACAGCACGCGATAGAATTGTATTGATATAACAATCGTATAAGTGTTTGGTTCATCACGCACCAATAAGAATTCGTATTGTTAGTTTATTGTGTGTAAACAAGTCGTGAGTAACGCGGCGAGACACGTGACGTAATATACGTCCACACGGTAGAAGTACGTACGCCGACTGCGGCGGCCGAGCGGCGATAGACGGCGTCAGCGTGGCGCAACGCGACGGCAGAGTTGGACAACCATGGCGCAAGCGACTCATCTTGTTTCAACTTTTCACCACCGCGTGGCGCTAGGTCTGCGTTCGATCAAGTGATGTGATTATTCCGGGCGCGTCTCCCTACTTTATTTACCCATTTAAAAAATACACCGTATTAGGAGGCATCTACAGGAAATAACTCGTAATATTATTAAGTATCTATAATATTAGTACTTAATAATTGTTTAATAATGAACACCTTTGGCGCCATCTGTGAATGAATTATTAAGTATTTTTATATTTATCATATAAACTGATACTTTTCTGTATTTTATAAGAATAAAAAAAAAGAATAAAAATACAATATACACGAAGTTAACTTTTTTGTTTTTAATATAATTTTGTACCTATGTACTTATATTTTTTAAGGTGGTAGGTATTATGACAATTTTCGAGTAGCCTATGCTTACCACAATGTCTACCAGTAAGTAGTTTGCAATAAATAAAGATACTTTATGTACCGGGATAGTCAATGATACAAAATAGAGTGGGTGCTAAGGCAATGCACCAGTATATTATTACGTACTTTGTAATTTTAATAAGTACTAACTATGTATGTATTGCGATACTACTTTATAAAATAAATAATGGAAAAAGCTTATAAATTTTAAGCATTAAAAGAGTAGAGTTTAGTAAAAAAAAAACCTTTTATTTCATTGTCACATTAAAACTTTTTTTTAGTAGTATGTACTGATTACATAATAAGATACTTCATTTACTTTTAATAACTACTTGTCGTATATACATAATATTATGATTCTAAATACATCAAGGATAATAATATTTTACAGCATCGCTATTGATTTGCTAAAATAAAACAATGAATTAAAGCCTTAATATTACAAATTTCCCTAAAGTATGGGAATGGATAATGTTATTGTGGCAACACTGTCAGACTTGTTTACGAAGAACGAAGACGTGTCTAGTTACCTACGTGTGCAGCATAAATTCATACTGCTTATCAAAAGTATACCTGTCTCTGTCGCACGCGCATTAAACCGGCCCATCATAAAAAAGGACAGAAAATGTATTAATAGCACAGAGCATCGCCGCCATTTTGCCGAAACACGACTGACTAGATTTTTGTGTTGTACTGTTGGTACGATTTATACAATTTTTATACTAAAATAAGGTTACTATAATATAGAAGAAATAAAAGATAATACAATTAAAATGATATTAATTATTAATATAATATTAATATTGCCTTGAATCAGAATGTTGCAGATTAGTAATATTCGCTTTCACAACTAATGGCAATAAATTGCGAAATAATTTTGACGTAATGGTAAAAATAAAGTGACATATAACGAATAATTTTCAAAAATTCACGTGTATGAATCAAAATTACATATAATTATGTACTCACCTAGGAGTATTTATTTTATATTTCACGGAAAATTCTTCGATTTGCGGACGGGATTCATTCACTGCACTGCCGCCGTACTAATTTTCGAGATATGACAATGACGCGATGGCGAGAGCGCGGGCTCGACGCTGATTGGTTAAAAATGGCGGCCATTTGTCTCATTGGCTTGGAGAATTTTAGGCGCCAAATTTCGGTTGGTCGAGGCGCCGGATGGCGGGAAATATACGAAGCACTTTCCGGTGCGCGTGAGTTTTGTTACGGAAAATTGTTTGCCGCGTTTAGCTTCCGTCTGTTTGACGCGTACAATTAAAAGAGCGACGAATTTTCTCCAATTCAGTCATTTATTTACATTACAAATGAGATTATGTTTTGGCACAAAAATTATGTTAGTAATTTTACTCTAATCTTAGGTTATTTACTTTTGTAAAATAAATGTCTTATATTATTATATTATATTATACTTGAATATTTGTATTATTATTACACATCTTACGTACTTTCTAGTTTTTATAGCAGTATAATTTGGGTATTAGCTGCACGTAAAAATAAAAATCCTAAACATTTAGTGACATATTGTGTATTAAAAAAAACCACTGTTACTTGTCTGTTGTAGAAATTGCTGTTACATAATATAAACAATTAGTTAGACCTAAAGTTTTATGTTATCATAATTTTTAATTATGTATTTCAGTTGAAGAAAGCGGTACCAGCAAGGACGTTACTGACTTATTGACCTATTTATAACGGAAATCAGTGGTATTCGTTTGCGGTGTACACAAAAAGTGTTTCCGTTCGAAACAGATGTTCTGTTGAATGTTTTTCTAATAAACACAAAAAAAAACTACTTTCCCTGCAGGTGCATTTAAAAATAGAATGCAAGAGAGCGTTTAGTTTGAATGTTTGAACAGTTATTATAAACTGGGGTTAGTTACTGTTCGTTATGGAACTAACTTAAAGCAAAGTAAGTTATTAAGTAATTTTCGAACTGGTCACACAAATCTAGGTATCTATAGATCTACTTACGATACTATGTACCAAAGGTACATAATAATCTAAAGACAGCTAGATTTGTTCTGCGGATAGTTTCTTCGTGGGCACCTTATTTAATTTGTTTTTGGTTTTTCGCAAATTATTCGCCTATAATATCCATTGTAGGACCATGGCAGTAGACACTGCGACGTCAGCTTTAGTGTATGCACAGCAGAACTAACTAAAACTTTTGCTTTAAAATCGTTATTGTAGAAGATTTTTCCCGTTTCCAACAAGGACGCCTTAACAACAGTACGTAAATATTACTGTTGGAAACATATTCTACAGTTTGTTCGAGATAAGTAAGCCGATCGGAAGTTGTCTGCAAGTGGTTTAGAAGTGGTAAATTTTAATAGAAAGAGTCGCTGTAAAGATAATTAGAGTCGTATATGTTTCACATTTCTAATTATTTTGTTTACTGATTTCGATATTTATGTATTAAAACACTTAATTAAACGATTTTATCACCGCGGTAGTTCGGAACGGCTAACTTCCGATCGGCTTACTTATTTCGAACAAACTGTACAATTAGGATTGTCGATAAGGTGAGCATTAAGTACCTTAATACCTTCATGATTGTGTGACTAATAATAAGTAATATTATTAACGATAACATTCATTTATACATAACAATTCTGCGTGGGTTGAGCAGATTATGAATAAGTGTGTTTAGTTTATTATATTTATAGGACATGAGTGATAGCTCTCCGGATTGACACAGTTTTTAACTATGATTATTTTGATGGTATACAAGCTCAGCAGTTTGGAATTCTTCATTATTAGACAGCTATTCACAGCTTCACTTGCATAGGATACCGGTGATCCCGTGGGATAATAAATGGCTTATGTTAATCGGGAAGAATGAATTCAGTTCCACGGTTCCAACTTTTTTTGAAATATTATAATGTTCGGAATCTGATATTCCTGAGCTCAAGGTCCTAAACTCCTGAGTCGGCCTCATTGTTTAATGATAACGTAGATAGGTAATGGATATAATATATGGGTAGGTACATATATAAAATATTACTGCCTCATTAGTCTAGTGGTCTTAAGCGCGACTGCTTCGCTAGATGTCCTGCGTTCGATCCCCAGTTCCAGCAATGTGTGGGTTTTTCTATGAAATTCTCAGTAGCAGCTCGGAGTCTGGATTTGTGCCCGGTTAATAGACTCGCCCCCTATTACATGGTGAAGTTTAGGTGTACATTAGTACACCTCTGCCCAACCCTTCGGGAAATACAGGCGTGATGGTATCTTATATTGTATGCGATTGACTTTGCTTCATCTGACCGTAAAGAAACTTGTGATACTAATCGATTTGAGAATCGAATTATCGATTCCTGATGCAATTGATGATAAATGCGAACGCGAATAATAATAGTACACTAATTCGTGCCGGCATTGTTGCAACACTTGGATAGGTATGGTGGGTTTACAAAAGTAAATGATTGCGTAACTCTAACCTTCACAATTTATCGCCGTATGCGCTTGTGATATGCAAAATAGGTACATTAAGGAAATGGATATATATTTATATGATTTGTAGTAGGTAATGTAGTATTTAGTAGTGAAATCATGTTTTTTTTTGGTCGTAATTTTCAGATTGTTTATTTGTATAAGGTAGCCTTGAGTAAATTCATGATCGACTTAGTTATTATTTTCTGATTTACAAAGTATGTTAAAATAATATAAAAATCATACCATCACACCTGTATTCCCCGTAGGGTTAGACAGAGACGTGCTAGTATACACACAGTGTAATAGTTGGCGAGCCTATTTCAACTTCATAGAAAAACCCAATAACACTTTGTTCGACCTGGGAATGGAATCCAGCACCTCTAGCGTAACAGTCGCGTTTAAGACCAATAAAGTAATGTAACAGTCTAAAAAATTAATTCTTCGTAAATTCGTGTTGCGGCACAACGCGCAGTGATCTATTTCTTGAGGCGCGGGAGTGCCAAAATATAAACGGAAGTGGTGTTACCAGAGTTGATTTTGATTTCTCCCTATCTCGTAGGAATTCCTCTCAAATCCATTCTTAGCGGACGCCTACACTCTATTAAAGAACCTCCTTTCTAATTTCAAGAGTTTCTGAGATCTAGTCTAAGTTTTTTTAACATTGAGTGAGATTTCGCTTTTAGGTATATGATTGTGAAGATAATCATAGGAATGTTATAAGAAGGCATTATCGCGTCGTGCTCTGATTTGTTCGATTGCTTTGAGGTTGGAGTACGGTTGCGCACGCGCAGCTTCGCTCAGTTCTGTCTCATTTATCATGAATAGCAATGATTTTGTGCGTTTAATGTTAGTAGTTTTAATTTTATTTTTTCCTAACTGCCTCTTTAGCTTAATGGTCCGAAACTGCTACGCTAGAGGTCTTGGGTTCAATTCCCAGTTCGATCAACGGGTTATTGAGATTTTTTCTCAGAACAAATAAAAAGTTAAGATGGAATTTTGCGAACCACGCCTTGCCGTGTACAAACACAATTACACGCACATACGTATACTGAAACTACGCCTTATCTTGTCAGTCGAGCTTTCGATAGCTCGACTGACTCGACTGACACTGACGTGGCGTGTAATTGTGTTTGTACACGGCACGGCGTAGTTTTAGGCGCCCCGACTTCTTTGTTCGCAAAGTTCCATCTTAACTTTTTATTTGATCTGAGGCTTTTTATGAAATTCTCAGTAGCAGTTAGGAGTTCGGATATGTGCCCGGTGAATGGCAATAGTGTTTTACTATAATATTTTAGCCTAAGATTAGGTGACTGAGCTTTATTGCGAATCGCGCTGTTTTAGTGATGTGATAAGTACTCATTGATTTTTTTTTTCAAATTGACTGTGACAGTTGAGCAAAAAGTCCACCTGGTGGCGCTCACACTGACTGCGTTCTTTTAGCAATGTGTAAACAATGCGAAAACGTCACAACCAAGCCGCTGGGGAAAAAGGAGGGAAAGGAGAATGAAGGGGATTGAGTGAGGATTGGGCCGCTCCGGCAATCACCTTGCCAAACGCAACTGTATGCATACTGCTACTTAACGTCGATATTCGTTTGTTTATACGTTTTGTTGCACGTGCCTCAAAATTTGTAGGTCTCCCTTCTCAGACAGATAAGCAACCATAAGGTATGAGAAGCTCCTGGCTGTCAAGATTCTGCTGTGCCTTTAAAAAAAAGTGAGCTTTGCCATATGGCTCGGGCGCACTCGATGTAGGAAGCTGTTGTGTCAAGCATATCCGATGTTTTACGGTGTGTTGTTGAGTACTTACAGTTTTTTTTAATACATAAGGATTAGGCAGAGGTTTACTTAATGTATACCAACAGTTCGCCGATATGTTTAAATTTGTGCACATTTCGGATTGTAGGAAATTAAATCAAATAAGGCACCAGTGACTTACCGCAACCGGCAACACATTTTACAATGGGATGATTTTTCTTTCAGAAAGAGACAAACTCAAATGTTTTATTTCAATTAAACCCTTTTATCAGGTACAAGTAGGTAGTTTTGAAATGTTAAAAACTACAGATATGGTTCCAAATAGTGGGTCATATGGAGAAGAGAAGAGAAGAACTCCATATCAATTGTAATTTTTTAATTAAGAAAAATCTAATAACCTAAATGATGTAATTTTGCGCAGAGGCGTGTACCGATCTGTGACCGTTAAAATGTTAGATCAAAATCATTATTTACTTTAAACAATCAACCATCTTTTGTGAATATATTTGTGTATATTACTCGTATTATAAAGTTAAACCCACTGACATACAAAGATCATCCAGATGTGTCGAATTAGATGCATATAATTAGAATCAGGTGTTAATATTAACTCGCCTTAAAAACCATAAGGTATTTTTAATCGATGTTTTTTAAATCGAGAATGCGTATCGGATACGGTACAAGTGATTCGAAAGTGTTTATTGATACTTAATTAATTAATCCTGTGAAGGTGTGAATGGGGTTTTTTTTTGTAAGATGAGTGCCAGGCCTTATTGGTCGCGTGGCTGGGAGATGTTTTGGTTTCGATTCCCAAGTCAAGCAATGAAATGTGAGTGCTGAGTGCTCTGCTTAACTCTTCGAAGATGAAGAGGCGTGATGGTATGTAATGGTATGTGATTCCAACCGCGGTTACACATACAAGGTCCAGTGTTTGATTCCGAATTGAACGTGAATGTAATTGTAAAAATGTTTTTGTTTTTTATTTTTTCTAAATTTACTGTTTTGTAAGGCTAAACTTCTATTATTTTCATACTTTGTTAATCCTTTTTTTTTTTAAAAACGATTATCTTACTAGACTGCCTCATTAGTCCCGTGGTCCTTAGCGCGATTGCTATTCTAGAGGTCCTGGGTTTGATTCCCATTCTCGAGCAAAGAAAAGTGTATTTTGCAGTGTTATTGAGTTATTCTATGAAATTCTTAGTAGCAGCTGGAGTCTGGATTTGTACCCGGTCAATGGCAATAGGCTCGTCCCCTATTACATGGGACCTAAACATAAAGGTAAACTGTGACTGTACATTAGTAACTACACCTTTGACTTACCCTTCGGAGAATACAGGCGTGATGGTATGTTATATTATCTTTTATAACTCGATAGTCGATTCATAACTTCAACGAATCAACAGAAGCCGTATTGCATAATGTCAAACCTCCTTTTTTCTTCGGTAACCTCATCCTCACATGTTGGGGTGACACGTTATTACTCAGGGTTGGTAAACCTCGCGGATGATTGATGTCAACCACATTTGGGGCAGCACCACAAAAAATACAACGCCACCTGGCGGCAACCACAGATTTTACGCATTTCCGATTTGTGAAATGTGCTGTTTGTTTTTCAACACATATGGAGATTATTATTGTTAAAAGCGGTGGTACCCTAATGGCTAGGGCGTAGGACTTGCGACCCACTCATTGCACGACCGACGTGAACCCACTCGTAATAGAAGCATTTAGCTTAGCATGAGGCGTTAACAAGAATACTAATAATGTGCGACCGGCATTGCTAAAACTTGAAAATAAAAACCTTAAAAAATGGTTCTTGTTGCCACCCCCTTTCCGTATGCCGCCCGGGGCCATGGTGACCCCCTGCCCCCCCTCAAGCAACGCCACTGTGTAACCTGTTGGATTGTAAATAGATTTTACTTAACTACATATCTTGACCGAAGATAACCTATTGAGTGACTTTGATTGACGTTTTGTGGAGAAATGATGCAATACCAGTCGAGGTGCAGTTCCATAGGTCAATTAACCATTCATGCAAGAACGTAGTATTTCTTATAGGTACTTTGCCTGTTTTATATTATCAACTAGCGACTCGTGCGCAGCTTCGTCAGTTTTCCTATTCAAATTTACGTTTCCGGTAGATTTTCAAAATAACTTCTTTGTCCTGACATTTACTTACTAACACAATAAAAAAAATCAGCCAAATAGGTATTCTCAAGTGATGATCTTTCATACATGTACCATTTGATTTGATTTTTATTTTTATAGGTGATAATTAGCAGCTGGACTGTTGTTTTTCGGAGTCAGTATTGCACGTTTGCACAGCCATTCTATAGACTTCGTTTGTATATTAGAAAAATCAGGATGCACTTTCAAGATCGATCATAAGTAGTCACCCGTCACTACTGTATTCAGGAGAGATGGTATAGATACACATTTACAATCTCCAAGTATTTTAAGTAATAGCTTAGAAAACTCTCCAGCAGACGCCTCTCTCTCGTATTTCTTTTTAAAGATAATCAGATTGATGTTAAGAATTAAGATTAATTAATTATTAAAATTAATTATTAGATAATGTTAAGAATGCTCTTACTTCGTCTGCTCGGATTCCTCTAGGTACAACAGATATACCTACTTAGGTACCTACCTAGTGCAGATAGCCTAGCGATATGACCATTGGACTGCCAAGTCAAAGGTCTCGAGTTCGAATCCAAGGCACGCACCACTGACTTTTCGAAGTCATGTGCGTATTAATAATTAATTATCACGCGCTTAAACGGCGAAGGAAAACATCGTGAGGAAACCTTCATGCCTGAGATATTTTCTTGACGGCGTGTGAAGTCTGCCAACCCGCAGTAGGCTAGCGTGGCGGACTATAACCTAATCCCTCTCGTACTGAGAGGAGACCCGTGCCCAGCAGTGGGACAATGTAATAATGGGTTGATGATGATGAGGTACCTACCTAGTTTTAGTAGTACCTAGTAGTGCCTCGCTGGCATGGCTACATGCTAGCATGAATGGGTCCGAATGATCGAGAAAGTACTACCCACCCACAGAGTATCGACGTCGGTGAGTGTGGAGCGCCGGAGGCCCAGTTCCTCCCTCAGTCTCCTGCCTTCTTCTTTTCTCCTTAGGCATCATCAGGTAGCCCTCCTGCTCGTTTGTCTAGATATCCCATAAAAAATATCCACCGGTTTTATATTATGCTCTCCGGGGCACGGAGTGGTCTTGAATTTATATTGTCTTCTTTAACCTTCGATTCAATATTGTCTCGCAATGTCAATCAGTAGCAAGTATTCTAATGTATGTATTGTGACATTCTTATTAATATACGTGACATGTTTACGTAAGATATCACTGTAATGCATGGCATCTAAGTGGCAACATGGCAACTAAGTGTTGTCCGAAGATATACCTAAGTGATGCAGTTAAGTCATTAGGAATATTGAATATTTAACCAAAAAATATACCTACAATGAGATAAACCAGAATTAAATAATAATAGCAAAGAAGTTTCTAGACGAAATTAAATTTAGAATTTAATTTGACAAATTTCTGGCACGATTAAATAAAGTTTTGAACAGTTTTTTTTATAATAACCAGTTCGACTGATATTTGAGAAGGCTTAGTTTTTAATATTTGAATTCGATTTTTAAATTTAAATCAGGATCATGATATAATGGAAATACCATTGAACCGACAAAAATGCATAAAGGATTTGGAAGGGCAGTCAAGGCAAAAAGTGCTCCATTTGCCCCAACTTGATTACTTCGTTTAACCACAAACAAAAATGGAATGAAAAAAATCTGAATGTTTATTGTTTAGTGCGGTATATATTGTGGGGGGTAGCGAGGACGCTGGACAATCAATTCGTCCTGTCGGGTACTTTCGGAGGAGCCTCTATTAGTGACGTGCGGCCACGCCAAATCACCGTGTAATTACCTCGTGACTCGGTCGCAGGATAGACGCAAAGAAAAGTGTATTTTGGAATTATAATTTACATCACACGAAAAATTTACGCGACCTTATTAAGTAATTGTTTTTTTTTTGGTGATTTGAGCATTTCATTTGAGAGAAGTTCTAATAATAAAAAGCTTTTGAGGGGTCGTTTATTATTAATAAGGGGTTCGACGCTTATCAATAACAACGCCAATCGATGTTTAAGCAGTGATTGCTGTCTATGGCTGGGTGACCACTGACAATTCTAAGCATTCTTAGCAAATCGAGACTCCTCCGTGCCTTGGGGAGCAAACCTGAGTTAAGCTTAACAAATAGTTTATTCGATAACAGTATTGTTTAGAAATTAAGTAACAGTTGTGAGCAATCACATTATGTTAAATAATTATTTCAGATGTAATAAGATTGGAAGACGACCATAAGTTGTAATTGTGGAAAAACGGCTATGTTGATGATGTAATAACCTTGGATTTACAAATCATTATACAAACAATTGGATGCATCCATTACATTCATCATCATTTGCCTCTATCATTAATTTGATTACCAAATCTTCCGAAAGTATTATATCACTGGTTATAACAATAATAAACATAATTGTTTACTATCGCATAATGTTATTGAACTCTACCGCGACCTAATTATTAAGGAAATGTGAGTTTCAATTCAATGTTCGTTTCCGGCTAGCGATAGTGCTGCTATCTCTGTTAATGACTTTAAATAGTTTTGATTACTATAATGTTTATAAGGCAAAGTACTACGCGAAGTATCTTCTTGTGTTGTTCAAGGACAGTTTAGGCATTGGGCTCGTTTTAAAAAGTAGATATGATCGTATTTTTAAATACTGGTCTTAACCATGACCGATTTCTTTTAGTGATAATATTTACTTCTTGCTGCATCGTTTAAATACTACGATACTTTGAGAACATACGATTTATTAATTTTCGTTGAATTTGATAGTCGATTTTAAGCCAGGTATACCTATTTAATGTATAATTGTTTAAAAAAGTGACTATCCTCACTAATTACTAAAACAGACAGTCCTTGCGGAAAAAAAAACTTACCTACTGATATTTTAGAAAAAAATAAAATAATAACTCATAATAACATATATACCTCTAAACTCAGCACCAGGACAATAAATGGATTAATAATGATGATGACGATAGCTTTACTTTTAATAAACGGTTCTTTAAAAAAATCTTAGATAAAATCCTTAAATCCTTTTTTCTGGTTGCGACTGTACTTAAGGGCTAGAGATGCGTTCACGGTAGATCGATTTGAGCGGAAAGGGTAAGAAAATCACATCTTATACGAAAAAATGTGTTCTTCTTAAGTGCAACCCTAGAGTAATGTGCACGCATTAGTGTGGATTTCGTGGTTACAGAAACTTACGGTCATTTCCTTTATAGTAAATGAGACATTTCGCTCCGATCGAGATAATTATTGTTACTAGTTTGAAGATAGCAAAGAAGTACATAGTATCAATATTAATAGGGTTATTGGTAAAACATTAACAACATGACAAAAAAAAATACTAATAAGAAAATCACAAAAATACAAAAACAACAACTTTTATTCTATGACTTTTTATAAAACATAATTATTCTATTTACTGTCCCACTGCTGGGCAAATTCATTTACCAAAAAAAAAATCTTTCAAGATTTTTATTTTTATATATTTTTAGGAAGGAATGAATTAAATGAATGAAAAACTGATAAATTATAAAAGACGTAGAAAATAATGTTGTTGTTAAGTAATATAGTATTGAGAGGTATTGCCGTAGGTCAAACTAAAATCTAGTGTATAGTATGTTTCATGTTGTGACGATCCCTAGAAACTGAGTTTTAGTATAAGTAAATCCTTTTGGGACGTGAGTGAAAACGCGGGATACGGCTAGTAGCGAATTTTTTCAAGTATTTTGAATTTTTACGGCACGTGTTATAAAAAATCATGATCTTTCTTACGTACTTACTCGATCATTAAGTTTAAAGCCAGATTTTTAATGTTTCGAATAAAAAAAATACGAATGAGTAGATTACCGTAGGATTAGTCGAATACTTTGTGGTTTTTCTAAATCTCGTTTTTTGAATATCTCCGTAATTAATGATACTTTTATCTACATTACTCCATGCGAATACAACCATACAATGATTAGCGGTTGTTTCTAAACGGTGGTTAGGATCCCTTTGCGGTGCTATTAAAGCCATTTAAACTGCAGTTTACTGGACGCAAGTTGCCATTAGACGTCTACTTGCATCTTCATGGAATCTAAGGCCAATAATTTGCACAGGTCTGTGCTCCGTGCGCAGGGGCAGACGGGTAGTGATTCGTGTGATTATATACGTTATTTACAACGAGGCAATAATGTGGAGCGCGGTCGCCGAGCGTGGCGAGTTGACAGGTGCCAGTCTGGGACGTGCGCAGAGGCATACGCAGGCACGATGCGCACGGGCCGAATTTTTATCCTGTATCATGGTTAAGAGGGGGATCCAGGATTTTACGTTTGGGGGGGCTTCAGGCATTTAGAAGCCTCCTGGATCCGCTGCTGGTTAAGGGCTGTTGTGTGGAGCAGAGAGTATGGCCGTTAAGAAGTTTATAGAATGTTGAGGTGGATGTATGGATTGACTTAAATGGATAGGATACGTGTATACATAGGCGATTTTAATTTTTTTTTATTGTAGGTTTTTCTGCCCTGTAAGATATAGGCACCCGTTAAGAAAGGAGTTTGGGAAAACGAGGTAACACCGCGTGACAGAACATAACATAACATAACAGAACATAGAGGCTAAGATAACATTGTTCAGGGCCTACTGCCAGTCGCTGTATGCATGCGCCCTGTGGGTCAGTTATGCGCAGGGCTCGTACAATGCTCTACGGGTCCAATATAATAACGCGTTCCGGGTAATGCTGGGGCTGCCGCGCTTCTGTAGCGCCTCGGGGATGTTTGCGGATGCACGCGTTCCGGATTTCGGCTCGCTGCTGCGTCTGCGAATCGCATCACTGAGGCGGCGGGTGCGCGATAGCCCCAACAGTCTCTTGGCTACTGTAGCCGGCAGAGTGGATGGCCAAATATTATGTCACTGGATAGCGGCCCACAGACCGTCACTCAAGTATGTAATGTGATCTAGTTTTAAATATTTAAGAGATATAAGTTAGTAGATATGTATGTGATACCTAGTTATTAAATTATGGATCTATGGTCTGAAATAAAGGTTAATAATAATAATAATAATATACCTATCATATTTTTGTAAATAGCCATTACTGTTCTGATACTATGCAAAGTCCTCCAATTCCCGCCCGGGACCTAGTCTTTTTCTGCACCATCCAGCCTTCGCGTTACGCATCCATCACACCACCTGTTTCAGGGCCGGCTTCGACGGCGCCTTCCAGCTTCAGACACCCATTAGGCGGAGTCTTTTGCCCAGCGGTCAATTTAGGCTAGCCTTATATCTGTCTATTGTGCCCGTATCCAATATCTTACTTCATTGCGTATGCGGCTAAAAAAAATGGACTATAGCCATATCCCTCTCATTCTGAGAGTAGACCCGAGTAGTGGGACATCGTAATGGGTTGATGATGATAAACAACAATGGCAATAGGCTCGCCCTCTATTACATAGACCTAAACATACCGGCGAAGCGTAGGTCTACATACATTAGTACACCTCTGCCTTACCCTTCGGGAAATACATACCTGATGGTTTCTTATATTTTCATGTTAGGTTTATTCGGTTTTGTATCAAGGACAGTAAGGACATCGGACCTCCTCCCGTGTGCGGCGGGCCTAACAAATCAGTTCACGCGTCACAGTCGCCTGCGCAGTGATTGCGGGAGGATGAGGCCTATTACAGGACCCCTCACCACACACCCTGCACTGCACTGGAGACGTTACTGGATGAGTTCAGAAGTATAAGATGAAACAAATCTTGATGGACTTAAAAACCTTAAATAAATGTCATACTAGAAGATGCTAAGTTGTTGACGCTAGACGATGTTGACGCTAGTCATTTTAATTAATAATCAAGGTCTTTGTTCATTAAAATAAAATAAAATACAAACATTTTTCATTCAAAGATTTTTATTTTTTTGGGGAAAACAAACAAATAGTTATTATTATATTAAAAATCTCGCAATAGAAAATGAAAATTCGTCTTTATTCGGTCAAAATTTTGTTGTTTATTAATATTATTAGCCTTTTTTATTTGTGACAATGAATAAAATTCCGAGGTTCTCGTTAGCCTTTATGAATGGTTTCGAAGGTATATCTTTGGGGTATACCCCTTATAAGGGATTATTGCTGTTCTGCCATTCTACCAAATAGATTAAATATATATGTCACCGTAAAATTGTAAACATCGTTAGAACATAATCTACCTTGCGATATTGTAAACTGTCGATAGATTGTGAACCCCAATGTACTGCTTATAATTATTTTTTTTCGGTAGATCAGGCATGCATTTTTCGGAAGGGCACACGACGTTCATCCAATCAGCGCGCGAGGTGCGTTCCGTCGCTTGCCATTTCACTATTCGACGGTTTCACGTCGAAACTTTGCGTTAAATTGTAAAATCACTAAGTTGAGTTCACAACCTATCGACAGTTTACAATCTCGCAAGATAGATTATGATCTAACGATATTTACAATTTAACGCTGACATATCGACTTCTGTTGAATATTGGTCCTGTAAAAGAACTTCTGCATATACGTGTTATGTGATATAACCGTATCTCACTGCAAATGTTATTGCCACGTCATTGCTGTGCAACGAATGCTTCCTTTCACTGATATTAAAACGACTTTTAATAAAACTTACGATGTATGATGAAGTCTAAAGTGGTTGGTAACAACCGTCAGTGGTTTTGTGTTTTAGCGGCGTTTTGGAAGAAACGGCATAATTGCGTAGCGTGTAATGTTAGTTTTTTTTTTATATACCTATAGGTGAGTAGCCCGGTGTAGTGTTAGTCTAGTGATATGATCATTGGACTGCCAAGTAGTATTGTCTCGCTGGAATATCTACATGCCAGCATGTATGGGTCGGCTTGACCGGGGAAGTTCTACCATCCCACAGAATATTGACGTCAAGTAGCAGTATGCATACTGTTGCGTTTCGTACGGTGAGTGTGTAGCGCCGGAGACCCAATTCCTTCCTCCGTTCACTTCCTTCTCCATTCTCCTTCCCCTCCCTTATCCTTAAATAGGCTCGGCAACGGTCTGCAACTCCTTTGGTTTTGCAGATGTCCATGGGCGGCGATGACTACTTACCATCAGGTGGCTCACGTGCTTGTTCGCCGAGTTATCCCAAAAAGTCAAAGGTCTCGGGTTCAAATCCAAGGCATGCCCTCTGACTTTTCGAAATCATATGCGTAGTTAATTATCACGCGCTGGTTCGATTCCCAGGTCGAGTTATAGAAGGTATAGTATTGAAAAGCCGAGAAACCACGCTAGTAAAATATAAATGCTGGTTGATTTCAATAGACGGAAAATAAAGAACTAGAGCACTGAATGATATCAGGCTTCCTGAATCTCTCAAGGTCTGACATTATCGGCCGTCCTACTTATTATGTGTTCGCATGAATAATTAGATCATATTTAATTAATGTGTGATTAAAATTATGTTTACATTATTAAATTGGCCTCAAGGCGATGTATGGGTCAAAGGTTGTGAATGAAATACAGATGAGGAGTATCGTTGTCCATGGAGTTTCTTGCCGGATCCTATGGAGAACCATACGATCAACTTTTTGGAACCGTGCAACTAGAGTAGACGTTGACGTAGACTAGAGTCAATGACGTTTCATAATCGTATGTAAAAGCTTATTTAATAAAAACATTGCCTGCCTCGTTGGTCTAGTGGTCCCAATCGCGACTGCTACGCTAGAGGTCTTGGGTTCGATCCCCAGGTCGAGCAAAGTGTTATTGAGTTTTTCTATGAAATTCTCAGTAGCAGCTCGGAGTCTGGATTTGTGACGGTGAATGGCAATAGGCTCGCCCCCTATTACATGGGACCCAAACATACCGGCGAACTGTGGTCGTACATTAAGGTGCACCTCTGCCTAACCCTTCGGGGAAAAGTGCACCTCTGCCTAACCCTTCGGGGAATACAGGCGTGATGGTATGTTATGTAATAAAAACATTTGATTTGATTTATGTCTGCTGAACGATGCGATCGGCGTAGCGGGTATTCAGTGATCTTAGGTTCTTACTATTATTATTAACTGAGCCTATTATTATTTGAGAGCCTCTTGAGATGAGCGTTGGACTGTCAAGTTAATGGTCTCAATTTCATCTGGCTTTTTGAAGTTATGTGCTATTAATAGTTAATTATCAAGCCCTTAAACGGTGATGTTAGGTAGTTTGAGGTGTTGGGTTCGATTCCCAGGTCGAGCAGTGTTATTGTGTTTTTCTATGACATTCTCAGTAGCAGCTCGGAGTCTGGATTTGTGCCCAGTTAATGGCAATAGGCTGTCCCCCTATTACATGGGACCTAAACATACTCGTGAAATGTGGGTGTAAATTAATACACCTCTGCATAATCCTTCGAGGAACACAGGCGTGATGGTATGTTTCTTAAACGGTGAAGGAAAACATGTCTGAGATATTTTCTTGTCGGCGTGTGCAATCTGCTAACCCGAATTGGGCGAGCTTGGTAGCATATAACGTACCTAATGCCTCTCATTCTGAGTGGAGACCCGTGCCCAGCAGTGGGACAATTTAACGTGACCGCAAAACAAAAAGCTCAATCGCGAACAAAAAATTTGAGACTAGGCGATTACAATAGATTTGATCAATTCTTGACTTCTTGAATTTTTGACTTGATTGTATCTTGAGACCTACGACTGTGCATTCCATGGTCATATCACTAGGATACCTCTATTTCCTATGTCATTTATAAACTGTTACCTAGATAAAATCAAAACGAAATTTTCAAAGGTAGGTAATAAATTTTACTAACTCCAATAATAACGGAAACTTAACAATGCCTGAGTACAATAATACAATTACATGTTTGTGATACGATGATGACACTGTCATATTATACGGAATTATCGTATCACGGTAAAGGGAACTCGTTGATGGGGATTTGACAGGCAAATTGGGCATTATTTAGTTAATTTTCGAACGAAACCATACTGTACATTATTTAGACATTACTGTGATTTCCTTTTGGTATGAGAAACCTTTTTGGTTATATGGGCGAATGTAATGACTGCCTCATTGCAAGCACGCGCGGCTTCTGAGGTGCTGTTCGATGCCCATGTCGAGCAAGGCAGAACTGCAATGGAATGATAATATTTATAGCTAGAGCATCATCCTTATAAATTTTACAGCATTTTTTTTTAACAAACTGCAGACAAACCTTTTTACCATTTTGTCAAACCAATTCCACCGGAGATTTTACATAACATATTCATTTCTTTTTCCTGAAATCCCAACAAAAACAAAATTAATCTCAGCACCACAAAAACGTTGTTACTCTCTATTTAAACATGACAATGGTCTGAGCCTTTGTCTGATCCTGTCGTCCGCAGCTCTGCGCGTACGCATGATGAACGAGACCGAGTTGAATGTTTCTGTCGTTCAGATCGAATGGCGGGGTCGCATTGTTCAACATTGAACATAAACAAGTGCAGTCTTTTACGAAGGGTCACGCGGGATTAGAAAAAGAGTGGAGACACTTTCCGTGCTATTTTTTTTAAACTTTGACAAAGGCTGGAAAAAAATTAAGTTGTTATAAATTATTCATCTATTATCTCTTATTTATCATCTTACTTATCTATCTATTCTATATTTGTTGAAGATTAAATTTGTGAAAAAAAATATGTTTGTTGTATTTGTCTTCTTAATGTGAGGAACGCATAAAAGACGAACGATCCCAGAAATAAGAACTAGGAAGGTTTTATTTCTGAGTTCATCATACATCCCATCATTCCCATCCCATTAAGATCTTTTTATATCGTGATGATTTACAATTTTTGAGTTACGTTAGCCTAAGGCGTTTCGGATCGTGCCTATAATTACGATAAGAATTTGTTGCAATTGAAAGAATTTGATGAGAAAGTAAAAATAGGTTTGAAAAATTTGCAAAGCACAGCTAGTTGAATATTGTACAAAAATATAAACAATAATAGGTAGGTACTTCATTATATGTTAAAAGCAAATGCCCAAAATGTTGTGAATATTTGTACCTATTTGGTATTTATTTGCGTAGCATTGTTAGTTTAGGTATAAGTACACAGCTGTTTAAATATGAATATCATGATAATTTTCAAATTTGGAAGCGTTATAAGGTACCTAGTGTTGTTTGTATTGACAATTGTTATTACTTTTATTTATAATAAATGCTGATTCGAAACTGTTCGATACATAATACATACACTAAGTAGATAATACTTACTATCATGTCTGCTTTATACGATTTTTTAGGAAATGAATTATTAAATTTCGGGTTGTTATCCTAAGCTGGAAGTACCTACTTATTATTAATATTGTGTGTCAATGATATTATTACGCAAATAAGAAGTCAAAAGGATTTCAATGCTATCATTTAAATTTAGATGACTATATACATAGCTATATAAACAGAAGCTTATTTACCAAGAAAACCATAATAATATTTATTTATAAGTTTTGTTACTAAGAATAACATAACATCACGCAGTCTAAAGTCTATTCTTATCCGACCTAGGAATTGAAACCACTACACAACAGCAGCATATGTATACGACATCTCTAGCAACTTTTTTTTGTCAAAAAAAAAAACAAAGTCTTTCGTCTCCATTCTTTTCACTGGTCTACCGATTTAGAAGCCCTCTCCTCACAAAATTTAGAGCTTAGAAACTCAAGAAAGGAGTGGATCGGACAAAGATTCGGACAAAGAGGTTCACACGTGTGTCCACACGTGGGCATAGAGGTCAGTGACCCGCGATAAACAATATGGATTCATTACGTAAAACGAGGGAGATTCAATGAAGTCTTAAATTGCGTTTGTTTTGTCTTATGCAGCTGTACGGAAGTCGTGATGGTCAGGTAAAGTTTTTTAAACGTAAGTACTGTACTTAATTTATATTGAACTAAGCCCGCGATTTTTCTCGCTCCTCAAAAGGACTATTTAAATTTAATTTCTGTCCTAAGAATGCAATCTATGTTTTTGCCAAATGTTATTGTTATTCAGCAGTTTTGGTGTAAAAATCTATCAGACAGGCAGCTGACCTGAACAGATAAACTTTTGGATTTATGATAGGAGTCATGACATCTTATTGACAGACCTCACAGGATCAGGAATATCTTGGCTAAGCCAGCCGCATTTAGACCCTTCCTTAATCTAGGATATCTGATATTTTATGTAATTATCGGGCATCTAGATTGATGATATGAAATGATATTTTATTTCTGTAAATAGATCCTTCAAAGACACTTTTACTAGTCATTTTTTTTAAACTAGATGTCACTGCCATTTCATATCTGACGACCTCTGAGAAGAAAAGCCGAAACAAACTCAGAGGATCATGGTCTCTTCTATACTCCAGACAGTAGTAATATGTATTATTAGATATGTGAGTTTACAAGAGTGTGGGGAAAAAATCTGAACAGGCTTTTTCAAGAAAGAGCCATAGCAGTTTTGAGTTGATCAGTTATCGTGTAGCTCAACCATTTTTTAGGGAGCTCAACGGATAAATCTCAAAGTCATTTTTATATGCACTAGTATAGAAATTCATATTTCAATTATAAAATTTCAATCCTATGGACTATGTTTGGATAAAATCATAATAATATATCAGTGCCATACAATATTATTACAAAACAAGTACTTACACTGCCTCATTAGTCTAGTGGTCCCAAGCGCAACTTCTATGCTTCTTTCGATTCCCAGGTCGAGCAAGGTTTTTCTATGAAATTTTCAATTGCAGCTCGGAGTCTGGATTTGTGCCCGGTTAATGGCAATAGGGTCCCCCTATTACATGGGACCTAAACATAGCGGCGAAGTGTGGGTACACAATTAGCACACCTCACCCTTCGGGGAATACAGGCGTGATGGTATTACTCTGAGCATACGAGAACAATCTAATAATTTAATATTTCAACTTCTAAGTATGTATTTCTAATATTCTTAGCACGCAATGTTTACCAACAGACGTGTCTACAGCTAATTATGAATATTCATCCCGAGTAAAGTAGGAGTGACAGATAGTATGTAAATAAGTCCTCAGACATCCTTGTAAAATAACTTCCCGTGTGTGGCCGGGCCAACACACTAGGGCTGCGAGTCGTCCCTGGATTCATCTTCATTTTGAGTTTTCTCCGGACTTTTGAAAGTACTAATAGAATTTTTATAAGTTGTCCTAGCATTAGGATCTGCTGTATCGTAGTGCATTCATAAACATATTATATTTTCACAATCACTAAGAACCGATTTATTAGTCTGGTGGTTGTAAGCGAGACTGCAAAGCTAGAGTTCTGGCTTTCGATTCCTAGGTCAAGCAAAGTGTTATAGGGTTTTTCTATGAAATTCTCAGTGTTCCTCCATACCTCCAGGTTTGGATGTATGCTTTGTTAATTGGCTAGCTCGCCCTGGGATCAAAACATACCGGCTAACTGTTAGACAAACCTAATAGCACTGCTCGAACAGGGAATCGATGCCTCTAGGGTTTAGAACAACTAAATTAATGAGGTAAGTTGTAATGTTATCAGAATAAGTTTTCTCTTATTCAAAGTTGAGCGGTTGTTCCTGACTGCCCTGTGTTTCTCTACGTCAAAGTTACTCGTATAGGATTTCCTGTAGTTGTTCTTGTTTTAAGGCATTTCTCCTTATCCCTAGCCTAACAACGTTGAATTTAAAAATTATTAAGCCGAGTATGTCTGGATTAAATTATTTTACTGAGGGCAGAAAAAAAGGGTGGTAGCCCTAATTGCTTGTATTTAGGCCTCGTTAGCCGGTCAAGGACGGCCTCATGAGGATGCGGGTTGTGAACATGATGTGCTGTTGTCTCACCGAGATTTGAACAATGACTCATTTCTGTGGGATCCTTACAACTACCTTTTCACGGTCATAAAAGTGTAACAATATGTTTGAAAGCATTTTTTTTTTCATAACGTGACCTGCAATGTGGTATTTGACTGGTCTTGAATTTATAGAAATTAACAGGTCTATTGTAAAATCTATTTTTTATGGGATAACTCGGCAAACGAACAGGCGAGTTACCTGATGGTAAGTAGGTAAGTAGCCATCGCCGCCCATGGACATCTGCAAAACCAAAGGAGTTGCAGATGCGTTGTCGAGCTTATTTAGGGAAAGGGACGGGAAGGGGGGAAGAAGGAAGGAGATAGTGGGTGGAATTGGACCTCCAAACCGCTCACCAAACGAAGCGCATCTATACATTAATACATGAAGAAAAAACTTTGTACCCCTTTTTAAGCACATTGCGCGCTTCGAGGAGTGTGAAATTTGGCATAATTGAAGTTCATATATATAGAGAAGGAGTGCAAAAAATTTTAGATTCAAATTTTGATTTCGACCGGTTGCCGGCTCGAATCCCTTTAAAAAGCTTACTAGCAATGTGGGTCGCACATTACTAGTAATCTTGTTAACCCCTCGTACTAAGCTAAATGCTTGTATTACGAGTGGGTTCACGTCGGTAGTGCAACGGGTGAGTTTCGAACCGGCAACCACATGATCGCAAGTCTCACGCTGTAGCCATTAGGCTACCGCCGTTTCAACTACCGACGTGAACCCATACTCGTAACAAGCATTTAGCTTAGCATGAGGGGTAATCAGAGAGTCTTTAAGCTTTATTAAAAAAAAGGAGGATCCTCGCTTTGGTTGGAGGGGCAACACACCTCGTCCCGCCACAGTGCTGACCCTAACATGATCCTAGTCTCTCCACATTGGTGACCCCGACGAGATCCTAGTGTCTGCTTACCTTCAATTCCCATCACAAGTGATTCTAAAGTTCAAACCTCCTTATATGTATACTTCCAGTATCCATTTGATAATACATCTCAAAATTCTCTCACGAACGGCCTCTATGATTCGAAACACGTTTCTATATGGTTCAGATGTTCAAAAAGAGGGCCCGCCCTCAGGGCAATGCCCTTAAGATCCTCTTTTATTTTTAGAGTTCCGACTACAGCCCCTAGTATGCTTTTGTGATGGTAGTAAAAAAGGGTAATGTGAGGGTCTAATGTAAAAGGTGACCAGTTGGATGTACTCTTTTCTTTATGTAAGCGTGACGAATAAGACTGTGGTTTATTTTTCTTAGCTGATGGTAGCATTGCTTCGAGTTGAAATACATATACACATACAGCGACATCGTGTTATGGTGGACATCCAAAAAGACCCGAACGAAAAGCTTCAAGTTCACTTTTATCATGCGTACCACTGAAATGTGGAATGAGCTTTCCGAGTGGGTCTTCCCCGATGGTTATAATCTGGGTGTCTTTAAATCACGAGTGAATTGGTTTTATCCTAGTCAAGCGCGCTCCATCTTAGATCGCAGTATCGCTTAACATCAGGCGAACTGGCGGACAAGCGTAGGCCTATCATAAATAAAAAATAAAAATACGTAGGTACTGTATCATGTAGGTATTTGGATATCTAATCAAGATTCATCGGCTAGAGTATTTGTCAAATATATTGTATGGAAAACCGCGCCTGTATTCCCCAAAAGGTAAGAATAGGGGTTTGTGAATAAATAGTTATTAATTTTATTGGTCAATGGATAATGAGTGATTGATTGCCTTATTAGTCTAGTGGTCCCAAGCGCGACTTCTACGTTTCTTTCGATTCCCAGGTCAAAAGGAGAGTTATTGGGTTTTTATTGAACTTCTCAGTAGGCTCGGAGTTTGGATTTGTGCCAGGTGAATGTTGATAGGTTCGCCCCCTATTACATGGGACTCAAACATGCCATGCAAACTGTGGGTGTACTACATTAAGTGCCCTTCGAGTATTACAGTCGTGTTGGTATGTTATGTTATTTTTGAAACGTGTATTTAATTATAAAAACATTGATTATTATCACGTGCCGAAACGATATCCGGTATAAATTAACACGTCAGCTTGAACAGTTATTATAAGTTTTCGTGTTTATTACAAGTTAAATAGTTTTAGTCATATTACGAAATTCTTTCGCATTCTAAGCATTTTTTTTAAATTGAATTTACTTGATACATGTTGCTTGAAGGACATAGTAATGTTATTATCGTCATCAACCCATTATGTTGTCAAATTGCTGGGCACGGGTCTCCTCTCTGAATGTGAGGGATTAAGCTATATTCCACCACGCTGACCAATGCGGGTTGGGAGACTTCACAAAATCTCTTAAGCCATATCAGCATAATATACGTAGGTCATATTACGAGACTGCTATTAGTCATAATAAAAATATTGTCTCATGAGTCTAGCGGTCTAAGCGTGACTGTTCAAAACCCATCGAGCAGTGTCAATGGGTCTTACTATTAATTTCAGTAGCATTTTGGAGTATAGATTTGTGCCCAGATAATAGGGACCTAAACATACCGGACCTAAACGTACAGGCGTACACCTCTGCTTAACCCCCTGGGGAAAACAGGCGCCATGTTTAATTTAGTTATCATCAATATATTTTGCTGATGTCATTGGAATGAAACTTAAATGGTAAGATACCTCGGTGACTTAATAAAGCACAGATTCTAATATTTTCTTTCACAAATTCTTCAAATATAAAAAGGTTATACCTACAATAATAATAAACTTATCAAAGCATGAGTTTTTCTATTGTATGCTATGCATGATTTTAATGGTAATTATCATAAAGTTTTGACGCGCCCGTCATGGTGGGCTCATTAAGGCACATTACAACGATAGGGTGGCTCCAATAAAAATGATTTAAGTGTTCAAGTTATTTCATTTGTCTTAGCGAGTCGAATGATTAGTGTTTTTTGTCTCGCTCACAAAATTAGGGTTGAGTAAATTATAATTATGTAGGTTGGAATGTGTGACGGCTTTGATGCGGCCATCTTTCGTAAATTGTGTTTTGACATTTGTTGAGAAAATACACTTAAATAAAAAAAAAATGGTGATTTATTATTTACATACCATGACGCCTGTGTTCCCCGAATGGTTAGGCAGAGGTATGTACCTACTAATTGTTCACCCACATTTCGCCGGTATGTTTAGGTCCCATGTAATAGGAGGCGAGCCTATTGCCATTAACTAGGCACAAATCCAGACTCCGAGCTGCTGCTTAGAAAAACCCAATAACACTTTGCTCGACGTGGGGATCGAACACAGGACCATTCGCAGGACCCAGAATCGCGTTTAGGACCACTAGTCTTATGTTATTATTTATTTACATTAAATAAACATTTAGTGCCTCAATAGTCTAGTGGTTTTTAGCGCGACTGCTACGCTAGAGGTCCTGGATTCGATTGCCAGGGCGAGCAAAGTATCATTGGGGTTTTTCTGTAAAATTCTCAGTGGCAGCTTTTAGCTGGATTTGTGCCTCGTAAAACGCAATATGGTCGCTCCCTACATGGGACCTAAACATACCGTCGAACTGTGGTAAATATACTATATGTAACTGTGGTAAATATGTGTAAGTTCTATAGATTTTGTGCGTATAGGGACATTGAAAGAATCGTGTTCCTCCGTGAAGAAAAAAAAACGGATGAATTATGGTTTACATGTTTCAATAAACTGTAGTGAACTCGACCCCTGCACACGTAGCGATAAGTGCGCGACCAGTGAACCTGACGGGGTGAATGAACCCTTATCGCATGCATTTCTCTGCTAAACACTACATCACGAGTGCTCCGCGAGAATTCGTGAATCACTGCACTCTGGTTTCTTCTTGTTCCTTTTTTTAAGGCTAAACCTTCAGTCTTAGACGCTAAATATTATTTTTTTGGTTTCTCGCAAATTTTTCGCCTATAACACATTATGTGAATGGCAGTCAACATTGCGACATCAACAAAAACTAATTTACAATTGAGTATTAAAAAATTTACTTAACGATCGTTGGGCACCCAAGGCTGAACGGTTAGCCTCAAAAAAATGAGCTCCACCATGAGTCTTATTCTTTTTTCAAAATGTTTTTTTTTAACTGTCTCGTTGGTCTTTTGGTACGCTAAAGGTCCTGTTTCTAATTCCCCGGTCGAGCAAAGTGTTATAGGGATTTTCTGTGAAATTCTCAGTTGCAACTCGGAGTTAATGGGCGAAGCAGAAGATAGAATAGTTTAGAAGCAAAGATAGCCTAGCCTAGCCTAGTCGAAGGTCTCGCCTTAGAACGGTGAAATAATGCTTCGTGAGGAAACATGTTCGCCTGAGAGATTTTCTCGTAGGATAGCAAGGTGGACCATAGCTTTTTGTGCCTAGCAGTTGGACAGCGTTGATGAAGATGATGCAATAGGCTCGGAGGTTTTTAGGTACCTACCTGTCTTAGAAACTTAACTCTAAATAAAAAACGTCTCAAGAGTTCTTCAATTTTTAACATAAACATACAATCACGCCTGTATTCCCCGAAGGGTTAGGCAGAGGTGCACTAATGTACACCCACATTTCGCCGGTATGTTTAGGTCCCATGTAATAGGGGGCGAGCCTATTGCCATTAACCGGGCACAAATCCAGACTCCGAGCTGCTACTGGGAATTTCATAGAAAAACCCAATAACACTTGAACCCAGGACCTCTAGCGTAGCAGTCGCGATTGGGACCACTAGACTAACGAGGCAGTCAGTCTTAGAAACTTAACTTCAAATAAAAAACGTCTCAAGAGTTCTTCAATTTTTAACATAAACATACAATCACGCCTGTATTCCCCGAAGGGTTAGGCAGAGGTGTAGTAAATTTAGGTACACCGACAGTTCGTCAGGATGTTTAGGTCCCATGTAATTGGGGTCGAGCCTATTGCCATTCACCGGGTACAAAGCGGAACTCCGAGCGGCTACTGAGAATTTCTTAGAAAATCCCAATAATGCTTTGGTGAATCTGGGAATCGAATCAAAGTTCTCTAGCGTAGCAGTCGCGCCTAGGACAACTAGACGAATGAGACAGTTAGAAAAATTTACCTGCTTAAAACATATTTAAGCAGGTCAATTTTTCAGGTTAGCAACAAAAGTACCTACCAACATAATAATTTACATTTTAATCGTTTTTACATAAAGGGAGGCGTTAAAGTTCCTCCGGCGTCACGGCGCGTGCGCAACAACAATGATCAGGGAACGCATAGTCCTGGCTCCACTCCTGCTTATGTTTAGGGCTGCCATCAGTACAATAACTAAAATCGGTCATGATATCACGCAGCGTAGCATACAGAGACGTGGTCGCTCACTATGGGTCTTATAAGAAAGCTCAAGGTCGCTCAGCTATGGATGTTTGGCATCTCCTTATGCGGCCAAATTAGAAATAAGGAGATCAATAGAAGAACCATACTTGTCAACACGAAAGAGCCTCTTCCTCTTCCTTAGTTGTCTCATCATCATCATCATGTCAGCCTATTGCCGTCCACTTCTGAACAAAGGCCTCCCCCAAAGAGCGCCAACCAACCTGGGTCTTGGGCAGTTCGCATCCATTTAGTATTAGTTGTCTACATAGCTTAAAAGATTAGCAAGCTTAAGTGGCAGTGGGCGGGGACATAGCTCGTGGAACTGATGATCGCTGGGGCAAAAAGGTTCTCGAGTAGAGACTACGCACCGGAAAACGCAGTGTGGGACGACCTCCAACAAGATGGACAGATGACCTAATCAGGGTCGCTGGGCATTTGGATGCAGGTGGCATATAGCCGGTTGCTGTGGATGTGACTCAATTAGCTGATATGATGATGATACAATCACTCCTGTTTTTACCAAAGGGTTATTAGTTGTACTAAGTCATGTACGCCCATAGTTCGCTCATGTTCTTTGTTAGGTCCCCATGTAAAAAAGGGCGAGCGTATTGCCATTAACGAGGCATAAATCCAAACTTCGAGCTGCTACTGAGAATTATATAGAAAAGCCTGATAACATTTTTGTTATATGGGATAACTCGGCAAACGAGCAGGAGAGTTACCTGATGGTAATAGTAGTCATCGCCGCCCATGGACATCTGCAATACCAAAGGAGTTGCAGATGCGTTGCCGAGGCAAGGAAAAGGGACGGAAAGAAGAAAAGGAGAAGGAAGGGGACTGAGCGAGTAATTAGACCTATGGCGCTTCACACTCACGGTACGAAACGCAACAGTATGCATTCTGCTACTTGCCGTCGATATTCTGTGGGAGGGTAGTACTTCCCAGGTCATGCCGATACATTCATGCTGGCATGCCAGCGAGGCTCTAGAACCTATAAAATCAAGACACATCGTTGGACACTTAAAATTAATACAAATCAGAATCAAAATGGTTGCCAGCCCTACATAACAATCCTTTGTGTCAATGATATCATCTGTTCGTAAAAATCGTCATGCAAGACTGTCAGACAGTACATTTCTTTTAATACTATTTACTTATTAAAATGCACTGGTATTTTTATTTTTGTAGGATTGACAAAGGTATGTTAAGATAGTTTGGTCATTTAGAGAGAATGGATGAACGGAGATTGACGAAACAAGTATATTTACGAGGCGAGTACGGATGGACGAGTTGAAAGGGGCTGACTTCGGCGAACGCACTGTAACCAAATGGCGGACGTTTTCAAAAAGGGAAAGTTTTCTATGAAATTCCCATTTGCTCGACCTGGGAAGGAATCCAAGGATCTCTTGCGTAACAGTCGCGCTTAGGACTTCTAATGAGGCAGTTAATATCACAATACAACTTTATCTTAAATCTCAACAAAGTGACATATTCAATTCAACCACAAAATATGATATTGCCTTTGTCATTATTCAGTGCGCGGTTTCTAGAAAAATCGCAAAGGGAAGTAGGCAATGTTTATACCTACAAGTAGGTAGTGTATACATTTACATGCGAGAATAAAGAGCCAATCACAAAAGGTCTCTTTGTCTTTCAGATCATATCTAGTTCTAAGTTCACATCGTTGAACACTAAGCCGCTATTGATTCACAGACCAGTACTCTGGAATAGACACCCGTTGTATCTTAGCTGACACCCGATCTCCGAGGTCAATGAATTGCCACACTGGGTAAAGTAATATCTATGTTCTAAGCTATGTAATCAGCATTACATAAGAAAGTACAATTCACGATGCTAATTAATTAAACTTGAAGTTGAGACAGAGGTTTTTTTTATACAACTAAGTTGTACTAACAAGCATATGACCCGCCTCATGGTAAACAGTTATCGAAGCTTATGAACGCTTGCAACACCCGGGGTATGGTCCGCGTGTTGCTGACCATGTAAAGGAAAAGGGAGGGGAAGGAGAAAAGAAGAAGGAAGGGGAACTGAGGGAGGAATTAGCCTCAGGTGCACACTCACCGTACAAAAAGCAGTTCTTGCTATAAATAAGGCAAATAAAACCGTATTAAAATTTAGTAAGGATTATTCTGCTGGTCACTCTCTGTATTGAAATGAAATCGAAAGGATCGCTTGATGACGAGCGTATTTTTTTATTCCGGTATCAAATCTATGCGGGAAGGTACACTCGAGGTAGTTTAATCAAGTTTTTTTTTACAAAGTAATATCGCTGAAACGCTTGTGGTACTAAATGACCAGTGGCCAAAGAGGTTTAATAGTCTTTGCCAGTGGCAAAGGTAGGACTTTTTCCTGCCTGGCAGCTTCATGAACTTTTCATACAGCGAATGAATGAGTGAGTGATTAATTAAGTGAATCAGTTTGAATGAGTGAGTGGGTGAGCTGCCTGGCGCCAGTAGGTATTCAACTGAATCCTGAAAACTGAAAAGGGGATACAGTAATTTCCAGAGAAGATTCAAAAAGTTTCTCTTTCAGAGGATTGCTTTGATCTTGGACCTTTAAGAAAAGTATAAGTTACAGGTTTTCCAGACATCATGACGGAAGAAAAAATATTAAAGACCAACAACGCATTGCTTAATCGTAATCTCACACTTATGCCTTTATACATCATTATCAACTCATCTTCTGTCCCACTGCTGGGCACGGGTCTCCTCTCGGAGTGATAGAGGTTAGGCTATATTCTACCACGCTAGCCTACTGGTAGACTTTTCACGCTGTCGAGAAAATCTCTCAAGCATGCAGGTTTTCCTTCACCGTTTTAATATCCACAGGATTGCAAAAAGTCTATTGTACTGGAGACCTGAGACTTGACAGTCCAATGATCATATCACTAGGCTGCTTGGATTAGGTACGAATTATGAATCGAATCACGAAAATGCATATAATGGAAAGTTGTAATCGTAACTAAAAAAGAAAATAGGTAACCAGTTACCGTAATACGTAATGCATTTAATAATTCCATTGTATACCGATATGCTTGCACGTCTAATGCAACGAAAACGAAGTGAAAATTCCAATAACATTGATTGACACACTTTAAAATGAACTCTAAGTTGTGTGCTTAAGGTGTCATCTAGTATAAAGAACATTGTTTGTAATCAGCTGGTCGGCAGCGCATGCGCGTCTCAGTCGGACGTCAGTATTGGCGCGAACGCAGCGCGCACTTCATGGGCCGCGCACTGATTTTCTGCCCTTTACGAAGTACGCACGGAATCCAACACGAAAATTCAAATAAAATTAATATTTCAAATTCCTTTTAAATAAAATCGTTCGTGAAGGAAGTTCAGCAGTACTTTTATGAAAGGAAACCATATTTGGTGAGTGTTAGAATACTTTTTACGCGGATTTATAGTGTTAAAAGTTTTTGGCGCGAAATCGGTGACGCGTTTTAGAAAATGTCACTCAGTTTTCATGGCATATTTTTATTTGAAATATAAAATATTTTCATGATTCATAAGTAATTCTGACAATGTCAAGCATATTGATTTATCAATGTTTATATGTATTTTTCTTTATGAAGCGGTATGTTACTATAAGACAATATCTTGTCGGCCATTTTGAATGCAGAAAAACTTCAAGTGATAATAGAGGTTACTTACTAGGAGAAATGCAGCAAATTACATTGACATACATTTAAGTATTTATGACATACATTTTGGAGCGGTAAATGCGAAAACGTCTTAAAATGTTTGAAGTTAAAAGTATTTTTTTAATTGTTCTACTAAATAAATTAAACAATAACATAGGAAATATTTAATAGTTCTTGATTTAGAATTTTTTCTATGAAATGCTCAGTAGCAGCTCGGAGTTTGGAATAGACTCATCCCCTTTTACATAAGATCTACTGGCGAGCTGGTGGTGTACATTGGTACTCCTCTGCCTAACCTTTCGGGGTATACAGGCGTGATGGTATAAGTACAAGCCCTTTGGTCAGGTAAAACGCCAAATGTGCCGTCATATACCTATGACGTACAAACATATTACTTATCAATTATGTATCTGTGGGTAATTTAGATTTTGATCATCATTGGAGTTAGCGATAGGTTAAACAACGATAAGGATTATCTTGTATTGTTGATAATTTTATTTCATTCCTGTTGTTATAGGTAAAGTATTGCATATCGGAAATGCACTTTTATGTTTATCCATATCATGTGTTTTATCTTTGAAAGTATCATTTAGATATAATATAAGTTGTATAAGATATTTAAATATTATCTTTGTTTACATATATTTCTAGGTAATATAATTTGTCGTACATAAAGGTACCCTTAAAGGCTAATATAATATTACATTTTTTTAACTATATATATATAGCGGCGGTAGCCTAATGGCTACGGCGTCGGACTTGCGATCATATGGTTGCCGGTTTGAACCCCACCCATTGCACTACCGCCGTAAACCCACTCGTAACGCAAGCACTTAGCTTAGCACGAAGGGTTAACAAGAATACTAGTAATGTGTGACCCACACTACTAGTAAGCTTTGAGAATTTTATAGAAAAACCCAATTACACTTTGCTCGACCTAGGAGTCGAACCCACGACCTCTAGAGAAGTAGCGGCTTTCAGCAATAGTAATAATCATACAAAGACCCTGCTCGACCTCAGAATCGAACCCAGGACCTTAAACGTAGCATCCGAAAAAACATTCTGTAGAAAGCCTTTCCTTTTTTAATGCTAGAAGTTATAATTAATTCCTACATTCATTTATACACTGAGCCGGAATCGAACGGTATCGTAGCGACTCGATACCGCTTCATTCACAACGGGACACTTGGTTCCTTGAATTGGCTTGAGCTGTTTCAATTAACAATTTTTCTAATAAAAATAGTTCGAATTTTCTAGTGAAAGAAAAATACGATAGCAAACAGAATCGAACTTGCGTCCCACCGGTTCCGCTGAACCGGTGGGACGCAGGTCCATCTCCTGCCTGAGATTGTGTTTTTCCTTCATTTTCTTCCGCTTCTCAGATTCGGCATTAGCAACATCATCACCATCAACCCATTACATTGTCCCACTGCTGGGCACGGGTCTCCTCTCAGAACGAGAGGGAATAGGCTATAGTCCACCACGCTAGCCTACTGCGGGTTGGCAGACTTCACCTGCTGTCAAGAAAATCTATCAGGAGTGCAGGTTTCCTCACGATGTTTTCCTTCTTAAGCGCGTGATAATTAATTTTTAATACGCACGACTTCGAAAAGTCAGAGGTGCGTTCCTTGGATTCGAACTCGAGACCTTTGACTTGGCAGACCAATGGTCAAATCATAAGGCTATCACTGCACTATAAGTCACTCTCATCACTCTTGAGTATTTCACTACTCTAGCCCTCCATAGTTCAAGCTTTCACATTCTTTAGCCCCAACCACTATTAAAATCCCGAATCACAATTATTCCCGGAAATCCAAGTGTTGATAGTTCAACGTCCTCCTAGAACGAGATGCGTACGCGCAACAAAACAAACGAGTTTCCTTGAGACAGATGTGTGTAGGTAGGGCTGCCATAATTTAATCGGGACAAATAGTTTTAAAGCCCTGAACTTTTAAATAAATTTCCTGGATTTCCAAAAATATTTTATCGCTTTTAAGTTACAGAAATTTACTTACGATAGACCAAAGGTTTTAGATATTGTAAAAGGAAGATGGTTCTTGATAAAACTAAATCAAATAATAAGAAACGAGAATATATACAGTTTATAGACACAGCAAGCACTTTAAAGCTTGTTTGCGAATATTTGATAGTCTTAGTTCTTCTCATCATCATCTTCCTGTCCTTTTGCTAATTTATTTGGGGTCGGCGCAGCCTGTCCGTTTCTTCCATTCCTCCCTGTAAGTCGTCATCTCATGATTCAATCCCTTTTCCATCATATCTGCCTTCACACAATCCATTCTTAGTTCTTATAAAGGTCCTAATTTCATTCTTCTAGTCTTTTATCAACTAACCTGGGGTTGGCTTCCAGTCTGACCAGGAATAGCTGAATCAGTATTTTACCCGGAGCTATTTCCAGCAGACCTCCGTCACCAAATTTTTGGGCAATATCGATACCCTAGGAATAGACTGGTTATCTTTTTGTATTTTTTTAGGCATTTTCAATGCAAAGATTATTAAGTTATTTTAATAGTGAAGGAAAAATACGACCGTGGGCAGGATTCGAACCTACGTCTTCTGGTTAAGTACATAGACTGGTTGTCACGGTTTTTGGGCTTTTGACTATCACTAACAAAGCAAGTACAGACCTTGATTACTAAGCCATGCGACCTGAAAACTCGGTCATGTTCGGGTAAATTCGGACGGATGGTAACCCCATAGGTGATGATCATGATGCGGGTCAATGGTCCCTTTAGATGCTACTTGTCTAAACTTTTTATTGGTAAATAGTTTGTTGTACTGATTTTGATTGTTTACTTCCTTTTGGCTCTGTTGTGACGGATGGAGTAATTGGCTTTTCAAATATTTCCGATACGCGAGACAAATAAAATTGATGCAACTTGTTTTATATTTCCAACACGATTCAATGGATGTTTAGTTAACTTGCAGCTATGGATGGGAACAGGTCTGAAACACTGGCCAAACCTTAGTTAGTATACCTGGTACCTAAGCTCAACACAATAATAGTAAAAAAAAAATTACATAACCTACCATCACGCCTGTATTCGCCGAAAGGTTAGGCAGAAGCGTACTTCTGTGCCTACAGCCACCATTTGGTATGTTTTATTGTTTATTGCCATTATCCGGGCAAAAAGTCCAAACTGCGAACAGCTACTGAGAATTTTATAGAAAAACGCAATAACACTTTGCTCGAACGCAGCACCTCTAGCGTAGCAGTCGCACTTTGGACCACTAGAAGTCAAGATCTAGATAGGTTCGATAAACTAGCTAAAACTTAAATTAGACAAAGAATATCTATAACGTCATCTAGTTAGAAGTTCAAAGGTCAGGTGGGTTGTGAAGGTCAAATGACCATTCATCATCATAATAAGCCTATATTCGTCCACTGATAGACGTAGGCCTCTTCTAGTGTACGCCACAGCGCCCAAAATTCGGCTTTCCTCATCCAATCAGTCTCCCAGCTGCCTTCCGCAAGTCGGCACTCCATGACAATTGCTTTGTGTAAATTTAGTTGCAATGGTTATTGGATCCTTACTGAACTATGAATTGGGAATTGATGTCTAAACAGTGATTGCCTTGAAACATCACTTTCTTTTTGAATGTGAAAGATAACGCTATCAATTGTATGTTTTGATAAAAAATATATGCGATGTGTATCAATTTTTGCAGGTTCTTATGATGTTCAACCGACTGACTGTAACAACTAGCAATATAACAATTATACCTTTTACTCATAAAAGTTTTAATTGCAACTCAAGTTGAGTACAATTTGCGATTCTGTTAAAATACTAATTTTTGCCTCTATTAAACTTAAAAACAGAGCATACTATCACGCATGTATTCCCCGAAAGATTTGGCAGACGTGTACTAATTTACATCCTCCACATACACAATAAGACCTTGCTTGACCTGACGAACCTAAGACCTCTAGCAGTCGCACTTAGGACCACTAGACTAATGAGGCAGTTTCGCCTAGATTGACTTGACAGTAAATAACACCTTAAATTCACAACGTTTAGCCCTGACTAAACATTTTCTTGCTGGGTATTCTTCATAAAGCACACTATCTGGAACCCTGTATCTTGTTGTTGAGAATTCAAAAGTAGCTATGAGTTCAAATGTGATATTTCAATTGTGTCAGAAACGTTACCAGGAAAGTTAGGTAGACAAAAATCAACAATTCCAAAGTTAATTGGACCATGATTTTAACACAATAAGGTATCAGAGGCCTTACTTTGTAAAATGGTTGAATCAAAATAAAACATTTGACTTTGTCAAAATTTAGAAGGATTCTGGACTAACAACGTCTCAAAATCTCAATTATCGACGGTTTTTTTTAACGCGTCTTCAAATCTTAATACCATTCTACATTTGTCCACACTCCAAAATCAATTTGTACCTTTTAAAAACGTTACAAAACCAGTGTGTTACCGATAAAATAGTTGTCGAACATGACTCTAATCGCACTAAGTGAGTTTTAAGTGGATCTGGATGCCATTGTTACGTTTTTACTCTCGCGCCGTGAGACGCCACACTTTCGTTTTCTCCAGGTAAAAACAGTGAGTTTTTGTTTGTCTGCGGTTTATTTTGTGTCCATAGATAGGGAAAGGATAGTGGCATTGGTTTGGTTACAGCTTCTTTTAGAGATTTGATCGCTTTTGTCTATAATTGGTGCACTTAGAGCCGGTACTTTAGTTATTATCATTCTAGCTTACAATAGTAATTGTAGCTCCTGGTCGTGTAAATGAACTTGGTTTTTTATGGTACGAGAAATCCTCATGGATAGTATATCGGACTCGTACGGACTAAAAACCGCAAAACCACAGATCGAGACCAAGACGGAGTATAAATGAATCTAGTTGGTTTGTCCCATAAAAGATTCTTTAATTCATTCAGTCTTTTCATCGAGTTGACAATTAATTACAATGGATGTTGAGTTGTTTTATAACAATATGTCCAGCCTATACTGTTCATATAGATCGTTTAATCATCTTTGCACTCCGATTGGCAGATGCACAACAAATATGTGGAAATGTTCGTTGAGGGAGCCTAGTTTTAAAGTGCAATACAGAGCAATTCCTTGCAAACTTGCTAGTTTGTCCCTTATACTCACACACCTGTACAAAGGACGATCTCTATCAGCCAGTCCTAAACCTAATGCCATGGAAACCTATAACTCGATTTTTTTTAAACTATTGACACCTTAAGAATAAGGAGCCTATAGAACAATATCTTCCACCGCTAAATCTCAAATCATTTCGACCCAACGTTGCATATAATAGTATCCCCCCTTTTACCTTTCGTGCAGATCTTACGTGTGGTAGTTATCGTTAACTTAACACAGTGTATACGCTAGGGAAATCTGCGAATAGCTTTGCGAAGGCCGAGCGTGCCTTATCGCGGCGCACGCGCAAGGCCGATGCAAGTGCGAGGCCAGCAACACGCGCCGGCCGCTAAGTAGGTACTATAATATAGATATGATATGCATTCATACGTCATGCGTTCTATTTATGTTTCAGGACTGATACAGTAGCTTTGATTTTCCTGTTTTATGGTATTTCGTATTTAGATTGGACGACGTTGATTAGTTAGCTTTATATGTTTGTCTGTTCAATTATTTTTCGTGGGATCAACTTTTAAGAACCATGCTACTAGACTCAGATTTCTTATCATCATCACATCAGCAGCCTTCACCGTAAAATATGAACGAAAGCATCGTGAAGAAACCTGCATGCCTGAGAGATTTTCTTGACGGCGTGTGAAGTCTGCCAACCCCCAGTAAGCTAGCGTGGTGGACTATAGCCTAATTTCTCTCGTTCTGAGAGGAGACCCGTGCCCAGTAGTGGGACGATGTAATGGGTTGAAGATGATCATATCAGCCAAACCAGGTCCACTGCTGAACGAAGGCCTCCCCCATAGCCTTCCACAATGACCGGTTATATGCCGCCTTCATCCAATGACTCCCTGCGGTCTTTACCAGGTCGTATGTCCATATTGTTTGAGGAACATAGGCAAGGTTGAACCATAAGCAAATGAATTTGGAAGTTGTATGACTTCTATAGACAATGAGAATTGCAAGATTATTCCAGTATGATTGCGTTTATAATTGATGTAAGCGTAGATAGAGTATAATTGGCTACCAGGAAGGGGGAAGAGGGAAGTGAACTTTCTAGAAATAAAATATGACGATATCAATTAAATGAATATGGGATGCTTGTGGGAAACAGCAAATAATTAATTACTTAATGTCTGAATTTAAGTACTGTATTCATTACTATGATATAGCTCGAAGGATTAGCACACTGAAGTGGCAATGGGCAGGTCACGTCTCTCAGAAAACCGACAACCGTTGGAGCAAACGAGTTCTCGAGTGGAGACCTAGGCAAACGTAGTATACGACGCCTGCTGGCCAGGTGGAGTGATAATTTGCGGAAGGCGGCTGGCAGCAAGTGGATGAAAAGAGCTGAAGATCGGGCTCTGTGGCGTTCACTTAAAGAGGCCTACGTCCAGCAGTGGATGAATACGGGCTGATGATGACGATTTATTATTCTCCAACGGCATGACAATTTCACCAAAATATGTAATTTTATTACCATCCTTTTTAGACTTACCTACATGTTAATCGAGCCTGACCTCTTCATTGAAATCAAACAAGGAATCCGAACAATCAACATTATCGACCGCGCATGCGTTTGCTACACGCATGCGCTAACTTGTTACCCCTCTGAATGAAACGCCACCTGTCTGCTGTCAAACTATCCGCTATCTCTTCCTAACGTATTCTGATTTGCAAAGCGCGAGGGAGATGAAGTATAACTCTTAAAACATGAGAATTTTATCGATTAATACCGTTGACTTCACTCGCTAGTGACGTCACTATGGTAATTGCTGTCAGTTGCAACTTGAAGCAGTGTGTTATCGTATTTTGCTGTTTGTTTACAATAATTTAATAAGTGATTTTATTGTTCTAGTGTGAAGACATTCGCCTACATTTATTCCGGTGAGTTTTTCTTTATTTTTTCATATATTATTATGCCGTTTTGGCTAACATAAAAGCCATCTTAGCTGGAGGCCGGTTGATGAAAAAATCTTAGTAAAGCGAGCCTGAAAAACCGTTGTTGGTTTATCATAATATGATTTACATTACAAAATTGCAAAAAATTTTGACTAAGTATATTGATTTCAGAGGGATTGCGCAATCTTTTCATTCTCTGGGTCCTTGTATTTCTGTCCGTCCAGTCCTTTCATTGTGTGGGTTTTTTTATAACGGTACTATTTCTATTCTCTGGACTTATTGGAAATCTACTTTAGGTTTTACATACTCAAAAATAAATCAAGAGGCATCCTCATGATTTAAACAAGGTTTAGTCTTTAAAATGCGAGCTGCTACTGATTTTCTTAGAAAAATTCAATTACAATTTGCTACTCGCCCTCGCCCGGATTTGATTCCTAAATCCAGCACCTCAATCGTGCTTAAGACCATGTGACTAGGCAGTTTACATAAAGTCGACTGTTAGAAGTGGGTTAAAATCAACTTCTAAGATTTTATTACATTGTTTGTTAGTTAGTTATAAGTGAAGCTTAATTAATTGAAAAAAAATAATTATTAGGACGAAGGGGACTGAGGGAGGATTTAGGCCAAACTCTTTGAAACAAACGAAACAGTATGCATCATCATCAGCCCGTAAGCATCATCCCATCAGCCCATCAGCTCTTTAAGTGAACGCCACTGAGCCCTATCTTCAGCTGTTTTCAACCAATTGCTGCCAGCAGCCTTCCACAAATTGTCACTCCACCTGGCCAGCAGACGTCCAAAACAACGTTTGCCTAGACGCGGTCTCCACTCTAGAACTCGTTTGCTCCAACAAAACTATGCACACTGCTTAAGGCAAAATCGTCAGCCTAGGGCGCGAAATTATTTTTTTTCTTATTTTCGAATTTCGCGCCCAACGCATCAGCGTCAAAATGCGCGTCGTAGCGAAGGAACAGTAACAGCTGTGAAGTGTGAACGGGTTGTGATTTTCTCACGCGGTTTACGTTTCTGCAGCTTGTAGAGCAAAGGTAACATTCCCATTCAGCCTTCGATCGCATGCCTGCATAATTTAGTGTTTGGATTCACATGACCTAAATATTATGAATTCCGAGTTTTGTTAACATTAAACAGACCTTTTTCAGTGTCCATTGTGTTATGTGAATATAAACGTGAAGTAAGTACGTACCTACACATAGTTTAATTAATATTTTTCTTAATAAACTATTTTTTTCTCATTTTCTTTGTCTATCCAAAGGTTGTCTGGAAGATATCGCTTATACCGATAAGACCTCCATTGCATCGTTAGTTTAATTACTTATGACCTTATACATGTAGCTTCTTATTATGGGGTACAATAAAGATTATTCTATTCTATTATATAAAAATAGACGTCGCTCGCGATTTAACTCTAGGGATTTCCCCAAAAAGGATTACTTACTATAACTTGGCTTCTAGGCGGTGTTCCAACATGATACATAAACCATACTTTAAGTTAGACCTCCACCAATACAACTGTGAAAACTTCATCAAATTTCGTGCAGTAGTTTTTGCGTGATGCGTGTACAAACAGACAAAAAATGTAGGCTTCTGTTGCCCGTAAAGGCCCGTCATATTAGTTTTTTTTCAATATGTATAATGTTCAGACATTGGTCATGAATACCCATAAAGTTCAAATCGTTATGGAAAAAAAAAACATTAGTAGCATATTTACTGCAACCAAACACGAGATCTCACAGTTATCTTACACACTTATTAAAATAATAAAGGGCCTCTGACGTCAAACTATGCGCGCACGCCGCTTTCACTACGAAAGAAAAAAAAACAAAATGAAAGTATGTAACAACCGTTAGATTAGACGAGTTCTTCGAGATGGTCGCGTTTATTCGGACGGCTTTGAATTGTAAAGAAAAAGATTTTGATTCTAGCAGTAAGCGAGAGCGTTATAACTGCGCTGATTAAAAGATCTATAAGGTTAAGCTAAGCCTGTCGCGGCTGCTCTGTGGATGGGTGATTCGTAACACATCGAGACCACCCCGTACTTCGGAGAGCATGTAAAACCGTCGGTCCCGGTTGTCCTACAACAACTACCTATGTAAATTTTCGTTTGTTTTATTTTATTTCTACAAGCCCAAAAAGTGAAGGTAGGTACATATAAGGTGGGTGTATATTTGTACACCTCTGTCTAACACTCCGAGGAACCCTCCTATTGCCAATAATCGGGAACAAATCCAGACTCCGAGCTGCTACTATGAATTTCATAGAAAAACCCAATAACACTGCTCGACTTGGGGTTCGAACCCAGGACCTCTAGCGTAGCAGTCGCGGTTAGGACCACTAGACCAATGCGGCAGTCAAAACATTTATTTTATTATTTTACTGAATGACTAAATAATAATCAGTTGTCAACACAACACAACACATCCGGATTCTAAATTCTAAAATCCAGGGTATTTTTTTGTCCTGGTTGCCAAATTTTAGATCTGGCAACCTGAAGCGTAGTTGTTACTTAGCCACAAGCTCTACTTAATTATGAGATTTTTTTAAACCAAACTTTTCATCAGCCTAGCTATCTTATTCACCCAGTAATAATCCCGGCTTTCAAACGTTAAAAAGCTTAAACACGGAATAAATCAAAAGCTCAAAGCTCTTTCACAACGTCGTCTAAGTAAACTTACTAAGCACATTTATGCTTATACCCGGAAGAGGATGTCTTGATGTCAGTAATGTACACAAACCTTAGATGGTGCGGTGTAATCGGGCGTTCCCCTTAAATTTAAGGTCTTCGCTCAGTATAACGTATCGTATAAGCGTAAGACGCAAGGAACATAACATACCAATACGCCTGTTACACACCCACAGTTCGCTGGTATGCTTAGGTACCATGTTATTGGGGGCGAGGCTATTGCCATCAACTGGGCACAAATTGAGACTCCGAGCTGCTACTGAGAATTTCATAGAAAAAAACCTAATAACATTATGCTCGACCTGGCAATAAAAACCCAGGATCAAGCGTCGCAGTCGCGCGTAGGACCACTGAGTCAGGGGCAAGAATGATGCAATTGTTACGTCGTCTACTATTGGTCGACGCTGGAAAGTTTCAGGGGTTCCATTCGATTGTGGTGAACGTGATCTCTCTTGTCCAATGGAGTCATGTCATGTCACGAGTGTGTCATCCCTGGGCAAACGATCTAAAAGCATTTTTGCATCACAAATTAAAATTCTAGTTAGTTTTCTGGTAACAATTACAAAATTAGGTAAAATCTTATATATAAAATTCTCGTGTCACTATGTTAACTGATACCGTACTCCTCCGAAACTTAACGGGCGGACAGCTAGTAACATTATAAAATTTTACGAAGCACCTGCGTCGGCAATCTTCGTGTCACAGTAAATTTTGGAACTCCAAATTTTATGTGTTGAATTTAAAATTTACTGTCATTCAAATAACGAATGACTTTAATAATAACAAACACACACAACACACACACAGTAGACAAATTAACTCTGTCTTAACGAGATTGCTCAAATGAATTATCCAATTTGTACTAAGTGATTCTAAGGTTTAGTTGGCGAACTCCCTTAAGCTCGTAGATAAGAGATGCGCACGCGACTGATCTTGGACGGTTTTTTTTATCTTTTTGTTTACATACATTGTGTAACAGTCCCGCATGGGGTCACAAAGGGAAGGTGCATTATCGTACAACACTTATGACAATGTTGTCTCGTCTGATAGGGGACTTATCGACACTTATCAGGCTTATTTTGATAGCATAAACACGTTAAAAAAAGCTCTATTAGAAACTCATAGGTTTTCGTATCAAGATCTTTTAATAACCATTGTTTCTTATTAAGCTTTAATAGTAATGTGTATTTCATTGTAGAAGCATTTTTCTAATTTATAAAACAATAAAATAGTAACAATTTAATATACCATCACGCCTGTAATCCCCGAAGGGTTAGGCAGAGGTGTACTTAATGTACACAGTTCGCCGGTATGTTTAGGTCCCATGTAATAGGGGGCGAGCCTATTTTCAATTTAATAATTATTATTATATTTTATTAAAAAATTTATAGCCAAGTAATGCTGTTTCAACATTAATTTAAATGATGACAAAGTTTGTGCACGTCTTATGGAAACCGGCAATGCATTCCACAGAGATTTGGCCTGAAGAGAGAAAGACTGGTCAAAACATTTTTTGCTATGCAAAGGCATCTTCAGCTTTAAGTTTTCTGATTTAAGTAAGGATAGCAAATGTGTATCACAGACGAACTCAAAGCGAGTTTTAAGTTAGGAGGGTGCTGTAGGTTTTTTTTTAAAGCTTACTAGCAATGTGGGTCACACATTACTAGTATTCTTGTTAACCCCTCGTGCTAAGCAAAAGTGTTACGAGTGGGTTCACGTCTGTAGTGCAATGGATGGGGTTCGAACCGGCAACCACATGATCGCAAGTCCGATGCCCTATCCATTAGGCTACCGCCGCTTAAATATACCATCATACCATCACGCCTGTATTCCCCGAAGGGTTAGGCAGAGGTGTACTAATTTACACCCACATTTCGCCGGTATGTTTAGGTCCCATGTAATAGGGGGCGAGCCTATTGCCATTAACCGGGCACAAATCCATACTCCAATAGTACTCCGCTTAAATAGAATACTGTAAAGTAATAAAAGAATGTGAGTATTCCGACGAAGACGTATTGGGAGCCACTTGAGCTAAGCGCTTAATTCTGACATATGATCATATTTGCGTAAACCAATTTTGGAGACGCTCAAGATTATTAAATTGGTCTTCGGTGATATCAAGATAACTGGCAACTGTATATACTACGCACCAGACGTTTTCGTGAGAACCTTTTTATACGATCCGTATTGGAATTCGGTTCTTGCCCAATCAAATTTCTTCAGGCATGCGTAGGCGCATTTGTGTGAAACAAGCTTCGCTTTCTCAATCTGCGTCGACTCGCTTCCATATATTATAAAATTTGCATATGTATAAGTTCCTTGTGACAATATGGAGACATGTTTCAGACATTTGCATTGGCTACTAGAAATTGTCGTTGTGTTATGAGAAATGTGCAGGTCAGTTGCTAAATATCGGCGTATTTATTAGATAGGCTAGCAAAATCTGTACTCTAAGCTGGATATAAAAGATGGATCTTGAATATTTGAATCTTGAACTTTATTTCGAATTTCAAAAGATACGTCATAAAAACAATTTGAAACGTCATCATCATCAATCCATTTATTGTTGTTTCATACCAAAATCTTATAGGTACGTCAACCATTTGCAAGCAAAAGTTTTAATACTCAATGTTTTACAGATGAATAACTTGCAAAAAAACAAAAAATATATATAGAATTTGGCGCCCAAGGTTGAACATCAGGAGTATTCCTCTTTCGGCACCAATTTTTTGAGCATCTAAGGTGTCAGCACCTGAGCTATTCCACTTCCAGCACTAATAGGTATGTATTAGCACATTGAGCACCAAGCATACCTATTGGTGCTCTAAGTGGAATAGCTTAGGTGCTTAAACCATAGGTGCTCAAAAAATTTGTGCCGAAAGAGGAATACTCCGAACATCAGCCTTACCTAATAAATTTTATAAATATTGTTTGCTTGATTTGGCTCGTCAAATTATAATGTAAATAGTCTTGTCTAGAATGTCTAAGATTTTCATATCCTCGAGGTTGTTTTGTCTGTGAATGAGATGCAAATGCATCTGACAACATTCCACCACCCGCCTACTGGGCCTGTATAATATTGACAATCAATCTACAGGTTGTCTGTTTGTATTGCACAATTTGTAATGGTTGAGAGTTAGGTGTTGCGCCTTATATTGGAAGCTTGTAACTCAGATCAAATAAAAAGTTAAGATGGAACTTTGCGAACAAAGAAGTAAGGCCGGCTAAAACTACGCCTTGCCGTGTACAACACACAATTACACGCACACACGTATACCGAAACTACGACTTATCTTGTCAGTCGAGCTTTCGATAGCTTGACTGACTCGACTGACACTGACGTGGCGTGTAATTGTGTTTGTACACGACAAGGCGTAGTTTTAACCGGCCACACTTCTTTGTTCGCAAAATTCCATCTTAACTTTTTAATTGATCTGAGGCTTGTAAATATACACTGGATTGATTGGATTTGAAGGTTTATGTGATTGGTTTAAATTAATCGATATTTATGTTTGGATCTCATTGTGATCTTTAGGTAGCTTGAAATAGGGAGATTAAGTGTTCAAGACGGGAGTGAATAGGTTACTTCCAGGCAAGCGCGCTCCATCGTAGACCACTTCGTTGCTTAACATAAGGCAAGTTGTGGTCGAGCGCACCTATCTGTGATAAAAAAAAGATTATAATATGTCATCATACCTGTATTACTAGGCGTAGATAGAGGTGTGGTTATATACACCCACAGTTGGCCGGTGAGGTCTTATATGCAATAGCAAGCTGGTCATTAACAGGGCACAAATCCAAAATCCCAATAGTTCTTTGCTCGACCTAATCAAATAGGAATCAAAATCAGGATCTCTAGTAATGACGATTATGACCACTTAAATAATGAGGCAGTTAGAAGACAAATAAGAGGGCAAGTGTGAAATACTGTGTATACAATTATGGTTATCGTCACTGTAAGAAGGACAAGACGGGCGAGGAATTACTTTGCCCTAAGGGCAGAGTGACGATCTAGTCTGACATCATTCCATGTTTGTCAGCATATGAGTGCTCTTGAACGCGATCTTAATACATCAGTCGACACTGCTGTCAAATTTTCTCCGAAACGCTGAAGTCCAATCGAAATGTCTGATAAATTAACTGATGACAAGCGTTCCAATAGTTAAAACAATAAACGAATAGTCTGAAAGGTAAACATGATGATGAAATTCATGCCGGTTTCGGCTATGATATATTTATGATCAAATTTTAGCTGTGAACGTTCTACAGTTGCTCAATATAATAATGCCCTTTTCTTTATTGGTTACATTTGAAGGCAGTTTGTTTTTCAGATGTTCCATTTATAAGTATAGATCAGCCATCGGTGGTTCCCAAAGGTTGGCCTCGCCATTCCTCCTGTTATGCCTTCCTCATCCATTTGTATTTCGCCTCCATTCGGAGGTAGGTTAAGCATAAGACCTTCTCGCTTGCATAATTAAATCGCAATAACTATTTATAAGGTAATAAATACGGTAGAGAAAATTTGTATTGAGAATTAGTAGAATTTTAAGTTTCTTACATGCAAACTGTTTTTCTCCACACTGCCTATTTTATTTTATTTTATGTTTGTGTTTGCAAGAAATAAAAGGCTTTTTTATTTTTTATTTTTTTTATTTTTTATTTTTATTTATTTATAAATACGGTAGAAACGGATTGTTCACTATAAACGAATGAGATATCGGTTTCCTACCTAACCAAAGTTATCTGATCTAACTGGGTCTGATTCGTACATAGATTTGTGTAGCAAATCAGTCCATTTATATAACATACCATCACGCCTGTATTCCCCGAAGGGTTAGGCAGAGGTGTACTTAATATACACCCACAGTTCGCCGGTATGTTTAGGTCCCATGTAATAGGGGGCGAGCCTATTGCCATTCACCGGGCACAAATCAAGACTTCGAGCTGCTATTGAGAATTTCATAGAAAATCCCAATAACACTTTCCTTACCTGGGGATGGAATCCAGGACCTCTAGCGTAGCAGTCGCGCTTAGGACCACTAGACTAATGAGGCAGTCACATTTATATACTAACATAATATAACATACCATCACGCCTGTATTCCCCGAAGGCTTTAGTAGAGGTGTACTTACACAAACAGTTCGCTGGTATGTTTAGGTCCCATGTAATAGGGGCACAAATTGAAACTCCGAGCTGCTACTGAGAATTTCATAGAAAAACTCAATAACACTTTGCTCGTCTTGGTAATCGAATCCTAAGTAGGTACTAAACTAAAAAAATCAATTGAGATTGAGAGTTAAACAAAACTGCGATTGTATTTAGTTTATTATTAAAAAAAAATGTTACCTATCTGAAGATTTTTTGGAAAAAAAAATGGAATTTATTTAAACCTTACCCAGGTATTCAAATCGAATCTCATGGCTGTGAGTGTAGAACAAGGGGAAGCAAGTAGTGTTTATAGTTAGTGTGAGTCCAACATATCCTACCCAAGGTGGCAGATGATCTATGGGGATTTATTAACCTCAAAAAAGGCATTTTTAGTGTTAATACGTATCGTGGGTGCGTTGACAACACAAATTCCCACATAATAACGCGAAAAAGACCATACAAATATGTATAGTTTCAATAATACAGTCAGAACAACGTTTGATACACATCATCCCTACTCAGTCAAATGAAAAATTCTCAAAAGTGTTTAAAAATCAGGTTAAAAATATCATAATTGCATGCGTAAATGCGGCTATTTATGAAGGCGGCTGATTACAGCAATAATCTTGGACAGAAAGCAGCAATCAGACAGATGTTATCACGTGAAAATGGCGTCGTGTTTGTAGTTGAAATTAAATAAAAGCGCAAGTGAGTGAGAGGGAACGTTCCCTCCCTATTATTGAGGCGATACGCTCCAGATACTGCTCTTGCAATATTAATATGGACATATTTTTTGCAGCACATTGAAGAACAAGTAGTACGGTATTTCGAATACTTATACACGTACAAGTGCAGTGATAGCCTTGTGATATGACCATTGGACTGCCATGTCAAAGGCCTCGAGTTCGAATCCAAGGCACGCACCTCTGTCTTTTCGAAGTCACGTGCGTATTAATAATTAATTATCACGCGCTTAAACGGTGAAGGAAAACATCGTGAGGAAACCTGCATGCCTAAGAGATTTTCTTGACGGCGTGTGAAGTCTGCCAACCCGCAGTAGGCTAGCGTGGTGGACTATAGCCTAATCCCTCTCTCGTTTTGAGAGGAGACACGTGCTCAGCGGTGGGACAATGTAATGGGTTGATGATGATACACGTACAAGCACTACTTATACGCTGATGCAAACGAGTTCTCGAGTGGAAACCGTGTTTAGGGAAGCGTAGTGTAGGACTGCCCGATGGCCAGGTGGAGACATGACTTGCGGAAGGCACTGACTTGATGAGAAAAACCGAAGATCGGGCTCTGTGGCGTTCTGTAGGAGACGCCTACATCCAGCAGTGGACGAATATAGACCGATGATGATGATAATGGTGGTACAAGCATTCGACGAGCTAAGTCAATCAAATGAACATTATTTATTAGTGGAAATGAAAGTGCTTTTCACGAATTTTATCGCGTTTTATTGATATTAATTAATTCCCAACTTTTTGAATCCTTAACAGCACCCATAGTCATGAGTAGACCAAAAAAGTAGCTTATCTTTCTGCGTCAAAAATAAGGATTAATTGTTTTTGAGGACTAATTTTATAAAATGTTCAGAGAGTCAATAAGCAGATATTAAGTAATTGAATAAGCATTTTAGACAATGATAGTCTAGTGATATGAGTGTGTGTGTGGGCAGTCCAATGGTTTTAACATATGACTAGGCTATCAATGCCTATCATCATCATCTTCATCATCATCATCATCAGCCTCATCTTCTTCAGCCCGTATTCATCCAATGCTGGACGTATGCCTCTTTAAGTTAACGCTACAGAGCCCGATCTTCGGCTGCAATCCACAATGACTATTTCACAATGTCAGGACAAATTCTGAATTTATTCGGAGAATAGTGGTCTAAGAATTTGTATGAAATAAACTGTCGAATAATTTAACGAGAACCTATTTGCAGTTGGTTGAATGTGGCTTTAATCTAAGAACTATTAAAGTTAAAAGAAGCCTACATCTTATGAGCCGCTCCTATAAACAAACATTATACATTCAAAGAACGGCCGATACATATAAATAAACATTGTAGGTATGTTCGTCACGTTTTGTCATTGAGATAAACATGATGTTATTTTTATAAAATCACAGGATGTCGCGTCACTTAGTTAAACGTTTTAGAAAGGATATCAAAGAAACAGCTTTTGTTTAAGTTTCGGTGTTGTTTTATTAGGGAATTATGTCAATAGCTCAATTTTTATTAACATAAACATGACATAGTATTACGCCCGTATTCCCAGTAAGGTAAGATAGAGGTGTACTTAGGATTATCAACAGTTCGCCGGTATGTTTTAGTCTCATGTAATAGGCGACGAGCGTATTGCCATTAATCGGGCACAAATTCAAGCGCGGAGCCGTTATCGAGAGTTTAATAGAAAATTAATACGTTGCCGAGCCTATTTAAGGAAAAGGGAGGGGAAGGAGAAAGCGAGAAGGAATGGGACTAAGGGAGGAATTGGACCGTATGACATGTAACTTATAAGAGCCGATTCGCCTTAAAAATAATCACATTTGTCACTTATCAATAGACTAACGACCGACTGATTCTAGGACCAAAACAAAATGTGAAATTAATATCACCCTATTTCAAAAATTCATCCCTTCATTATAATACCACCGGCAGTCCCTATCAACGTCGCTCTCTACAAAGCATAATCGACCAGGATTCAAGCCGGGAACCTACAGGGGTAGGACAGACAAAAACAAATGCACTCACCCTTATACCGACACCCTCGCCCCTACAAACTTATTAAAAATAGACTGCAGGAAGTATCCCTAACAATAACATTGGATTGCACTAATACATTGCTTGCTTTAAATATGCCTACAACACATATTATCACGCCTGTCTTCAATGAGACTAGCCTCAGCAGCAGTAGCAAGAGATTTCCTCTTACGGTTTAGCACACCTTCGCTTCATCTACGTTCTTTAATCTCCTCATTCATGATAGTCTGTTTAGGTCTTCTTGCCCAACTGCGACGCAAAGAAAGGTTATGTGTTTAACATACCATCACGCCTGTATTCCCCGAAGGGTTAGGCAGAGGTGTTCTAATGTACACCCACACTTCGCCGGTATGTTTAAGTCACATGTAATAGGGGGCGAGCCTATTGCCATTAACCGGGCACAAATCCAGACTCCGAGCTGCTACTGGGAATTTCATAGAAAAACCCAATAACACTTTGGTCGAACTGGGAATCGAACCCAGGACCTCTTGCGTAGCAGTCGCGCTTAGGACCACTAGACTAACGACGCAGTCAGGTTATGTGTTTATTAGCCAATATAATTATGTACCTATGTATCTTCGTTCCTTTGTAGCGCTATAGAAACTAAACGCAGGGGCCGATTTTCATTATTTTTAAATGTATCGATTTGTTTTAAGACCCTGAGTGTCACTATAGTTATGACAGTCACCATATCATGTATGAAAGGCAATTCACGAAAGAGATTTATAAAGCGAATGTCAGAGAAGCAGCCAGGAGGGGACGCCCTAGAAAGACTTACATGGACCTTATTGACGTCTTTTAGAAAGGTCAGGTGCGTAGTACCCGAAACCGGCGTGAGTGTATGACAAGATGTATGTAATTATGTATGTGGACGAAGCAAAAGAAGTTTGCAAGAATCGTAGCAAATAGCGTTCTGTAGTTTCTGCTTACTGCTATGGGAAAAAGGCGTGATGTTTAAAAAAAGAACCTTATGCTCAGAAGTCCAATGTGTTCTTATTTTAATAAAATTTCATTCATACCAAGCAATGGATGGTGTCATTAGAAAGTGTAGGGAAAATAGTGAGGGGACCAGGATTATCCAAGTAACAGATGTGCGAGGGGCGAATAAAAGACAATATCGATCTTTCAACGCTGCGCGTGCGCCGCGAGTATTGATTTTGACATGAGTTCGGTGTGGGGTTACCACAGTAAGGGGAGATTGTTTGTTAAACTGAGATTCGGTATGCAATGTGTTATAATATTTTTAGTTCATTATCGAAAAAAGAATATAATATAAGCTATATCTACATTTTAAATATTTTATATTATCAATTGACTGACTGAACTTTTAAGAGACTTGTTGACTCATCGCGTGACCAGTGGGTTGGCTAATTTTTCGGCCAAGGAATTAGTATTCGTCTTGCAAATGCCGCCAGTCTTCTGGGCAGAAACGACGAATGACAGCGATGACGAGAAATAATACTCATTATCATCTTCCGGGTAGGCAGGAGTACCTATTACTTTCCCATATTATTTAGGGTCGGCGTAGCATGTATTTGTTTCCTTTCATTCATCCCTGTTAGTCGTCATCTCATCATTCAATCCCTTTTCCATCATATATGACTTAACACGATCCATCCATCTTTTCTTTGGTCTCCCTCTGCCCCTCCATTCCTCTCATTCATTCAATAAATACTATTAAGTACTTACTATGAAATCAAAAGATGAGAATTTTAGAACAACATTTTCTTTACATAAATTAATGTTATTCTTGCTTGAGTGCCAATCTAAATGAACACAGAGTAGAAATAGGTCAAGGCGAGGCAAACATAAGGTTCTCTGTCATTCAGCGTACACGCCGCTGCGCATACGATGCGCGAACGCATAAAACAGTCATAAAACTTTTATTGACATACAGACATACATATTGGACATAATTTTACGGTATATTACTATAAGGTTAGGCTGAAAACGAAGAATGTGGGTTGATGATGTTCTTCATAAAACGTTATTTTGATAAATATGTCGCCATATCTCTTCGTAAAGCTAGAGGCTTTAAGTAATGTAGGTTTATTTGCGAATAAACCTGGGTTAAGATAAATGGACCACAAAGGAATCAAACTAAAGGAAACTTAACAACTTTTGTGCTGTACCCATTCTATTACAGTATCCCCCAGTTGGACATAGATATTTTCTCAGAACGAGAGGAATTAGGCAATAATCCTCTACGCTGCCCTACTGCGGGTTGATTTATTGATTGATTCAAACCAGGATCCGATTCTGGTCCTAACATCCATCAGCAACGGGACCTCTGATTAGGTCGTTAATTCCCAGTATGGATTATGGGATATTTAAATGAACTATTGCTCAGAACTAATTATAGTTACCTGTAACAGCGTATTTATAACGGAAACGTTTTACCTTGCGGATATTACTGAACGTCAATATTGCTCATTGAATCAAGACAGGTTGTTCTTAACCGATTAAAAAAAGAGTATTGCTATACTAGATTCTTTAACCTGTATCGGTTCATTTACATATACTGAAATACACAAACACCTAGACCAGTCTTATGTGGGAATTGAAGTTAAGACCCGTAGCCTAAAGCCGATCAATAAGTCATTGCGCCATTCTTGTCGTAAGCAATTAGAATAAAAATATAACCAGAATAAGCTCTTTTCCCAATTATTGTTAATGCTAGGATTACGTCTTGATGCTCCTCCGATTTGCTAAATTTTGACTCTTGTGTCCTTGTCCAGTTGCAACCGGAGCAAAGGACCAGGCACCTTTGTTGAAGCGGCAGTAGCCTAATGGCTACGGCGTCGGACTTGCGATCAACCACCCATTGTACTACCGACGTGAACCCACTCGTAACACAAGCTTTTAGCTTAGCACGTGGGCCTAACAACTAGTAATGTGTGACCCACATTGCTAGTAAGATTAAAAAAAAAACCAATAGCTATTGTGTTTTGTCTTCTTTTCCCTGACACAAAATTTTACGTGTCAGAACAAGACAAAGGACATTATAGTTCTAAGAGGCGTATAAGAACATTTTCTATTATATGAATAAGACGGTTAAAGTTTAATGCTACCATCTTTTCCATTTTTAAATTGCCATTTCGATTTCATTTCAAATGCAATTACATGGTTCTCACCGGGAATGGCACGAGTACTTCCGAAGGAAATTGCCACACGTTATGAACAGTGCACGGTGCGCACGCGGCGACACGGCGAAACCTTGAACTCTGACGCAGTCACACATTTATTGCACTTAACTTTGCGTTTATCTGGAAACTGCCACTGCACTGATTTATTTACTCGCTGTGGTAACAATATTATAGACACTAATTTTGTTTTTAAAGCAGTTAATAATTACTTCGGCTATATATCTATTATATATGTATCTATAGACTGCCTCATTAGTCTAGTGGTCCTTAGCGCGACTGCTGCGCTAGAGATTCTGGGTTCATCCCCAGTTCGAGCAAAGTATTATTGGGTTTTTCTATGAAATTCTTAGCAGCAGTTCGGAGTCTGGATTTGTGCCCGGTTAAAGGAAATAGGCTCGCCGCCCTATTACATGGGACCTAAAATTACCGGCGAAGTGTGGGTGCACATAAGTAATTTAGTACACCTCTGCCTAACCCTTCGGGGAATACATCGGCGTGATGGTATATTATGTTAAAGTAGCCTGAACTATGGTAAATGCTGAGATTCTCCAGTATCTAACTAGTAAAACTGTGAATTGTACTAACTCTGAATAGCAAAACTGAGAAATATTCTGTGGTCATCGTTTATTTCGAACTTTTACCACCAGGAAATCGATTATAGGTATGTGTCTAGAGACACGATTAATGTCAAAAAATGGCCATGTGAGGAAACTCGCTGACCTTGCTGTGTCTTATGCTTTCCATTAGGAAAAACTATGTAAAAAAATTAAGATCTTATTGTGCATAGAGGTCATTCCTAGCAGTACCTATAGAAGCGGTGGACAAAGGTATCAATAGATTAAAGATCGATTTAGCAAATGCGAAAAAGATGAACATACTACAGTCATAATCATGAAAGAATGTATAAAGGCGCTTTCATTGTTGCATATTTCATTTGGTTGAAAACTAGAATTTCATACAGAATGACAACAAGCTACGGCTTTTAAAACTCTTAGAACTAGTGTTTTGAGATTTTGACACGTGTTATTTTGTGGCAGCGAAAACAATACAAAACACACTAAAGCTGTAGGAAATTTATTGGACGGGTTTGTCAGACTCTTAAGCCACACGTACTTTCCCTTGAATGGGATCTAAAGACCAACGGTCTTTAGGTCCAAATTGTGAGTGCACAGTATTGACACCTCTGCCTAACTCTTCAGGGAATACGGGCACGATTTTACGTTTCTAATGAGAGAAATCCGTAGGGTCCTTTCTACATATAGCTTGTAGGTGTATAAGGCTTTACTCCTGTCGCCCGTCACACTACCTAGCTCTGTAATGACGTGCAAGATAAAATGCAAAAGCCTAATGTGTGTGGCCGTAGAACTTCGTCATCATCATTAGTACAATCAGTTTCTTCGCCTTATCACTTAGAGTAAAGAGTGTTTTAAGTCAAAACTACTGTTTAGTATAAGCAGCCTATAATTTTTCCACTGCGGGGCCGTAATCCACCAGGCGGGCCCAGTGCGAGTTGGTACGGTCAGCAACGAAAGTTGCTGAACACCGCCAAGTTTTGAAAACAACACAGCACCAATACTTTTCAATAGATTCACTTAGGAAAAAAATGATGGTCCAGTATGTAGAAACACGTACTACTTACCACATCTCGGGTCAGTAAGCTTTGTATAATAAATATGTTTAAGCGTTTTGAAGATTTCATCGTGTTCAGCAACTTTCATTGCTGAGTGTACATGTCACCTATCTTCGAATTTTTGATATTAGCTCATTTTAGGCATGGTTCATGAGGAAACCTGAACCAATGCCTGAGAGAATTAAGTATTAATATATACATGACTTGGAAAAGTCAGAGGTGCCTCAGACTCAAAACCGAGATCTAAGACTTGACAGTCCATATATATATATTACTAGGCTAACGCTTCTTACAATCTGCAACTTTACTACAATATTATAGCATAAATCTAAAACAAATCACCAGTGATTTACCCACATTTATTCTATATATGTATGTTGTACCTAAATGATTACTTGATACTTTAAACGGAAGGGCACGTGCCTTCATTACAGCTCCGATAAACTCTGATCATTTCCGAATGTAATCGTCACCTCTTATTACAAGATGCTCGTGCGCAGATATTGGCGCGCTATGCGTTACTTAGAAGCGATTTCTTTGTCGCTCCTTGCATCAGGAATGCGTGTGAGATGCATTATATGTGCTGCGGATTGTGACTTGTGAGGTAATTTCCGTTCTAGATAGGGCTTGCACGTGGAACATTAGATACCAAATTATTGATTTTTTTAATATAAATTGTAGAAGACATCAGAGGCTATGATTAAGTAGTACTTACTTAGCAAAAATGTAAAGCTCCTTACGAGAAGTAAAATTGCTGAAAGAGTATCTACTTTTATGCAAAGAACCAAAATGCATCGCCATAACGTTGATTAAAACAAAAGAAGAAATAAGTCAGAAAACGTAAAATGACAAGTTGTAGGCGTTCTAGGAAAGTTGTTTTCTGAATTTATGATTTTTTATTGCAACGGTTATTGACATTAAAATTAACCATGATAACTGTAGTAGTTATGGTAAATTTGCTAAACATTGCGAATATGACAGAGCGAAAGAGAGAGAGAGAAAAAGTGAAAGTGACGATAAATAAAAAAAATAAGCACTGGACTCGGAAAAATCAGGAGATATAGCTAAGACTTTTACCTAAAGTTAGTTTTCGGGTAGGAAAAATTGCAGCAAATGGTTGTAATGCAGGCCATTAAAACATGGCGGCACAACCCTATGTATTGCATTTGCGCGGGCGCATCTACGTTGTGTAACGTAATGTAGTGGATCGCAATCTGCCTCGGTTATAGTAAAAATGAAAGGATTTGCACGCACCACGCTCTTTACACTCTAATATCAATGTATCGTTAGATATTGGGATCAATTTGTGCCGAGTATTGGATTTCTTCGATGCTTATTGAAGAAATATGTACGTCTAGATAGATATCAATAATACATTTTATAGTAGGTAATACTAGCTGACCCAACAGACATTGTCTTATCTAAGTAAGTATATTCAATTCGGAGTGCAATAAATAACAAAAAAACCTATGTAATTCTGTTAGTCGGTTTTCTGATATTTTCCATTCTTCTGCACATTTTTCTTTCCTTCTACAAAGTATTAGGAAACCTTTAATAATGATGAGTATATCGGTAAATTCGTTCACAAGTTATGGCGTGACCAAGGGAAGTAGGGATTAATTTTTATATAATTATACATATATGTATATGACTAGGTTACCATTTACGACTATTATTTTTAATATACTCCCTCAACTATTACTAATTTATATTTTTGTAATAGTTTAAGGGAGAGTTACTAATTAAAAATATTTTAATGAAAATGATTTTTTTAAACAATAAAGCTTACTAGCAATGCGGGTCACTTATTACTAGTAATCTTGGTAACCCCTCCTGCTAAGCTAAATGCTTGTGTTACGAGTGGGTTCACGTCGGTAGTGCAATGGATGGGTTTTGAGCCGGCAACTACATGATCGCAAGTCCGACGTCCTAGCAATTAGGCTACCGCCGCTTAACTAAGCTAATTTACATTCCTTTTTGTATTTTTAACGGGCAAAAGACAATCAACCTTATGTTTATAGTGCGGAAAATCCTCATGACCTTCAAATGTGGCAGGGTATGTCATGGATCGTCTGCCTTCAAAGGCGGCAGGATACGTAGTACTCGCACCGAAAACCGCAATTGCCTTTCCTTGTCTTACACGTCACAGCCATGGGTTTTGCGACATTCGGACCATGTCAGGCTATGGTCCAGCGTTCGTTGAATCCCTTCGTAGGGGAAAGGCAATTGCCCTGGCAATAAAACCTTAGTAAAAGAAAGTAGAGTAGGTAAGCATATAAAATAATAAATACAAATACAAAATTCTTTATTGTGGTACATAGGTAAGCAAATAGTTGTTACATGTTTCCGAGATTGTACACAGCTATGACCCGCCATAATGGCATACAATAATTTTTCAGTAGGTCAGTGACATTTTGTAACATTAACACACCGTCACGTCTGTATTTCTCGAAGGGTTAGGCAGAGCACATTTCGCCAGTATGTTTAGGTCCCATGTAATCCCCTATTACATGGGACCTAAACATGGGAGCGAACCTATTACTGTTAACCAGGCATAGTTCCTCTACAAAAGTAAACAGACCACATTTCGGTATTTTAAATATTTTTTCTCACGTATTTGTAATGGGTTTAATAGGGAAAATTGGTCAGTATAACGAGTCATCATCATCATCAACCCATTACATTGTCCCACTGCTGGGCACGGGTCTCCTCTCAGTACGAGAGGGATTAGGCTATAGTCCGCCACGCTAGCCTACTGCGGGTTGGCAGACTTCACACGCCGTCGAGAAAATCTATCAGGCATGCAGGTTTCCTCACGATGTTTTCCTTCTACGTTTAAGTCTTCGAAAAGTCAGAGATGCGTGCCTTGGATTCGAACTAGAGTCCTTTGACTTGGCAGTCCAATGGTCATATCACTATGCTATTACTACACTGTAACGAGTAGAATCACCCATTTAATGGGTGCATGTGACTTAATAGAGATCCCGTATAAAATCAACCATCTCATTCGTCTGCAATCATTCAGAACTGGATCCAATCGTAAAACAATGCATGGAAGTGACCGGGTCGTGCCATTAGTTCCATTAGGCCATCGCGCATGGTCCATTGTTCGAACTGTCATTGTTGGTATCCTGCATTGTTCGCGGCTATTCGAGCGTCGCGCGGGAATCGAATTCGCTACCGTCACCTATTGAGGATGTATCGGCTCACGGTGTTTTGATTTCCGGTAAATTAACAATGTATGGGTAATTGGTGTCTCGCCTTCCCCGGTAGAGCGTAAGAAGGGTTATGTTTTCTGCGTGTATTTGTAGCTGTTTAATTTATTTTCTAAATTTATGTTACTGAAGGAAAAATTAGACTGCGGGCAGCATTGGAACCTGCGTCTTCTGGTAAGATCCACCAGACGCTATGACCAACTAAACCGTCGCGAGTCCCACCCGACATCGCCAGGTCAAAATTTGCCTTCACATTTTGAATTTGCGTCTTTGAGGTGACGTCAGTGACATCTGTTGAATAGCAAGTATGCTTCTCAACCGACATGGCTTGCTTTTCAGCAAGTTCGATATCATGCGATGCCACCTTACCTTTTAACTATCGATTTGTATTTATTCATGCATTTTATATACTTTTATATGATTATATAGTTATTTTAATGAAGGGAAAATTCGACTGCGAGCAGGATTTGAACCTGCGTCTTCTGGTAAATATACCAGAAGCTATGACCATCTAAGCCACCGTGAGTCCGAACAATTTCGAACATCACAATCGAAAATTTCCGAACTCAATTATTATTTTCGTACTTACTACACTTTCAACATCTAAATCATCTGATTAAGTGAAAATTAACTACACAAGTTATTATCTCGGCCAAGTGTTTAGTGCAGTTAAGTTATTACTTAATAGTTAAGTTGTGGTTAGCGGATGTCATTAAATCGCATCAAACAAGATGGGAGCCATCAGTAATTAGTCTGAACTGGTCCTACTTAACTTTACTTTAAGATATAGTTTTTTTTTATTTGCTTTTTATGGCTATAAATATCACTGCGACCGCAGTCGGTCTCAAAAATCTTAAGATTTAGTATCATTAATCAGTATAGAAAAAAATAATGAGACCTTTAAAAAGATTCCGGTGGAAATAATTAGTGCCTGGTCTTAGCGTCTTCTTTTTTGGTCCTTAGATACGAAAATGAAATATTTTCAATGAATTGTTTTTGTTATTAGGTACTAAATACCTAAAAAGGCAAATCCTTGTTTTCGTACCTGTCTTGTACTGTACTGTATGCAAGTATGATTCACAATTAAGTGTTTTTTATTTAATATTATCAAAATTAACATAAAAAAATATGATTTTTTTATTGCCTGAACTAAGTAGTTGTATGTAGAATTCTGAAAACTTCAAGACAAGATATTCTAGTATCGTCTGTGTTAACTTCGAACTCTAAAAACCTATGAATAAAAAAAATACTTTAGTGTTCATCCCACGTCATCAATTTCCTTCAAACCACAAAAATAGCCACGAAAATCTTATAAAAAACTCAAATAAAAAAGTTAAACAAAGCATATTTGTAATTAATCCGTTACCAACCCGCACAATGGTACCGACGACAAAACAGTATTGTCTCCTGTCGCATCCTGTCCTATTGTTTTACGCAACCCACCCGTGAACTTACGTCTGATACTATAATGACGAAAATGGGGGGGAATTTTAATATTATGACAGTCAAATTGAGTGAAGACAGACGTGATTTTTGAGACTGGTATGTTGAGAACACTAATTTGACGTTTCCTTTATTAGATAAAGATACCAGAAAATTGCCTGCGGGATTAATCGTATTCCAAGGACTTTGTGAGACTAAAGTTAGCCGCCTATATCCGTATCTTAGGTTCAATCTATTGTTCACCAAATTCGTTCAGCAATTTAGGTGTAAAAACGTAACAAGTCGACAGAAATTCGCATTTACAATATTAGTATAGATTGTAATAAACTTACCTTTACTTTAAATTAGGGTTTCAATGTCTCTATTTTTTGCTTTTATTTCGCCACCGTTTCATTGTAATCTGATGGATGATTACAGAAACGTAAAAACACATTAATATCACGTGAAATATGCGAAAATTGGTGTAATTATTTTATACAAATCAGAAGCTGGCTCTGCATTGTAAAGGCTTTCCATACAAGGCGGGGCCAGCCTATACTGGATTTGTTTAGTTTTATGTGTAGCCGTACGTATTCATGTTAACAAACAACTTTGTCAACGAAAGACTTTAAAAAACTTAACACAAATTTTACCAATTACCCTGTATAAGAACAAAGAAAATATGATTTACTCAAAATAACTGCCTCAATGAAACAGTAGTCTCTGGCGACGCTATTAAACGAGAGGTCACGGATTCGACTCTCAGGTTGAGCAGTGTCGGTGAGTTATTCTAAATCTCTAGTAAACCTGGACAGATGAACACGACTGCAGACAAATACATGTATTGTCACACCGTCCGTATGGTTGTGTTCGATCAGCCGTGACGGGCACTTCCCACTCCGGATGGGAGCGTCCTGTACCCTACTGGGTCATGTTACATACCATTTGATCACTTAACGACCGAAAATTTACCTCTTAGTTCCGGATAGACTACAATTTTTATAGAAGCCATGTAGAATTTTGGAAATTATATCTGTACCTGTCGTTTCATCTACTGCAAAATACCTATTTCGGAAACATGCCTTCTTCGAAAACATGCCTTCTTCGAAAACATGCCTTCTTCAAAAACATGCCTAATTGGGAAACGTATGCCTCTTTCGGTGTATGTTGCCTACAAACGGTAAAGATGCTGGTTCTTAAAATTCGAATTAATTTATTTCACTTCAAGCTATAGTAGGTATATCTTAGTTTATAGTTCTTGTATGAACTGCCCGAACACATCTCCTTTTGTATCTAAATCTAGGTGTATAGCGCGATGATAACCGCGTTTCTGTCTACATTTTACGAACGCATTGCACCAAACCCAAAAAAGTTCCCGTTACGACAGTTTATTTCATTACAAATTCTGTTATATTCTTGAATTTATTCAGTGAGTAGCGGCTGTTCTCACGTGGTGAAAGGTGGCCTAAAAAACCTACTCGGCAAAACAACAAACAAGCTTCTAGCCCTTATAGTTTGAAATTTCGTGATAAAGCAAGTGAGTGAGTGATATTTTCGGATACTCAGAGATACCCATAGCGTAGTTATGATTAATCAAAGGTGATATTAATTTCAGTATGAATATCTATGATAGCGCATTCAACAAGACATTATATAGAAATCAATTCAAAATGAAAGCCGAAATTTTGTATATTTTGAAAATTTTCATGGTTCTTTTTGGTGTTTTTTTTTTTTCAATATAAAAATACTAGCTAAGTGGGTCGCACATTACTTGTATTCTTGTTAACCCCTCGTATTAACCTAAATAATTGTGTAACGAGTGGGTTCATGTCGGTAGTGCAATGGCTGGTATTTGAACCGGCAACCACATGAGCGCAAGTCCGACCCCTTAGCCATTAGGCTATCGCCGCTTCTATTCGAAGTAAATCGGACTCCTACTGACATGAAACTCATGACATGACTGAAACAAAACCGCATTTGTTTGCCCTTAAATGACTGGTGTCATTTACCTACATATTTGTTAAAAAACAGCGCTGTCAAAAGAACTGTATCTGTATCAATTTAAATAAAAATTAATTTCCGCATCTATAAAAGATTAACTTTTGAAAACGAGTCGATAGATTGGACTGTTAATTTTGTAAGTATGCAGTTTATTTTCACGGTTCGCTAGTTAGGTATCTAAATAAAACTCTATGAAACTTCCAACAGAATGACATGTATTATTTGTAATCTGCCTGTTCAAATGCCGCTAAAGTGGCGTGTTACAAAAAGATAGACGAAACGTTATGCGTTTCATGCTATTAGAGTCGTTGTGAGCGACGCGCGTCGCTACTTTCAAGATCAGTTCTTAGGGATTGAACATATTGGGAGCGTAATTTTGTTTTTTTTTTGCATTTTCCATGCTAAGTTTCTAAGTTATTTAAGTGAAGTAAATTATCATGCCCGCAGTCGAATTTTTCTTTCACTAAAATAACTTTATAATGGGAACATTTTATTTTAAAAACGAAACGTAACGTAACTTCAACGTAAAGTAGCAGTAGTAAGAGCAAAAGGGTAGGATTCCGCTAAATGAAGATTTTTAGCAAAAAATGTGTTGACCGTAACGTGCATGCCTCGCTTTGGGATTTGACTGCCTCATTAGTCTAGTGGTCCCAAGTGCGACTGCTGCTCTGGAGTTCCTGGTTCGATTCCCAGGTCAAGCAAAGTGTTATTGAGTTTTTCTACAAAATTCTCAGTAGCGGCTCGGAGTCTGGATTTGTGCCCGGTTAATGGCAATATGCTCGCCCCCTATTACATGGGACCTAAACATACCGGCGAAGCGTGGGTGTACAGTACGGCTGCCTAAACCTTCGGGGAATACAGGCGTGATGGTATGTTTATGTTATGATTGATTTTATTATTTAACCATTTTTTTAATTCGTTAATAAAGTTGTCACTGTGCATGCGCCCTTATCCCATCGACACTTGATATATATCCGTCAAATTGTCTTGGGTATGACATTGACCCTGTGTGACGTAGGTTATGGTCACGAAACTCTGTTGTATTCGTCTGTTATACCACTTAACCATGAGACAACTTGAGATTTAATTACGGATCATTTTATGGGTTTTTAACCCACCATAAATTAGATTAATTTGTTTGGGCTTAGGTTGGATGTTCAATATTGTATTGTTTAATGTTATTATCTCATGACTGAAATGATTACCTGGCGAATTGTGAGAGTATCACACTTCTGCTTAACCCTTCGGGTAAACAGACGTGTATTATGTTAATGTTACTTATTGAACATATGATTGCAAAATATGTCCTATGTAAAATTGAGAATTAATGCGAGCCTAATTATCTAGTGCAATTTCAATATAGATTTTTCTTCTTTAAACAATTTAGCATCTATAAAAGTTATCGAATTTTAGACAATTTCAGGCTACTCCAAGTTCCAATATTCGTTTTTCGTCATGCCTATAATGTACAGACATCAGCCTGTTACAAATTTATTATATTTATAGAAAATATTGAAATTATAGCATTCTTCATAGGTAGGTACTCTCAGTCGTAATAAAACCTAACCACGCACTAGGAAGGGATATTGCAAGCGCGTATATCCTAGACGAGTTATTAGCTCGCCTGTTCACACGCCGATGCCAATAACCTTGATGCGCAAGCGCAGCCTGCAGTTATCGCGACCATACAGGCATAGACCAGGCGACCGTGTGGTCTGCGCGCAAACGACAGCCAGACCGCACTTCCGCGATGACATTCCCCTTTTGTTAGTGATGTGAAAAGACAGGTCTTCTAGGACTATAAGACAGCTTTTTATCGAACGTATTTCTCATCATCACTGCAGCTTCTCTGGATCTAAAGGAGTACGGATAACACAAAATTTTTCATCATCATTAAATTTTTCGGTTATTAAGCTATTGTAAAGCGCAACTAGTTTTTTAAATAAGAATTGATTGATTTTACCATATAAATTTGCTATAATCATATTTACCCGTCAAGAGCCATATAGACACAATGCAACCTATTGTTTTGGCCTCATTAGGCCAATACGGGCGTCAGTGAATTAATTGTTCGGAGGTTTTGTAAGAAATGAACTCACAATGATGTCAAAAATACTCATTATAGAAAAAAAAATCGATTACATATTGTTCATTTACAGATCGAAATCTTGAATTCAATTCAAGATACTTCTTGATAGCTTAAAATTAAGGAAACGATTTCAATTGTTCGCATAATAAACCTAAGTAGTTAGTTCTGGTACAATAATAGTAGATAAAACAAAACTAGCAATTGACTTATGATTTTATATATATATATCTTATGATCTTATATAAAACAATGCTTCACTCCACCGTCAATCCTCAAACTAAAACATGTTGAATGGCCATCGTAAGTCTGATTCTCGAAACCAATCATTTCTAGTCGCTATTTTTCTCCGGAAAATCATAAAAAAAATCACTGCAATAAAAACCGTCGTAATGAAGCCCAGCCCTATCCATCAGCAATGTATAGGCTATATTGGCTGTGACAACAAACTAGTTTAATATAAAAAGCAATTTGCTCCTGTGTGAAGGACTGTGCCCACTAGAGCGTAACAATTGATTCAATGTATGTGAGATTTGAATGCTCGGTGTCTGTTCAATCATTTGGAATGGGAGTATATTAAATTGTATGCTGATTTCTATTAACATTAGCAATTTGAAGCGGCGGTAGGCTAAGGCGTCGGACTTGCGATCATGTGGTTGTCGGTTCGAAACTCACCTTGCGCTACCGTCGTGAATACAAACATTTAGCTAAGTGCGAGGGGTTAACAAGAAGTAATGTGCGACCCACATTGCTAGTAAGCTTTTTTAAAAAAACTGGCTTTGTTTTAGTTTTATATTTGTGACAATGTATTATAGGGTTTTATCGTTTTTGCGGATTATACCTTGATAGAAAATCTATTCGATCGTAAGATTTCGATAATTTAGTATCGCAAAAGATTGCCTATAATGAATTTAACAAAAAACTTCGTGATATTTATCCAATTAGCCAACACATGCTGTATAAAATATTGAAATTTGTTTGTTTGTTCGTATTTTATACGCTGCGATACCGTTTAATAATCTCTGTTAACTTATTGCTTGCACTCACACAAAGGTTTGGGATTCAAGCAACAGAATGCAATGAACATTTTATTCTAATTTTTTTAGCTAAAACTGTATTTTTTTTTAATGTTTTTCGACGAACCGTTTATAATTGCTGTCTACAAGCACCCAAGTCTAGTGTATCTAGACCGTGTACTAAACCATCACCTATGTAATAACCTAGTGGTCGGTCGATGCACGACGCATGACGCGACGCGGCATTCTGACGTTTTTGTTTGAGTTAATTTAAATGGAATAGACGGATAGGGTTTGCAGACCTTAGCAAGGTAGGGGACACATTTCCTTATATTGGTAATGGATTAAGATTCGACATGGTAAAGACAATTTATTTTACATATTATTGCGTATTACGGGACCATAGACGCTTTCTTCTTATTCTTCAATCTGCTGCCACCCAATGCTGGATGTAGTTCTCTTCTTAGGCTCGCCATCACAAACGGTTTTGGGCATTCCGCATCCTTTCCGGCCACCTTTGCTAGATCGCCGTGCCCTCTCATCTATAGACGCTTTAAAGGGTCTTAAATGTCAGGATTTATTGATTTATTTATAACGCAATACATATACATACCATCACGCCTGTATTCTCTGAAAGGAGTGAAAGGTTAGGCAGAAGAGTACTAACACACACTCATATTTCGCCGGTATGTTTAGGTACCATGTTATAGAGGGCGAACGTTTTGCCATCGCGATAAACACTGTTAATACATAATTAAATGTTTTCTACATTAAATCTCCCGTTGTCACAAACTTTAACAGCATCATTGTTTACAAATACTGTCATATCATTGAAACGTTTGCGCACCACAAGTATACCTATTTAAATATTATTTATTACTCAGTGTTAAATTATAATTAACGAAGCATTTATTGTGTCGATATATTTATTGTTTAGGCGTTTCCTGGTGACTGTATACATTCCCAGACCCATGACTCACTTTTTAGCAACCACTTGATAAAGTATATTTTATGGTAAGTACCATAATTCGATCGGTAAGTATTCCCCTTTGAGGACCTGTTTTTGGAGCACCAATATATTGACCACCTAACCGTATGTTTATACTTTTTTATATTTTATATTATAAAGCTGAAGAGTTTGTTTGTTTGCTTGAACGCGCTAATCTCAGGAACTACGGGTCTGATTTTAAAAATTCTTTCAGTGTTAGATAGCCCATTTATCGAGGAATTTACATAATCACGCTAAGACCAATAGGAGTGGAGCATAAATAAAAAAAATGCAAAAACGGAAAAAAAAAATTCAGAAAAGCCGAGAAAGCACGCGGGCGAAAAGCTAGTACATAATTATAATAATATATGTAATCCGTTCAGTTGTGGTTGTGGCTGCCCGTGGCATTACTAAAAATAATGTCCCTATCTGAAAACCAGCGCTGTGACAGTATGCTTTTAATGTCGCAGCATTATACTGAGATAGGAGCTTGTTCTGATCTCGTGCAGATACTGTATTGTTACTTTTTAATTTGTATTTTTTAGTGTACGAAGTCAGAATAGAAAGTTTTCTTGCTTTCTTTATTTAATATATTCTCATTTTAGCACCAATTATTATTAGGTATAGCTTGGTGCTATAATATTGATTGGCGCTCAAATAAGAATATCTTTGGTGCTCAATGCTAAAATAGGCGCTTAAAGGGGATACTTCTCGATCGGTTTAAGCAGTTGCTATTAGCGATACGTACAGTTTGTTCGAAATAAGTAAGCCGATCGGAAGTTGTCTGCAAGTGGTTTAGAAGTGGTAAATTTTAATAGAAAGAGTCGGTGTAAAGGTAATTGGAGTCGTATATGTTTCACATTTCTAATTATTTTGTTAACTAATTTCGATATTTATGTATTAAAACACTTAATTATTCGATTTTATCACCGCGTTAGTTCGGAACGGCTAACTTCTGATCGGCTTACTTATTTCGAACAAACTGTACTAGCCTTTTTTTCAGTATACGTCTTATATATTTAAATTTTATTTTACATTAGGCCTGTTATGTTCAATAAATTCAACACTATTAAACTTAGTTCTATCATCACCCCAACGTAATAGATTTATTTTCTTTCAGTACAAAACACGACACACATTAAAATGATTCATTAGTCCAGATGATGATGGTAAAAGTAATAATAGTTCATTATAGTTTTTTATGGTGCTTCTCACGAGGATATCTGGCGTCTTATTACACCCACAGTATCCTGTCCCCACACCCTAGGGGATGGGAACTGATCATACCTATTTTTAGTCTACCATAGATAATAATAAATTGTTATGTAGATAAACCCTTGCTCATTCTTACGTTTCCAGCTTATATAGAAATAAGATTACACTGTTTATCGAAATTCCCAAGAGCGACTGCTACGCTAAAGGTCCTGGGTTCTATTCACAGGTCGAGCAAAGATTAGTGTTTTCAATAAGTGCATGAAATCAGTAAAGAGTCTAAATATATCCACTGCAAACATACCTACCAATTTGCAGAGGAACAACAATTATTTTAACCGATTGCAAAAAAGGTTTTTAATTGGCCTTGTTGCGTTTTATGTAGAGGTATTTTCGCGCGTGAGTATATATATGCGCATTATTTTCATCAATATCATCATATCAGCTTATAGCCGTCCACCAAGTACACAAAGAGCGCATTATCATAGGAATATTTTGATACATTCCCAAGAGATTGAAATTGTTTTTTTTTTAATACATATCGATGCCGTACCTAAATCCGATTTCAATTGAAAGTCCTCATACATTCCGCTTAATATTGAGAACATAATTTTCATTTAAAAAAATATTATTTAAGTTAGATGCGGGCAAAACTATTTTTCCACGGTAACAAGTGGTGTGACGAAACGAGAACCGCCATTCGACGTATGTAAATTAATAACATATTAGAGACAATTTGTCTGAGAGGGATGTTGGGACAGACAAACAGACATGCGGGCTTCGCTCACTAATTCACGGCTCTTCGATTAAGTAATGATTGTGAATTGAACATCAATTTATCTGTTAAGCCGTTATTGGAAGCTTTTTGTTGAACCGAACGGTTTTCAGCGTTTCGTTTGATTCTGATGTATTGCGTTGAGTGTTAATAAATATAAATTAAGAGCAATTAAGACAGTTTTGTGGAGAAATGTTTGCTGTTTCTGGAAATAGCTTACTGCCTGAATTATAGATTCCTTTGTCCATTAGAAAGTGTTGGAAACTGAATCGGCAATAATTGGACCTTAAATTGTCGACGCTTTGTCAGATAGACGGGATTAATTCACAGTTCCCCATATGGGGAAGGGTTAGAATACAATTCCGACTGCTTTTCAGAAAGGCATATTCTATTAAGTAATGATAGCCTATTGATATGACCATTGGACTGCCAAGTTAAAGGTCTCGAGTTTGAATCCAAGGCACGCACCTCTTACTTTTCGAAGTCAAAAAACAAGGTGAAGGAAAACATCGTGAGGAAACCTGCATGCCTGAGAGATTTCCATGATGGCGTGTGAAGACTGCCAACCCGCAGTAGGCTAGCGTGGTGGACTATAGCCTAATCCCTCTCGAACTGAGAGGAGACCCGTGCCCAGCACTGGGACAATGTAATGGGTTGATGATGATGGTAGAAGAAGAATCAGTGTAAACAAATCTAGTCCACAATAGTAGATCATATTGTGGTTTCTCATTTTACGCCTGTCTCCTCAATTGGACATGACTGTGCAGTCAGTTATGCAAAACTTAAATTGTGATTAATGATGTTTTCAACTAACAAAGCATAGAGGTGAACTAGATGTGACCGCGGCTCTACTTGTGTGTATAAATTATTAACGTTAATGTATTTTTATGTCCCCTGTCGATTCACAGAGTTAAACATACCACCTCAGATCAAATAAAAAGTTAAGATGGAACTTTGCGAACAAAGAAGTGAGGTCTGAGCATACCATCACGCCTGTATTCCCCAAAGGGTGAGATAGTGTACTAATGTAACCAACATTTCGTCGATATGTTTAGGTCCCATGTAATAGGGGGCGAGCCTATTGCTATCATCAACCGGGCCCAAAACCAAACTCCATACTGCTTTTGAGAAATATTTAATCGACTTTTCTGTCAACAGAACCAAATTTATGCACGGAAAATGTTATTTTAGTCGACTCTTGTACCCTGTGATAGTTATTTTTATCAAACTAGACCCCATAAATAGCCTAGAGAAGGGTGTAAGTTTGCCTATACGTGCAGACGGAAGCTATTTCATAATATTAGTGTACGCAGTTTAATTGGCGTAATGATTTCGCCCTAGAGAGACCTAAATACCTAGAACTTTCCATCATTGTTGCGCGTGATTGCTGTACCTAGGTTTTATTGAATGCGCAGGCGATTATTGTGTGTTTATTTGATTAAGTTATAGTGTTCTTAATTTTAAATCACGTGCATGCAGATTTTTATTAGATTTAATTGATTTCTTCGATTTGATCCACTTACAATATAAAGTAATAAATTAATATTTTATAGATTTTCTTACTTCATCAATGTGATTAGCCGAATAACGTTAGTTTTATTATAACTGGTACTTAAGTGACTTATTAGCTTGTCAGTGCACAATTAATAGATGATACAAAAGAAAAACAATACGACTTCCAGGGTCACACTCAGGGTTGCACCCTGGAAGTCGTATTTTTTTATTATATAATAATTTAATTTAAAATAATACCATCCTTAGCGGTCCTAAGCGCGATTGCAATTAATTTGTTGAACAAATAATATATTACAAGTATATACTATACATATATTATACATAATAAAACTATATTTTGGGATAAAAACACCATCTTGTAGTTTTTAAATGGTACAGTTAAAATCAGAAAGAGTTTTGTTTGTGTATTCTTAGCTACGACTACAGACAGACGCTACACAGTAAAAACATGTAAAATCCTGTAAAGTGCATTTTACGAGTATGCACCGGGTGCGCGGGCGCATAGCGTTGCCCACGCGCCGCTGAAAACAAGCTATTTACAATATTCCCCTGCCGAGCACTGCTTTTGATCTTTGTTTGCGTGTTTATACTAAATTTAAACGTTTGTTCTTTGATTTTTTATTATAAAAAAGGGTAAAGGAGTTTCACAGCATTTTTAGAACTCTGCGATGGTCACCGTGTTGCGTGTGCGCATATTTCAAATTTAGACTTGGAGTTTTGTTTATTGTTAAAATTTAAAACGACAACGTGAATTGTCAATTTTCTTACACGATAAAAATTATAATATGTACCTACATACATTAGTTATACACTCACGCTTTTTTCCTATATGGGCAGGTAGAAACGACGGGAAGCCGGTCGAACTTTTGTTTGTGAAAGATACTTAATTTCGTTTGATATCTATCTCATTAGTCTATTAGCCCTTAGCGCGACTGCTACGCTAAAGGTTTTGAGTTCAATTCTCAGGTTGAGCATAATTGGGTTTTTGAAATTAGCAGTAGCAGCTCGGTGTTTTGTGTCCAATTAACAGCAATAGGCTCGCCCCCTATTATATGGGACCTAAACGCACTGGTGAAATGTGGGTGTACATTAGTACACCTCTGCCTAACCTTTCGGAGAATACAGGTGTGTTGTGTGTGTTTTTTTTTATAAAAAACTAGCTGTCCGCCCGCGGCTTCGCCCGCGTGGAGCATACATTTATCACTCAGGGATATGAAAAATAGATAGTAGCCGATTCTTAGACCTACTGAATATGCATATAAAATTTCATAAAAATCGGTCAAGCCGTTTCGGAGGAGTATGGTTACTAACATTGTGACACGAGAATTTTATATTTATACAATATAAGATAATTTCATACTTTCGAACAATAAAAACTGTAAGAAGAAATGAGATTGATAGGTCATTCACCTTCAACTTTGTACAGATTGATATTACTATAATTCTTATCTTTATCTCCATCGTTATGCCAGATCGACTCGATAATTGTTTCGGGCGGCCCTTCAAACAGTTTGAATCTATGGGAAACATGACCAGCTTAGCTAGACCCCTTGTGAAATAATGTTTTAATACTTATTATGGAATAGATTTCTTTTTAAAAATAAGGATTTTAAAAAGACAACTTGCAGGTGGGAGAGCGGTAGATTTTGAGTTCTATTCTCGGGCTGAGCAATGTTATTAAGTTTATTAGAAATTGTCAATTGCGGACTTAAATCCCTCAAAAATTTTAAACGGTTACAGAGCACACTGAAAACGTATTTATTAAATTATATTCCCCGAAGGGTTAGGAAGAGGAGGACTAAAGTACACACTAGTTAGCCAGTATGTTTAGGTCTCGTATAATATGAGGCGAGCCTATTGCCATTAACCGGGCACAAATCCAAGCGCTGAGCTGCTACTGAGAATTTCATAGAAAAACCTAGAAACACTTTGCTGTTTGCACCCGGAAATCGAACCCAGGACCTCTAGCGTAGCAGTCGTGCTAAAATAAATAATAGTTTAAACACGCTTTAATGGAAGATCAACTAATAGTAAAAAATATTTGTTAATGAGTTAGTTATGAATAAATAGTTTGTCTCGGGGTTTTCCTTGGCATAATATTTTTTTCTTGTTAACCCCTCGTGTTAAGCTAAATGCTTGTGTTACGAGTGGGTTCACGTCGGTAGTGCAGTGGGTGGGGTTCGAACAGGCAACCACATGATCCCAAGTCCGACACCCTAGCCATTAGACTACCGCCGTTTCATATTGTGTAACCTTCATAGTGTCAAGATACACTGGCTACACTTATATTATTTATTCCGTTGCTATGGTAACAAACAATACTGTAATTTAAGAATACAATAGTATTAGATTATCTGTAATTGGAATCGGTTTTCTTTTTTCCATTCGAATAATTTTCTGGAATCAAATTTGTTTCATATTTTCAAGATTTTTTAAATAAGTATTAGAAAGGATATATTTCCATACTAATTATTAAAATGCGAAAGTAACTCTATCTGTTTGTTTGTTTAGTTTTTACCCCTAAACTGGTGAACCAATTGTGATGAATTTTTGGATAGACTCGAACTTAAAATCAAAATCAAAATCAAAAACTCATTTATTCAAACTAGGCTGAAAATCAGCACTTTTCGAACGTCAAATTTACAATAGACAGACATTATTGCTCACACAATCATAGAAAACAACTACACTAATGCAATACCTATTATATATATATGTCAATTTTTAAAACAGTAATGTATTATAAAAATAATCACATAAGTACGAAATACGATTGTCAATATTAATCATGGATACAGAACAAAGCATGTACTTAACATTGTCTTGTGTTCAACACTGCGACCAGCTATTTTTATCATCAAGGTAATCATTTATGGAATAGTATGCCTTTTGAGAAAGGTTACATTTAACTTTGGCTTTAAACGCATTATAAGGCAACTCTAATAGTGAAATGGGCAATTTATTATAAATGCGGATACCGAGACCTGCAAATGTTCCATGCACCTTATGAAGTCGGTGGATGGGCATGCATAGTTTGTGCTTATTTCTTGTGTTAATGTTGTGGACATCACTATTTTTGGTGTATATATGTATATTTTGCCTAATGTACAATATGTTGGCAAAAATGAATTGCGAAGCCACTGTAAGAATACCGATGTTTTTGAAATGCTCTCTTAGAGAAACTCTGGCACCTAGCTGGTATATTGCTCGAACAGCTCGCTTTTCTAGTATAAATATATTCTCAATATCTGCAGCTTTGCCCCACAATAGAATTCCGTAGGACATAACGCTATGAAAATAACTAAAATAGACTAAGCGAGCTGTGTCCACGTCAGTGAACTGTCGTACTTTTCTGACAGCATAGGCAGCAGAGCTGAGCCTTCCTGCGAGGTTAGATATATGTGGTCCCCACTGAAGTTTGGTATCTACGGTAATACCCAAAAACACCGCAGAGTTCACAGCGTCAAGAACCTCATTGTTTAAGACAATGTTAGGACCTAGGTTTTTTACGTTAGTCAATGTAAACTTTATACATTTTGTTTTCTTGGCATTTAGTACTAAATTGTTTGTTGTGAACCAATGCGTAACCATTGAGAGTGCACTGTTTACATCGTCAAAGTGTTTTCTATTTCTATCAACTTTAAAAATTAATGAGGTATCATCTGCAAACAGTACAACATCACAGATATCCTTTAGATAGTACGGTAAATCATTGATATATACCAAGAATAAAAATGGACCCAATATTGAGCCTTGGGGGACACCTAACTGAACTGGCAGTTCGGAAGATTTAACACCATTGACATCTACGCACTGCAATCTATTGCGCAAATAGGAATCGACTACGTTAAGTGCTACGTTCCGTACTCCATAATAGCTTAGTTTACGCAAAAGAGTGGTATGATGCACGCAATCGAATGCTTTGGAAAGATCACAAAACACTCCAATTGCATTTTGAGAGCTCTCCCATGCATTAAATATGTGTTTTAGAAGAGCAACACCAGCATCTGTAGTTGAGCGACCCTTTGTAAAGCCATACTGTTCATTATGGAGGAGGCTATTTAAATTAAAATGACTAAGTAATTGCTTGAGTATTAACTTTTCAAAAATTTTACTGAACGCAGGTAAGATAGAAATAGGCCTATAATTACCAATTTCACTTTTGTTACCTGATTTAAATAAGGGTATGACTTTACTATTTTTCATAAGATTAGGGAAAACACCTAAATCAATACATTTATTGAAAGTAATCGAAAGATAGGGGGCCACAATGTCTATAATATTAGTTAAAAGTTTAATGGAAATGCCCCAATAATCACCGGTGTTTTTTTTCTTTAATGTATTAAAAGTATTAACTACATCACGTGGTGCTATGTGTTCAAATTTGAATAAGCAGTCACATCTGGGTACACTAGCATGCAACAGGTTTTCGGCAATGGTAGATGAAGAGGACAAGGAACGAGTCGTGGCTATAGGTATATTAGCAAAGAACTCATTAAAGGCCTTAGCAATGTCTGTCGAATTATTTACCAGTTTGTTGTCGATTAAAATTTCAAACTGATTTTCATTATTAGCTATTTTACCTGTTTGACTATTAATAATTTTCCAAGTAGCTTTTACCTTATTATTAGAATTTTTGATTGTCTCGCTTATAAATTTAGACTTCGCCATATTACACACTTTTTTAAATAATTTGGAATAATTTTTAACATAATCCAAGAACGCAGTGTCAAACTTGTATTGTTTCATACCATATAACTCGTATAATCTCGCTCGACTTTTGTATATGCCTGCGGTAGCCCATTGGTTGAAGTTAACAGAAGTACCCTTAATATTCAAAGTTTTTGTCTTAAATGTCGACTTAAACTCTTTCTGTACAACATCAAAAAGTGCTCCATATATTTCATTAGGATTCTCATGCTGTAACATAGATGATTTCATTTTTTTTGCAATGTTACTTTTAAATTTATTATATCGGCTAGCTGTATACTGCCTGCATATAAGTTTATGAGGTTTCTTATTCAATAGCATGGGAAAACTAACCAACTGTCCACAGTGGTCAGACGTCAAGTCACTTAAAATTAATTTATTTATGGCATCACAATTACAAAATATATTATCAAGGCATGTGGAAGACGATGCCGTTATTCTAGTGGGTTCAAAGAATAAGTTCACTAGATTAAAAGATTTGAATAAGTTTAGAAGTCTAATGCTCAAAGGAGTAATATCTAAAATATTAACATTAAAGTCTCCACATACAATTATATTTTTATTACAAGACTTCAATTTATTAAGTGAATCTTCCATAACTGATTCAAAACAATTAAAATCACCTAGGGGGGGGGCGATAAACGCAAATTATAACATATTGCTCAAGCTCAACACAAGACAACTCAATAGTGCGCTCGATAGAAGAATTAACTAGATCTAAACGCTGTTTACATTTCAACTTTCTTGATACAAAAATTAAAGAGCCACCACGAATAGCACTTTTTCTTACAAACGCACTTTGTACAATGAAGTTGTTATCATTAATAAACAGTACTTCATGTTCTTTCAACCAGTGTTCAGTTAAACATAAAACCTGAACATCATAATTCTCCATAAATAAACTTATCTCTAGCTCCTTGCCGGATAAACCCTGCATGTTTTGATGTACAACATTCAAAACACCAGTCAGCCTACCCGTTGTCGCATCTAATAGTTTAAAGTACTAGGTGTATCAATATTACTGTTAGTATTATTACTAACTAAGACAACTGGTACATCGCAGGTACCGGTGTCATAATGTATATTATATGCTAAAAGATTAACAATCTGTCTCCTACAACTAGATGGTAAATACATTGAATCTTGTGTCAATATAAAACTACTTATAAATTTATTTATGTCAAAAAATAGAATAGCGTCGCAATGATGACATGTCCTATTAAAGAGGAGCGTATTTAAATGAAAAATATGCCTATTTTGTTCATAACTTAATGTATCAGCATATGGTAAGGCACATATAATAAATTTACAATTGTTAGTTTCCTTTAGGTGTAACAACAAGCTAACACATTCTATAATGTCTTTCTTTCTTACAGCTAAACTATCCCCATACAACAATATAACAGTAGAATTAGGGTTTAGTTTTGTCAATTTAATATAATTAATAAGCTGTTTAAAGCTGGCTCCGGGTAAACAATAATTAACTACATGATGTAGCGAACACTGATTAAAAATACTACCAAAACCATAACCAAGTCTATCTGAAAATAGATAAGTAGTATTATGTAAGTTACTCTTATTTATACTGGCAATATAATCACAGCTACCAATTGCGGTTTGAGCTGCCACGGGTATGGGTGTAGTACACTGGGGCTCATGTGACTGGGAGCGGATGCAGCTACAAGAAAGGTGATTTGTCAGAGACTCATACCTTTCAGCATTGTACGTCACCAAGTCCACTAGCTCACTTGCTTCCTGCATGCGCTTACTCAGATCTAGTTGAGAAGCTTCATATTTACTAAAAATATCCCTGAGAGTACATTCTCTGGCATATAGTTCATCTCGCAGGCGTTGGGTGTCGCATTCATACATATTCCCACATAACTCTAATTCTGTGTGACAATTATATAGCTCATGCATTAACCTTACATTTTTTTTTCTAAGACATAAATTTATTTTATTTACTTTTAAACGTTTTAAAGATATTTTAATTTTTTTAACTAATCTATTTATTCTAATATACTTTTTTACTTTATTATGGCTAGAGAAAATAGTACATTTTGTGATAGTTTCATTGGTCAAGTCTATAGTAACTGTTGGTTCAACACATATAGGTCCGGACCCACTACCAACTAACTTCTCATAAAGGCTACAGGTGTCAGCCGACTGATGCCTAGCTTTTTGAGACTCTGCTTGTGCGATGACCTCATGGGCCTTACTTAATTCTATTTCTAGTTCACTTATACGCCTCAAAGCCAGTTCATGGGTCTCATTGCACTGTTGAAGGTTTGACACAAGTTGCCGGAGATGTTGATGCTGGTCCAGTATGTCCATATGTTGAATATGTAATTCAGCCAACTGGTTTTTAAGTTCCGTGTTCTTGTCAACAATTAACTTAACTTCCACCTCGCTGTCATCCCTTTCTGTTAATAATTGGTTGCACAGGGTCTTACTGGACTCTAATTCCTTAAGTGTAGCCCTCAATTTCTCCTCCATGGATGCTGCTCTGCGGGTCAACATGTTGTCCACAGAGGCACGGGTTTAAGAATATTACAAATCCTTCCGTTGGATGACAGCGGGTACAATTTTATCAATTTTATGAAATGTTTTTCGATCAAACTCGCTTACAAACACCAATCCTTGTAAATAGTGTCTAAATCTATTGACTTTAAGCTAATTTAACACTAATTATAAATTTAAAAATAATTGCTAGAAGGCGGACGCGAACAAAGACCCACGGTAAAATTTGCACACTAATAAATGCCCATACAAGTGCGTCGCTTACGCGTTTGCTTCGAGGACGCGCGTGTGAGGGTATGTTTAAAAAAAAAGTTTAAATAGTTCACTTTTATTATTGATAAAACTAGTCTTGTTCTTATCATTTAAGTATGTTTTTTTCTACTCACAGATAGTACGTAAGTCCAACAACATCTGTGACACTAACACTGAACCGAAACACCGCAAAAACAGCACAAATTAATTTATTTTTGTGGAGCGTTACAACTGCACTGCACACTTTAATATGGCCGCCCGCCACCTACATTGGCTGCTTGTCGATGGCAATTCTATCGAACATCGATCTACAATTCTTAGAGATGGACATAGGTTATCTTTTGTCTCTAAAAGTTTTTATCCTATGGCTGGAGCCATGGAAATCCTGACTTCATTTGCCACACCTCCGAATGCTAGATCTGTATAACAAAACTTGAATGTGTCAAACTCTGAGGCTAAATAAACCTAAAAATAGTTAAACGTAAACTTTCAGTTTACTCGTACCAAGTGACGTTTACAATTGCACTTGTTTTCACAGAAGCAATATTTCCTGAAACCCATAGTTTACAAACTGTCACACGTCAAGGGATCGCGCGGAAGCATTCTAATTTTAAAACCGTGGGGTGCGCAGGAGTCGTAATTGTGTTGCGCACGCGCCGCGCGGATGCAAAATGGCGGCTCAACGAACCGCTTCCGTTTATGAACTCTGACAAGTGCATCCGAAATTGATACTCAACAGGATCCGACAGGGTTTTTTTTTTTCGGTCGTATAGCAACTGTTAGCATAAATTGCATTAAAATAATCTACCTGGGCGCTTAATACGGTTTTTTGCTCGAAGCGACTGCCATCAGACATTTGAAACCCAATTTCTGGGCAACACTGCTATTCGAAGAAGAGACTGGTTGTCCGGCTTCATGGACATTTGACTACCTCTAACCATTGTCATAGGTTTTCTTATGACAACCGGGACTGATGGCTTTACGAGCTCTCCGAAGCACGGAGGGGTCTCAATGTGTTAAGAATGGTCACCCTTCCTTACCCTGACAGCGTTAGGCGCTGCAGGCGTAGAATGTTTGAGACGAAGACGAAGAAACCTTGAATATGTATTGGAGTGCAGTGATAGCCTTGTTATATAACCATTGGACTGCCATGTCAAAGATCTCGAGTTCGAATCTAAGGCACGGTTATTTCGACTTCGTGTACAAGGTTAAGGAAGACATCGTGAGGAAACCTTCATGCCTGAGAGATTTTCATGACGGCATGACAAGTCTGCCAACCCGCAGTAGGCTAGCGTCGTAGACTAAAGCCTAATCTATCTCGTACTGAGAGGAGACCCGTGCCCAGCAGTGGGACAATGTAATGGGATGATGATGATGATGATGATGTTATAGATCAGTGCAGTCATAATTTGTCATGAGCCCCTCAACGATCCATGAAAATTGTTTTATTGTAAAGAATGAGGTAAACAACGTAATGTGACGGGGAATCTTGTTAATAACGCCATTACTTTCAAGCGGGGGTTTCAACAGTAAAAACATGAAACAGAACACGTTGATTTTATTATATGTTACACTTTTATAGGTTCTCGCAGTCGGGTAGTATAGGGTTGGCAGCAAAAAATATATTTGGACAAACAAAAAGTATTCATCTTGATTATACTTAGTATTTTATATGCTATTATTAAAATATTACAGCAGATTTCTGGCTGACAAGTCGCATTTTTATCCAAAATAGCCATCTTATCATCAATATCACTAGAACAGTAGTAGTGTCTCGCTGGCATGTCTACATGTCAGCATGAATGGCTCGGTATGACCAGGGAAGTAGGTACTACCCTCCCACAGAATGTCGACGTCAAGTAGCAGTATAGCAGCATACTGTTGCGTTTCGTACGGTGAGTTTGGAGCGCCGGAGGCCCAATTTCTCCCTCAGTCTCCTTTCTTCTCCTTTTCCCTTCATTTTCTTTAAATAGGCTCGGCATGGTATACCATGGGCGGCGACGACTACTTACCAGCAGGTAGCTCTCCTGCCTGTTTTTGACGAGTTATCTTACTTAATATAAAATACTCGAGTGTGACAACCCTGTCTTCTCTCCCTTCGGGCTCTACAGACTGTGACGTCATTAACGTGAAACGTCCTTTACAAGTAGTCTGATAATTTTAACGTAAACGATCAACCGTGATTTATTAAAGCATCAATTATAACGTCTAGACGAGTGCGCAGGAGTCGATTTGGACGAAGGGCCGCGTTTACTCTTCCTTTCTATAATTTGCTTTCATTAATTAGCTTTAATTTGTAGCAACCATAAAATTACTACAAAATTTTATTTGTTGTGTGATTTTATCAAGGAAAATTTACGTAATGACTTAATCCATACTTCTATATCCAAACTAAATAATATAAGACTGCTTCATTAGTCTAGTGGTCCCAAGTGCGACTGCTACGCTGGGGGTTTATGTATTGCCTGCATGTCTAGCATGAATGACAGCACGACCGGGAAAGTACTGCCCTCCCACAGAATATCGACGTCAAGTAGCAGTATGTTTAGTATACTGCTGCGTTTCGTACGGTGGGTTTGGAGCGCCGGAGGCCCAATTCCTCCCTCAGTCCCCTTCCTTTTCCTTTTCTCCTTCCCCTCCCCTTTCCTTAAATAGGTTTGGCATCACATCTGCAACTCCTTTGGTATCGCAAATTTCCGCAGCGGCGATGACTACTTTCCATCAGCTCTCGTTTGCCGAGTTATCCCATAAAAAAAACATACTTCCATCATCGTATCGAGGGCATGACCCAACAATTTCTCACCTACCTACAAACAATAGAACGAACCCGACCTATTTGTAGTAACCGACATAAAATCAGACGTGGTCATTAAATCCTTTCGGGTGCGCGGGCGCAGTGCAGTGCGCGGGAGTGTGACGCGTAAAGATCCCCGATACCGACCTTTGTGCAACCCTTCATGAATATGGATGGGACGCACTTCTGGAGATGGCATTTCACGGTGATTTCCGTTTGGGGTGCGTATGTTTAAAAAAGTAGGGAATTTGTTAAAATTATCTTGGAATTGTATCAGTTGGTTTACTATCTCATTAGTCTTGTGGTCCTAAGCGCGACTGCTACGCTTCTATGAGGTCCTGGGTTCGATCCCCAAGTCGAGCAAAGTGTTCGGGGTCACACAAACAGCTCGGGGTCTGTATTTGTACCCGGTTAATGGCAATAGGCTCGCCACCTAACATGGGACCTAAACATACCGGCGAAATGTGGGTGTACATTAGTACACCTCTGCCTAACCGTTCGGGGAATAGAGGCGTGATGGTATGTTGGTTTACTAATGGTTTTGTTTCAAGAGGCCTCAAAAGTGAAAGTCCTTAATCTTCTAGAAATTGCTCAGTTTATTTGGTTTTCAGGGTGTTACTATCGAAATTCTCAGTAGGTAGCAGTTCGGAGTTAGGATTTGTGCTCAATAAAATTTGTGCATTACGCTCACCCCCTCTTACTATACCTGGGTACCTTTCGGAGTTCCGGAGAATGATCGGGTATAAAAATATCTTTTCATGTTCCTTACAAAATCCTAAAAGAAGAAAGAAGTTTCTTAATCAGGAAGATAAAGTTTTTATGGGGGTCTAGTCTATAGTCTCTAACTTTAGTCTACCTACGAGTATCTAAACTAATATTAAGAGGAAAGGTTTAGGTATTGTATGGTTGCATTTAATAGGCTCTGAAACTACTGAACCGATTTGAAAAAATCTTTCACCAATATAGAAAGCTACATTATTCCTGAGTGACATAGGCTATATATTATATCGTAAAATGACAAGAAACGTATAGACCGCGCGGGCAAAGCCGCGGGCGGAAAGCTAGCGTTTATTATAAAATGTTATTCAGAATTTGAATCTTGCGTAGGGATAACCCCTCTCCTTTTAAGAAATAAGATGAGAAGGCTGTAGAATATCATAATTGCCTTACTAGAGTTAACTTTATTGATCACTCCACATATTATTATGCTTAAGTATATAAACAACGTCATCGGAAAGCGTAAGTGGAATTAATCACCGGCTTGTAATGTTCATGTAAGTAGGTTCATCTCACGCCACTCGCATTTGACTACAATGGGATAACGAGTGGATATGCTGATGTTATCTGTAGACTGTGGCCTTGTCTATAGACTGAATCTGACTGTCTAGAACTAGGGATGGCGAACTTTTTTTGACCTACGTGCCTTTTTTAGCCCCCGAAGCAAAAAAGACCTGTTATAAGTTTGACGTGTCTGTGTGTGTGTGGGTGTGTAGCACCCGAACGGATGAACCGATTTTGATTTTGTTTGTAAGGTGAATTAGTCGGGAGTGTTTTTAACTATGGTTGATGAAAGTCGGTTGAGATACACCTAATGCAATTGTTGAGGTTTCAAATTTTTATTTAGTTTCAATAAATAATTTTGATGAGGTCATGAAGTGTCGTCAAATAATTTAGATTTTAGAAATAAATACTTTTGTACGATTGCTATCCATAATTTTTCAGTTTCGCCGTCTGTTTTCTTCAAATTGTTTTAATTAGATTAGATTCATCACGCCTGTATTCCCCGAAGGGTTAGGCAGAAGTGCACTAATGTACACCCACATTTCGTCGGTATGTAATAGGTCCCATGTAATAGGGGGCGAGTTTATTGCCATTAACCGGGCACAAATCCAGACTCCGAGCTTCTACTGAGAATTGCATAATGAGGCAGTCAAATTAAATTTACTTATTTAAATTTAATAAATTTTATCGGTGTCAAAAGATTATCGACCTAATTGCTTCTACATTCTTGATATGAATCTTGTAGTAGTAATAAGATAAGGTAGCTAAAAGGTTCAGGATCGCAGAAGATATTGGAAATTCTACCAAGAATTACAATTTACACCTAAATCTCTTACGATAACGATTTTCAAGCAAAAGTTTTAATATTCAATCGTGAAAGTTATTGTTAATGTTGCAATTTTTACTGCCTTTGCGTAAAACCAAGAAAATATTGAATTTTAGCGCATAAGGTTGAACGTTTAGCCTTTAAGTAATTACATATACCTATGAAATAAGTTAAATTTAGGAAACATCCAATAAAACAAAGCTGAGAAACAATTGTAATGAAATTGTAAACTAAAACCTTGTTACTGCGACCACAACGCAATTCAACCTCCTTACTAGCATGCAAATGTAATAAATCAGTCTGACCGTTCGATCTCTTGAGATGCGCGAGCGCATTCAATTGTGTCTCACGCGCATCTGTCACTCTGTGGCACCGCTAAATATAGATCGAAATGTAGGCCAAACAGTATTGTTGCTAACTCGATCAAAACCAGTCTAATTGTTCGTTTTATTTTAGTTATTTTTGGGGAAAAGATGCAATTCTTAATTGGTCGTAATTTTTGAGTTAATTGTCGTTGTGAGATATCTATACTAGTTAGGTACATGTTGCGCAGACGACGCTTTGTGAATTGAGTTTATTAACACTTAGGTATGCGTCAGATGTCAGTCATTTTTAAGGTTGGAATAAGTTACAATGAATTGCTGTCAAGAATTAGTTGCAACGAATTGTTCTCAAGTCAAGCTGCAATTATTTTGTTCTCATAACAACACATACGTACGTATTCCCCGAAGGGTAAGGTAGAGTCGTACTCGCAGTTTGTCGGTATGTTAAGGTCCCATGTAATATGGGGCGAGTCTATTGTCATTCACCGGACACATACTGAGAATTTTATAGACAAACCCAATAACACTTAGCACGACCTAGAATTCGAATTCAAGACCTCTAACTTAGCAGTCGCGCTGAGGACACTAGACCCATGAGTCAATTACTATTTTGAATAATGTCATCAACATTTTTTAAAAGTTGTTCGCCGGCATTTGGCCAACATTTCGACACTTCCTTTGTCTCCTCCGCATTCCCCTCGATCCGGCGGAAAATGGCCATTCCTGCTCCCACATATGGGGGATCCTGTAATCTCCGGTTGGTACGTGGGTTACTGATCCTTGAATGACATGCCGAATTTATGGTTACATGTATACACCAACACTGGCATACAATAGGCTAGAGACAGTAATTTTGTTTAAAAATATTGGAATTAGGGTTATGGAAGTGAAATGCACAAATTGAATTTGAATTATATACTTTGGACTTTATATTTAAATTAATTATATTCACAAGGAAGGTGACTGTGTCGTTGGTCTAGTGGTCCCAATCGCGACTACTACGCTAGAGGTCTTGGGTTCGATCCCCAGGTCGAGCAAAGTGTTATTGAGTTTTTCTTTGAAATTCTCAGTAGCAGCTCGGAGTCTGGATTTGTGCCCGGTGAATGGCAATAGGCTCGCCCCCTATTACATGGGACCCAAACATACCGGCAAACTGTGGGTGTACATTAAGTTCACCTCTGCCTAACCCTTTGGGGAATATCGGCGTGATGGTATGTATGTATGTAGGTATGTACAAGGAAGGTTATAACACCTCCAGTGTGGCAGTCGCGCTTAGGACCACTACATTATAGAGGCAGTCATCGGTCTTGTAGTGCTAATTCCTTATATAACGTAGGCGAGTATAGTTTGCTTCCATCATCAGCTAAAGCGGACAGTGAGGTACTGTCCGCTTTCGTTACTACCCACCTTCACTAAAAAATCTCATAAAAAAACAACTAAGTTGTTTACTTCAAGAACTGCTTAAAATCATTCGCGGAGGAAGCAACAGAGTATTCGCCGAGCATATAACATCCGTCCTCGCCTGCACTCATTATCGTTGAGTTTCGCCCAAAGTTTACATTCCCGGGTATTGTCCGTCATCGCCGGCCGTTCTGTAAACTAACCGACGTGTTAAGAGAGATATAATGTTTTATAAACATTTACCGTGGCCATTGTCGTTTGCGAATCAATTGTGTAGTACCTACTCTAAAAGTTATAAATGATATTGGAGCTTCAATGTCTAGCTCCCTGCTAGATTTATTAGTTCTTAATTTTTTTATACGTATATTGCATTAAATAAACATATGTTTACATATTAAATACCAATGATTACACATCCCTGGTAGGGTGTAGCAAATACCATGGTTAAATTAATTTCAACTTAATCGGTTACATTAATTAACTACATACCTATCTATATATCTATAATTATTTCCACTTTTCTTCCATAAATTCTTTAATATTTTTTTAATATTTTAATATTTACTAGCCTCGGGTTCGCACGGTCGCGGAATGTTTGGACCTATGAAAGAGGAATATCCCGCCATATATTATTTGTTATATCTCAAAGGATTAGAAAAATATGGCTAAATGTTAAATTCATAACGTGAATGGCAACTCAGATGCAAGAGGACGAAACAAAAGAAGTGTGGAAGAATTGTAGCAAGAATGTTTTGTTCTGAAATTCAGTAGCTTAGGAGGACGTGAGTGTATATTATATTTTCTATATACATATTATTGTGATATTTATTAATATCACTCACAAGATATCAAAATAAAAATAAACAATTAAATGAAATAATCCTTTTAAAATGTGTAAATGGGTTATTTACCACAAAAACGAACAAAGTTTTAAAGGGCTATATTATATTAATCCTTCTTAAAATTTTGCTAATTATTTAGACTAATAGCCACAGCAGATTTGTAATGATAATTTACCTATATTTATATTTATCTGTACCTATATAAATAAAAATAAATCGCCGAAATGTATGTCGGCTATGCTCATTACTTCCGAACGACTGCACCAAATTAGATTTTTTTGTGTTCGTTATTGTAGGAACTCGGGATAAGATTTTTATCAAAGAAAATTAAATAAAGAGAAATGTTTTTTTAATCTCATAATATGAAACGGTGCTACGAAGTTCGCCGAGCCAGCTACTTCGAAATAAATATTAAATTTCTATTCGGTCATTCGTTAGCTATCTAAAACTGGTGGTTCGTTAGGTAGATAATATAGGCATATCTATACACTAATTAAGCGTTCGTTAACACGTCGCTTTAGCGAGTCAGCGCTTGCGCAGTCAAAACAACAAGCCACTGTTCACCAGGGCTGCCACTCTGATCTTAATTTTGATAAGATCGAAACTTATAGATAAAAGTCTTTGTGAAATTATAATTAAGTTCGGAATTACATTGATGGGATCTTCTATTTGAATTACTATTGTTTAATTGTTGCACTTTTGGCTTAGTCTATTATTGTTGAGGCTGCAATCCAAATGACATTAAAGATTTATGCGTTCAATGTTCTACCAATAGAATTGTTAATTTATATTCTCCATAATATGTTAATATATCTGACTACGCATGTAGCCAATTTAATATAAGTAAGTAATACTTTTCTCGAAACTAAGTCTGTTACCATAATCTGACTATTAAGATAAAATGAGTATAGTTTTAATAATCAATGTTAAATTTAGACATGTATTGTACAATTGTATATCCAAAGGGCGTGAGATAGCCAAAAGCAAAACTTTAAAGAACAAATCTGTATTATGTACCTACCCATAATCCACAATGAAGAATTCTGATTTCATTTCATTTGATTTTGAGTTTCAAATTTGACTGTTGTAAGATCTTTTTAAAGTCGGTTAAAATACTATGTATGTTATAGAAGGCACATGAATAGTATAAAGATTGGAGAAGTGCTATCCTTATTAGAAGCACAAGAAAATGATTACAACCTGTATTTAAAACTAAACAAGTATCATGTTTAAATTTAAGTGAAACAAAAATTTGGCCTCAGGCACGGTTCATACTCGCACCATCTATTGATGAAATCTAAAATTGATATCGACAAATGAAAGATATTAAACATTAATTAATGCCAAATATAATAAAAAATACTACGAAAATCCATATAATACTAAGGCATACAATCTCAAGGAAGCCGCATTTTTTTTAATTACACAACGCATTTTGGCCAACCCTAGGCCGATGCAAATTGACGCGCACTTGCTAATTACCTTGCACCGTTACCGCACTCGCAAATTACTTGTAGGAAGCACAATACACACCTTTACACCCAGTCAAGTCAAATGCTTAGCACATTATTATGTAATGTTTGTATGTCTGTTTGCCACTTTCTGCTTTCGTTGAACCAGTAAAGTAACGGGTTTCAAATTCCCTTTAAGACGAGCATATCCAAACTTATCTATATCATACAAATAAATAACATTGAAATTTGTTTGCAATGTCAAAATAGCCACTTCTTAAATGATAAACCAGCCTTTTTAATAAATGCGTATGAAAGAATATACTAAGATAATTGGGTATATAACAAAAACTTTTTTGCCTTTCTGTCTGTCTCTCTTTCTCTCTGTCTGTCGGATAACCTTCAAAACGGTTGGACTGATTTTGACGGGACTTTCACTGGCAGATAGCCGATAGGATAAGTAGTTAACATCACGCTGTGACCCTTACGAGCCGAGCAAAAAGATCAAGCAAAAAATCGAGCAAAAGAATCAAAAACAGCTGCACGAATTTTGATGAGTTTTTATATAACCTTACCTTGGTATACCTTGGCGATCTCTCAAAAGGCGCAGTTTCATTTCAGTTTCACAGACTGCCGATAAATTGATGATCTCAATATGATGTCATTAAGTAAAACTATTAATAGCATGTTCCCATTAGACTGCAGATATTAGACAAGACAAGATTTACTACAAGTATTAGAATTGTAGCCGCTCCCATCAATGCATAGGTATTGGATTATATACAGATAAAAAAAGATCGTATGATGAGCTGTCCTATTGGTTTAGTGGTCCCAGGCGTGGAGGTTGAGCGTAAGGTCCTGGCTCTGATTTCCGGGTCAAAACAAGTCTCATTGAGTTTCCCAATGGAAAATTCTTGGTAGCAGCTTGAAGTTCTGATTTATGCCCAGTTAATAAATATTTTTCTTCTTTCTTCTTAATGGCAATAGGCCTAGCGAACAGTCTAGTGGGTTAGTAGTTAAGTACCGCTTTGTCTAACCATTTCGGGAATACAAGCGTATGGTATGGAATGTTATGTTAGAAGACGATTTCATTTACAAAATCCGGTGAGCTATTTAAAGAATTTGCTCTTAACATCAGACAATTTCGAGATCGTATGCTAAACAAATTAGAATGCACCGCGCAATGTTAGCGCAAGTCGATTTCAAAATACTTTACTGCGCTGCACTCCGACAATTTCGTATTTATGTGGAGTATTTACGTATTTTCTAGTCTTCTGTGAAATCTTAGATTAAACCGAAACCATTTACATGTTTGATGTTTGCTAATCAGGTGAAAAAGGATTTGCAATATCTATTTGACGTCGTTTTCGTTGAAGCATTTTATATGTTACTGCTCAATATACATATTTGTATAACACTCGCTGTCTATAAGATCCTAAATAGGTACTTCTGATATGGACTCATGTTGCGAAATTTTAATTACTTTTTCAATACATACCATAACGACATTTTAATCCCTAAAGGGTTAGGCAGAGCTGTAGGTACTAATGTATCTACAAGCACAGTTCACTGGTATATTTAGGTCCCATGTAATATGGGGCGAGCCTATTTCAATTAACCGGGTTTTTTATTCGATATTAACCTATTCTTTTCTTCTTTCACAGACTACCTCAACATACCAAAGAGAAGTACAGAGAGTACCCGCAAACAGTAAGATGCCCAGGTGCCATTCTCCCGATGTACATCAGGAGGAGCAAGTAACAAACAACTCCTATGAGAACCTTCACGAATCAGACATAACACAAGAAAGAACCCAACGTGATAGAAAGATGTTTAGGATACCAGCTAATAGCAAGGTTCGAAGACAACTCTTCCCCGAAGACAACGTAGCCGACCAAGCCAGGACAGACAACTTCACCAACATCCTGCAAGAATCAATCGCTAGAGACAGAAAAGAAAAATCCAAGAAATGGAACTTTAACTTCGAAAAAGAAGTACCGCTCCATGGTGTATACGAGTGGTTCCACAAAGCTGAAGATGAATGGATAGGCATGAAGATAGAATATGAGGATACTGATATGTCTGAAAACATGGTGACACAGCATGATAATGAAAACACGCCGGTGCAAGTTAGAGATGAATCGGTACCTATTATTAGGAAGAGGAGGAATTATATTGAAAATGCAACTAGAAATCATTCTGTAAAGAGGAAGGTTGACTTTGATTCGTGTAGTTTCTTGCGCCGTACGGATTATTAACAATAGAAACCCTTACCCTCTTTCTTATAAACACAGAATAAAGTTATGGCTAGAATAACAACAACGTACAGACAATTTGTATAGCACGATAGTTTTGGTACTTACATGTTCAAAGTTTTAATGACCAGGTCGTATTAAAATTCTCAAAAATAGTTAGAAACATGTATATCAGTAAAACTGTAAGCAATTATAAGCGTGCAAGACATCAAATTCATATTCTAAACATAATATAGCACATTTTTTGAGTAATGATTGCCATAACATTATTCAGCGCATTAAAGTAAGTTCAAACCTGGACTGCAGACAAATTGTAGTCTTGCCTTCGAACCGATGAATCAAACAAGCTATATGGAAATGATGTAAGCTTCGACGAATCATGCGTTTATTAATGTCATTTCCATACATTTTGTTTCGATTCGTTCGTCGAATAAAACGGTAGCAACTTGTCGAGGCCCCCTTGCTTTTCGATACCTGAATCTGTAGACAAAATGAAAGGATTTCTGTCGATAATTTTATCATCAACACCATCATCATCATCATTTATAGGTTTTGATACATCATCTTCTTTAGTATTTTCATCATTTATAATTATGTACTTCTCGTGTTTGGAATTATTTTGGCTCTTGTTCCGAAGAATCTTTTGACTTTGACTGCTTTTTACACTATACTAGTCTAGTATTTAGTACTAACTGAGAAATATTATCTTGCCGCGGCGATGTGCAACTAGATTTAGAGGTATGAAATGAAATACGATGATTTTGGGTTTCATCTGTTATATTATTATAGTTATTCTTAGTCTGGCATGCGTTGTAATGGCTCTTTTTTCCGTGCTTTCGGGCACGGAATAACTCGTTAAAGGACAGACCCCTGACATTCCGTCTTTCAGTCCTTGGCCGCCATTTGGTCATTGTATTACTCCATTCGTCATCAACAGCTTGCCAGGTGGTTTTTCTTTGAGTGTGAAGTCCTCATGGATCATATGCAACTTGAGATGGCGGTTTTGTCGGACTCTTGCCCTTTATTCGCGGCATCTTGCCAGATGGCCTGGCCAACTCCATTTCAATTAAATTACTTGTTTTCCTTTAATACCTACCTTACCTTAGTTTATAGTTTCTTGTGAAAACTATTCTTCTGAAGCCCAAAATTTCGCTTTTTGTATCATGATACGCTTACAAAGTGCCACAATTAGGCTATACAATAAGTTTTAGATTATATTTTTGAGTATTTTAAATACTTTAATTTAAAATTGTATTATTTCGGCTCACCCTATCTATAAAAGACTGTTTTAAGATTTTTTTATATATTCGTTAGTTTAATTTTATTTGTAAATATTGGAATTTTCATTTTTCCACTACTGACGTCACAAATTTCACAATAATGTCCACGCTTTCGTATGTTTTGGAGATAAAATTTAACGTATTTTAAGATTTTCTTCACATTTTAAAGGTCGGTTTCACAACCTATTAAATATATTTAGTGAATATTATTATAACATTACTGCATTGCGTTATATAATAATACATATTTAGTTGTTGTGAAAACCGATTCGAGGTTCTGTAGATTACGGACCTGATGTACTCATTTTAGTGTTAAAAAGTTTTTTTTGTAATGGACGAATGTGATCACCGATAATTTTAAAATTATATAAACGTACTTTTTATTCAAAAAGTGATACTTATTTAGTTGCTTGGTGAATGTATTTTGAGAAAATTTTGAAATACTATTCTCAATATCACTCAATTGGCGATAAAATTATCGCATAGTCGAATCGAAGGTAATAAGTACAGTCGCCAGCAGGTCAAGGTATACAAAACTGTCAAAATTCTCCAAATGATTTTAAACCTTAACTTGTTGAAAATAAAGTTCAAAATCAATTGAGAAAATTTGTCATTTTGTGGTAACTTGAAGTGCTGACCACCGTACCCAGGTATTTTCGTTTCAAAAGTGCAGAATATTTTTTTAATTTTTATTGAAATACATTCACGCACAGCTGTAGAATAAATTTACCTTTATAATATACTCGTAGTGTAAAAGCGTTTGCAAAATTCTAACTGAAATTCTGAAACAATACTCTTTGTAGTATTTCTTCCTTGATCTCGGAACTAAAACTTTAAATATTTATATTATAATTTCATGTCATTTAATTATATTATCCTTACATACATAACTGTTCATATCATGGCCCATAGTATATTATAATCCTTGGAATCAATTTCTTGCTGTTATTTAATTTGCAATGTATGTTTGTTCAGGTTAAACTGAAATTTTGCATACACATTAAGCTTAGATGACAATGCATGGTTAGAAAAACTACATCATTCTAAATCCAATATGATGGACTATAAAAGTTTGTTTAAAAAAAACGTTTAATTTATTTTATGAAAACAATATTTTCCTAAAACCTCGTCTTTGATGTTGTTTACTAAACGAATAAATACTGAATATGCAAAATCGACTCATTTTGAATAACATCATGATAAAAACTTCTTCGGTCCATCGCTCGTGGCCGATCCATTAGATATTTTCATTAAAAAAAAACCTTTGTCATTATGGGCCACTGCATAGATAGGTTATATTATTTTTTCCATTTGGATACAGCAAATTCATTGCATTAGAAATCATAAATTATGTATAATTTTATTTTAAGTACCTAATTGGATAATTACGCATGTGATTTATTTATTCATAGTTTTTATTATTTAGAAAGAGTTACTTTGGCCTATTTTCGGTGAAAAATCCAATATAATCACAAAAGGACAATTTTTTTAAAGAAAACGTAACTTTATTTATTACCTTTTTTATATAAATTGACTGAAATTATTACTTCTAAATTAATTACTTTTCTACTTTCTTTGATATAAATAAATTAAAACTACTATAAGGCTCTACATACACTAGAGTATTGATACCGATACCAATTAAGAGTGCAAAATTCTCAAAACTGCTTTGGTACCGGTACTGAAATGATTATTTGAAGAAAAAGAATTAATTTAAATAATAAGCCGACACTATATTTTAATTCTAATTGTTTATGGTGGGTAATTGAATTGTGCAACTTGTAATGCAACATTTAGCGAACACATTAAGGAATGGTAGTGAAAAGCTCACAATTTTAAAGATTTACACATAGATACATACATTTTCAACAATTTATTTGCATTTAGTATTCGTCCGTGATTGCTATTTAATTTCGAAAATGAATTAGCAGGCCTGTGACTATTTAGCACAAAGAGAATAACGCCATTGGTCAAAGTTATTACATTACAATATAAAAAAATACATTGCAAAAATATCTTTTTAATTTATTAGTAAAATCCTCTAAGAATTGTAAAAACAAAGGTTAAACCGTCACGATACCAAAAACTGAATGTAACATTACATAGTACATGTTGCACAAGTCAACACTCACCCTTACAATGTAACATATACTTATCAAACAGCTATATTCCAAAGTCCACGTAGGATTTCCTAGCTTCACATAGTGACTACTAGAAACATCTAGAAACGTATGTACTTATTTTAGATTAACCTTATTTACTGGCGTACTCACAGATGTTCATAAACTTTAATGAATAATTATCTAATAGTGGTTGTGCATTTGTCTTTCTAGAAACTTCTTTTTCAATCGTGTGATCAATTTTACTCAATATTGAGTTGATTGACGAGTCCGTATCGCCAACCGGCTGTAACACGAACACCACTCATAAAGGCTTCAACAATAACTTATTTACAGGAAACTACTACAAATAATATGTCAAATTTCACACTTAATAACTTAAGTATTTAACTAGGTATGTAGTTTTATTTTCACCGCCTACAATGATATACTGCACACTATTAGATTAATGATTCATTAATATTAATTTACATGTCTGAGTGCTGCAATAAGTACCGAATTCATAATCGTTAAGATTTATCTGATAGATAAATATGGTCATTTTGTAGTTTTTAGATACTTATAACTACTTCCTCCACGGTGAAGGATAAACATCGGAAGTTCTTACCTCGTGTGAGAAGTTCGTCAACATGCACTTAGTCAACTCGGTGGAACTCTTTCCTTAATGTGTAGGAGAGCAATGATCTGAAAGCTAATATTGTTATTAAAGAATATATTATTTAAATATAAAATGTGGTAATAAAAAAAAAATAACGTTGCGATCTGAAAGATTATGTAGTGACACGAATTAAAATGAATATGCTTAGATAGTTTGGGCATGTTGAGAGAATGAATAAAATACGATTAATTGGCGTTCTGTAGTTTCTGCCTAAATCTGTGGGATTAAAGTCCAGAGTGTATGTATGTATGAAAAAAAAAATTCGGGTAATTAAATAGGTCGTCAAATATGATGCAAGACTGCTAAGTTATTCATTAACTCATAATATCTATCAGTTAAAACTACCGACTGTGAATGCGGCCTTAATACATTTCCTTTTCGAAATTGTGTACATAGCCATTGTAATAAGTTTTATTTATAATTTCTACGTATATATTTATTAAATTATTGTAATCGAATTGTTTTAATTAAATCAATTTCTGGTATATTTATTTTTGCTGTTTTATTTTAATTTCAGTGTACTTCAATTCATCACGTATTTACGTGTATTTGCATAATGAATTCCTAACTTTTAAAATACAAACGAAAGATACCCTCACGCTGATATTCCCTGAAGGGTTAGGCAGAGGTTCGCCGTCCAGTATTTTTCGATCCAATGTAATAGGGAGAGCCTATTTTCAAACTCCGAGCCGCTGTTTAGAATTATATAGTAAAACTCAACCCTGCTTGACTTCAAAATCGAACCCCAGACGTCGACCCATTGGTGCATAACAGACTTGACGGCTATTGGTCATCATGTCAAGAAGGTTTTTTAGATTTAGTAGTCTTCCTAATCATTATTTTGGAAAATTTTGTTTTACCTTGTCGCTTGTATTCCCTGAAGGGTCAGGTAGAATTGTACCTATTAATTACACCCACATTTCACTGGTATGTTTAGGTCCAATGTAATAAAATGTTGTTATTTTGTAGAATTTATATGTAAACGTTGATTATAAGGCCAAACCATAAGAATGTGTTTGTTACATAACTCGAAGTATCGTGAACGGGTATTCAAATTAGTTATAAAATACTGTTTAAAGTTTTACGATATCTATTAACGACTTTAATTTATTTTTAGTATTTTATTTTATTTCGGCAAACAAGCCACCTGATGGTAAATAGTCATCATCGCTCCTGGACACCTGCAAAACCAAAGGTGTATAGATAGGATATTAAAGGTACTTATTGCAGATGCGGCCGGCCTGATGGTAAGTAGCAACCTCCACGCATAGATTAAGGCCCGCAATACACGGACTGCTCGAGCAGTTACCTAGTGATCAATATACACGGACCTTTCTTGCAGCCAAGAGTCAACAGCTTGAGGCTGCCATTGATAACTGCTCGAGCAGTTGGCAAACGAAGCGTGCGGGCAGGAAGCGTGCGCGACGTGGAATGAAGAGTGCGAGCAGAGGTAACTGCGCGAGAGCAGTCGACAGCTCGAGCAGTCAGTGTTTGCCTGGCGACTGCTTGACCGCATGATGAAATTTCACCGTACCAACCGACCGAAGCAGTTACAAAGCTGCTTGAGCGGTTCGTGTATGTACGTACGTAGAAGTCTGAAGTTCACTATGCAGTCGCAGCTTGAAGCAGTCGATCTTGACTGCTTCGAGCTGCCCGTGTATGCCAGCCCTAACGGTGTTATTTTAGCATTGTCTTATCAATGCGAAAAAAACACAACCAAATCGCTGATTGGGAAAATGAAGGGAAAGGAGTGCGTTGCTGGAACGGAGAAAAGGATTGAGGGAGGAATTGGACGTCCGGCTTCACACGTACCGAACGAACCGAACAGAAATTTTAAAATTGAATCTTGCGCCCAACCCTAAACGCTTAGCCTTAAGAAGAGCCAGGAGAACCTAGTTCCTTATGTAACCACTAGAGGTGCTGCACAGGTTTGTTTTAGTAATTATTTGAGGGTTTACATAACCGGTGATCGGCCTTATTTCAATGTTATTTTTTCTGTATCTTCAATTATTGTTATTGGTATAATGTACCTACCGTTATAATTGAAGTTACTAAATAATAAAATAAATCCTAAATATGTAACAGATATTCTGACTATCGCTCACTAACCAACTATAAATAATATTAAGTACAAATAATTTGTTGTCAAATAAAAGAAAATAAAAGACTTCAGATCAAATAAAAAGCCTTATCTTGAAAGCTCGACTGACAAGATAAGGCGTAGTTAAATAATACATGTGTGCGTGTAATTGTGTGTTGTACACGGCTAGGCGTAGTTTTAGCCGGCCTCACTTCTTTGTTCGCAAAGTTCCATCTTACATTTTTATTTGATCTGAGGTATCGACTGATTAAATCTAAAGTCAAAGATCTCGAAAGAAAAATTTCTTTACCCACCGTAGAAAAATTTACAGTGTAGAAAAATTAGGCATAATTTATTTCACCTGGACGGCTGATCCTAGAAAATATCCATATGTAGCTATGGATATTGGTTGTTGTGTTAATGTTATTTTTTGTCCTATCTGTCTATGAGATCTGATCCAATGTGATATTACACTTCACACATGTATACTCTAAATACACATGTATAACATAATGATACAAAATCTATTCACCTTTCAAGTAAAAACAACTATAAAGATATTTATCTTCAACCACGGATAATATTTGTAAAACATTTCGTACGGCCATAAATAATGCATACGAAATCAGGACATCTTCCTGCAAACAGGCCATCCGTGACGTCACATCCCGCGCTGAACGCATAATGTATGCACCCTAACATCCTGTTGACAATGTAGCGTGAATTTTCTTTTTATCTTCACGCTTTTACCGATAAAGAGGTCAGTTGAAGCGTTAGGGTCATATCTTTTGAATTTTTGGTTTGTTTATCTGTCTGTTTGTGGATTTTTTCTCGCAAAAAGGTACAATTTTGGGATATAGTATAAGGTTACAGGCCGATTCAAACCTCTGGGAGAGCTGGTCTCTGTACTGGGCTCGGGATATATTAATTACAAAAGTCGGACTACTGATTTTAAGATGGTACAGTCAGCAATGAAAGTTGATGAACACGATAAAACATAACATAACATACCATCACGCCTGTATTCCCCGAAGGGTTAGGCAGAGGTGTACTTAATGTACACCAACAGTTCGCCGGTATGTTTGGGTCCCATGTAATAGGGGGCGAGCCTATTGCCATTCACCGGGCACAAATCTAGACTCCGAGCTGCTACTAAGAATTTCATAGAAAAACTTAATAACACTTTGCTCGACCTGGGGATCGAACCCAAGACCTCTAGCGTAGCAGTCGCGATTGGGACCACTAGACCAACGAGGCAGTCAAAAAACACGAACACGATAAAAATCTTCAAAACGCTTATACATATTTATTATCCAAAACTTATTGACCCGAGATGTTGTAAGTACTTAGTACGTGTTTCTACATACTGGACCATCATTTTTTCCTAAGTGAATCTATTGGTGCTGTGTTGTTTTCAAATCTTGGCGGTGTTCAGCGACTTTCGTTGCTGACCGTACCATTGATACAGTAGCTTTGTGATCGAATTGTGTGTTACGGGTTCAATTCCTGCACGGAACAAATGTATGACCTAGAGGTAGTTGTTTGTTTAAGTGAATATTTTGTGTTTGTACCTGACCTCAACCTCGCACCTACAAGATTGAGGTCCTGAGATCGATTCCCAGGTCAAGCAGTTGAGTGTTACTAAGTTTATCTGTAGCAACATAGAGTTAGTGCCCCGTTAAGGGTAATAGGCTCGCCCCCTATTACGTGAGACCTAATACCGGTGAACAGTGGGTGTAATTAGTACCTACATCTCTGCTAACCTTTCGTAGAAGACAGGCATAATGGTATGCGTGAGTGTTAGAACCTCAGGCGTGTTTTTATGCCATCGCGTGCGTTCCTCCCCCAATCCTCATGTTCCCACGGCCGCGAGGACGCAATAATCCTTTTTTAATCCTTCTAACAATCGTAATAATAGCTTTCCCATCGCATTCAAAGAAAAAATCAATTCTTGCGTCTATTTATGATTGTTTTGAGCGTTAGTTTTTGCTATTGTTTTAATGGCTAATGAGGTAAATATCTGTAATAGGCTCTTTGACTCTAATATTTTTATGGTCCCATAAAAATACTTACCATAAATGGAGACGAAACATACCATCATCACGCCTGTATTCCCCGAAGGGTTTGGCAGAGGTGTAGTACACCCACACTTCGCCGGTATGTTTTTAGGTCCCATGTAATAGGGGGCGAGCCTATTGCCATTAGTCGGGCACAAATCCAGACTCCAAGCTGCTACTGAGAATTTCAACCCAGGACCTTTAGCGATGCAGTCACGCTTAGGATCACTAGACTAATGAGACATTCATTAACGATTAACAAAATCAAAATTAAAATTGGTCACAAATAAGGAAGTTATACGTATTTTAATTTAATTAGGTTTATATGTTATGTAGGACTGCGTCGTTGGTCTAGTGTTCCCAATCGCGACTGCAACGCTAGAGGTCTTGGGTTCGATCCCCAGGTCGAGCAAAGTGTTATTGAGTTTTTCTATGAAATTCTCAGTAGCAGCTCGGAGTCTGGATTTGTGCCCGGTGAATGGCAATAGGCTCGCCCCCTATTACATGGGACCCAAACATACCGGCGAACTGTGTGTGTACATTAAGTACACCTCTGCCTAACCCTTCGGGGAATACAGGTGTGATGGTATGTTATGTTATGTATAAAATGTCAATGTCAATAAGTTGGTTTTGGAAAAGATTTGAGCAAGAGAAAATATCAGAGGTCCTAATAATGTACTTTACCATTTCTAGACGACGCGTTTCCAATTTCTATTTAAACGCGAATTGCCTTGTCCGAACAAACCTTTAGCCACAAACCACATAAAAACGTAACGAAGATATGGAACACGGATGTAATACAATCTGTCGTCAGACGGGTTTGCAACCTATTCATGTCCCTTCATATCGGTTACCATTTCAACTTCACCTACCATTTTCAAACTATTATTGTCGGACTAGGTGTGCCCCGCAGTTTCTCCTGCTTTGCCCCAGTTCTGAGGATACTCAATACTCAATACTTTATTGCATTCCATAATGTAAATATTAACAGGTATTATAGTTTAAGAGAAGTGTAACAATTATGAACCCTGTCGGGCACAGCAAAACTTCAGTAATTTTGTAGAAGAGAGGAGGAGTGCGTCAAATTATAAATATAATTAATTATTAGAAACTTCTTAGTAGGTATTTTATAATATATAATTGAATCATTTAATTATATTGTGATATAGGATCAAAATTGGATATAATTTATCGTAGTATAATCGATAGATATAATCGATCGTAGCGTGATGCTTGATATCCCATAGCGTTCCTCGTGAATGTGGCTATCATATATGAAAATATTTATTCAAATCCAACTGGTAATTCAAGAGATTAGCGCATTCAAACAAATGAATATAACTGTTCAGCTTTATTATATTAATAAAGACATATAACGAAATGAGATACTTAACATTTATTTGGATAGACGAAAATCTATATCACAATACTTTCATATCCCATTATACCTTCTGTCCCACTGCTGGGCATGGATCTCCTCTCAGAATGCGAAGGATTAGGATATACTTATACTACCACGCTGTACGCCCTTATCTCTTAGCCAAGCAGGTTTCCTCACGAGGTTTTCCTTCACCATTTAAGCTCGTCTTTAATAACTATAAATACGCACATGTCTACAAAGAGTCCCTACCTACGTGCCTTGGATTTGAACTTGAAACGTTTGACTTAGCAGCCCATCGGTTATGTCACTAGGCTATCACTGCTTTTTTGTTTGACAATGACAACACAAAAAGGATACTTTAAATATTAGCTTGAAGTGGAAATTGAACCCACGACACGTTGGCACAATGTTAGTCATCTTAACAACTATAGTAAACGCGTATCATTCACACAACCCCCACATTTTAACACAATAAACTACTTCCTTTCTAGGTCTAAGGAAATGAAAGTCAAAATTTACATATTAGAATTAAAACTGCATCTCATGTATTTGAATGAGGAGGAAATCCTACGGTGTCGCTCCAGTGACCTGGCTGAGCGGTCAAACCCTTCTTCCAACCTTCCCTAGGATGAAAGTAAAACTACGTTAAGAGGTAGGTTACTGGTTACATTACCTATAGTAAAATTTTGAAAAAAACCCAGTAGTAGCTGCAGTATATCTCGGCAGAGTTTCATCAAATATAGTTTTTTTTTTTTTTTATGGGATAACTCGGCAAACGAGCAGGCGAGCTACCTGATGGTAAGTAGTCATCGCCGCCCATGGACATCTGCAAAACCAAAGGAGTTGCAGATGCGTTGCCGAGCCTATTTAGGGAAAGGGAGGGGAAGGAGAAAAGGAGAAGGAAGGGGATTGGGGGAGGAATTGGGCCTCCGGCCCTCTCGCTCACCGAACGAAGCGCAGTAACGAAACGCTACTACTCAGACGTCGGTCTTCTGCGAGAGTGTGGTACTTCCCCGGTCAAGCTGGCCCATTCATGCTGCGAACAGCGTGGCCCTACCACAACATAGCTAACAACACTCCCGACTAAAACACCTTTCAAGCAAAAAAGACAAGTTCATTCGTTTGGGAGCCACGATGCCACAGACAAACACACACAGACACTGAAATAAAACTACTTTTCACGGATTTTACCGCGTTATATTGATATTTTTAATTCCCGACTTTTCGGATCTTTTACAGCATCCATGGTCACCGGTGGACTGAACTAAAAAGTCGTTTTATTTCAATGTCCAATATTCGCGTAAGTGTTAGAAACCAGTACACACAGACACGTCAAACTTCTAACAACCCTTCGTTATTGCGTCGGGGGCAAAAAATGATTTTTTTTTTCTACTCGGTAAGTAGGGTACTTAATGTCCCACTGCCGGGCAAAGGTCTACCCAACTCCTTCCAGGTACACTTTTCTTGCACCACCTCGAACCAGCCCTCGCGGTACGCATCCAAATCATCCCGCCACCTCTTTCTGGGGCGACCTCAACGGTGAATTCAAGACTTCAGGCTCCTATTGAATAGAGAGAATTGAATGGTATTATTAAAAAAAAATATTGCTAAAATAATAGTTAGGAAAAGACTAGTACAATAATGATTGTGCTAAAGAAAAATTAAATACCGACCTATCCTTTCGAGTTTTAGAAATAAATTTGCGAAATACCACAGGTTTATAAAGATTTGAATACAATATTCGTAAAAAATAAATGCTTTTAAGAGACAAGGGCTTTTATCATATAATATGAGAGTTTTTTACTGACACAATTTAACATGATGACTGCCTCATTAGTCTAGTGGTTCTAAGCATGACTGCTACGCTAGAGGTCCTGTGTTCGATTCCCAGGTCGAGCAAAGTGTTATTGGGTTTTTCTATGAAATTCCCAGTAGCAGTTCGGAGTCTGGATTTGTGCCCGGTTAATGGCAATAGGCTCGCCCCCTATTACATGGGACCTAAACATACCGGCGAAATGTGGGTGTACATTAGTACACCTCTGCCTAACCCTTCGGGGAATACAGGCGTGATGGTATGTATAATAGTTGGGAAAAGGCTAGTACACACGGCTACACATCAAGCTATACAAAACCAATTTAGACTGATCTCCAGCGTAAAGGTTTTCTGTAGAAGTCAAGGCCAGCCTATACTGGTTTTGAATAGCTTGATGTGTAGCCGTGCTTACAATAATGATTGTGCTAAAATAAAAATTAAAAAACTGACCTATCCTTTCGAGTTTTAGAAACAAATTTGCAAAATACTACAGGTTTATAAAGATTTGAATACAATATTGGTAAAAACTAAATGCTTTTAAGAGACAAGGGCTTTTATCATTTATAATATTTATTTATTATTTATTTATTTTATACTTTATTGTACACCACGAATACAAGCTATACTAATACATATTTACTAAAACAAAAGTAGGTACAATGGGCGGCCTTATCGCTTAAAGCGATTTCTTCCAGGCAACCAAAGTGAAATGAGCACAGGACAAGATAACGGGCATTAAATAAAAATAAAAAACTAAACTAAAACAGGTCATTTTGCAATAACTTAACACTAACTAATATATAAAAATAACTCTATATCCTATATAATAAATATATTTATATATATATATATATATATATATCCTCTATATATAAATAGGTAGGTACATACTTCTATAAAAATACATATAATATATAATAAATTAAATGGCTTATGTATTACCATGTCCTGAGTAATGTTTCTTAACCAGCTTTTTAAACATTGGCAAAGATTGTGCACGTCTTACGGTAAGTGGTAAGGCATTCCACAGGCGAGCTGCTTGAACGAAAAAGGATTTATCAGTAAACCTTGTGGAATGCGCTGGAATTTTAAGTTCCAAATTATCCAATGACCTCAGAACCCTAGAATGTGTGTCACAAAGGAACTCAAAACGTTCTTTGAGGTACAAAGGGGTGGATGGATTGAAAAGCACATTATAAAGCAAAGAAAGTAGATGAACATTCCGGCGAAGTCGGATCGGCAACCAGTTGAGCTTAGTACGAAATTCGGAGACATGATCATATTTGCGTAAGCCAAATATAAATCTAATACAAAAGTTTTGAAGTCGCTCAAGTCTATCTAGCTGCTCTTCAGTAAGGTCAAGATAGCTGACATCGGCATAGTCTAATATTGGAAGGAGGAGAGACTGTGCAAGCGTAATTTTAGTGGCTGTAGGTAGGAAGTTCCGAAGTCTTCTTAAGGAAGATGCCGAAGCAAAAATTTTTCGACTGACCTCCTTCAGGTGTACATTCCATGACAAAGTTCTGTCAATGTGAACCCCCAAGTTCTTCACTTTATCACATATTGGCATGATAGCCCCATCAAAAGAAATTTGAGGAAGTGTCGACCAGCTTATCCTAGCGGTCATCCTAGAACTGCCAATGACAGTCACCTGGGTTTTAGTGGGGTTTACCTTGAGTCCAAAATTAATGCTCCACTCCATTATTTGAGCCAAGTCCCTATTTATAGTGTTAAAGGCTATAGAGAGGTTTTCAAGAGGAGCTTGACAATAAATCTGAAGATCGTCTGCATAAAGATGGTAGGAAGACGTGAGTCGATCGGAGATTGAATTAATGAAAATTGAGAAAAGCAATGGAGAAAGAACGCCACCCTGTGGTACGCCGGCAGAAGTATTGCACCAAGAAGATGTGGAATCTTCAATACTAATACGTTGTCGGCGACCAAACAGGTAACTACGAAACCACTCAATCACCGTTGGAGATATGTTTAGAGAACAGAGCATGCCAATCAGGATATCAAAGTCCACGGTATTAAAAGCATTGCTGAAATCCAAGAGTGCCAATACCGTTAAGTTACCAGCCTCCATACTCGACCTGATATTATCCGTAATATGAACTAGGGCTGTCGTAGTGCTGTGACCAGGACGGAAACCGGATTGAAAAGGATTAAGTAGATTATTTTTGTTAAGGAAAGAAGTAAGTTGGCCATGGACAAGGTTTTCAAGAACTTTTGATAGGAAGGGTAGAATTGAAATAGGACGAAAATCTGAGAAAGATAAAGGATTCGGTATTTTAGGCAAAGGAATTATTTGAGCATTCTTCCATGCACTAGGAAAGACACCATTAGTTATGGAAGAATTAAGGATATGGCAAAGGACAGGGAGAATTTCATCAAGGATAGGGATTATCATACTACGGCTAACACAGTCACTCCCAACAGCATTGGATGTAATTGAGAGGATGCTCTTCTTAACATCACAAGCAGCGAATTGAGTAATGACAAAGGGGGAAAAATCGGGTGTCGGAAGATTAGAAAGATAATTTAAAGTGTTAATTTTTGTGGTCTTATCAAAGTCAGACGAAGTAATGAAATGCTGATTAAGTAAATTTATATCGAAGTCATTAGGAAAGTTATTGTGACGAGATTTTCCGACCCCAAGTGATCTGAGGAATTTCCAAACTTTAGCTGGATCATTGTTTTGAACAGATTTATGGATATGTTGGCGTTGAGCATTCCTACAAACCTTATTGCATCGATTTCGGACTGTCACATATTGCTCTCTGTTTGCGTCATTAGGCCGACTTTTATATTTATATTTAGCAGCTGCTTTTTTGGACATTAGGTTTTTTATATCATCAGTCAGCCACGGCGCGGGTGCATGTTTAATTTTAACAGCTCGAACAGGAGCATGCCGATCAAATAATTGAGTAATATTTGTCATAAACAGATCCACCTGTTCGTCAACTGACTTAGTAGCAACAAGAGGAGTCCAGTCAATGCTGCTCGCATCATCACGAAGGCTATCCAGGTTTATGCCACTAAAATTACGGAGCATGAGAATTTTAGATCTAGCCTTGGGTGGACGTATTTTGTAAGAAAGAAAAATCAAGTCATGATAAGAGAATAAGTCGGCAGGGCTCTGACCGTACTTAGCAACATGATTCTTGGACGATACAAGTATCAGATCGAGAAGTGAGGGGACAGAATCTGGGAAGTGATGAGTAGGATCAAGATTAAGTACGGACATATTATTAGCTTCAATAGCGGAAAAAAGCAACGAAGAACGGTGATCTTTTTTGAGAAGACAGGTGTTAAAATCACCCATAATTATTGAGTGACTGTAAGAAGGTATTAAGCGTTCCAAGATACTTTCAAAGGAGGAAAAGAAATCAATGCGTAGAGAAGGGCAGTAGTACACGCCAAGAAGGACTTTAGAATGGTTTAAATCCAGCTCTAAAAAGAGATGTTCACCAGCATTCGATGGAGGTGGCTGCGGGGACATACTCACAACAGTGAAGGAAATATGACTACGGAGATATATGGCCACACCACCGCCACGGCCAACCGTGCGATCATTCCTTATAAGTTGGAAACCAGGAAGAGAATAAGATATTGAGGAAAGACATGGCTTTAACCATGACTCGGAAACTAGAATAGCGTGGATACAGTTACAGTCGAAACTTGCCAGCATATCGGGGAAATGGGCCGGAATACTCTGGGCATTAATGTGGACAACATTAAAGTTTCTAGGGACATCGGAAAATTGAGATGCTAGAGTATCAGCTAATGATGGAATACTCAAAAAACTGTCATCATCACTAGTACCAATAGAAAAAAATTCACTATCGCTATTATCGGACTCAGACATGACAATAAACTATAATAATAATTATAAAATATATATGTATGTATGTGTGTGTATATAAATAAGTATATAATTATACTATACTCTTACGTTAAAAACAAAAAACGATATTCTACCTGCCGGTTGTGTACAAAAATAAAATTACTAATATTAACGAAATCTACATAAAAAGTCAAATGAACTCTATTCTCTATGTTTAGGTAGCCGATATAACTTTAAACTAATATACTTTAACTACAAAAAATAGAAAAAACAATATTATTACAATTTAAACTCGTGTGGAACGAAACATATCACACCATGCAACTGTCTTTCTGTCATGACTCAAAGGCCTCTGAAGCCATACCAGAATAAAAAATAAAAAGACAGCACTGATTGTCAATATGACATAATGACAGCTGCTAGCTACACAATATCAAAAAAAAAAAAAAAAAAAAAAAAAAAAAAAAAAAAAAAAAAAAAAAAAAAAAAAAAACATTCACAACAAACATTTTAATCTGTGTTTCTGTTAAAAACTTCAGATGTTAGTGACAGCAAAAAAGAAATAAATTATAAAATTAAACGCGGGTGCATAGATGTCAGATGTAACAAAGAGGAAACGAAGTTATATAGACTACCTGCAGTGCACAGTATAGAAATTATACATAGCAATAACTACTTCTTGGCGGCCGCCCGCTTGAGCTTTGTGCTATTCGAGGTCTTGATCTCAGCAGACACCTGCGTGCTAGACCCTGTGGCGCCCGGCTGCTGCTGCTGCTGTTGTCGCTGCCCGATGTCCTTCCAGTCCTCTCTGCAAGCGACACGATGCTTGATGCCATCAGCCCCGAGGACGTACACACAGCCCTCTCTGGTCCAGCAGTTTGCTACACCAAACTTATCGCGTGCCGCCATGAAGAGATCATGCCGCGTCCTAGTGAGAAACTCTGAGATGGTGATACCAGTGCCTTTTAGTTTAGTTTTATCAAACCACAAACTGTCCCGCAGTGCTAAACTATGTAGCTTGATTACAATCGGTCTGGGTCTGTGAGTTGTGGTCCGGCCCAACCTATGGCAACGCTTAATATCACTGATAGTGAACTCACTTGACTTTAAACTCTCTCTCACAACCTGAGTCACCACCTGCGCAGTGTCTTCTTTGGACTTCTCCGCCACACCATGTAGTAACAGCATCTTCCTGCGGCCACGCATCTCAATATCATCCACACTTTGCGCAAGCATGTGGACTTGCTGCTGCAAACCGCCAAGTGCTTGTACAATGAAGATCCGGAAAGCCGCAAACTCCGTTGCCAAGGTGGTGCCGGTGCTAGATGATGCGCTGGGAGCTTTGTTTAATTGAGCCTCAAAATCTGCCATTCTTTTGTGGAAAAGATCCATCATGTCAGATAAACTGCTTCTTATGGATTCCATTTAGAAGGATGATTAGAAAAACTTTGTAAATAAGTAATAAGTAATTCCAATGACAGGAAAACACTAATCCGGCAAGTAAAGATAGCTAACAACTTGTTGAAAGCATTAATAAATAATTTAAATGTATTTTACTATTTTTTTTAATAAAATTTTATTGGGTCTGTTTTTTATTGTAATGACCTCACAACTACCCGCGAAAAAATGTTTTGTGCATGGATGTTACATAATTCAACGCCAATAATATGTGAGTTTTTTATCATATAATATGTGAGTTTTTTAACTGACACAATTTAACATTTCTGTATTTCCGGACTGATTATTATTACGTTATAATTATGTATTTAATTTAATATTTAATTGAATTTGACTACCTCGTTGGTCTAGTGGTCCCAATCGCGACTGCTACGCTAGAGGTCTTGGGTTCGATCCCCAGGTCGAGCAAAGTGCTATTGAGTTTTTCTATGAAATTCTCAGTAGCAGCTCGGAGTCTGGATTTGTGCCTGGTGAATGGCAATAGGCTCGCCCCCTATTACATGGGACCTAAACATACCGGCGAATTGTAAGTGTACATTAGTAACCTCTGCCTAAACCTTCAGGGAATACAGGCGTGATGGTATGTATTTCAATGTCTAATATTCGCGTAAGTATCAGAAACCAGTTAGTTTTACAATGTCGCTTTACTTTCTGCGGCGCCTTACATCAAAGTCGAAGTTATACTAACTGACGTCGTAACGGACAAATTACCCGAACTACACTGTTTCCCCCGCAAATGAAAGCAAGCGTGAAGATACGTTTTTATGAAGTAACGACCGACACTTTATACTTCCGCTAGGAATCGAACCGGATACTAAGCAAATGGGGCGCGAAGGGACAGAGGACTCTTGTACGGATTCATAAGTCACCTGAAGACATAAAAAAACAGTTTTATAACATACATACCATAACGCCTGTATTCCCCGAAGGATTAGGCAGAGGTAAAGGTACTAATGTCCACCCACAGTCGCATTTAATAGGGAGCCTAGTGCCATTAACCGGGCACAAATCCAGACCAAGCTTCTACTGAGAATTTCAATAAAAAACCCAATAGGGTAAACTAAATATACTGAATTGTGAGACTACATCGGTTAACATCAAGCTGCCCGTATTTTTATCATTAAGTTTATCAATTATAACTTCATTTTTCGAAATAAAACCATGATGTGTTACACTAAAATCTCATATAGGGTACTATACTCAAATCTCCGACACAACCATCCGCGTCCGCATATCTCTCACGAGATCCATTACTGTAATAGACACAACCCTGGACCATCCGTCTTCATCAATCAGCGACCACAATCCTTCATCGTGACCGACTATTGTCCGATCTACCCTAAAACTTCATTAAGGTAACCCCGGGCATTGTGAGCGGAGTGCAGGGCAAAAGCCCCTGTTCATGTCTACGAATCGATTGGTTACGGTTTTAGGTTATTTTCGGGTTAATGAATGTGGATGCGTGTCGTCGGTGTGTCTGGAAGGATTTCGGGATGCTGGCATTTTCGTTGTTAAGTTTAATTTTAGAGTTGTATGGATGTTGTTTGTGCGTGACTGTAGGCAATGACTGCGATGTTATAAAAAATATCGTGTTTTTTTTTAAGATAACAGAAAATGTGTGGTACAACTCTAGTGTCTTAAAAACTGAAGATTGCAAAGTGTTATTTAGCGTCTACCATACCTACAACATAAAAAGTGCAGTGATGGCCTAGTGATATGAGCATTGAACTGCCAGAACAAAGGTCTCGCGTTCGAATCCCATGCACGTTTGACTCTTCGAAGTCGTGTGCGAGTTAATCATTAATTAATTTATTAAAAACGGTAATGTGAAATATCGTGAGAAAACTTTCATGCCTGATAGACATTCTTGACGACATGTGAAGTCTGCCAACCCGCTAGCAGCTATTTCGTCACCTGCAGTGCAGTCTAGCCGCATCCCACTCATTCTGGGATGAGATCCTTGCCCAGGGTTGATGATAATGATGTTCCAATAAAATTTTCGTGGACAATGAACACTAAAGAAAGAAATTAAAATACCTAGTTACTATTTTTAGAAACATTGCCCACAAACTGATTATTTTTTATTATATTTATAGCATTTAATAATGCGAAATATTCACAAATAAGCATATGAATTCTAGTGAAAGAAAGATTCGGCCTCAGGCAGGGTTTGAACCTGCGTCCCTCTGAATAAATAGGTACAGTACACCAGACGCTTTACCAACTAAGCTACCGAGACCACTGCCTGTAATGTTGAATTTATCTTTCACATTTTACGTCTTCAGGTGACGTCAGCACTTTCATAAGATTGCCCACAAAATTTGTACATAGGTATAAAAACAACCAAATATAGAACCTGCAAGTCATAAAAATATTTAATTCCTTGCGGAGATGGAACCCTTGACCGATACAGAAGAGGTCTATATCAGTTGGTAATTGATTAAAAGAACTACACGCACGTGACATGGAGAAGAAATCCGAAGTGTTAGATGTTAAAAAAAAAAACAATATGTGGCCAACGGAAGAGAGAACCATAAAAGCCCACAAACAGACCGCCCTTATTAAAATTCGCTCTTCCCTATCAAAAAACAATTCAAATTATTGTTTCAACGAGCCGCGGCCATTTTGGAAAGTGGGTTGTGCGATAAAATAAAATTTTATGCCTTTTACATTGGTAAAGTTTCCCCCACAATACGATATTCAATTCTACGTAGACATTAATTGATATACTTCGGATAAATTGATAACGGACACCCCTATTGTAGTCTTATTTTTATCAAAAAAGACTTTCTGAAATAACGGTTTTTATAAAACGACGCTATCGAGTTAATTCGATTTTATCGATTGTTTAATTGATTGTGGAGATGCATTATGAGTTCGAATCGTATCGAGTTGGGAGTAATCGACTTTGCGATTCTTGCGGCCGAATATCATTGTCAATTGATACTGGATCGAGATCGACAATCAGCACAGATGTACTGATCAAACGATCGGCAAGGTTAAGCTGCACTGCCTAGATCCAAGCCCTATCAATCATGGATGGGTGACCATTCGGTACATAGGTAGGTAGGTAGCTGGCGTCTGCCAGCACATCAAGCTACCACAAAATGTAAAATTTTCTCAGTCGAATTTGAATAAAGATATTGAGTATTGAACCTAATCTTCAATAGTTTAAGGTTTAAAATCGTTTAGAGAAATTCGATAGATTTTGTATCACCTGATGTTCTGGCAACTGTACAAGATTGACTACATTATAAAGCAATCTACTAAATTTATTAATTTAATTTTAATTTTTAAAGTTAACATAGTTTTTGGCGTATCCCTAGTAGCATACCATCGTCATCATCATATCATCATACCATCACGCCTGTATTCCCCGAAGGGTTAGGCAGAGTTGTGCTGGTAAACCTACATTTCGCCGTCATGTTTAGGCCCCATAGGGACCTTATAGGGCGGGCCTATAATCCAGACTCCGAGCTGCGACTGAGAATATAATAGAAAAACTCAACAAGACTTCGCTCGAACTCAGGACTTCTAGCGTAGATGTCACGCTTAGGACCACTAGACTGAAGAAGAAGTAAATACCACAAAACAAAAAAATATAAAACCATATTGAACATAACCCAGATGTCTGTAACACGAGACTGGCATGTGACCATTTTTTTTGAGATAAAAAAAATCGATAAGTAAAACGTATGGTATTCGACTATGATTTATGTTTGTGTCGATGGAAACGGGCCTTTTATAGTAAAAAAAGACATAATCCTAAAAAAAAAGTAATTGATTTTCTGGCAATATACCTTTTATGAAGGTCGTATATCATTTTGAAACTACTGAAAGTACTGAAATTTGTCGACTCAACGCAGGTCAGGTGAAATGTTATTGGGATTATTTTGTAGGAGACCCGGATTATGGATTGCAATCCGGCAAAAGAAATATAAATAATACATACATACCATCACGCCCGTATTCCCCGAAGGGTTAAGCAGAGGTGTACTAATGTAATAGGGAGCGAGCCTATTGCCATTAACCGGGTACAAATCCACACTCCGAGCTGCTACTGGGAATTTCATAGAAAACCCCAAAAACACTGCTCGACCTGGGAATCGAACCCAGGACCTCTAGCGTAGCAGTCGCGCTTGGACGTTTAGACTAACGAGGCAGTCTAAATATAAGTAATATATATTTTTTTAAATTATAATAGTCTCGTGGTAATGGTCCTCATATCCAAGTTCGAGGGTCGCGGGTTCAAATACAAACGCATGTACTGAATAAAAGCAACAAATAAATATAAAACATGACAATGAATTTATGCCTTACTTTAAGTTAGTGCCTCGCAGCGCCATCTATCGTCGAGTAGATTAGTCTCTCCGTAGGAAACTATAGAAAAATCTTCGTGCAAGCCCCTAGATACATGCTTAAAAATTAATATATGTTTTTTTAATATTAATCTAGTGGTGGCAAGCGCGGTTGCTGCGCGTGAGGACCTGGGTTCTATTCCCAGGTTACTGAAACATCTTGTTTACGTATATCCAAGCATAATGATTCGAAATTGAGTGAGCTTGAGACTACCGCAATACTAATAAATACAGGTGACATTAAAATTAAAATAAAATCTTTTTATTTCAGACATTGGTCTATAAAGGGGTGTTAGTAACAAAACGACTTTAAAAAAAACTGTGTTACATAGAAATATTAAAAATCATCAAAAATAATAAACAATTACCTACCTACATAAAGAAATAAAATAGTCATTAAAAGACTTAAAAAATTCAATTGAAAATTTAAAAAGAATACATTTAAATTAAAATTCACATAAAATAAAATATATTAGGTACATAAATTAATAAATGCGAAAGATTAAAATATATAATTCAATGTGTAACAAAGAAAATTAAAGCACGGACCTAATTGTGTGCGAAAGATTTGAAGAATTTTTAGAAGATTAATTAAATAGAAACAAATGTATTAGGAAGGAAGAACAACTCTACAAGGAAATATCTAGAAGACTGGGTCGACGCCTCGCGTGATCAGAGGGCTGGCTTATTCCTAGGGGAGCGTATAAGCTTTGCCATTCAACGTGGCAATGCTGCCAGTCTTCTGGGCACGATGCCGGACGACAGCGATGCCGAGGAGTACTCTGACGCCTAGTCGCGCCCACTGTTTTTGTATTCCTTTTTTTTGTAAAATATGTAAATAGTGTAAATGCATTTTAATTATAAACCTTATTTCTAAATAAAATTGAGTAGGTAGGTAGTAGGAAGTAAATAAACACAAATGCAAACCTTTCCATACTTCACGTAGTACTTAAATATGTGCGTAGGTATATGTTTAAAGGACAGGACAGGCGCGACGCGCGAGTAATTTTGATACTTGCTTTATTTTTTTTTTACTTGTAGTGTGGGTCGCACATTACTGATGACAGTAGCTTAATTAGCATAGCACCATACTAAGGTGAAAGATAAGATAATGTTTTGTCAAATTTAGATTTTTGAAATTACTTTTTAAAATAAATAAGAGATGATATGATGAGACGAGCAAAAGGCCTCTTTGATGTTATGTGGCAACTATAAATGATTGCGAAGTAACGTCAATAAATGAATAAACAACATAAAATAATCTGAAGAAAAAACAACCAAATCGCTGCCTGCCGTTTGGAAAAATGGAGGGAAAGGAGAAAAGGAGTAGCAAAGGCAGACTGAGGGCTACAAATCGCACGCAAGCGTACTGCTACTTAAGTCATTAAAAATTTTTTTTTTCGGTTGGATGGATGGATATCGCAATTCTTACTGCAATGACTCCAGAATGTCTTATTTTTATCAATTTTCGAAAAGCAAAAAATAACCATTTGGCGCCTAAGACGATATTCCGTGGGAGGGTAGTACTTCCCCAATCGTGCCGACATATTCATAGTATTTAACATAAACGTGTATCACACTTCATTGTACACACGGCCACAAATCAAGCTATACAAATGCAGTATCGTCTGACATCACATTGTAATCGCTTTCCGTACAATGCGGAACATCCTATACCGGATTTGTATAGCTTGATGTGTAGCCGTGTGTCCTAGCTATCTCTTTCTATCTTTGCTCAAGATGTTTAGGTACCGGGGTCTATAATAGGTGATTGGCCATTGGCCCTTCGCACACTGGCCCCATAACCTATTTACATCAATTGAGTCACTTACAATGATCTACTTGTTGATGCTGTGGTATCCGTACTACTTTTTTACCCGACTACGGACAAGGAAGGGTAATGGTTCTCTTATTCGTATCCTCAATCAATATAACTTTCTTAATAAAAAATTAAATACCAAACTTGACGTGTTCCATGACTCCTTGAGTGGTATTAGGAAGAAAGTTTTAGACCTAAGCTTTATTTGTAATATTGAAACAAGACATGCTTCATACAACTTAACTGTTTCTTTTTTATTGTAATTTAATTAATTTTATCTGTTTGTATTCATATGAAAATGTTATGTACACCTTTAATTAGTATATACATAAGAAAAAAATACCAATTGTATAGAATTTAAGTACCAATTTGTATGTATTTGCTGTTGGTGTACTTTATGAATAAATAAATAAATGAGTTGATCAGTTTATATATGTATGTGTCTGTGAATGGACGTAGCTCAAAAACTACGTTACATTAACAAATAAGGTTAAGATTGATTTGTCTTTGTACTGTAAAGACATATGAAGGTTTTAAGATATATTTTTTAATAACAATTAACACCTTGTCACTTTTCTAATCACTACATACTATAAAACGAAGTTCCCCGCCGCGTCTGTTTATATGTTTGTTCACGATAAACTTTAAACCTACTGAACGGATTTTCATGCAGTTTTTATAAATATTCAGGAATTAATGAGGAAGGGATAGCCTTGTGATATGATCATAACACTGTCATGTCAAAAGTCTCGAGTTCGAATCCAAGGCACGCACCTCTGACTTTTCGAAGTCATGTGCGTATTAATACTTAATTGTCATGAAGGAAAACATCGTCAGGAAACCTGCATGCCTGAGAGATTTTCTCGCTGGCGTGTGAAGTCTGCAAACCCGCAGTAGGCTAGCGTGGCGGACTACAGCCTAATCCCCGTGCCCAGCAGTGGGACAATATATGGGTTGATGATGATGATAATGATAGGTGTATAATTTGTTAAGGTTTTGTGTAAATTGGTTGAATTATGACGATATTACGTATACGAACTACGAAGTTGGAGCGGTTCGTTACTATGTTATAATTACTTATATTGTAAACTCAAATCAACATGTAGGTACCTACAGGAACACGGATTTTTTAGTGTTAGTTAAAAAATATGACTGCCTCATTAGTCTAGTGGTCCTAACAGCGACTGCTACGCTAGAGGATCTGGTTCCCAGGTCGAGCAAAGTGTTATTGCGTTTTCCTATGAAATTCTCAGTAGCAGCTCGGAGTTAGGAATTGTGCCCAGTAAATGGTAATGCGATAGGCTCACCCCCTATGACATGCCAGCGAACTGTAGGTGTACCTACAGTAAATACACCTCTGCCGTTCCTTTCAGGGAATACAGGCGTGATGGCATGATGAAAAATAAAAACAAACATTCATCCAATTTCAACAGAAGCTGTGACCAAACGATTACTACAAGCGTGAGATCTCACTAGATAACCATCTTCGATTATAATATCGATAAATTATTTGTCAATCATCTTCGTAACCACAAAACGGATAGCTTCAACCCTACCTCATATCCCGTATGCGCCCGCTTTTTACCAGAATTAACTAAATGAATAAAAATCTCCGTTGAACAGTGGCGCCCCCTATACGGGCACATTATCATCGAGCATGTGGGCATTGTTGTAACACTTGATGCAGTATTTAACGCCAAATTAATGGAGGGTTGAATGCAAGTGCACTTTGATTTGACAATAAATTTTATGTTTTTTAATCAAATTATTGAATACTTTCAAACCATAGTTCTCATACTTAGATCTTTGTAAAAGTTTAATAGGCGGGCGTTGTTTGGTGAACAACGACCTCTAAATGGATCACTTTTACGCCACCTGCTCTCAACGATATTCCTTAGATAAACTTATTTAGTGGTAGAATATCTGTCTCATAGGCCCAGTAATTTCATTGGCTATATTGCCCTCTGTAATAATGTAGTGCTAAGCTTGGAAACCTGCATGCCTCAGAGATTTTCTTGACATCGTGTGAATTGTGAGAAGTCTGCCAACCAGTAGTAGGCTAGCTTGGTGGACTAAAGCCTTGTCCCTCTCGTCCTGAGAAGAGACCCGTGCCCAACAGTGGGACAATGTAATGGGTTGATGATGATGATAATATTGCTTCGCGGCTGAATATTTGCCAGTTCCGTAGCGAACTCTTACCATCTTAAAGAGATGATAATAAATTACTGGCAAACTCCAACTAAATATTTATTATACTTTAACCCTCTCGTAACACACGGGTAGAGGACAATAAAAAAACAACATTTTTCTCTATTCGATCATAATTAAAAGTCAAAACATAACTAATCACTTTTTAACTTAAACCATTAATTCTAATCGACAGATGCATACAACTTTTTTAAAAGATTGTAGTTGAAATGCGTGCGTTGTGTGTTATTTTTTTGTTAGTGTTACGGTGCGTTTGTGTAATTGTTATAAATTGGATGGATTGGGCTGTGAAAGAAAAATGCTAGTGATGTGAACATTTATTTTGGTATGAGGGATGTGATTTTTTGTAGAGCGAGTGCTCAACACTGTGTTTGACTCTAAAAACCAGTAAACTCCGGTAAACAATGATATTCATCATCACCACACACCAACCCACTGTTCCTCTCATATTCCTCCCATTACATTGTCCCACTGCTGGGCACGGGTCTCCTCTCAAAATGAGAGGGAGAATGCTGTTGTCCACCACGCTGGCCTTATTCGGGTTGGCTTTTAACCATGATTTTTTATGTTTTTTCTACCAGCATTGCACACTGATTCTCCCATTATTCTAGTGGTCATCATCACGTCTGCTACACTGGAGGTTCTAAGTTTCATTCCCAGGTCCAGCAAAGTGTTATGTTTAATGAAATTAGTATTAGCAGCAGCTCGAAGTTTGGATGGCCGGTTAATGACAATTAAATAGGTTCGTTCCCTGTTACATGGGACCTAAACATACCAGTGAAATGTAGGTATAGACTAGTACACTTCTGCCTTATCCTTCAAGGAATATAGGCGTGATGATAAGTTAAGTTATCGCACAGCACTATTTTCAAATTGGTTCGTTTAGGAAATCGTGACTGACGATAGTGACAATAACTGAACAAACTACTCTATACAAGTTATGACAGCGAGTGTTGCCAGCCAAAAACACCAGTGTTGCCACTAACATAATGAAATTATAACAAATCAGGTAAAAGCGTGACAGAGTTGTAAATGTGAGAATGTTATAAAATTTGTTACGTTTTAGTTCTGGGCGTTGTTTTATTTGGTATTTAGGTATTGCCCTAACCCTTTATCGTGAGAATAGAATTAAATGGAGGAATCATGCGTTTTGGACTGTTAAAAAGTAATTTACCTGTACTAAGGTTTTTTTTAATTCATGCTTTCTTACCAGGTTTAAACACTTGATGATCATCAAGAGCAATAGATTTAGTCTTACGTGTGTAATTTGTTACTTAACGGGTTAAGACGTTTTTGAGTATGTATTAGTTCCATATTATTATTATACTCTTTGTATTAGTTTCTCGTTGGCGTGTCTACCCACCCACAGAATATCGACGTCAAGTAGCAGTATGCATACGGTTGCGTTTCGTTCGGTGAGTGTGGAGCACTTGAGGCCCAATTCCTTCATCAGTCCTCTTCCTTCTTCTTGTCTCCTATCCCTCCCTTTACCCTAACGGTAGCCAGTGGCTTGGTTGTGTTTTATTCTTATATGTATTGTTGTGTGTTCCAATAAATAAATTTTATTTCTTTCTTTCAATGCTAAGCCAGTCTACGAGTGGCGGTTGCCACTTACTGGGGCCCCTTGCTCGTCCGTCACAGTTAATAGGCTCGGCAACGCATCTGCAACTCCTTTGGTGTTGCAGGTATCCATGGGCGGCGATGACTACTTACCATCAGGTGGCTCGTCTGCTGAAAAGACAAGGTAAGATATAAACAAAGAACATAAGACTTAAAAAAAAACTGAAGTTCTTACCTACATATTTGGTTGAGGTAAATGTAACATGTTTTTTCTTACAAAAACAAATAATCAACTCTTTTTCCCACTTTATTATTGCGGATGTCTTTTATCGGAAAGTTGAACAAAACCAGTAACTAGCTAAATAGATTCCCCGGTGTGAAGTGGTACTACTTTATTGAAAAGATAAGCATATTTTGTCATGTTTCCGCAGTAACAACTTCATTCAAAACATGAACAAACAGGTGATTTTTAGGGTTCCGTACCCAAAGGGTAAAAACGGAACCCTATTGCTAAGATTCCGCTGTCCGTCTGTCTGTCTGTTCATCCGTAACCAGGCTGTATCTCATGAACAAGGATAGATAGACAGTTGACATTTTCACAGATGATGTATTTCTGTTGCCGCTATAACAACAAATACTAAAAAATTTAATAAAACAAATATTTATGGGGTCTCCCATACAACAAACGTGATTTTTATAGATAAAGGTACGGAACCCTTCGTTCGCGAGTCCGAAATTAAGATAAATATGGAAACTTGTAACGCAATGACGCGTTCTTGCGTTCTTTATAACTAAAGGAAATGTCACAATTTTGTAGAATGTAGATAAACTTATCATATACTTTTATAATTATGCTCCAACGCTTTGTGAAAACTAAATTAAAATGTGTTCAGTAGTTCTAGCACCAACTTTTAAAAACAGACAAAAAATCTAAAAATAATGACGGAGGCCTCCCCTAAATGTGCGTTATTTCACTCTGTATGAAAGACTTAGTAGATTAAAAAATGCAGTTAAACATTCCAGTCAAATTTTAACCGCATTATGAATTACGAAGCGTTGTCGATTAAAGTAATTTCCTAAGAGATAATGTCATTAACATAAAACCATAGTTATATTAGGGTAGCGACAGATGCGCCCCCATAGCGATACGATCTGCGATGCGTTCGCGCACGCGTCCCATGTCAACGCGTTAAGAGGAAGTGCTCAAAACGGGTTTTTTTAGCGCGTGGTTTTTGCTATGGGCAGGTATCCTATTCATAAATCTTTGTGGATAGAAGGCTTGTTTTTATTGTTTCTATAGACAAACGTGCAGTGATAGCCTTGTGATATGACCATAGGACTGCCATGTCAAAGGACTCGAGTTCGACCCTCTGACTTTTCGAAGGAAAACATCGTGAGGAAACCTTCATGCCTGAGGGATTTTCTCGATGGTGTGTGAAGTCTGCAAACCCGCAGTAGGCTAGCGTGGCGGACTATAGCCTAATCCCTCTCATTCTGAGAGGAGACCCGTGCCCAGCAGTGGGAGTGGGACAATATATGGGTTGATGATGATGATAGACAAACGTGCAGACGGGCCATTGATGGTAAATAGTCTTCGTCGTGGACACCTGCATCATAATAGAAGTTGCTGATGCGTTGCCGAACCTTAACAGCCCTGGACTGCAGACTACTAGCGCCGTAGCAACCTAGCGGGGAAAAAGCACACAAAGGTGGTCCTTTAGTATAACTTCCCCTTAACAACCGTACCGCGCGTGCCACTCTTGCGCATTTTTGTGACGCCCCATGGAGGTGTCACACAAAAACATCTTAATTTATGCTGTAACAGGCGTTATGATAGCAATGATAAGACACGAAATATATATATATATATGTATATACAATTATATTTCTAAACATAACGTAAAAAACCGTTCTAAAGTAAACTATTCACTTAATATTCAAATAAAAAGTAAACAGACGGACAAACATAGTACTTCAGTCACAATATCGTGCGGTGATCTAATAAATAGCGGCCATTGTATGCAGATGCGCGCGCGCAGTAATTTACTCGTCGCATTTACTTGCATAGCAAATGCTAATTCAACATTGTCAATTTATTTTGTTGATGGATTGTGAGTTTATGAATATTTTTATGGATTATTTATTCAAATATCAAAATGGTATGTCACGGTTGTTGAAGCTTCTATAGATATCTATGTTTTTCAATATTCAATGGATTCATAATATACCTAATGTTAAAAACAGTTGTTAGGTTTAGTAATGAAGAACTTGATAGTCTAGTGCTATGACCGTGGGACTACTCCGGCAATGGTCTTTAGTTTGAATCCAAGGCTTTGACTTTTCGAACACATGTGTGGAAGGAAAAACATCCTAAGGAAACCTGAATGCCTGACAGACTTTCTCGACGGTGTGTGAAGTATGCAAACCTGCAGTGGGCTAGCGTGGCGGACTATAGCCTAATCCTTCTCATTCTGAGAGGAGTCCCGTGCCCAGATGAGGAATGATATGATGGGTTGATGATAATGAGGTTAAATAGTTAGGAGTAATTATGAACCCTATCAGGCACAACACTCCTATCAGGTACATCTGCTTACCTTTGAGGAATACATTTGTTTTTGGGAACAACTTTTACAAAGTTTAAAAACACAAGACGGCATGTTTTGAAATAAAATGGTAACTCATTTGAGACGTACAAGCAGTACGACGCGCAGCTAAGTACTGACGTGAGTTTGTATTCGCTTTTGATTTTGTATTTGCTTTGGTGGCTTCACTCTCGTGTTCTACGGGCTACGTCTGCCTATTTTACTAGTCTGAGCTTAGATCTTTGTAAAAGTTTAATAGGCCGGCGTTGTTTGGTGAACAACGACCTCTAAATGGATCACTTATACGCCACCTGCTCTCAACGATATTCCTTAGATAAACTTATTTAGTGGTAGAATATCTGTCTCATATGCCCAGTAATTTCATTGGCTTATATTGCCCTCTGTAATAATGTAAGTACATATTGCTAAGCTTGGGAACCTGCATGCCTCAGAGATTTTCTTGACATCATGTGAATTATGTGAAGTCTGCCAACCCGTAGTAGGCTAGCGTGGTGGACTAAAGCCTTGTCCCTCTCGTCCTGAGAAGAGACCCGTGCCCAACAGTGGGACAATGTAATGGGTTGATGATGATGATAATATTGCTTCGCGGCTGAATATTTGCCAGTTCCGTAGCGAACTCTTACCATCTTAAAGAGATGATAATAAATTACTGGCAAACTCCAACTAAATATTTATTATACTTTAACCCTCTCGTAACACACGGGTAGAGGACAATAAAAAAACAACATTTTTCTCTATTCGATCATAATTAAAAGTCAAAACATAACTAATCACTTTTTAACTTAAACCATTAATTCTAATCGACAGATGCATACAACTTTTTTAAAAGATTGTAGTTGAAATGCGTGCGTTGTGTGTTATTTTTTTGTTAGTGTTACGGTGCGTTTGTGTAATTGTTATAAATTGGATGGATTGGGCTGTGAAAGAAAAATGCTAGTGATGTGAACATTTATTTTGGTATGAGGGATGTCATTTTTTGTAGAGCGAGTGCTCAACACTGTGTTTGACTCTAAAAACCAGTAAACTCCGGTAAACAATGATATTCATCATCACCACACACCAACCCACTGTTCCTCTCATATTCCTCCCATTACATTGTCCCACTGCTGGGCACGGGTCTCCTCTAAAAATGAGAGGGAGAATGCTGTTGTCCACCACGCTGGCCTTATTCGGGTTGGCTTTTAACCATGATTTTTTATGTTTTTTTTTACCAGCATTGCACACTGATTCTCCCATTATTCTAGTGGTCATCATCACGTCTGCTACGTTGGAGGTTCTAAATTTCATTCCCAGGTCCAGCAAAGTGTTATGTTTAATGAAATTAGTATAGCAGCAGCTCGAAGTTTGGATGGCCGGTTAATGACAATTAAATAGGTTCGTTCCCTGTTACATGGGACCTAAACATACCAGTGAAATATAGGTATAGACTAGTACACTTCTGCCTTATCCTTCAAGGAATATAGGCGTGATGATAAGTTAAGTTATCGCACAGCACTATTTCCAAATTGGTTCGTTTAGGAAATCGTGACTGACGATAGTGACAATAACTGAACAAACTACTCTATACAAGTTATGACAGCGAGTGTTGCCAGCCAAAAACACCAGTGTTGCCACTAACATAATGAAATTATAACAAATCAGGTAAAAGCGTGACAGCGTTGTAAATGTGAGAATGTTATAAAATTTGTTACGTTTTAGTTCTGGGCGTTATTTTATTTGGTATTTAGGTATTGCCCTAACCCTTTATCGTGAGAAAAGAATCAAATGGAGGAATCATGCGTTTTGGACTGTTAAAAAGTAATTTACCTGTACTAAGCTTTTTTTTAATTCATGCTTTCTTACCAGGTTTAAAAACACTTGATCATCATCAAGAGCAATAGATTTAGTCTTACGTGTGTAATTTGTTACTTAACGGGTTAAGACGTTTTTGAGTATGTATTAGTTCCATATTATTATTATACTCTTTGTATTAGTTTCTCGTTGGCATGTCTACCCACCCACAGAATATCGACGTCAAGCAGCAGTATGCATACTGTTGCGTTTCGTACGGTGAGTGTGGAGCACTTGAGGCCCAATTCCTTCGTCAGTCCTCTTCCTTCTTCTTGTCTCCTTTTCCTCCCGTTTCCTTAAAGGCAGGCAGTGGCTTGGTTGTGTTGTCTTCTTATATAATATACGTATTGCAGTGTGAGCCAATAAATAAATTTTCTTTCTTTCTTTCTTTCAATGCTAAGCCAGTCTACAGGTGGTGGCTTGCTCGTCTGTCACAGTTAATAGTCTCGGCAACGCATCTGCAACTCCGTTGGTGTTGCAGGTATCCATGGGCGGCAATGACTACTTACCATCAGGTGGCTCGTCTGCTGAAAAGACAAGGTAAGATATAAACAAAGAACATAAGAGTTAAAAAAAAAAATGAAGTTCTTACCTACATATTTGGTTGAGGTAAATGTAACATGTTTTTTCTTACAAAAACAAATAATCAACTCTTTTTCCCACTTTATTATTGCGGATGTCTTTTATCGGAAAGTTGAACAAAACCAGTAACTAGCTAAATAGATTCCCCGGTGTGAAGTGGTACTACTTTATTGAAAAGATAAGCATATTTTGTCATGTTTCCGCAGTAACAACTTCATTCAAAACATGAACAAACAGGTGATTTTTAGGGTTCCGTACCCAAAGGGTAAAAACGGAACCCTATTGCTAAGATTCCGCTGTCCGTCTGTCTGTCTGTTCATCCGTAACCAGGCTGTATCTCATGAACAAGGATAGATAGACAGTTGACATTTTCACAGATGATGTATTTCTGTTGCCGCTATAACAACAAATACTAAAAAATTTAATAAAACAAATATTTATGGGGTCTCCCATACAACAAACGTGATTTTTATAGATAAAGGTACGGAACCCTTCGTTCGCGAGTCCGAAATTAAGATAAATATGGAAACTTGTAACGCAATGACGCGTTCTTGCGTTCTTTATAACTAAAGGAAATGTCACAATTTTGTAGAATGTAGATAAACTTATCATATACTTTTATAATTATGCTCCAACGCTTTGTGAAAACTAAATTAAAATGTGTTCAGTAGTTCTAGCACCAACTTTTAAAAACAGACAAAAAATCTAAAAATAATGACGGAGGCCTCCCCTAAATGTGCGTTATTTCACTCTGTATGAAAGACTTAGTAGATTAAAAAATGCAGTTAAACATTCCAGTCAAATTTTAACCGCATTATGAATTACGAAGCGTTGTCGATTAAAGTAATTTCCTTAGAGATAATGTCATTAACATAAAACCATAGTTATATTAGGGTAGCGACAGATGCGCCCCCATAGCGATACGATCTGCGATGCGTTCGCGCACGCGTCCCATGTCAACGCGTTAAGAGGAAGTGCTCAAAACGGGTTTTTTTAGCGCGTGGTTTTTGCTATGGGCAGGTATCCTATTCATAAATCTTTGTGGATAGAAGGCTTGTTTTTATTGTTTATATAAAAAAACGTCCAGTGATAGCCTTGTGATATGACCATAGGACTGCCATGTCAAAGGACTCGAGTTCGACCCTCTGACTTTTCGAAGTCATGTGCGTATTAATACTTAATTATCAAAGCGCTTAAACGGTGAAGGAAAACATCGTGAGGAAACCTTCATGCCTGAGGGATTTTCTCGATGGTGTGTGAAGTCTGCAAACCCGCAGTAGGCTAGCGTGGCGGACTATAGCCTAATCCCTCTCATTCTGAGAGGAGACCCGTGCCCAGCAGTGGGAGTGGGACAATATATGGGTTGATGATGATGATAGACAAACGTGCAGACGGGCCATTGATGGTAAATAGTCTTCGTCGTGGACACCTGCATCATAATAGAAGTTGCTGATGCGTTGCCGAACCTTAACAGCCCTGGACTGCAGACTACCAGCGCCGTAGCAACCTAGCGGGGAAAAAGCACACAAAGGTGGTCCTTTAGTATAACTTCCCCTTAACAACCGTACCGCGCGTGCCACTCTTGCGCATTTTTGTGACGCCCCATGGAGGTGTCACACAAAAACATCTTAATTTATGCTGTAACAGGCGTTATGATAGCAATGATAAGACACGGCTTAAAATATACTTATTATATTTCTAAACATAACGTAAAAAACCGTTCTAAAGTAAACTATTCACTTAATATTCAAATAAAAAGTAAACAGACGGACAAACATAGTACTTCAGTCACAATATCGTGCGGTGATCTAATATATAGCGGCCATTGTATGCAGATGCGCGCGCGCAGTAATTTACTCGCCGCATTTAGATAGATAGATAGATAGATAGAATATTCTTTATTGTACACCAAAAACAATGACAAGTACATGTTGTAAATTATAGATAAGTACAATGGGCGGTCTTATCGCTAAAAGCGATCTCTTACAGACAACCTTTGGATGGACTGAAGAGAAAAGAAGTCAATAACCAGGTAGTCTGGCATACATGAAAAAAAAAAAAAAAAAAGCTAAAATCTTAAAATAAAAACTTACAGTAAACAATGATATTCTCAAAATAAAATAAAATATTAAAAAATAAATAAACTACATATATAGGTACCTAAATAAAATAAAAAACATACATTAATAAAACACAATTTACTTGCATAGCAAATGCTAATTCAACATTGTCAATTTATTTTGTTGATGGATTGTGAGTTTATGAATATTTTTATGGATTATTTATTCAAATATCAAAATGGTATGTCACGGTTGTTGAAGCTTCTACAGATATCTATGTTTTTCAATTTTCAATGGATTCATAATATACCTAATGTTAAAAACAGTTGTTAGGTTTAGTAATGAAGAACTTGATAGTCTAGTGCTATGACCGTGGGACTACTCCGGCAATGGTCTTTAGTTTGAATCCAAGGCTTTGACTTTTCGAACTCATGTTGGAAGGAAAAACATCCTAAGGAAACCTGAATGCCTGACAGACTTTCTCGACGGTGTGTGAAGTCTGGAAACCTGCAGTGGGCTAGCGTGGCGGACTATAGCCTAATCCTTCTCATTCTGAGAGGAGTCCCGTGCCCAGATGAGGAATGATATGATGGGTTGATGATAATGAGGTTAAATAGTTAGGAGTAATTATGAACCCTATCAGGCACAACACTCCTATCAGGTACATCTGCTTACCTTTGAGGAATACAGGCGTGATGCTATGGTATAGCAAGTAGCAACGCGGATAAAGGATACAGTTTTTTTTCAAAGAGTTCGTACTCCGAGGGCTCTTAAAAATGCATTTCAAGAATTAAAAGTAACAACATGACAGTAATTATACTTACACAGTCCTTAAAACAGGAGGGTCGGCTACAAATGACCATAAATGGTCTAAGAACATACCGACACCATCAGCTGACGATGGCGTATGGCGCAATGTCATGCTAATTAAGAGGTATGTCATTTATACGACCGACTCATTAAGAACTTTTAAGGGGTTGCTTTATTTATGAGGGTAGTAATTGAAGCATCACAGTTTTTCTTATAAACGCGTAAATGAAAATTAAATGTGAGGAAACGGAAAGAAAGAAAGAAACATTTCCTCAACGTCATCAACCCATTACATTGTCCCACTGTTGGACACAGGTCTCCTCTCAGTACGAGAGGAAGAAAAAACTTCTTCTTCGAGAGGGAGAAAGAACCTCTAAGAAACATTTATTAGAATCAAATACAAATTAATAAGTAGTAATTATTTAACACTAACTTTCCGCCCACAGTTTCGCCCGCGTGGTATCTCGACTTTTCTGAACATAATATGTATGTTTTATACATATAAACCTTCCTCTTGAATAACTGTACTTATCTTTTAAAAAAAATAATTTCATGTGTGGTGTGGCCACGCTGTTCGCAGCATGAATGGGCCGGCTTGACCGGGGAAGTACCACACTCTCGCAGAAGACCGACGTCCGAGTAGTAGCGTTTCGTTACTGCGCTTCGTTCGGTGAGCGAAAGGGCCGGAGGCCCAATTCCTCCCCCAATCCCCTTCCTTCTCCTTTTCTCCTTCCCCTCCCTCTCCCTAAATAGGCTCGGCAACGCATCTGCAACTCCTTTGGTTTTGCAGATGTCCATGGGCGGCGATGACTACTTACCATCAGGTAGCTCGCCTGCTCGTTTGCCGAGTTATTCCATAAAAAAAACGCATCAAAATCCGTTGCGTAGTTTTAAAGATCTAAGCATAAATAGGGACAGACAGACAGCGGGAAGCGACTTTGTTTTATACTATGTAGTGTCAAAGTCAAAGTTCTTTATTGCTTCATGTGCAAATGTACGAAAGTGATGATACATACCATCGCGGGGGTATTTCCCAAACGGTTAGGCAGAGTTGTACTAATATACACCCAAAGTTCGCCGGTATGTTTAGCTCCAATGCGGTTTGAAGAATTATTCTTCCTATTCTATTACCTAAGGTAATTTTCTTAGACGATATTGTTCGAGAATTAGGTCATTCATTCATTGCCGTCGCGTCATCAATATCAGATACACTTTCACGTATAAAAACCACCTCACTTACACTTTCGAAATCACTTTTACTGTGACGCGTCTCCAAGGATGACTGCGTTCAGAAAAAAGTGGGAAGATTGAAGGACGCTTGTAAGCACGATCAAGGTTATTGGGATGAATGAAAAAAATCAAACATGTTTTGATTTAACTGTAAAAAATACCTTATATTCACTGAATACTTCAGTTTTACGTCAGTGTGCCGGTCTCGTTAGTCTAGTGGTGCTTAGTGCTGTGCTACGGTAGAGGTCCTGGGGTTCGATCCCCAGGTCGATCAAAGTGTATCTGAGTTTTTCTACGAAATTCTCAGTAGGAGTTGGGAGTCTGGATTTGCATCCGGTTAAAGGCAATAGGCTCGCCCTCTATTACAAGTCGTAGGACCTAAACATACCGGCGAACTGTGGGTGTACATTAACACACCTTTCCCTAACAGGCGTGATGGTATGTTATTCCAGTTCTACCATTTTAATAAAATTGGCTATCTAAAACCTAATGTCACCAATAAACGGTTAATTTAAACATAGGATGCGCTGTGCGCGGCGCGTGCGCATAATAATTAATTCAGTGGTACGCCACCAGGTGGCGTGGCAGATGGCTCGTGGTTCATTTACATTTCTAATGCAGATGGTTTGTGATCGATGATAAGCTATGGTCAGAGGCCAGAGGGTACTAGTTGTGGTGATGTTTTGATCATACTGCCATAAAATAAAGCATAATTATCATTTCACCACTGATAAGATTTGAAGACGATTTCGTGAAGCAGAATGTATAGGCTAGAACATTTTTGACTGTTGAGTGGTAGGACCTTGTGAGATCTGACTGGCTGGTGACGACCATTACGTTGGAGTCAGTCGTCGGTATGTTTAGGTCCCATGTAAAGGGGGCGAGCCTATTTCCATTGGTTAGTGGCACAAATCCAAACTCCGAGCAGCAACTAAGAATTTCACAGAAAAACCCAATAATACTCTGCTCGACGTCGTAGTCACACTAAGGACCACTCGACTAATAAGGCAGCTAATATTTAAAGAGGAAAGATTTGCTTGTTTTTAAAAGATAAACCCTGAAACTACTAAACCGATATTAATAATTCTTTCACTTTTAGAAAGCTACATCATTCCCTAACATAGGCCATTTATTTTCCCGTGGGATATCCGGACCTTTATAGGAATCTTGTAATTAATAAAAAAAGGAAAATTATTATAATTTTTCGCATTCGTTTGTAAAAATGAGTTAAATATATTTAGGCTTCAAGACAGCACCCCGGATTACTATTATTATCGTTTAAAAATGCTTTAAAAAAATTTCTAACTAAAAATGTGTTTTATAATTTGAACGAATACTTTGTGAATAAATAAGAACATTAATATATATATTAGTTATTATTATAATTGCTACACCCGACTGGGTAGGCTGTTGAGACTTATGATATTTCGTATAACGCCGTTGTTTGTACACAGTTTGAGCAATAAATATCTTTGTCTTTGTCTTATTTTAAGACTAAATAACTAACTAAAAACCCTGTATGGCAATTACAATTAACGGTCTTAAAATTATTTAATTGAAATAAGCACAATTATAATGATAGGCTCGGGTGCTTGGGGTCGGGGGTTACAAATTGGGGTGTAATATGATTGTCTTACTGATACGTAACTCTTAAGGTTACATTAATTACGACAGCTTTATTGAAACCATAGTAAAGTTGGAGTTTGTACTGTGTCGGTCAGAATTTTTGAGGTAAAAGAATTCTGCTGCCGAGTTTATTTAGCTTAATCGACCTATAATGTTCCCACTACCACGTAACTGTTTCCCACCACGTAACTCTTAAGGTTACATTAATTACGACAGTTTTATTGAAACCATAGTAAGGCTGGAGTTTGTACTGTGTCGGTCAGAATTGTTGAGGTAAAAGAATTCTGCTGCCGAGTTTATTTAGCATAATCGACCTATAATGTTCCCACTGCTGGGACTCAGGCCTTAAGATAAGATAAGATAAGATAAGATAATTTATTATGATAAAACATGAGTAACAGCCTTCTCTCGGTGAGAGGGAGTGGGTTGTGATGGCGTAATCCATCACGCGGGCCCAGTGCAGATTGGTCCTATGTCTTCGAATTTATAGTTCTTGGACATACCGGTTTCCACACAATGTTTTCCTTCACCGTTTTGGTAGGAGTGGTGATGAAATAATTTCCACAAAGTAAAGCGCCTGTCTGAGTTCGAACCTACGACTAACAAATCGTTAGTCGCCGGCATTACCACTGGGCCACCAACGATCCCGACTTTGTTTGATATACGATAAATGATGATAGGTATATTAAGTAAATGATATCTACTTATTTCTATTCTTATTCTTTATTGTAGGTACACAGAAAACATATAAAATTTAAGTAAAATAATTACAAAACAAAGAATGTACGGTCAGCAACGAAAGTTGCTGAACACCGCCAAGTTTTGAAAACAACACAGCACCAATACTTTTCAATAGATTCACTTAGGAAAAAAAAATGGTCCAGTATGTAGAAACACGTACTACTTACCACATCTCGGGTCAGTAAGTTTTGGATAATAAATATGTTTAAGTGTTTTGAGAATTCATCGTGTTCAGCAACTTTCATTGCTGACTGTACAAAGGCGAGCTTAACTCAAATTTGAGTTTCTACAAATATCTTTATCTTTTAAAGACACTTTTGATAGTAGTGTATTTGGCTTCGTCCACATTTATCTATCTTGTCATACATACGCGCCGGTTGCAGGTACTACGTAACCTGACCTTTTTGAATGACCTCACCAATAAGGTCGGTGCATGCGATGTCGTATGCAAGAATAGGCAAGAATCGTACCAAACGGCGTACCAAAGTTTCTACCTACCCCTATGCAAAGAAGGCGTGCGTGTAAGTATAATCCGTTCAAATGAGTAACCGTTTTATTTAACCTATTTCATACTTCTTTTTTACAGAATACCCCTTTTTAAATAGACGTTTGAACGGCTATAAATTACATTTAACGATACAACGTTGTGCCTTACATCTTGCAGAGTAAGCCACACTCCAGGTGTGGACTAAATTGGAAAAAAGCTCATTTGGAACCCTCCGCCGACGTCTTGAGTTGAGGCGGTAATGAAGAATTGATATTTGGGTAGACTTAGGAATCTAAGTTGTAAGAAACTGGTACATAATTAATTTAAATTTAATTCGAAATGAAGGGTGCTTTTAAAGGTATGTAATCAAGAAATGATGAAACCTTTTTACACTTAAATTTTATTGCGGATTTCTGTTATAAGCATTATTAAATCCAAGCCATTCGTGATCCAGATCCGCGATCAATAGAAGTTATTTAAATAACTAATAATCACAAAAGTACTAACGGCTTCCCCTCTGAATACTGACTATTGATTGCTATTTGTCAGTATCTTCTATTAATTACCAATAAGCAAGCAGCTTCCAAACAATATTCACCCTTCGCCCTATGGTGTTAAAGTGTCTAAATCTTCAACGGTGTCGTTATTTTCACCATTGAGTATAAATCGATTACGTATTTATTCAAGTTTATTTACTAGTTCTTTTGTCGTTGCCCCATCTAACCCTTCATAGCGCTGTTGCCAGATGCGTACGCGGCGGTAAGGGACCGCCAGGTGTGGTGCGGGGGTCCGATAGACCATTGTCTTATGATACAGATACAGATAGCGACAATTACAGGGTTCGTTATAGTCCGTGGAAATAATGATTAGGGAGTTCTTTTTCTACTATTTTGCTGAACGTTTGATTTTGTTTGTCTTGAATGGAAATGTTTGATTTGATTTGGATATGTTGGCGACTGTTTAAAGTGATAATTTATTTTAGGGATTTATTTGATTTTAGGAATATGTATTCAATTGAATACGAATTGAATTAGGCATCTAAAATAATAAATAAAAATACTATAAGAGACTCAGCTACACCAGATTATTTTAAAACATTTTAGGTTTTATTGTGTTATTGTTTTCAACAAATAAGATGACTGAATCACTACTATATTTTTTTAAAGAAAATGAAAATTATCTATGTTGGTAATCAACTTAAGTATTACTTAAACCACATTATAATAGTTAGCATTACATCATTTCCTTACCTTCAACCGTTTCCAGATGTATTCATACCAGTAATGGTGCCGCCAGGTGTTCTCAAAAAGCTTAGGGTCCGGTTCGACCGCACGTCGATCTGATTGTCTTAAATTTAGATAGCGGCAGTTATAGGGTTTATTATGGGACGAGAAATTATTAACTTTGTATGAATGAATTTCGTGAAATTTAACTTGTATGAATGTTTTTTTTAAAAACGAAGGAAGTCTTATTAAATGTTGGCGAGCGGAGACAGCTCAAAACAGGCGAGGAAAGACGATTGGCCATTTGATGCGACACGACAACTTTTTTAAGACAATTTTAGAACGCAAAATTGAAGGAAAACGAGGAAGGGAGACTAGAAGAAGTTTTATTGAACAAGTGAAGGGAAAAGTGGGAGTAGAGGTCAAACAGAAGGCAGAGAATAGAGACGAGTGGCGATTGCTCCACCGACAAGAGCTGCGTTCTTAAATGAGAGAGAGAGAGAATGAATTAAAATTTTCAGATCTTACCTAGCAGTGATGGACATGTGATAGACCTTTGGACTGCTAAGTCGTAGTGGAACTCGGGGTGGCTTAGTTGTCATGGCGTCTGGTGTACTTAACCAGAACGCCGGTTCGAATCCTGTCCGCAGTCGAATTTTTCCTTTACTAAAATAGCTTTATAAGAAAATCCTTTTTGGACGCAAATGAATCCACGGGAAACGGCTAGTTTTAATAACATTTTCGCTTGTTACTACTCGCTGGTCATAAATACAGGACTAACAAACTTGGCAAGCTTACTTCCCTTGTTGAAATATGGTCGTTGCATAAATTTAACGGTTCAAGACTAAGGGATAGGTTATATGACCCTACAGGATGCATGTTTGTGGCTTGTGCTATCGGAAATCACAAAAATATATAATTGTAAGACCAAACACAAAAATATATTATTGTATGTACCATTCTACCTACCATATTCTAACAAATCGGTATGTAAATTATTTGAATGTGGAACTTTACACCAAAGGATTCACCCTTCCATCAAGAAGTTAATTGTCCTCATGGTACTATGTCTACGGAAAAGAAATAGATAGATAGATTATTCTTTATTGTACACAAGAAACAAAATACAAAACAAACGTAGTAAATAGGTACAATTGGCGGTCTTATCGCTAAAAGCAATTTCTTCCAGACAATGGGTCTGGAATGGGTGGAAATGATTGGTTAAAAGATGGTTGTGAAATCATGATTTTCTCTCTTTGGCGTTTCTTCTCAGAGGTCAGATTAAGAAATGCCATTTAGATTTGGAAAAATTGGGAGGAAATTTTTCGGAGTGAATTCCTGGCTGCGGCCTTGCTGAACATAACATACCATCACGCCTGTTTTCCTTGAAGGGCTAGGCAGAGGTGTAATCCACAGTTCGCTGGTATGTTTAGGTCCGATGTACCTAAGGGGTACCTAGGGGGCGAGGCTATAGCCATGAACCGGACACAAACCAATACGTCGAGCTGCTATTGAGAATTTCACGAGAAAAAATCTAGAAGACTTCGCTCGACCTGGGAATTCAACCCAGGACCTAGAGTAATATTATAGGCTATTTTTACATACATTTTTTATAAACTTAATTTTTATTTGACTGCCTCATTAGTCTAGTGGTCCTAAGCGCGACTGCTACGCTAAACGTTCCTGGGTTCGTTTCCCAGGTCGAACAGTGCTATTTCGTTTTTCTGTGAAATTCTCAGAAGTAGGTCAGAGCTCGGAATTTGGATTTTGGGACCTAAACATACTCACGAGATGTGAATGTATATAAGTACACCTCTGCCTTACCTTTTCGGGAATACAGGGGTGATGGTATATTATTATTCTTACTCTGTCTGCAGTGATACATGAGTGCAAGCTACATGAGCTCTTGAACTCCAAAAAGGTGCATTGCACTAACTACCCTCCTTAAAGCATAACACAATAGTACCTACTTGAACTGCACACCTTCTTGAAAACTAAAGCGTGATATTACACAATATGTTAGCGCTAATCTCCGCAGGGGATTAATCAGTATATTTCTGCTGACTCTCATTTCTAAATGCGTATAGAAGAGCCCTCCCGTGGCGACTTGTCGAAACAACATTTTGTGATTGGAATCTGTCAAGTGGCGACATCTGTTATGGAATAGGGGCAGTTGAAAATATAAAAATGGGGTATTTTGAATTTCGAATGTGGCAATTTCATAACTATTTATTTTTTAATCTATGACTGCTTGTTCTGTTAGTAATAAGATATTTGTAATTTAATAAATCTGAAAAATAAAAATAAATAATTGCACCATTTGTTTACTGGCGAATAGCGAAACTGGTACTGTGTAATTCTGAGTAGCAGCTCAGAGTTTGGATTGTATATATCCGGTTAATGATTCATTGGTATGTTTAGGTCCCATATAATAAATAGTAGGCGAGCCTATTGGCATTAACCGGACACAGATCCAGCCTCCAAGCTACTGGGAATTTCATAGAAAAACCCAACAACACTTTGCTGGACTTGGGGATAGAACCCAGGACCTCTAGCGTACTAGTCGCGCTTAGGACCACTAGACTAATGAGGCAGTCTACCTTGTCGTCTAGATTGAATAAATGATTTTGACTTTAACTTTGTGAAGATAATAAATACCTCTTTATAATATCAACAAACAGCGAATCCATTAAACACATATCAAAATAAATACGCCATAAATCTTCAATACAATAACAAAATAATGTAAACTTCAATACAGTGAAATGCAGATGCAGTAAAGCTGTGCAGACAATAGCCAATCAGAGCCCGTGCCCCGCGCATGCGCCATCACTCATCCTCGAATTCCTAATTCAAAAATTTTCATATTAATAGTAACGCCAGATGTTACGGTTTTGCGGGATAGTCCCGATTTTAGTGATGGGTAGAACTTAGCTGTGACGTGTGGTTTTAGTTCATTATATCTTCACGCTTTCTATTACGTATCTAGGCAGAGGTGTACTACTAAGAAGATATAGCTAGCCATGTACCTATGCTGGGTCACCATAATATTGTAGAAGCATGAATAGATCGGCACGACCGCGGAAGTACTACCATTCGTTATGATATATCGACGTGAAGTAGAAGTTTGCACACTGTTACGTTTCGTTTGGCGAGTGTGGTGTGGAGGACCAGCCCTCCACACCACACTCGCCAAACGCCCAATTCTCCCTCAATCTCCTTTCTTTTCATTTTCCCCTTCCGTTCACTTTTCCTTAATAGGCTCGGCAACGCATCAGCAACATCTTTGGTATGGCAGATGTCCAAGGGCAGCAATAAATGCTTACCATCAGGTGGCTGGCCAGCTCGTTTGCTAAGTAACTTAAATAAAGAAAGCATATTGACAGTTGTCACTTACGTTGACATCTACGTTGTATGACGTCATCATAACTGGCTGGGAATGCAAACAAATGGAAGATGCATGAACCTACTTGGTACCTGGTTACCTACTTGGTAAGTAGACCAAGTAAACCTCTTGTTGTATCTTCCAATCGTATTTAGTCACTTTGTTTATAAGTATCGGTAAGGAATGTCCCGTTTATTTAAACGGTAAGTATGTTACCCTACTATTGACCAGTAATTAAGACCTCTTGTTTGCGGTTGCACAACGAATGACAACTACGACTCGCTTCATTGCTATTTTGAATGAATAAAAACCGGGTGCTAATTTGACAATATTGTCCATGTATGTTTACAAATAATGGCTGAAGACACGAGCCAAAGTTTGTATAAAGAAATTAACAAAGGATTTAATGAACTTGTCCCTATCAATGGAGAATAATTCAAACAAAACAACATTGTTATTAAGATTTACCTTTATATCTAAACGGGGGTTGGTCTAACCAGATATGAATGAATATAAGAAATTAACCTTTATTGAAACCTAAGGAAATAATGCTGATAAGTTTAGACTGGTTAACAGATTGTTTGTACACACAACACGTGACACTATTGAAACTATTATTGTACAACGAAACCACCTTTATTGCCAGGGTATACGGGCGTTTAAAACGGCAAATGGTAGGTACACCAACTTTTTTGCAAAAATGTAACCCTATTCATCCCTTAATTTGCATATCAAGAAATTCCTTTGGCTCGTGTAAACAATATCTTTTGTTATTGTTGATAAACAAGTGACACTTAAATACCAAATAATAGCTTCTTAATTTGACCTTATTTTTTTGGTCTACCTTTGACAATTCGCATTTAAGGGTTACCGATTTACAATGAACTTGTCTGGTTTGATATAAGGCTGTAGTCAATACACAGTAGCTATCTTTGTTCATATTCAAAGGCAATATTAGTTAGAGTATTTATTCGAACGGAGAAACTTTCTCTCAATTTGACAGACTGCTTTTGTAAGTAGATATATTAATATTCAGTTTAGAATATTCAATAATATTACTTTATTTTGTAAATAAGAACTAAGTATTTTAAGCGGCAGTAGCCTAATGGCTAGGAAGTCGGACTTGCGATGGGGTTGCCAGTTCGAAACTTACCGATTGCACTACTCGTTACACAAGCATTTAGATTAGCACGAGGGGTTAACAAGAATACTAGAATGTGCGAACCATATAGCTAGTTTTTTGAAAAACAAAAAAAAACTACACTAATACGATAAAGGAGAAATATTTCTTTGTTATAGATTAACTCTGAAATTACTGAACCGATTTTAATAATTTTTGCACTTATAAAAAGCTACATTATTTCAAATTAACATAAGCTATTTATTACCCTGATAAATAACGTAATCCCATGCAGGCAACGCCACGGGCAACTGACTAGTCTACTCTAAGATAAAGTATGAAAGACGCCTGACGATTTTCTTAAAACGCGAAGACATACATCTTAATTGCTAAGTCGTTACTGTAAGGAGCTGTTAAAATGATTTTGTTCGGCTCATCTTAATTTTATTTTCTATCTAATTCCGATTAGATTTAAATTCAAATAACCTTATAACGTAAATAAATAAATGCTGAAGTCTGGGCTTATCAAAAGTACTCAGTTTTTGATAAGAATAGTATTGTCTTACCTGGGTGGAACATTTATTATGCTCACATCCTTGCTTAAAATCTATTGTCTTATGTACTCTTTTGCACTATAAAAGTCAAAGTCATTTAAAATAATTTATTATTAATAATTACATAAGTCTGCAAAGATTGTTTTTGTGTTCTACATACAAATACAAACTTATATTTTGAAGACGCCTTGGGATTTTCTTAGCACTTCAAGACAGTGTCTTCCTTGCTTTGAGATTTTTAAAAGGCGTTTGTATTGTGTTTTACTTAACACTAGCTTTTATCGCAACTTTGTTCACGTGTATGTGATCATAAAAACATATGGCCTATATCATTCATAAGGGGTTAGTGTAGCTTTCTATCAGTCTAAGAATTTTCAGAATCCGTTCAGTAGTTTTAAGGATTACCTCCTACGAACAAACAAACAACGTCTCAAAGTTTACTTGTTTTTTTTTGTGTTAAACATTACGTACATTGTATTCCCCGACAGGTAGGTCAACGGTGTATTATTGTACACCCACACTACACCGATATGTTGAGGTCCCTTGAGCTTTGGGGCGAGCCTATTGCCATTAATGGGGCGCAAAGCCAGTCTCCGAGCTGCTAGAATAGAGTTTCATAGAAAACCTCAATAACACTTTACTCGACCTGGGAATCGAACCCAGTAATAGCAGGGGGTTACGGCAATAGCGAGCCCATTGCCATAACCTCCTATTACCTACATATAACCTAAACATACCGGTAAAATGTGGGTGGACATGAATACATCTCTGCTTAACCTTACCTACTTATTAGGTGGCTCGTCTTCTGACAGAAGAAATAAGCCATTATAAACTTAATGGTATTTACTATGAAATTTTCAGTAGCAGCTTACTTGTCTGGATTTGTGCCCGGGTAATGGCAATATTACATGGGACCTAAACATACCAGCGAAAAGTGGGTGTACATTAGTACAACTTCGCTTAACCCTTCGGGGAATACAGGCGTGATGCTATGTTAAGTAGGTATAGATGAGATGTCAGTTAGCAACAGTGCAGCATGAGTCAGAGTGTCGGAGCATTCCCGTCAATCTCTGACTCACGCGACTTCGCCACCCTTTCGTGCTTACGTTTTTTAATTTACTCTCTTTAGGGTTCCGTAAAAGCCATTAGTCATTTTTGTCATACTTCTGCGATGAGTAATACGTTGGGAGAAAGGCACGGAATGCAAGGTATGTGGATTATAGTGATTGCTTGTAAATTTACGGTAAAATAAACCTATTTTTAAACTTTCCTGGTAAATTATTTGAAGCTGTTTAAAATTGTAATTCTATAAGATACCATCACGCTTTTTTCCCCGGACGATATGGCAGTTCGCCGGTATTTATAGGGAGCGAGGCGAGCTGCTTCTGAGAATACACATACCATCACGCCTGTATTCCCTGAAGGATTAGGCAGAGATGTACTAATGAGAACACCCACACTTCGCCGGTATGTAATTATGTATAAACATGACGGCGAAGTGTGGCAATAGGGCGAGCCTATTGCCATTAACCGGACACAAATCCAGACACCGAGCTGCTACTGCGAATTTTATGGAAAACCCAATAACACTATCCGACCTGGGAATCGAACCTAAGACCTCTAGCGTAGCAGTCAAGCTTAGGACCACTAGGCTAATGAGGCTGGCTTAATTAGTACATATTCTATTCTAGTCTTAGTTAAATTAATGTATTTAAAAAATATACAGAAATTAATTTAATTAATTTTATAATGACAATAATGTTTACTTTATGAGAATCTTTACTGAGTTTTTTACAGCTCTTCCACAATGAAAAAAGGATCTTTTTTTTTTGCAGAATGCATGCGGAACCCTTTATATGTGCAGCACATTATACCCGAGTCGCGTGGGAGACGACCCGAAATTGGGAACCCATGGCTGTATAGGAAGTTGTTTGAGCCAAGAATTTCGGGACATTGGTTTTATTTGGATACTTATTTTTTTAATTCAATGTATTAAATGACTGGGCGACGCCGACGATGGAAGTTGCAATGGCTTGCTCATTATTGTCTTTGGATTTAAGCTTAGTTGTTTAAAACTCTATTCTCCAATATTTTTTTTTGATTTTGCATTTTTGTCCCTATATGACGGACTTTGTCCAGTGGTACTAAGCACGACTGCTATGCTAGGCATACTGGATTGGATTCCCAGGTCGATCAAAGTATTTTACTGCGTTTTTCTATAAAAAATTCAGTAGCAGGTCGGAGTTATGTTTTGTGTGTGTATATACATTATTAGATATTATTACCTACACCTCTGCTTAACCCTCCCACAAGCGTGATCCTACTCATGGTATTATGTCATAAATATACTAACGTAGGTATTACAGGCAGCTTGACGCTAGTTAGCCTATTGCCAATATTATCAGGGGCTAACATTCATACTGTGACTTGATTTAGTCGTCGCATTATCTCGTCTCCAACCATTTTCTTGACATAAGATTTGCGATGACAACATTATTTCGTGGTAAGAATTTCAGCCTAGCAGATCACATTGTTTCCTTTAGTAGATTGTTACCAGCTCAAACCCTGTGATTCTACTAAGAATTTCCTTACAATCTATAGTACTGTTAGACATGGGGCATTCCTATCGTCTTGATTGTACACACGGCTACACATCAAGCTATACAAGTCCAGTATAGGCTGGTCTTGCACTGTACGGAAAGCGTTCAAAATGTGAGGTCAATCGATACTGGATTTGTATAGCTTGATGTGTAGCCGTGCGTACAAAAAAAGGAATTGTAATAAAAAACTTTAGTAAAAGTTTCATTTAGTTTATTAACCTGGACACACAAACCACAACATTTGTCACTAAATAAAAAACTTTTTAATTATGCTATAATACACACTAAACTAAAGGACAGATTATTAGGAAGCAAGACCACTGAGAGCGGCCACAGACAATATTATTGCAGAGATCATAGACTAGATTCTACATGAAAATAAACTTAGCATATAATTTAAGAATATTTTTTTCAATAAAATATAAAAAAAATGGGTTCATTTATTGATGCTTGATTCGATAAGGGTCGGTACACAATACCGCGGTGCGATCATAGAATTATTTAATTCATGGAATGAGCGTTATCATGGATTGCTTTGACGCATCTTCATAAGGCAGTATTGTGTGCGGACCCTAAGTTTTTTTTGTTTACATATGGTAAAGGTTACATTGAACCAGAAGTTCCTGATAGTTGTTCCCCGGGGTCAGTTTAGACCACTTTGGGAATGACTTCATGCTATTCTGAAAAGAGATATTTCAGAAATGTGTCGCGCCTGGGCAAGCACTATGTACGCTTTATGTAAAAATATAGTAAAGAGTACGAACAAAAAAAGATCTGTCATAGTTGTCAAACGTCTTGTCAACAACTGCCATGGCATTGTAAAAAAAACTACTAATAAAATAATTTTGTACAATTGTTCCTACTTTTCTTCAAATTGATCTGTTTTGTATTTTTATGAAATTTCCCTTTTTTTATCCTACATACTTATTTACAAGTGTACACAGTGCTGGCCAAAAATTAAAACATCTTTGAGGAGCGCGTCATTTAAAAAAAAACTGCTAAAGAAGTATTTTAGAAATTACGTTATGAAAATGGCAATCAGAATGGGTAGGTAACAGAGATCGTACTCGTGTCACTCATCCAGGTAGATGAGCATTGATCACAGACTTATACAAACATTGCAGTTTGTTCGAAATAAGTAAGCCGATCGGAAGTTGTCTGCAAGTGGTTTAGAAGTGGTAAATTTTAATAGAAAGAGTGGGTGTAAAGATAATTAGAGTCGTATATGTTTCACATTTCTAATTATTTTGTTTAATAATTTCGATATTTATGTATTAAAACACTTAATTAAACGATTTTATCACCGCGGTAGTTCGGAACGGCTAACTTCCGATCGGCTTACTTATTTCGAACAAACTGTACCTTTAACAAGTTGAAACGCTATAAATAAATGTCAATTAACACTATACAGGATAGATTATACAGTTTGGATTATACACACTAATATGTCGTTATGGGGATAGACGGGTTATAGTATTTTTTTAGATTAGTATAGGCTATCGTTTCATTTACTTTCCTATGCCCAAAGAAAAAAGTAACAATTTTGGTATAGTTGTCGTCACCTGTATAATATATCAACCAGAGCTTATGCGATGTATGTACACACTAGTACACACGAAGGCTACACGTCAAGCTAGAGAAATCCAAAATAAGCTGATCTCGTATTGTATAGACTGTCCATATATTGAGAGGTCAGCTTATACTGGTTATGTATTGCTTGATGTGCGAAAGCTTTAACATTACGATTGCTGTTAAAATACCGAGTTATTGCTTGAGTGTCAATCTAAGACCTATTCAGGAAACCAATTCAAGTATTTACGATCCATTCCTCTTTACAGAGCAATTTACGTTTGTATACATTCATCAATGTAATTGCTATTGGTTTATTGGTTACTTCGCCGTCTTTATGTTGACATAATAGTGTTAATCAAGACTTATTTATATTTTGTACATGTATCTATCGAATTACTTGTTCAACAATAACTCCGTATTAAACGGTGTAAGCAATACATTTAACAATATTTAATAAAAAGCATGAAGAATTGCAAGTCATATATATTTATAAAAGTAATGTGGCTGAGCATAGAATAAGTATAACCTAAAAGCCGCGGTAAGACTTTTTTCAGTCTTTTAATAAGCACAAAAAATAAGCTTCTTACACATGTAATTTTATGCCATCCTGTTTCTTTTTAAGCCCAACATAATTTTTACAGGTATAAATAATATAATAGCACATGGTGGCATTATTAAATTAGATAATTGGATTTGACGTTCACAGAGTGTCTAATTGCCGAAATATGAAACTAAGTACTCTTTTAAAGACTAGTTTTTGTGGCTTTATTTTTATGTGTATTTTTATGTGTATATGGCTTCCAGGTTGTACGTATTCTAAGACAAAAGATAGTAAGGCATCAAAGACTTTTATTCGATCGAGAATTTAATTTAAAGATTATTTTGCTTTACAAATCTTCGTTTTCTTTCTTGAGCAGTTGTCACTTGTTTATATGACAGATCTGTCACTTTGGGAAAGAAAATAAAGATTCGTTAAAACAAGCTTTGAACTAATCGGTCAATAAAAATCTGCCTTTCAACAATCGGTTCATTTAAGTTACTACAATATTTTATATTTGGTGATTCACAACATTTTTGTAATTCACTGGTTATGACTATTACATTATTATAACAGTTTGTATTTATTAGCAATTTATTGCATATTACTTCATTATTTACAAACACCTGAATAGCTGATGTTTCAGCCAGTCTGGGCTACCCTTGGAACCCATTATATACTAAAATAATATATTTTTTATTAATATTTTCCCAAATTTAGCCTCTAATTATAATCCAAAAGTATTTTACACTTCCAAACAGATGTATCTAATAAGAACAAAATTAATTGTGAATGAAAAATTTATGTGTACTTAAAAAATAGCCCTTAGGAACACTTGGCACCTAAAATTGATTGCTTGATTATAAATATTCATAAAATTGATATTTTTTTTCAATAATTTATAAAAACGCATTCTTTTTACATATAGGGTTGAACTTTTAGTCGACTAATCTAGATTAGTTATAAGTTATACAATATATATATTAGGACGACTTTTACTAATTTTCTTTGTCACTGGCCGCGCCATCCGCATGTTTCCGTAATGTCCAATAATCTGTAAAAAAAGACAAAAAATATATTAGCTGTGTGTTCAAAATGTGAAACTACACTTTTTAAAAGTAAGTAGTTTTTGTGGATTCACTGTGCTTCTATACTTAAATATATTCTAAGACAAAAGGCACAGACGTTTAATAGATTGAGACTTTTATTTAAAAAACATTTTACAAAATGATGATACGTACAACTTGGGAATTTCCCAAAATACCGTCTTAATTATGGCCTACGTTGTCTGCCACTCTGTGCCTCATTTTAAAAGATGATTTTGAGCGTAAAATTACATTTATAACGTAATTACGGCAAATTCATATAGAAGTTTTAGTTTATGCTTAGAAATAATAATATTCCGACAAAAAATGCATAATTAACAGCGTAAGTATTTGAGTTGCGTTCGAAGTTCAAAGTCAGATCTAAATGCGTATAAATTTTTGCAGCGCAGTAGCGGTGAGCTGGTTACATTGTCACAAAAGCACCGACCGGGTGTCAATTTCAAGGGTTATACAAAACGCCACTTGCTTTTAGAACAATAAAAATGCTTGTTTGCATTTATTGTAATACATACATACGCAATGTTACGCGTATACTTGAGTTATGTTACCTTACTGTCGGCGTCTTGTAATAACAGAACCTAAGGTATGTATTTGAAAAATGATACACAATAATAATATTGTGATTTTTGTAATAGTAGGATTGTTTTGTTTACATGTATTGTGTGCTTAACGCGGCCAGTCTATGGACGGGTGATCAGTTTCAAGTAGCCAGAAGACCGAAAGTTTCATCATCCTTGGATGTCTAGGAAATGCCGATATCTAAACTTACTATCCTATAAACTATCCATGGATAAGATATCAGCATTTCCCAGACATTAGGTTCATCATCAACCCATTATATTGTCCCACTGCTGGGCACGGGTCTCCTCTTAGTACGAGAGGGATTAGGCTATAGTCCGCCACGCTAGCCTACTGCGGGTTGGCAGACTTCACAGGCCGTCAAGCAAAATCTCTCAGGCATGCAGGTTTCCTCACGATGTTTTCCTTCACCGTTTAAGCGCGTGGTAATTAATTATTAATACGCACATGTCTTCGAAAAGTCAGAGGTGCGTGCCTTGGATTCGAGACCTTTGACTTGGCAGTCCAATGGTCATATCACTAGGCTAGAACTGCTAACTACACTACTAGACATTAGGTTGCGGTAGAGTTTTCGTGTAAAATACTGATAGTCAGTCGCATCTGGTTATATGGAAGTAGGGTTGCCATCCGTCCGGGTTTCCCCGGATTTGTCCTAGTTTAGAGACCGTCCGGGCGGGCTTTCATTTGTGATCCGGGTTTAAAAGTTGTTAAGTCATCGGTCGCTGCTGAGCGATATAACATTGAAAAAGATTTTATTTTATTGAGTAACTTTCAAAGAACTGTCGAGATGTCCGGGTTATAAGCTCCAAAATCCGGGGATGTCACGCTTCTTGTCCTGGTAACCTGATTTTAGAGATGGCAACCCTATATGGAAGGCATCTGGAAGCTGACACTACTGGCATTAACTGCTGGAAAGAAGTAATGTCGATCTGAATATGTTGAAAACCCTAGTATCCATGACAACACTGGTAAATTAATGTACTTAAGTTCTATAATTTATCTAACGACCATTACTGTCACGTCTGTTCGATATTCAAAAACTTCAAAACCACATTTCAATCTCAATATAAAAATTATCATTGTCGTTCCATAATTGAATAAGTGTGAAGTTGCCACTCTAAAATAAACTAAAAGGAGCTTAGAAAGAGATAGCGCTATTCGCAAATAAAAACAGGTTTGGTCCCACTGTAGCTGACACCGAGAGAGAAAAAAAAAGTATCACGGACGTATTTATTGAGCTGAGGCAGACAGCTACCTGGGTTACGCGAACCCAACTTTGTGTGTAAGGTGGCGGTACCAATTATTATCATCCATTCGATTATTTGGGTGTTTGATTTTTTGTGACGTCATTATTACAATGCATTTGAATTTACGGTCGGGATTTTTTTAAAGAAGAATGGAATAAATTTGAAATTCGAGTTATTTGACAAACTAAGGTATGTGCTCGCTGTTGTGGCCATAACATCGAAATTTAAAATTGTTCTTAAATCGAATTAAGACCGAATGTTTTCCTCAACATACTGGCTGGTAACAGGTTATTTTACCGTTCGTTGAATTTTTTTACTCATACATTCGTTCAACAATGGCCGACGTGGTTTACCAGTGTTATTGTTTATGTGTTATTTTTATGGTACCGTCGCACGATTTACGTAAAAGGCATGATTTCTATACATTTTTATGTGTGATGCATCGTTGGAAGCGATTCTTACCATAAAAGAGAATGTTTTAAAGAGGTTGCTTGTGGGTTTTGTACGTCATTTTAATGGTATCGGGAATTCATACAATTCTTGGACTTACGTAGAACGGCATGCTTCAATTATATCTCAATTGAGCATTAAAATTGAAATATAATGTCGAGTGTACATTAATATTTATGTTTTTTTGGCATAACATAAATTAAGTTAGCTATTTGACTTTCTGCTTATCATCAATGATCGTCTGAGATGTTTTTATGACAACATGGAACCGGAACATACTCTGCATACCTATGCATGGAGGGGTCTCATTCTGCCAAGAATGGTCACAGGACTTAGAAAAGTCAGAGATGTGTACCTACCTTGGATTCTCGTCATTCATAACCGACTAAAAACCACATTTGCGTTCCCCTACCCTATAGATTCGTGACATTCGACATGACCAAATAAGTGTTCCTGTTAATTGTGTGAGTGTTAATTGTGTTTGTAAGCCGATATACTAATATTATAAATGCAAAAGTAATTCCGTTTATCTGTTGTGTTTTACGCCTAATTCGCTGAACAAATTTCAACAAAAACTGGAAAGGAGATAACTAATGTACTTAAGTTCTAACGCTTACGTAAGATATCTCAAAAATAACTTAGTAAATAGCACTTTCGGTATGCGAGTAAAGTAATAAAACACTAAATAACTGTCGTTTCTTTAGGAAAATAAATTTCTTAACTCATTTAAATCCCGTAGACCATTTATGCAGTAATAAAAACAACGCTAATTAAAAGCATGGCAGGTAATTGGTGCAGTTTCCTGTTTCCCGTGCTGGAAGAGATACTAAAGTCCAAGATTTTGTTTGTGTATTTTTTGTATCAACACGGCCATGTTTGTGGAGTGGGTAGGCAGGAATAGCTATCGACAGTGGATACTAATTAGATGTTTACCGTGTTATTTTTCATTTAGAATAATGTTCAAATAACACAAATACAGTCATGAACATATCTACGGTAAACAAAAGAAAACTGCCTGTCTGTTTCTTCCGGCAGATAACCTCCGAAACGGTTGTAGCCATTTTAATTGTATTTTTACTGGCGAATAGCTTATGTTATAAGGAAAAATAGGTTATTTAATATCACGATACAATCCTTAGGAGCCAAGTAAAAAGAAAAACACACCTCTCATAGAAACTTAATCCTATACATTAATAATTTTAATTGACAAAAAAAATATTTGTATTGACTCAATAATGGACAATATTTATGTCAAATAACTTATACCGAACGGATAAATTTGACGCTATGACAGCTTTAGCAAAGAAAATCTCTCAAAACGTCAAATTCATTCGGCTGGTTTAACCCGACTATTGAAAAATCAACTCTTAAGCAAATATAGTCTAGGGTCTAGAATCCTAGACTTGTATACCTAGCTTCAAGCTTTGTTTAAGTGGTGTCTAGCTAAGAGGGAAGTGCCTCTTTATGAGGTTAGTCTGAGTGGATGTGCTTATGCACTTTCGTCGCCTACGTCCTCTTGCAAAATATTTACTGTATTTCTTAAGATTATAAATTAAAGTCCCTCGCGCGCCAACTTGTGTTTGTTTTGTCTAATCTCAGAAAATACTGTACGAATTTTCATATGGTTTTCACGTATAGAAAGAGGGATAATCTAAGAAGGTTTAGGCTATAATTTGCAAATATACCCTTCTGCCTTTATTAGAGTAACAGAACCTATAGCAACAATTTTTAGTTTGTTTTTCTGTCTATATGTTTGTACACGCATCACGCAAAAACTACTGCGTGAAATTGGATGAGGTTTCACAGTTTTATTGCTGGGGGTCTAACTTCAAAACTAGTGTAAGTTTCATGTTGATTATATCGCCTAGAAGCCAATTTATAGTATTTGAATCCTTTTAGGACGTAATCAAACCGAGTAACGGCAAGCTTGTAATAAAATACAAAATAAAAATAATACATTCTCAGTGTAAGACGGTAAGAATCAGATAAATTTCGCAATAATGTTAGTCGGAAACATAACTTGCGTGCACATGATAAGTGTTGCCAAATGCTTCCCGGAACCCATACCGTGCTGTGTTTTAAATTTGAAGAATAACTGCAGTAAGGCTTAGGACACAAATGACTGTGTTGTGTACTGACTGGCAACTGGACACGCTTGTGGGTATATTCGACCACACAGTGGTAACACTAACTTGAACGTCAAAATTGACAGCAAAATCTTGCCATAAGAACCTATTTTAATTTAATTCTGTCTGTTTTAATGATCTTCTAATGATTTTGCCACACACTATATACATAAATCATATCATTCGCGCTAGCTAAATTAAATTTATCCATCGCTTAATGAAGAAAAAGGCATAAGTATTAACTGTCAACTAGGCAATACCAACAGGTGCAATTTGCACCTGCACCACAATATTTTGCAAGTGCTTTAGATATTTGATTAAAGGAAAACCCCCACAACTACATTTGCCAAAATGACTTGTAATTATTGTTTTGTAGTTTACACGTTTTGTTATTCGTGTATAAATAAGGCTAGCCAATGGCTGTTTGTTATTTTTATTTCAAGAAAAAGTTATCAAACTTGCAAAGAAGAAATTGCTGAAAGTCGACAATATTCAGTTTTATAAATAAATTCATTGAAGTTTAGATGCATTTTATTGGCTAGAAAAAACAGGCAGGTCTTCAATATTCTTTAAAAGATTTCTAAAATCGGTCACAGCGCACACAATCTATTCGTCGATACGACTCGCCACAGCTTTTCACGGAAATCATAAATTATAGCCTATAACATTTCTAGATAACTCCTCTTGCTATTGGTAAGAATTGTATGAGAATCCGTGAAGTAGTTTCTGAGATTAGCCCGAACAAACAAAGACTCGACGCGGCGGGGAATTTAATTTCTAATAATGTGTACACGGCCTTAATTTCCGAGAAGCGTGCCCGAACACTGATCCGATAGCTTATTCGATTTTTATTTTGAGACAATTAATTATGTGAGCATGAGATTATGCATACTTCAAGATTAGGTTATATCTGAACACGCAGGTTAGGTATAGCTAGCTTAATTAATTACTTAAAAAGTACCGGGTAGATATTTATTTGAGTTTAGATAGGACAAAATAAATATATTTATGATACCTATATCATAAATATATTTATTTTGTCCTATAAAAAACCCGCCTACAGTTTGTTCCAAATAAGTAAGCCGATCGGAAGTTGTCTGCAAGTGGTTTAGAAGTGGTAAATTTTAATAGAAAGAGTCGCTGTAAAGATAATTAGAGTCGTATATGTTTCACATTCCTAATTATTTTGTTTACTAATTTCGATATTTATGTATTAAAACACTTAATTAAACGATTGTAGCACCGCGGTACTTCGGAACGGCTCACTTCCGATCGGCTTACTTATTTCGAACAAACTGTACCTCTGCTGCCATTAGTTTTATAGCCGTAAGTGCGACTGGTAAGCTTGAGGGCTTGGGTTCACTTCCCAAATCGAGCAGTGTTATTGGGTAAGTAGCAGCTCGGAGGCTGAATTAGTGCCCAGCCATATTACCTAACCATACCAGCGAACTGTTGGTCTACCTTATATAAGTGCACTAATGCCTAACACTTCGCGGAATGCAGGCGTGAAGCTCAACAAGATTTTCTTCTATATCTCACATACACAAATATACCCAGATATAGTAAGCAGGCCTATTAGCATTGCATAGGTATATTTGTTAAGTGTGAGTATCGAACCTGCGACTTGTAGCACAGAACCCGATCGCCATTCGTGTCGTCATAATTCTATCTCCCAGAACTGCTTTCAAAGCATTATTACCATTTATTTAAAAGCAAGTCCATACCTACGATTATCCCATCGTTTCCTATAAGAAATTTTTATAGCTGTGTTTATGTACTTACTGCCTACAGTAAGTTTTGCTCAGGTTAGGTATAACTAAAGTAGGTCATCTAGCAACTCATGCGCAGGAGTAAATTACTGTAAGCCATACAACGCGCATGCGTAGTAAGCAACACATATTCATTACACACGCAATCTGCGTCTTTTCGTATAAGCAGCCGAACAAAATCTGGCGTTCTGATTTTCATACAGTTATTATTATTGATTTATATTAATTTCTAGCTTTCCGCCCGCGGATAATATATGGCCTGTGTCACTCAGGAATAATGTAGCTTTCTATTGGAGAAATAATTTTCAAAATCGGTTCAGTAGAACCAGAGTTTATCCACTGCAAAGAACTCACGTCAGAAACTCACAAACTTTACCTCTTTATTATATTACTATAGAACTATAGATAAATTAATGGTTTTTCTTCAATATCTGTAATTGTAACTTTAACTAAGTATTACAACTTTATTATACATATGAATATAATGCAATGACCCGACTCTGCTTAGTGCCTTTCACCTGGTGAGTAATCAATTAATTCTTAAAAGTGTCTATAGACTGCAGAGTATGTAACTAATAAACTTTTTTAATTCATCCGCCATGTTAACCTCAATGCGATTCCAAGCTTCGTATTTCAAAATCCTGTCATTTATGATGTCAAAAGAGTATTTCAATAAAACCTCTTTTTTAATTTTAAAGCACATTCTACATTTAAAACTTCGCAGAAATGATCTCAATCTGTTTTTTTTTTCGCTACAACTAGTCAAAGCAAGTTTTTTAGCATCGCAAAATCCACATATAAGTTTACATACATAAATATATCTACTTAGGTTGTTCACCCTGGTTCCCGTTAGTCGAATGATACTGCTGGCAATGTTAGTAAACAAAGTATACACGGATTTCTTCGTAAAGTGATTCACTTATCGACAATCACGACTTTCCTGAAATTTATTTAAGTAGGTTAGCTTATAAGACGACTTATAAAATGAGGTTATGGTGTTGAAAAGTTGTACCAATGACAACACTTGAAGATGCAGTTGTACTACAAAAATCAACGTTATTGCGACGGAATAAGGTCGGTACAGGGGTAAACTGTGTAACATGTACAGTCTACTTACTTTCGAGTTTTCGAATCAGCGTAATTATGAAATTTGGCAACACCTAGTGAATGTAAATTACACCGTGTATTTTGTATAGTTACATAGACTTGCGTTCGACTCTCCGGTAGAGCAGTGTTGTTGAGTTTTTTTATGAAATTTTCAATAGCAGCTCGGAGTTTAGATAAAAGCAAAGCTGGCCCCTATTACATAGGACCTAAACATACCGGCAAACAGGAGTCAAACCTGAGTCCCTCCGGTTCAATACACTGGACGCTTTAGCAACTAAGCTACCGAGACTACTGCCTGTGATATCGAATTTCTGTTCCACATTCTACATCTTAAGGTGACGTCAGCAACATCCATTAAAGAGCTGGGAATTTATTATCAAAATCGTCATTGAGTGACTTTAGCATATTGTAGCATTTTAGCATTTTGACAGAACTTTCTACCAAATCTGTCAGTATTTACCCCCGACGCAAGAACGACGGGGTGACACTTTGACGTGTCTGTGTGTGTGTGTCTGTCTGTGGCATCTTAGCTCCCGAACGGATGAACCGATTTTAATTTAGTTTTTTATTGTTTGAAAGGTGCATTAGTCGGGAGTGTTCTTAGCTATGTGTGATAAAAACCAGACGAGATATAAGGCAATCGTCGGGGGTTTTTAAATTTTTAATTTATTATATTATTTAGATTGGACGACTATTCTGATACAACTGAAGTAGCTCGGCCCGTAAACTTAAAAAAAAACTACGAGTAAACCGCAAAGTGTTAATATGATAATTTCAGTTTTATTACTTAAAATTAAGTAGTTAGCATACATATTCATGATCATTAAAATATTAAAAAACCTGTATTTGATTTTTTTTATAATAATTATGGAACATCAAAAAACAATCTTCTAGACCTCTTAGACAAGTTAGAAATGTCAGAATCGAATTATTCAAATCGACTGAACAAGTCGAAACATGACTGCAATACAAACGTTTAGAAATAACCTACAAATCGAATCATATCTTATCCTATATTGTTGAAATCCCTTGTCGATTCGAACGAACTTTGAACGTCCCTTTACAAGATTGTCGCAAATCTAGGATAAATATATGTAAAGAAGCTTATGCAGGGGAAATGGGTCAAAAATCCTATGGATGTGACCTTGGAAGAGATTATCTCTTCCGTGGATGTAACTATAGGCCAAGGGAAGGTCGCATCTTTAGGTGGTCGCAAGATGTATGAGAATTTTCTACACTGCAAAATCCCTTTTGTATTTTGTATGTTGATCTATGTATTCCCATATAATCGATAGATCAATACCCACAACATCTTACATATAAAATATCAGCGACACCAAACTAACAACGGATCATAGATCAAATGATTAATTAGATCAACAACTCCTTTTATCACTTTTCTATCTATTTGGTATATGACCAAATTTGTCTTGCTTGTCTTGCTTTTGACTGCCTCATTAGTCCAGTGGTCCTAAGTGTGACTTCAACGCTAGAGGTCCTGGGTTCGATCCCCGGGTCGAGCAAAGTGTTATTGGGTTTTTCTATGAAATTCTGAGTAGCAGCTCGGAGTCTTGACTTGAGCCCGGTTAATGGAAATTGGCTCGCCTCTATTACATGGGACCTAAACATACCAGTGAAATGCGGGTGTACTTCAGTACACCTCTGCTAACCCTTCGGGGAATACAGGCGTGATGGTAGGTATGTTATACCAAATTTGAGATGTCTAAAAATTCAGTTCCCGTAAGCTACATTAGATTAAAACATTGCGAATCTTCATAATGATGAAGAAAGTGCTCAAATCATATCAGTTATATTTTTTTAAAGGACATTAAAAACTCGTGCCTTGTAATTAACAAGACTAAAAACCAAGCCTAGAACTAGAATGATAGGAAGTGAGCCATTTTGGATATGGATTTAGATTTATTATTCCAGTTTGATAAAAGATTAAAGCTAGTATCAAATTCTAAAGATTTTTTTTACAACTATCAAAGATTTACTGCCTTATTTTAAAATCGAATGATGATAACTTAGTTGAAAATTTATCTACCACCAACGTCATCACGTTTTGTTACTTTTAGCTTTTAACTTGCTTGTTTTATTATTTCTTTTATTATGCCTTGGCATGGAAGAGCGGAGTCTCCTTACACAGGCATTACTTGCTTAAAGGGAGGCCCCAATCTCAAATGTTTCTAAAACCATTGTTTAAGAAAAATAAACTATTTTGTATTTTTGTATTTTGTATTTGTATCAGTCGTACGTTTGGTTTTTAAGGTTCCATTAGTTGCTCATTAGTCATCGTGTTATTTCTGCTTCGGTATGTACAAAGATATACCTAACTTAGATCATATATCTCAGGTTGTGCCGAAGCAATATAATTATCTTTGTGCCGAAGCAAATCAGCGTAGGATTAATTAAATACCAGTGTACACTCCATGAAATTGTAGTCTTCATACTTTTACCTTAAAACGTCTTAAGGTTAAATTCTTGTAGGTACAGTCGCCAACATATCAGGTTATACAAAACTGACAAATTTCTCCAAAGGATTTTAAACCCTAAAATGTTTTTGATTTAGTTCAAAATCAACTGAGAACATTTGACATTTTGTGCTAACTTTATTGTGCTGGCCTGACTTAAACATGGTAGGTACCGTGACAATTAAGACCATTAACTCCTATAAATGCTCATAAGTATTGATACGGTATTTAAAGTTTATCCAGTTATATCATGGTACTTTCTGCCGGAACCGCCGACATACTGGATGCAGTGTACCTAATTTCAAATATGATCTATGAAAGGAACGAACATGACGAATCGGTTTAACTAGACAGTGTGACCGAATGCAAGACGAATGTGGAATGCCGAGAACCGTGCCTCTCTCCCTAGAATTGGATCTGGACTACGATTTGACGATAGCGGTACACCGCTTTGAACTGTATTCGTATTTCCTGGAGAACTGTTCGAAATAACTTTGCGTGTCTGAAGTTAGCCGTTCCGAAATGCCGGTAAAATCACTTTATTATGTGTTTTATACATCAATACCGAAGTTGGCAAGGAAAGTAAGATATAATAACGAAATAAGAGTGGAGACCGCGTTTGGGCAAACGTAGTGTGGGACGCAGCGCGACATGATGGACCGACTATTTGAAGAAGGTGGCTGGCAGCGGATGGATGCGAGCTGCCCAAGACCGGGATGGTTGGTGCTCTTTGGGGGATGCCTACGTTCAGTAGTGGACGGCAATAGGCTGTTAAGATGCAGGAAAAGAAATACGAACGAGAAATAATTTACGACACCAATTGTCTTTACATGGGAACTCTATATTAAAATTGACCACTGCAGAATTCACTTGCAATATTAGTTATTTCGAACAATGAGTAGATAATAATTGAAATAATCCGAATAATTAGCTAGAATCTTTAATAGCTACTGCGTCTATGACAGACGAGTTAAGTCGTAGAGAGAATGCAACAACATTTGCTCTGAGCGAAATCCATTTTTTTTGGGGTGTGGAAAATGATAATCGTCTACTACGTGAAGACGATGATGATGATGAGGATGATGACTCAAACTTACCCTGTCTCCTACAGGGTAAGTTTGACTCATCATCAAACCCATTTACTGTTCTTATGCTGGGCATCCTAATCAGGCTTTAGTATAGCACACTGCAGAGCTAGTCTCGACTAGATCTTCGAGCATCCCAATCAGGCATTTAGTATACCACGCTGTCGCGGTATTCTCGATGCCAGGTTCTCAAAGACTCTTCACATACCTTTGAGAATATCTCTTAGGCATATTAGCCAGCCGGAAAATTACCTTCCCTAGCTTGGCTCTGGCCATGGGATTATTGTTATTTACTAAGACCACGAGAGCTTAATATTTAGGTACCGCAGGTCTGATACGACAGCACGAACTATAGGCTGAAAACTGCGATTTCAGTGTATGGGTATCCTCTGTTTTTTTTAATTTGTATTTATTTCGTGGACAATAGTGTGGGTTACTTGTTTATCTATGTATCTTTATATATATTTTGTTAATATGTAACATGTAACTGTTTTTCTTTGTCCCAAATAAATAAAATAAAATAAAATTATGTCAACATTCGTATTCTGAAAAAGAAAAAGCTTGCAGAACTTTGTTTGTAAACTCAATAAATCATCTTTTACCAGAGTCTAATAAAAGACACGCACGCTTGCGCCTACGCACGAATTACGAACACAAGCTAATAAATGTACGGTCGCCAGCACATCAAGTGACCACAAAATGAAAAATTTTCTCAGTTGATTTTGATCTTAATCATTAACAGTTTAAGGTTTAAAATCATTTGGAGAAATTTGACAGTTTTGTTTAACTTGATGTGCAGGTGACTGTACGTTCTGTTCATCTATTATTCGATCCCAAATTGAATACACAATCTTCGGATCCTTTTTATTGTAATGTAAACGATGTAATGTTATGTATATTTGTATGAATAAATGTATGTATAAAGGGTGTTTTCTCAGCGTGTGCCGAGTCATTGTATGTTATCGGATAAAGTCAAACAAGGAAACCGACAGTTATCAGGGCACGAGCGGCCATCGAACCCGGGACAATACCTTTCACCAAGCTCTGTGTTACATGCATAAGAGGTCACAGCGATACGCCCTTTAGATACTTTGTCAGTTTTCGGATGGGGCAACAACTAAGAATTAAAGACCCCTTATTAAAATATGGCGACGGGAACATCGAATCGTAACCATAGGTACTTACTTAACGTTTTTTATAAAGTGTTACAGAAATTAACAATATTGCCTATTTGAACTAGACTTTATCATATCTTTTTGTATTTTTTAGGCATTTTCCATGCAAAGATTATTAAGTTCTTAACCAGAAGACGCAGGTTCGAATCCTGCCCGCGGTCGTATTTTTCCTTCACTAAAATAACTAGACTTTATCCTTTGTAAAAAAGAACCTTCGGAAAGATTTGAATTTTGAATCAAAATTTAGAATTTCCAACTTTTCTGAATATCAAATTCAAATTTTGACCTCATTCTTTTTTTAGAATTACCTAATCTAACGGTGTGACCAGTGCAGCCTACATCGTAAGTAAAAAATATTCGATACGGAAAATTACTTATATGATTCCGTAGCAATGTTTTGAGATAAAACTACTCGACCATGAAGAGCAAAGCTAATTTTGCATCGAAGGCTTTTCGAAACATGAAACATGTTTGAGCTTGAATTGTTACTAAAAATAGGCATATCAGTTTATAATCGGTAATGTAAGCAAAATGGTTATTATTATAGTAGCAACGATGTCTTCCAACTGGTTCTAATAACTTGGCTCTCATTTTCGATCCCAAATTAATGAGGTTTTATACAGGTTGTTAATTTAGTCACCTTGTTTTGTAACACGGAAAATACTCCTAGATTATCTGCCGTACATTTGTATCTAAGACTAGAATAAAAGCACATTAGATATTTATATGAATATTCATATAATCACAGTATAAAAATTTGCGAAGGATGCTGTGGAATGGGCCACACTGTAGATAGTAATACTAATTACTAAGATATATAAAATTGTGAGGCGCTGGCGCTTGGCGCTCTTTGGGGGAGGCCTATGTTCAGCAGTGGACGGAAATAGGCAATAGGCAGTGAACACATCCTCAATATTACTACCTTGAAGATTGACAACTTCTAACCTTAATCTAGAAATGTTAAAGTTGAAAATTTTATAACTGTGTAACTTAGAATAGCTTAAAAGAAAGCCCAACTTGGAAAGCACTTAATTTCAATGAGTTAAAGTTGAAAATTGGTCAATTGCCTGATGAATTGAAAGTGCACGCATGACCTCGTGTTCAGGAAGCGCGTGCGACTACAAGACTAGACCAGTAATGTTATCTAGTCACTAGATTAAAAACTTTGACCTTCATAATCTGGATTTCTCTAAATTCAGAAGTTCGATTTTGCTTATTTAAAATGTTAATAATTGACGACTGGAACCACCAAAAGATCATCGCATGGTGATAATTACGTCATTGGAATTACATTTTGATCATTTCTTTCAACACACGATTACACATCAAACTATAAAGAAACATAAGCGGACCTCAAAAAGTCTATAATACAATACGAGGTTAACTTACGTTACTTAGTACTGTATTTTGTAGTTACTACTACAAAATACAGTACACGCAGGACATGCTAGCAGGCACTACTGTGCCTGCTAGCATGTCTACATGAAGCATGAAGACTACCTGGTTATTGACTACTTTTCTCTTCAGTCCATCCAAAGGTTGTCTGTAAGAGATCGCTTTTAGCGATAAGACCGCCCATTGTACTTATCTATGATTTACAACATGTACTTGTCATTGTTTTGGTGTACAATAAAGAATATTCTATCTATCTATCTATCTATCTACATGCTAGCATGAATGGGTCAGCACGACCGGGTAACTACTACCCTCCCGCAGAATATCGACGTCGAGTAGCAGTATGTATACTGTTGCGTTTTGTACGGTGAGTGTGGAGTGCCGGAGGCCCAATTCCTCCCTCAGTCAGTGGCGTAGCATGGGTCACTAGCACCAGGTGCGGATCCCGAATTGCCGCCCCTTAATTTTTTAAATGAATAACAAAAAATGTAGGGCATGATAAAACTAAACTGAAAAGTAAACAAATGTTCTCACATAAAAAAAAAAGTAAAATTCATTGTTGATACTGTATTTTATTCCACAACGAAACAATCATAAGATACTTGTTTTTTTAAATCTTTTTTTGACCACCTGTGAAATGCCGCCCCCGCCAAAGTGCCGCCCGGTGCGGACCGCACCCCCCGCCCCCCCCCCCCACGCTACGCCACTGCCCTCAGTCCACTTCCTTCTCTTTTATCTCCCTTTTCCTTGGCTCGGCAACGCATCTGCAACTTCTTTGGTTTTACAGATGTCCATGGGCGGCGATGACTACTTACCATAAGTTAGCTCGCTTGCTCGTTTGCAGAGTTACCCCATAAATAAACCTTGGTGTGTAATAGTGTGTTCAAAATGCGGTTTGACCGTCTAAACGGTGTCGTGTCGCAAGTCACATCATTGCGTGTTAAAATTTAAGCTCTACCCGATTTGGTAGTATCACGCTATAGCGTGACCAAAGATGTGTGGGATAATGTCAGACAAAGAGTGTCAGTCATTGATTATACAGGAAATCAGAGGTCCAGATTAATTTATTTACATGTCTGAATAACATAACGGGATTTCGTCAAATCGCTTTTATCGAAAAATTATGTGAAATCAATTTATATGCGTTAGCGTGTAAATTTATTCAACTAATTCCATTTATAAATCATCACCTTCATTATTATCTTCCTATATATAGTATGTTGGCACGTTGAAAAAATGCAACGAGTTTTATCAGAGCAATCCAAGCCAAAACAAATTAATTATCTTTAGAATTTTTGTACACTCAACACGCGTAAACTACTGCTCGAAATTGGATGCAGTCTTCCAACTTATATTGCTGGAGGCCATTTAGTTACGAAAAACGTAAAACATTGACTTGTAACAGTTTCTTTAAAAGATCTACATACATATACCATCACGCCTGTATTCCCTGAAGGGTTTGGCAGAGGTGTCTTAATGTAACCCGCGCTTCGCCGGTATATTTAGGTCCCATGTAATAGGGTGCGAGCCTAATGCCATTAACTGGGCACAAATCCAGACTCCGAGCTGCTACATAGGATTTAAAATACACTTTGCTCGACCTGGGAATCGAACCCAAGACCTCTAGCGTAGCAGTCGCGCTTGGGACCACTAGACTAACAAGCAATACGCCAATACAGTAATACAGCTAATCCTACTAATCCTACTTCCTACTAATATTATAAATGTGAAAGTTTGTGAGGATGGATGGATGGATGGATGTTTGTTACTCTTTCACGCAAAAACTGCTGAACGGATTTTGATGAAACTTTTCAGTATTATTGTTTATACATCAGAATAACGTATAGGCTTTAATTTATAACGATATTTTGGGAAATTCCCACTGGAAAGGTCTATTCCACGCGGACGAAGTCGCGGGCAAAAGCTAGTATAGAAATAAATATCATTAATTAAACTGCTAGTCACACCTAGGCTGAAGTATAAATGCTATCTGCTAGACTTAAACAGCCAAGTGCTTAAGATGACATAATACAAAATGAACTAGTTCATTGCACTTTTGAGACGGTCACGTGGTACGACAATCTCTTATCCCAGTGCAATGCTATACCTAGGTAATAGCTATATATCACTATTTTATGGCAGATAGCATAACGATTTTGAACTTTAAGCCATTTTATTAAGAATGCATGTAGTTTGACACCGCTGCCGTTTACACGGACTAAGCGACTACGTTTTTGTTAAGTATTATAAACATCAAATTTAGATTCTAGGTTTTAATGATATAAAATTTTTATTAGTTTTAGTTTTTAGATGTAAATTATAAGACTAAAAGAGAAAAATGTTTGGAAGAACTGACTAAGTCTAGCTTAAAAGTTACGAACTTTAATCATAATAGGAAACAAAATACAGACATAGTTAATGTCAAAACTAAAACAAAGTTTTATAAAATGTACAATTTTATTTTACGAGTATACCGTTTACTGAAAGATGGCACACAAATGATTGAGGATGTACAGTCGCCAGCAGGTCAAGGTATACAAAACTGACAAATTTCTCCAAATGATTTAAAACCTTAATTTGTTGAAGATAAAGTTTAAATCAACTGAGAAAATTTTACATTTTGTGGTAGGTTGATGTGCTGGCCGCCGTACCCAACTCAAGTTCAATTTCAAATAAGCTTCAAATAAGTCTCGTTGCACGCGTCAATAAGGTTAATCATTGAGAAGAATCAGATAACTAAGTCTTCACAGATGTCATCGCTTAGGTTGTCGATGAACATAGCAAATAAATGATTATGTTAACAATTAATAAAATAAAGATTTTATACTAACTACGTCTAAAAATGGCAAAGGCAAGAAGTCCTTACGAACGATACTGCTTTCTCAGAAGCCAAACTAATGCATGATAGCATAGTTCAAGTCGGAGATAATGACAGCGATTTCACAGTTCTTCATATAGACTTAATTGAAGCTAATGATTGATCTTTGAATGATTCTGATCTTCAACAATGACACCCATCAAATGCGGGTATATCCAGACACCAGCACAATAATAGTCCCTAAATAATAATACCATAGTCAAGTGCTCTCATAGGGCACGGTTGGTTGCGTAGGGAAACCGTCACGGTGTGCCTGTTCTGGTTGAAGTAACCACAGAATTTAAATGCCTCATTCTTATTATTGTCGATGAGAAACTTTTTGAAATTTAACGGTCGTTGGGGAGGTTGGAGGGAATGGACGTCATTGGTGGAAGCAAAGATAAGTGATAGATACGGGCACCTCATTGGTTCGGGGACAAATTGGAACAAAATGTTTTTCTAACTGTCCAGTGAGCAGGTGAAGGTTGAATAGAAATTGGAGAATGAAAAATTTTTTCAAGGTTTTGAAGCAGTAAGTTAGTATTAAGGCTGATGGTTCAGCTTCGGACGCCAAATTGGTTTTTCCCAAATTGTTCGTGTAGAATGTGTTACATTCTAGACAACTAGTATTACATGGCAATTTCTACTGCCATGTAATACTGGTTGTATTACATAGCAGTAAATTAATTGCGACATCACAATAAATTAATCGCAATTGAGTTCTACCTTTGTTAGAGTTAAAGCTTCAAATATATAATTATAGTTCGAAATTATGCCCGAAGACATCAAAATGTCTATCACTTTTATATCAAACACCGACATTAACTTCCTGATATTGTTCTATTGTTAACGATCGAAAAAATTCTCACACCTTTTTTGTGTTTCGTGATCTGATAACAGCGAAGCTTTTTCTTTGATGTTGTAAGAAAGATTGAAATAATAATATCTTGAAATTTTTTGTTTGTTTAGCGACTAAGTGAGCTATAAAAGCTTTCTTACAATCTTTTATATTTATTTCAATTATTGTTTACAATTAGGAACATTTTCAGATTCAATCTTTGTATATCTATCTTATTCGGGGTGATACTAGATAAGAGAAATTTGTTACCTGTGGTTAACCAGTAGTAGGATTAAGATTTTGTTCATGCTGTTCCGTCTATCGCATGTTTATTTAAAGAAGTTAAGTGTGTCTCAAATACCAATTGGTTCATCTAAATTATTTAATGTTTTATAATTACGAACATGTATTTAATATTTACGTAATTTTCAATTTGCAGTACCTAAATCTAAGCTTCATCTTGCATTCGTCAGTTTCGTTTTACAAACATTTTTTTTTACTCGGTATGAACAATGTTATAGTCCTTCTTAACTTTTAAAATAACTGAAAAATCACCAACCGGTAGGTAGGCAACGAATTTCTTCCAAATTTTTAATATGGATGACAAAACCGATGATCTAATGAAAGTGTCCTTTTTTGTCCATGAGTCAGAGTTACGGACTCGTTCCAACAGGTGGCTTGGTGAAATAATTGCGTTGTGTCATAGGCCTGTGTATGGCGAAATTGATGGCGTTGAGTATGATGTAATTTTAACGACCAAAGACCAACGGATTGTTGTTCGAAGTGCTTTGAAAAGAGTAACTATTTTAAAATCAAATAATGATTTAAGAACTATTCAAAAAGTTTGCTTGTCTCCAAAATATAAATGTAAGGTGTTGTGTTACATTTGATTTATCATCGCAATGATAATATTTCTTCTGTTTGGAGTTGGAATAATAAAATCTTTATTTTTTATTAATGGCTATTATGGTTATTTGTACTTCATTTTAAGTATTTCGATTTCTGCTGTCTTATAACCATTTATTATCATTACAATATTATTACCATAAGGATATGTGTCATCTATTGTGTCAGTAATATTGGTTTATTTAAAGATATTTCAGATTACGATGTCAATTTTTGTAATTTGGTAGAATTTCTCATGTATAAAATTTGCTCTCATTACAACGAAATACAACATTTCTTTTGATAATGTTTCCACACTGAACAAACTTCGTATGGTTGCGTGAATTTATTCTACGCATGGCAAACCGCCGACATTGCATAGTCCGCTACTTTACAAGGCAACGGGAAGGAGATCTGCATTTTTTTAAATGTTTTTCTTACCTAATACTGTCTCTTTAGCAGTTCAAATATTTCATTCTATCAAAAGAAATATTTCTTTCCAAAGCTCATTATCATTAGCTTCAGCATCAGCTTCTCGACACGACAAATTTTCCATAGTAAGTAGTCATATCAAAATTGTAAGTACAAAAATTCAAAACTTTTAAAAACAAATTTCACTTTATTTATCAGAAAGATTTAGCCAAACATGTTTGTATGACATAAAACCCTACCTACATCCAATTGGCAAGCAATTGAGGTCAAGAGGAGGACACACCCATAAGTTGTCATATGTATGTTTATTTACTTTGCTCATACCTGCGCATGTGACAGCAATTGAAGGAGCAGAAGGTACACTTAGAAATGCATCATCAAGGTTTACTTCCAATGGAAATAATATTTAAATAAAAAAATGTAATATGGCTTTAAGTAATAATAATTACTGAAGAATTATTAGACGTTTAAATAATGCCTAAATACGTATGTACATTTATCGCGCAAATCTTTGAAAAATAAAGTATTTGATGTGGCTTATGAAACTTTTTAAAGTTTGTAGGATTTGTTTTTTTACAATATTATTTGTTGCTTTGATTAACATGGGAAATGTTGTAAAAACAAAATCTGTGGTAAGTATAATCCAGTCCTACCAATTCTTACTTATGACAAATTACAAATTCTTTCGATGTTGATAAGTCGTAGCGTTCCTTCTGTAAAATATATGATATGTGGTTTAACCTACTATGAAGTTTATCAACAGCAAATATTTACATTTTTCTATAAATCTTGACTTATTGCGTGTTATCTATCCAGTTTTTAGGTTAGCTGATCAGTCATTTATTACTATCCAATGTTTGTATTGCTTTTTGCTCAAATAGCCTCAAAACCAAGTTGCCAAAACAATTATTTTGTGTTCTCATAAAATGTCTTGCCCTAAATAGAGCAGATTAACGAATCTACTTAAAATTGGTGAAAATTAAGGAAGTAATACAAACACTTTTTTGCGGGAATGGGACAAAGCAACGTCTCTCAATCCCCACCAAAAACTTTGGGGTTACTCTCTCGGTACCCCGATCCCCGAGGCCCCCGTCCCGGAGGACCCCGATTTATTTTTATTTTGATAAACTCAATTAAAAGTCAATTTAGCTTAAAAGTACCGTCAGCAGTTAGATTTTATTTAACATATCATCATTAAATATCATAATATTTCATATATCAATCTGACAGTACTTTTGATTGCCTCATTAGTCTAGTGGTCCTAAGCACGACTGCTACGCTAGAGGTCCTGGGTTCCATCCCGGGTCGAGCAAAGTATTATTGGGTTTTTTCTATGAAATTCCCAGTAGCAGGTCGGAGTCTGGATTTGTGCCCGGTTAATGGCAATAGGCTCGCCCCCTTTTACATGGGACCTAAACATACCGGCGAAGCGTAGGTGTATAGTACATTATATCTCAAGATTTAATCTGCGTTGCACTTCGACGCGCATAGTTGTTTTGATCGAACTGTTCTTATTAATTTCTTATGTTTTGGGACCATGAACCGTATGGTGCTGAATACTAAAATACTTTATTGTATATATTCATTTGAACTTAATTTTAATCATATAAGGGTTTTAAATTACTAAAAAAAATAACTAATTAAAATTAAACTAGACTGACAGCTAAACTATATTTATAAATAAAAGAAAAATTAAAATTATAAATTAAATTATATTCATTGGCTTTTGTCATTCCTGTTTTCTTAGCCATGCTTATAATTATAATATTTATAATACACCTAAGCCGACCGTTGTGCGAAGTTGTGCTTTTGTTTTACAATCTACATTAAAATTCTTTATAGACATTTTATTACCGATTGATATGTCAAATGAGACTTCAATGTCAAGTATTGTAGATGTAGGCGAGCGATAAGACACGACTGTCTGTTGTTCTAGGTATTTGTGGGACCTAAGTCTAGACGAGTGACGTGTTAGTTGAAAATGCAAACATTTTGATTATGCAGCGCTTGTGATTTTTATGTTGCTGCATTTCACATAGATATGTGAAGTAGGTATTCTATTAGTCTTAGGTCAAATACCTTATCCGTATGCCAACCCGCAGTAGGCTAGAGTGTTGGACTAAAGCCTAATCCCACTCTGGGTGGAGACCCGTGCCCACAAGTGGGAGTAAATGGCGATAAAGTTTAAACAGTATGGGCTTCTATTATAATGTATATTCCATACAAACAGATATCCATCTACTTGTATGGAATATACATAATAATGGTATGATAAATACCAGCAGGATAGCTGGTATTTGATTGATATGGAAATCCACACAGATTAATTTGTGGGTGTCTATCAATAAGTTTATATTGAATTTTATAAGGTTTTATTTAACTAACACATTTTTCATAAAATCAATTCAAAATTATGGGACATTACTGCCTTCAATAATCTTTTATAAAGGTATTTTATTATATGGTGATGATCCTTCTTTTCTATCATGATATAACATACCATCACGCTTGTATTCAACGAAGGGCTAGACAAAAGTGTATTTTTGAACCTACAGGTCGTTAATATGTTAAGATCAAACAAAAAAAGCTTTTTACTTTGAATTTCATAAAGAAAACTCAATAACACTTGACGAGAAAACCTAGACTCCCCAGCTCAGCAATCGGGTTTACAACTAAAAGCAGGCAGTTTCTACTATATTATCTACTTAGTACCTATATACACCATATGATAAAAATAGTTATTAAATCATCTATGGTTCAGTGACAAGACATGTAAGTACCTAATCTTAAGTTGAATAACCAACAAAAAGTTTAATTTATCTTCGGTAACTCAAAACATGGCCTATGGGGTCACTGACACAAGAAAGTCTGTTCAATTTGATGGGGCACTCCGCTCCTCCCATAGATTTTGAAGTGGGCAGATTTTTATGATGGTAATAATTATTTCGGTAATATACATGCATACTATCACGCCCCCGTAATCCCCGACGGCATAAGCAGAGGTGTACTAATGGACACCCTCACTTCGCCGGTATGTTTAGGTCCCATGTAATACGGGGGCGAGCCTATTGTCATTAACCGGACACAATTCCAGACTCCGAGCTGCTACTGAGAATTTCATAGAAAAACTCAATAACCCTGCTCGACCTATGTCGAACCCGGGACCTCTAGAGTAGCAGTCGCGCTTGGGACTACTAGACTAATGAGGCAGTAATTACGGTAATCATTAATTTTATTATACTTATAATTTATCTTTTTAATATTTGACATACAAAAACAACTTGATAGATTTTGTACTGAAAAAGTAACTGATTTTCGTCACTAACGCGAATATTAGACATTGAAGTAAAACTATGTACTGTGGACCGATTTTATTGCGGCATATTAATATAATATCAATATAACAGGATAAAACCCGTGAACAACTTAATTAATCTCATTATCTCAATTTTTTAAGATAAAAATATAATAAAATTACACAAGATTTTCTCAGGTTGTAAATAAACATTTCATATCTTGAGAGCTTAAACAAAAATAAACATTTATGTTGTCATTATGCACGCCTGAGAGATTTTCTTGATGGGCGAGTTAGTCTGGCAACCTACACGAAAGTGGATAGGTAACCTTCTCACTCTCATTCTGAGAGGAGATTCGTGTCTAGTAGTAAGAAATAAAATGGACTAATCAAGGAAAAATAGAATAGAAATTCTTATAAGTACCCTATACCTGCTTGACTTTTTCTATACTCTTTGTTAGCCTTTTCTATAGCAGTTTCATTACTTGATTTTAAGAATCTTTTTTGGTTTATTTCTTACTGAATAACGATTAGATAAAAAATCATTATTTATTAAATGTTTTGGGCATTTATTTTTCTTTATATCTGAAATGTGGGATCTATAAATGATAAGTAACAAATAAGTAAGTATATAGCTTCCTAAAATATTAACCGACTATTCTTATGGACACAAGTGATTCTTAATTTCCAATGTTTTCAAGTAGGTACTTACTAAGTTATTATTGAAAGCAAACTTAAATACAGTTCAAATAATACCATATCTGCTTTATATTGTCCCATTAAGGTCCAATTTAGCGTAACAAAAGTTTTACCGAGAGCAAAAAATAACTTTGTCGGATTGTACCTCGAGTGAAACAAAAAATATGGGGCCTTAGATGACGTAACGGGTCAGTGACCTCAGACACCATGGACAGATCGAATGCTATGGCTCGAGTCTCCGATCATTGTGTTGAGATATGATTTTCAATCATCACAGTAGTTCATAGACCCATAAAAAAAAGATAACTATGTAACATTAATTTGCTATTGGAATTACATAAAATTGGCTAATGATTGATGATGCCAATGCGACTTGAAAAGTACTTATTTTTTCTCAACAGCGCGAGCGGGTTGTGATGTGTAAAAAAATCAGTAAGTATACCTAGATGATCAACAATTTGTCTAGTGGTCCTAAGTGCGACTGCTGTACCAGAAGGTCTGGGTTCGATTTTCATTGTTAAACTATTAATATATTATGAAATATAACGACTAAAATGGTGCATACATACTGATTTGCCAGTCTATACCCATCCGACTTTACAATGCCGAAGAGAAAGGATTCCTTTTTTATAATCCCCCGTGGATTCGGAATACCCCGGAAGCACACAAGCGTGACGATTTTTTAAAGTAACTGTAGGTTGGTACTTCCAGAATTCAATTAAAGGATCTTTGTGTAGATAAATAATTAATATTATATTAATTCTAATGTATTTCTCCGCCTTTCGGCCGATCCACTCCTTATTGTTTTGTATTTACTTATTTTGTTTCATTTTTATTATATTATACTATATTTTTCTTTATATATTTATAATGTACTTCTTATCATTTTTATTTAAGTACTATTGTTTATTTATTTTCTTGAACTGGCTTACCATCCGTGAGCCACTAGGGTCTAGTTGAAAACCAGCGCCAGGTATTCCGTCTGGCATATGCTGAACGAGCACCGTTTCAGCGCAATTGTCAGACACACAATATACTTTTATACATATATGTAATTACTTAACTGATTGTGCTGAATAAATTATTTTTCTTTCTTTCTAATTCTATTCTAATTGTTGTTATTGTAGCAGGAAATATTTATTTGTTTGTAATCGATAAAATATGAAACTACTGAACCCTTTTTAATCATTCTATCAACATTAGGGTGCTACTTTATTTCCAATTATCATGATCGCGGGATCACCAGGATCGGGATCGGGGATGCGGGTGAAGTGACAGCCACAATTTTGTGATAGAAAAAATCGAATCTGCGTTTTCCGGTTTATCAACAAAAAGGTTTAATAGAATAATAAAATTCGATTTACCTAACCTTTATGTACTTAAAAACATATTTTCATTTTACTTTATGCATAAATAACAGAAGAAAATAATTCAACTACAAACCTAACCCTCCGCGTGCTGATGGATCGATTAATTTTTAAATTACTCAAAATAAATACGGTCCAAGAATTAATAAAATTATATTTTGAAATCGTATAATAAGTTTAATAAATTACTATATAATTTAGAACTAAACGTATATAATAAAAATGCAATATAAGAGTGAGTAGTTTGTTAAAGTAAAAGGGGAGTTGTTTGTTTATGACGGTAACTTGCTGCTTACACACATAATGAACATGGTCGTAAAGAAGTTTTTGAACAAATTTACATCAAAATTGATTAAAATTCATGTTACTTTTAGAGGTTTTCTCAGGAAGGCGATACCGTTATATTTAACACGATGTTTGGTTGTGGTTTTATTGGTACGAAATTTGACATTTCTTATTCGAACGCTTTTTTTTATAAACCTTTATTTTAAAAGGCAATTTTATTAATTCAATCAGTTTATTTATGAGGGATTATACCTCATAAAACCTATAAAACTGTATCATAACGCACGCCCACTACCCCTAATACCAGAGTTGAGAGGCCGGTTATGACCATGAGTCATAACATAATTATGCATTGGCCTGAACTAGGATCTTATTGTTCATTACTCATTTGTGTAAAAATTACTAGTGTTCTCTCAACATGGGATTGTGTTTTAGACTCCATGATTGATTATCTTTTTTTTATTACGTAATTCTGTATCTTGAAATGATGCGTTTCTTTATAAGGTTCCAATAAAATTTAAAGTAGTATGATGATTTTAAAATTTATACTTTTTTTCAATATTGCTTAAAAATTCAAAAGGTTATGTACTTATTAATATTTGCATATTTCTCTCTATTATTTTTATATTTCAGTCTTAATAAGTATGTATTTAAATATTTATACTAATAACATCTAGAAGTGTGAATAAAAAAACATCGCGTGGTACAAAGATAAGTGCGTACTTATGTAAATTTTTTAGTCACGTGTGCAGTGACGTGTTTGGTAAGTTAAACTGTTTCAAGGTATACACAATTTTTCAATAAACACTTTTCCGAATTCTATTTTGGTATATTTTGGTTTTTGAAGAAAATCTTGGGCAAAATTTTCGATTTCTTTACATTTACATTATTGAGAGAGAATTGAGTTCATTGAACCCACTCGAATTATTGTATTCATTCTATGAGTATGGTAGTTTCCTTATTGGGGTTGAAGATCAAAGATCATCAAACATGCGTAATAGATAGGGTTCAAGATTCCTTTACATAATTATTACAATACAATCAGGGTCAAAATGAAAAGAAGGAAGGAAAAGGAAGTCTCGGACGGAAGAAAATTAATCTTTTGCATGAATAAGTTAGTTGAGTAAATTATTCCCCTTTAAGAATCCATTTCAAGAGCAATTTCCACCGGAATGTCTATGTTCTTCATAATATATGGACTAATGAATAAATATTAGGCCCTACAGAATGCAGTTTAAAGGTTAAAGCAAGAAAACATCAAATGCGACATTCAAGTTTGGGCCACTATACTTGGCGAAAGTGGTTTTACAGCAGTACTTTTGATAAAATTACTTTCACTGCGGAATAGTTTGGAAAGAGATCAAAAATTTTTTTAAATTTAGTTTTATAATCGAGGAAATAGGAGAAGTCAACGTATTCACGAATACAAAGTATGCTAAGTCTGTAGTAGGAAAATGTAATCTGGCACAAAGCCAGGTTTACATTAAAATGTAACGCAGACCAACTGAATAACTAAATAATTTATTAAATATTACCAGAAGCGTAGTACAGAAGCCAATGAAATTATCAATTCCTACCAATATTTATACAAGCTATTGGACAATTCATACAAGATAACAAAAACCTGGCCCATATTTAACAATGATGATACCCTGTGCAAACTTGGCCCTATAAAATAAAAATGCAGTGATCAATCCCTTGCCTGGTGCATTATGCAAGACGGTGCCTGAATATGAAATGAGATGGGCAAGATTGACACAGGGTAATAAATATTGCAGTGAAAAATTGCCTCAATTGTTGCCTGTGTACAATGTTAGTTTATACTTAGTAGTTTTAAAACAATAATGTGTACTGACCTGTCATTTGCAGCTGTCTTCTAGATGCGGGGGTGCGGGGCGTACGCGGGGTGCGTGCGGCCCTGGGCGTTCTGGGGGTGCGGGGAGTCCTTGGTGAGCTTGCTGAACTACCAGCACTCCTTCTTGATGGCGATCCCAGGACCCTCAAGTCCGTATTGCTAACGCACGCTAAAGCATCTGTAGCCATTCTGACAGGACTCTCTGAATTCTCCTTATCCTCTTCGCAAAATTTTACCGGAGAATCCAACTTTGCTGATTTATAGGTGCACTCTGTCTCAATGTCGAAATTGAAGCGTCTGATGAAGCGCTTTCTTTCTCTAGCGTACTGTTCAGCCATTAGTCGTCTCGTCTCGTCCCTGTCCGGTGCGCCAAACAAGCACTTGCAGCTCCCCCGCCTTCTCCTCGAAGTATTGGATGTCCTCAACACCATTCCTGCTGACATCTCTAATCTCCTCTGCTTAGGTGTACGTCCTCCAGCAGCCATTACCGTAGCGCGCGTCAGGTGAGTACTGACTGGTTAGCGAGAAACATCTGACTAATCTCCCGAGAGAAAACAGCTGTCCGCAGGTAGCGTGTGAGAGGGAGGATCGGTTTGTCAGTGGGTTAGAGCGGGAACGGATCGCACCTGGCGGACGCGGGACGCGCCAATTCTAACCTATAAGCGCGGCGTGGCCGGCGTGTGCGCGCGCGCTCTTCCCGTCTACGACTGACGCTTGGTGTTTTCCCGCGCATCGCCGCGTGCACCAATTTGGCAGTCACTTGGCGCGCAAAACCTTAACAATGGAAGCAAGGACGCTTTTTATAGGGATACAGGTGGACTCTTAAAGGGGAAGAAAAGAATAAGTATAAAACAAATAGGTACTAGAATTTCCAATTGAAATATTGACGTTTTAGAAATAGGTGCAAAGTTTCCCGCGTGATTTATATTTAGAAGTGCGTGACGTCGTTATCTCTGTAGTAAGATAAGGTGGACATTTGTACCAATGAATTTTTTTGATAATTATAACTTAGTTGTAATGGGTTATGTATTCAAGAGGTCTTAGTTCAACGTCAAGGTCGAGTTCGTGAATTTCTTGTTGCTATTTGTAAAATGTATTTATTCTACCGGATTTTGATGTTGGTTGCGGCGGCGGCGGTGCGCGGAGGGTTAAAAATGCACAGGTACAAAATCGATTCGTGTTTTATGCATTTTATGTCAAATCTGGACGTTAATTAGGTACTTTATTTTATTAGTAATTTGATAAAATGCTCATAAAATAAGGGTTTGGTGCCGGATGCAATATAGTAAATACAGATTCTAATAAAATTGAACCTTATCAAACTTATTATACATTTATTTATTATTTTATTAACCCATCTATATACACGTATATAGTGTAAATTGTACAATTACCGGTCTAGTCATCATAATTTATATAATGACTTAGTTATATAAAAAATATTTAGCATATTTAGTATAACAACCTATTTGTGTATCTATTTATTTGTTTGTGTGGTTTTAAATTCTATTGTGCAGCTTATCTGTACTCAACTATAAATATTGTAAATGTTGTGCATATCTTTAATTGATATTTAACATTAGTCCATATCCCTTTATTTGCTACTTATCAATGTTTGTTTTCTTGATAGGTATGCATGCCTTAATGAACAAATAGTCAGTTTTTTTTTTCTAGCCGTTACTGTCTCACTGCTGGGCAAAGGCCTCCCCCAATTCCTTCCAGATGCTCTTTTCTTGCGCCACCTCGAACCAGCCCTCGCGGTACTCATCCAAATCATCCCGCCACCTCTTTCTAGGCCGACCTCGACGGCGCCTTCCGTCTTCAGGCACCCATTGCGTGGAGACCCTTGCCTAGCGGTCATTTTGCATGCGACTGACATGACCCGCCCATTTTAACAAAATACCTCATTAGTCTATTCGATAAAAGTGTATCCCTTCGGAGAATACAGGCGTGATAAAATGTTTATGTATATGATGGTATTTTGATGAAATAATTAAGGTTAGAGGAATTACATTTAAATGTAATTCCTCTAACATGACATTCATTGTAGACATAGAAATTCAAATTAAGTAAATTTCATATACAGATACCGATTGATATATGAAAAAAAACCATAACAATCACGCCTGTTTCCCTGAAGATTTAGGCAGGGGTGTACTAGTACACTAATAATTCGCAGACGTAAGAATGTTTAGGTCCCATGTAATAAGGGGCGAGTCATTAGCTATTAACCAGGCACAAATCCAGGCTCCTGCTACAGAGAATTTCATAGAAAAAGTCAATAACACTTTGCTCGACCCGGGAATCGGAAAGTCGCGCTTAGGACCACAAGACTAATGAGGCAGTCTTCAGCATTAAATTAAAACCTGAGTGCCCGAGGCCCAATTCCTCCCTCAGTCCTCTTCCTTCTCCTTTTCTCCGTCCTATCGCTTTTCCACAGGTTCAACAACGCGCGAGTGATATCGCTGGTGTTGCAAGCTTCCATAGGCTACTGTGACCGCTTACCATCGGGTTGGCTGTATGTATGTTTGCCACCTTAGTTGCATAAAACATACCATCACGCCTGTATTCCCCCAAGGGTTAGGCAGAGGTATACTAATGTACACCCACATTTCGCCGGTATGTTTAGGTCCCATGTAATAGGGGGCGAGCCTATTGCCATTAACCGGGCACAAATCCAGACTCCGAGCTGGGAATTTCATAGAAAACCCCACTAACACTTTGCTCGACCTGGGGATCGAACCCAGGACCTCTAGCGTAGCAGTCGCGCTTAGGACCACTAGACTAATGAGGCAGTCATAGTTGCATAGTAGTAGTTGCATAAAAAAAACTTTAAAATTAACCGTGAAACTATTACGTTGAAAAGAATCTTTACAAGCGTGAAGCCACTTTACCGACCGACGGCGACGGTAGAAATACGTACACACAGCTGCAAATCAAGCTATACAAAACCAGATTAGACTGAACTTCCATTGTAAAGACTTTCCTTAGAAGTTAAGGCCAACCTGTATTGTTTTTGTATAGCTTGATGTGTGACCGTGCGTACGTAACTAGCAATTTCATTTATCACCCATTGTTTAAAGCAGAATATGTTGTTGGACGTAAAAACACAAAATGACACGTCTGAGGTAATACAAGTAGTGATTTTAGTCAGTCATGGGTGTCTACAAGGTAGTCATTGATGTATAAACGCCATGTCCAAAGGCTTGAATAAGGCCGCTGGTATTGAGGCGAGGCCGCCTAAAAATGGCCCCATTGAAATTCTGAAATAATAGATAATCCTTGACAATATTCCGATGCGAAACGTAAATGATTCGTCACAAGCGGCGGTAGCAAGTCTAGGGTGTCGGACTTGGGGTCATGTGGTTGCCGGTTCGAAACTCAACCATTGCACTACCGACGTGAACCCACTCGTAATACAAGCATTTTAGCTTAGTACGAGGGGTTAACAAGATTACTAGCAATGTGCGACCCACATTAATGATGTTAAAAAAAGAAAAGCCTTTTTTATGGTAGACTCGTAATGTAGATAAATAATAATAACACGTTTTGTTTGTAGTCTCGTCTATATTAAAAAAAACTATTTAAGAAATCTAATAAAACCATTAATAGAGGTAAAGTTTGTGAGTTTGTGACGTTGGTTTGGCTGAATGTAAGTATTTTACACGAAGTGATTGCGATCATACATCCGCATTATTTTCTCTGTTATTTTATGGGCAATCCCTACTGTTATACGTTATCTAACTTTGTTGAGCCCTTCACAGATACAAGTGTTGATTAAAAGCAGTAGATGTCCATTTGCAAATATGACGCATGCATTTATTAACAATTTTTTTGTTCGTTTTGTATAGTGTAATATGTGTTGGTTGAAATTAATTAAATAAATTAGGAGTCTATATTCCAATAAATGGCCTTCAACCATTCTCCCGCCAATCAAATAATCTAATCTTTTCCCGCCTAACTTAAACATTTAACGGTCTTTATATGAGTCAACCTCTGAACAAAGCCGAGTCAATAACATGACCGTTTAAACGAACGTTTTTGTCCAAACACAGACTTGTTTTTTTTTATTGAGATGTTAAATAAATTTAGAAAATTCAAGTATGCAATCGGTGCAAATGTGATGCAAGTCGCCATCGAGGCCGGCCTAGAAATTAGGGCAGGCCAAGCAGTGGGACACGTACTGCAAGTTTTTAAATGAAATAAACTTGAAATTTAGAAATAAAATACCTCATTAGACTATTTATTATAAGCAAGACCAGACTAGAGCTAGAAGTCTTATCCAATTCCCAGATCGAACAGGAAAATTCGGATTTTCCATTAAATTATCAATAGCAGCTCGGATTTGTTGCTGGATAATGCCAATAGGTCACTCCTCATTACATGGGACTTAAATATACCCCAGCGAATCGTGGGTCTTCATTGGTACACCTCTAACATTTTTTTTTCTATTTTAAAAAAGCTTACTTGCAATGTGGGTTACATTACTAGTATTCTTGTTAACCCTTCGTACTAAGCTAAATGCTTGTATTACGAATGGGTTCACGTCGGTAGTGCAATGGGGGAGTGTTTCGAACCGGCAACCACATGATCGCAAGTCCGACGCCCTAGCCATTAGGCTACCGCCGCTTCCAAATTAAGTAGTCACTGTGTATCCGTGGTCCTTAATTTTGTATTTAACGGAATAAAGGAATGTTACCCATTAGACCAATTTATGATCAAACGATTTCTCTTTTTTTTTGGATAAAATAAAACAATGACCGTTGGGTAAGAGAGACTCTCAAAACAATGGGTGCCCGAAGATGGTAGGCGCCATCGAGGCCAGCCCAGAAAGCGGGATGATTTAGAAGTGCATCGCGAGGGTTGATTCGAGGTGACGCAAGAAAAGAGTACCTGGTAGTACCTGAGGGCAGCCTTTGCTCAGAAAATGGCTAAGAAAAAATGTCAGGCACCAGAATTTTCTTCTCAATATTAAGAGCTTTTAAAAAATAAAATTGACACGGCATACACAAAAAATACCAGAGCTCTGATGGCAGTCGCTTCGTGTTAAATTCTATATCACTGAAAATATAGGCTTTTAGTTTTTACCACAACGAAGTTACAGGGGTTCTAAACTGGCCAGAAGAAAAGAAAAGGATGGTACGGCCGCCTACACCTACATACACCTTTATTTTCCGAAAGGGTTAGGCAGAGGTGTACTAATGTACATCTACACTTCGCCGGTATGGTTAGGCCCCATGTCATCATCATATTCATCATCAACCCATTACATTGTCCCACTGCTGGGCACGGGTCTCCTCTCATTACGAGAGGGATTAGGCTATAGCCCGCCACGCTAGCCTACTGCGGGTTGGCAGACTTCCCACGCCCTCAAGAAAATCTCTCAGGCGTGCAGGTTTCCTCACGATGTTTTCCTTCACCGTTTAAGCGCGTGATAATTAATTATTAATACGCACATAACTTCGAAAAGTCAGAGGTGCGTGCCTTGGATTCGAACTCGAGACCTTTGACTTGGCAGTCCAATGGTCATGTCACTAGGCTATCACTGCTCTTGCCCCATGTAATAGGGGGCAAAGGTCTCCCCTGTCATATTCCACGTCTTCCTGTTTGTCATTTTCTCCGTCATCGCCACAAACGCATCCAGATCGTCTCGCCAACGCTTTCTCGGTCTGCCCCGGAAGATAAGTATATTAATATACTTGTATATAGATACATGTATCTATCTATATATATTACTTAGGTACCTACGTGTTGGTTTAAGTCGTCTTATCTTTTTTCTCAGATCAACATAATTGGGCAATTTGTATCCAAATTACACAGAGGTCGACTTGTGACATCATTGCCCGTTTAATCACGTGTGATATAAAAAGATGTTTTGTCCTTATTATACTTAGATATTTTTGCCTCACTGCCTCATTAGTCTAGTGGTCCTAAGCGCGACTGTTACGGTCCTGGGTTCGATCCCCTGTTCGTGCAAAGTGTTATTGGGTTTTTCTATGAAATTCTTAGTAGCAGCTCGGAGTGTGGATTAGTGCCCGGTTAATGGTAATAGGCTCGCCCCCTATTACATTGGATCCAAAGATACCAGCGAACTGTGTAAATTAGTACACCTCTGCTCAACCCTTCTGGGAACACAGGCATGATTGTTTGTTATGTAGTGCGCTAGCACGAAAATATATCTATTACCAAACATATCGCGTGCCATAAGTCACGAAAACAATAAAACGACCGGATATATTGTCATTACTCTATATGATTAATAAAATGTCAAATAAAATAGATTGCCTGACTTATTGGACCCTAATTTTACGGTAGTACGCAGTAAAGTATCAGTTAGCAGTCGCCAATTATTAATTTTCGCTGTGTAATGATTTCCGATATGAATTAGCTGGTTGAAATTTATTGTTTATTAATTTTTGGAGTTGTGACGCGTGCGTGACAGCGCGGCATGTGTTGTGGGGTGGAAAGGACCATAGGTGGTGATTATGCTGGGCAAATATAATAAGGTTCTCTTCGCCGTAATATTTTTGGGCCGTGATTGCTCCTTCAGTAGTCTAGTGATCTAAGTGCGACTGCTAAGCTAGATACAATACTAGTAGTGTCGCTCTGGGATGTCTACATGCCAGCATGAATGGGCCGTACGACCGGGGAAGTACTACCCTCCAACAGAATATCGACGTCAAGTAGCATTATGCATACTGTTGCGGTTCGTACGGTGAGTGTGGAGCGCCGGAGACCCAATTCCTCCCTCAGTCCCCTTCCTTTCCCTTTTCTCCTTCTCCTCCCTTTTCCTTGAATAGTCTCGGTAACGCATCTGCAACTCCTTTGGTTTTGCAAATGTCAAATGGCGATCGGTGATCGGCGGTGAACGTTGGCGGATGGCAATGCCAGCCAGCTTGGATTCGTGCTCAGTTTATCATTAGAGATTATATACAAACTACTCAAATAATTAAAGATAATAAAATAAGACAAGGCCCAGCACTACATCAGATTTGATAAACCACAAGTCCTTGCAAAAGAAAACCGATTCCTACCTAGGATGATTCGCGAGGCTATTGAAATTAAAAAACATCCAAATTTCAATAGAGAAGATGACTGGGTCTTGCCATCTGCTTGGAACCCCATCATAGATTCCATTAAATCCAAGCACAAGACTGCGAGACCTAAGGATACGGTGAGCTCATTCTGCGTGACCGGCATAAATAATAACCAACAAAATGTAGGGCAGCTGTTGATAATTTTGACATTAGGACGACCAACACCTCAGTCCACCCGTGCGTGACCATGGATGCTGTAAAGGATCCAAAACGTCGGGAATTTAAAAATATCAATATAACGCGATAAAATCCGTAAAAACTAGTTTTATTTCAATGTCCAATATTCGCGTAAGTGTTAGAAACCAGTATACTCAAATAACTTGCGCATATTAAACAATTAAAGGAATGTAATTACAATTTAAAAAATATATGTATACGAATTATTATAATGCACCGTTTTGAGTGCAACATTGAAGATTCTAAAGTGTTTGTTACAAAAAGATCAACGAACTCCATCTTAACAAATAGTTTAACAATTAATATTTCTTTTGACAAATAAAAGGAAAGAAGTACCTACCTATTTAGGCGTTGCATTTATCTGTAACAGCAGGTATTATTGCAAAAAACTTTTTTAGTTCATTCATCTCGTGGAGAGGGGGCGTCGTAGGATGGCGGAAACGGACACCGCTCTGACTTCCGGTACGGTCGTGCGGTGAAGCGTTATAATTTTGCACCTGCTGCGCAAGATTTTTTACCTGTAGTTGTTTCGGAAATCGGACAAGGAATTCTTCATAATGATTTAAAAAGTAAAGTTAGGGTCTAAAATGATTTAATCTGCTTCAGATGCCTATGTCATTCAGGGCGATGACCTGTGGCTTAATTATCAAGCTTTACGTATCCAGTATAAGCTGAACTCACATCGTATGGAAAGCCTATACAATGTGAGGTCAGTTTATATTTATGTAAGTACAAAATTATGACAGAAGTATTTTATTACAGTCGTGTGCTTTTATTACATTAATGATTAAACTTACCTTTTGTACTATATCTATAAAATACAGGTTACCCTTGTTTAAAAAGCAGGGTTATATACGATAATTTTGTGCGAATCTAGTACTTAACCATATTTTATTTTTATTTTTTTCTGTGTATACTTGTACTTGTGTAAGTGCAGTTTTTAAGAACTTGTGACAGATCCAAATCAGGCCTTCCCCAAGTGTCATTTAAGACCAGCAAAAAAACACGACCTGCACAAAATAATACTACATAGGTGTATCTGTTTTTATTTGTATCAAAAGGTAAAATCTTTCATCGCTTATCTATTCAGTCCATCTTCGCTAACACCGTTGTGCCCGACAGTACATCAAGTTTACCTGCAAACACTGTCAGAATCGGAAGTGGTGGCGTATTGTCTCACGCCCCAAGCCACGCCATCGTGTGCACTCTAATAGCGTTTTTGTATTCCATTGTCTCTGGTTTCGCAATTTCCAGTGAACTTTATTGGTGTAAATGCCATAACGAGGTTCCGGGATGTAGCAATTGGAGCTTTTATTGTTTTGTTTTTGGTGATTTTTTTTTGTGAATTTGCGCTCGAACTGCAGGAGCAGCTACTTCGGTCATGCCCTTTGGCATCATTGGCTTGGCCTAGCACTGTTGGGATAACACGTTGTTCTATAGCCTTGTCTTGTAGGTTTAAAGATATTTATTCTCAAACAAGACAAAACAGTCACTTACATGAGAACAATGTTATGATCACAATATTCACAATAAGGTCGTTCGAATAATCACTTTTCTAACACAATTAGTAATACACTACTTACAATAACAACAAATTATGATAATTACACACAATAGTTTTGAATAACATAATGCGCCAGTTTAGATTTAAATGCGTTTAGTGAACTTTCATTTTTAATCACTGATGGTATTTTATTATAAAGTTGTGCACCTTCATAAGTAAACATTTTTTTGCCGTAATTTGTTCTAATCTTGGGTAGTACGAGTCTTGTCCGATGAAGAAAATCTATAGATACTATAAAAAAGCTGAAGAGTTTGTTTGTTTGAACGTACTAATCTCTGGAACTACAAGTCAGATTTGAAAAAAATATCGTGTATATGATAGCCACATTCATAAGGTAGGCTATTATGGCTTTCAATAATGCAATGATGTTACTTACTTATGTGAAAAAATACTCCAAAAGATATTGTTTATGATGTCAGAATAAAATTTATGATATCTGCACCATCAAACTATGAATATTTTAAAATCATGTAAAAACAAGACATTGATAGGTAAAATTTATGATTTTATGACACGTCTTAAAATCGTGAATGCTCGGTACAGTATTACGGTATGAGTGTAAGTACCATTATAAACGGGAACCTAAAGGGGTGTTAACTTTGTAAATTTATGGAAAGTAACTATAAACTATAACAGAACGAATGTCATCATCATCATCAACATCAACCCATTACATTGTCCCACTGCTGGGCACGGGTCTCCTCTCAGAGCGAGAGGGAATAGGCTATAGTCCACCACGCTAGCCTACTGCGGGTTGGCAGACTTCACACGCCGTCAAGAAAATCTATCAGGCATGCAGGTTTCCTCACGATGTTTTCCTTCACCGTTTAAGCGCGCGATAATTAATTATTAATACGCACATGACTTCGAAAAGTCAGAGGTGCGTGCCTTGGATTCGAACTCGAGACCTTTGACTTGACAGTCCAATGGTCATATCACTAGGCTATCACTGTGACGAACGAATGTCGATGCTTACTAAATGCAAATGACAGCGAAAGCGCCGGGAGAGGACGCCTTAGAAAGACATAAGTACACCGATTTTGCTGTTGAGGTCCAGATTGCAAGAAAGGTTAATTCAGGTGTGCGTAGTACTCTTAACTGGTAGGTACGTGTGTCGTATAGTCGTATGACAAGATGTCACAATGTGTCAATAAGAGTTTCCTAAGTGTAATCGTTGCAAGTGGCGTTCTGAAGTCGTACAACGTCATTTTATTATTTTTATTGTTTTTTCGTTTTAATTCAAATTGTAACTCTTCAAACAAGTACCTACTACATTATCGTAGCGGTGTCCTATATAGTTTATCCATAGTCTTTATCGTTCCCGATAATAGGATAGTCGACAGATGTCCAGTCATGGTTTCCTTTACAACCGGTTTTTAAGCTAATTAAGTTATCGTTCGCCATAATGCTTCTACGTTATATTTTATGCGTAAAATTGTGCACTTAAAATGTACCTATACAATAATGGGGACCAAAAAATTATTCAAAAATAATATTAAAGTAAAAACAATTAAAATCTTATCCTTTTTTGAAGTCGGTTAAAAATAATCAAAATAGTATAGCAAAAATCTAAACTTCGAGCTGCTACTGAGAATTTCACAGAAAAACCCAATAACACTGCTCGACCTGGGAATCCAATCCAGGACCTCTAGCGTAGCAGTCGGCTTGATAGCACTAGACTAATGAGGCAGTTGAGGCAGCTGATGAATCCATACTAACATGACGTAACATCCGAAAACGTGCCCCGTAACATAAATTTTGGGCAGTATCTAATAGCGTAGATTCAATGATTCATTCAACTACTTTACGCATCTGGCCATAAATATTACACACTCGAAGTTCCTTCCTTCCTAATTCCTGCGTATTTTTATAAAAGAAAAAGATCCAATGATTTATGGGCAATTGTCAAGGACTCGACGTCATTTATGCGGGCTCTTCAAAGTTAACGGATTATGCACAGATGTTTTTGAACACCTTGGGCCTAAGGTGTTTAGATTTTGAGTGCATGTGGGATATTTGTTTGTTCGGATTTGAATGTAACCGTCGTTTTTGTATGATTTTTCAGGGATTTAAAGGCCTATTGTGATTTTATAAATTTATGAATATGTTTTGAAACGCTTCAAGTACTCAATTTTTTGCAGCAGTTGCAGTACATCCATTTCATATTATGAAGAATAAAAGCAAATATAGATTAAAATCGAATAATTGCCGACGCATCAGGATTTATAACGGTCAAACGTTATAAAGTCCTTATTTCCAATGACTGTTCCGTTAGGTAGTCTACTAAAAGCCGTTTTTTTTTTCAGCGTGTAATTAAACTAAAAAAATGATTCTCTAAGTTTGTTTCAGTGTTTATCTAGTTTAAAATATGTAAAATATTGGCATGTAAACTTGTCTATAAGAGATCTAAGTATTTGCAGAAAAAAATATCATTTATGTAAGCTTGTACCAATTATTTAAAAAAAAGCTATCCACCATAATTACTATAGCTTCTCACTTCTAGTTTAATAGGTATGTATTTCTGCACCCCAGTGTATAACTCCGCTATTATTTACATAAGTATACCTACGTGTGGCGGATCTAACTAATTATGATGCGTGGCCTGAAATTTCCTGCATCAGTAATGTTACCAAATATGGCGCAAAATTGAAACAATACCGAGTACACTGGCGTTGCTAAAAATAGAATGTAATTTATGTGTGACAGCAGTTCAGTAGTGTTGTTTTCTTTTTGGACTTTGTTTTTTAATATTTAAATTTGGAACGGTTTATGTCGTATAGAATAATACATCACCTTCTTTCGTTTAAATAAAAAAATATTGCTGTTCGTTCGTCTCAGTAAAATTAGAATGGCTAGACCGATTTAGCTAATTTTGGTTTTGAAATATTTGTGGAAGTCCAGGGAATATTTAAAAGGTGAGAAAATATGGAAAATTTGGACCCGGCGGTACGATCGAATTCGAACAGGACATCGTCTGTCAGATCCACTAGTAACATACCATCACGCCTGTATTCCCCGAAGGGTTAGGTAGAGGTGTCCCAATGTACACCCACATTTCGCCGGTATGTTTAGGTCCCATGTAATAGGGGGCGAGCATATTGCCATTAACCGGGCACAAATCCAGACTCCGAGCTGCTACTGGGAATTCCATAGAAAAACCTAATAACACTGCTCGACCCGGGGATCGAACCCAGGACCTCTAACGTAGCAGTCGCGCTTAGGACCACTAGACTAATGAGGCAGCCACTAGGTTACTATGTAGATCCACTAGTACTGACAAAAATGTGTGTGGTTATTTTAAGGTTGTGGGGAGAGCTGGCACTACCTTCCTTCAGGGTTCTGCGAAAGCTCGACTACATCCTGTCACGATTGTGGTGAATGTCGTGAAGACTTGCAGATAGATATAGGTTAAGGGAAGGCAGCTAATTGTTTTTGTAGTACAGTCACCATCAAATATATCTGAGCAACTAAGGAAATTAAACCATATCTCAGCAATATCACATATAAAGTTGGTACAGTCACCATCAAATATATTGGAGCAAACAGACTGTTCATTATTATCTGAGCAACTAGAGAAATTAAACCATATCTCAGCGACACAAAGGACGTTTTAGAATGAACACTACACACGGCAGCTGTCATTCTGACATATATTTTATCCCATTGAGATAAAGTTTAATTTCCCTAGTTGCTCAGATAATAATGAACAGTCTGTTCGCTCCGATATATTTGATGGTGACTGTACAAGTTGGACATACTGAACTACTTACCCTTCTGTCTCTCCAGATGGCATACATACATAACATAACATACCATCACGCCTATAGTCCCCGAAGGGTTAGGCAGAGGTGCACTAATGTACACCCACATTTCGCCGGTATGTTTAGGTCCCATGTAATAGGGGGCGAGCCTATTGCCATTAACCGGGCACAAATCCAGACTCCGAGCTGCTGCTGAGAATTTCATGGAAAAACCCAATAACACTTTGCTCGACCTGGGGATCGAACCCAGGACCTCTAGCGTAGCAGTCGCGCTTAGGACCACTAGACTAATGAGGCAGTCAAAGATTGCATACGATCTATGAAGATATTCAGCACACCAATAAAAATAGGAATTGCCCATAATATTGTGTGATTGCCAATCTAATATTATTGAAAATAAACAAAGGGTCAATTTCCATTTTCAAAATATAGTATAACACGTGTCACTCGTTGTCATTACAAAGCCATTGATGTGTGAAATTATAAGCTTATGGTGAAATTTGAAGGGACGTGCGAATTTGTACCATAAACGCACGATTTATTTCGAGATTTTATCTATAATACTTTGGCAAGGTATTATTTTCTATACAATAAGTAAATCTAACTAATCATCTTTATTATAATTACATAACAACACGTGGCCCTAATTTCCTGTTTTTAGGGGGCTTCGGCAAATATGGCATGCGTGCGGTTAATGACAAATTGAAATTAAATCCTTACTGGATTCTATAGAAACAATTTGTTTTCTTTTTTCTGGGTTTGTTTCCCAGGTCCAGCAAAGTGTTATTGAGTATTTCTATGAAATTCTTAGAAGCAGCTCGGAGTTTGGATATGTGCCCGGTAAATGGCAATAGGCTCTTCCCCGATAACATGTGACTTAAACATACCGGCGAACTGTGGGTGTACATTAAGTACACCTCTGAGCCTTTCGGGGAATACAGGCGTGAAAGTATGATACATTATTGTATTATTTTCTGGCGAATTCGCTTTAAAGGGCCCCGTTTCAGTCTTTGGCCTAGGGCGCCAGGAATGCTCGGGCCGGCCTTGACTCCTAATTATCACAACAACAAACCAAAATACAAAATATATTCTGACCAAATTCTTAAACAAAACGGAGTAGGTATTCCTCTTTCGAAGCCAATTTTTTGAGCTCCTATCGTTCGAGCACCTAAGCTAATCCACTTAAAGCACCAATAGGTATATTTGCTTGGTGCTGTAAGTGGAATAGGTCAGGTGCTGAAACCTGAGGTGCTCAAAAAATTGGTGCCAAAAGAGGAATACTCCAAAAAAACTGCTAGTCTACTACATCACAGTCGCTTTCAACAAAGGAATTAAGCATAACAAAAACATTTCTATTCCATTAATCATACACATGTCCAGTTGAGATGTAATATTTGGTGATGTGCCGTAAATGGAACAACCCTTGCGCTTATTGTGATGCGAAGGGCAGATGTGATCCGCAGGCACCGGTTGTGGCCCGCTTACCGGCTATTGTTGACTGTACCTGACGTGAAGCATAGTATGGACACGCCGAGGGACTAGTAAGCTTAAGAATTTATATCAAAAATAAATTAAAAAATGCGTTCACTTGTTCACTTGGAATAACTGATAATTTTATTTTCAGGCAGTTCTTTTGTTATTATTGTTTTTGTTTTATTATTAAACATCATGATATAGGCACCTATTGTTTCAATAGGTAAAATAAGGTTTAAAGATTATCTAATTTCTGAACAAACCCACAATGATTTTTTTTATTTCTTTTTTATAAAAAAGCTTACTAACTATACGGGTCGCACTTTACTAGTATTCTTGTTAACCCCTCGTACTAAGCTAAATGTTTGTATTACGAGTGGGTTCACGTCGATAGTGCAATGGATGATTTTCGAACCGACAACCACATGATCGCAAGTCCGAGAACCTAGCCAGTAGGCTACCGCCGCTTCAAATATTGAAATAAAACGACTTTTTAAGGATTTTATCGCGTTCTATTGATATTATTTACGTAACCATGGATCCTTTACAGCATCCATGGTTACGTGGGCAATAAGCTGGGTGTCTGGCTTTTCGGGCTTCTGATTACTTAGCACTAACGGTTTTCATACGTTCGTATAATAACTGGGACCGTGTTGTCGACGCACGGATGAGTCTTGATGAGCTAAGAACTGACCATGTCACCACTTGACGTAGTTATCAAGCGCTTAGCCACAAGCCTCTCATGTTAGAAAAAATGTGAAAGTAATAAAACAGGTAGGTCCATTCTATTCTGTCGTTTTTAGAACCGTAACAGGTGTCGGCACAATGGCCGATATTCGCCATGATCCGCCATTATTAACTTATTATTATTGAGTGAATTTCGTTTCGCTTTAAGATGAATTTCGTTTCGTTTGATTTACACAAAGATAATTTATTTGCGTATGAATCAATAACGTCAGAAATATGTTGTAGTAGTTCCCAGAGTTGACTGTAGTGCGATTCTGTAAATAACAGATTTCGAACTCGAATCTCATCTCGAATTCACTCTCACTTCGATGGTCACTTTAGATGAAAACGTTTTGGTATTCTGTAACACATGTCAAGGTCGCGTGAAGTGAAATGAGTATCGAAAACTCAAGTGAGATCTACCGATAACACTAGTGCCGTCCTCCCATGCTTTCGGTTATCGGTTAACATTTACGATTGCTTTTTTTTCAAAAATATGATAAGAAAAAAAATACTTTTACAGTATTTTGAACACTCTTTATCTAAATCATTAAGTTTCCGAGTTTACTTTGTTATTAAGTTATATATTTAACATAATTTGTGTGTGGAAGAAAACTAAATGCCTTGGCGTCATTCCTTAGGTGACATTTAAGAAGTTTGACTTTATAAATTAAATAAACAAACTCTACTCATGGGAACTTACGTAATGTATCTACGAAAACAAAATTTTGTGGGGCGTAGTTTGTTTGGTTCTTTGTGTTTTACCAGTGAACAACTTAAATATTTTCAATCAACATAAAGTTAGTATTTCTGATGAACATATGTATCGCCAGCTACCTTTTGCGTGGAAATATAATAATTAATGAATTGCTTTATTTCAGATCCCTCGAACATATTTCTCACCTTCAGGGGCTCAAGTCAAGACTTTGTTGCAGTTTTTGAAAGATAAACTCCATTGGCAGAAAGTTTTAATAAATCAAAGAGCCAAGGTAGCTGCTTCTATGTTGTGGTATAAAATTACAAGATATTTGAATGCATTGGAGGCACATAAAATTCAAAGAAAGAAGTTTATTAAGGTAGGTCTTAATGCAAGCTCTCTATTTTAGTGTCTTTGTATTTACTACGATGCCTTGAAATTTCCTAGTATTTAAACAAATGTGTAGTAAAAACCTGTAACGGGTGTTTCGCATATTTCGTGCATATTCCGCTGCATATCAAAATTTCAAATTAATCATTGAATATCTTTGTTTTTTTACGTAATATCATTGATACACTGAAAATCTTTTAATATTTTGTAGTTTATACATTCTTTAAGCGGATGTCTATGAAACTATTAACATATTAAAAAACTAAATGAGACGGTAATGAGAACGTAAGAGAGGGTAATGATTTGTGTGGGAAAAAGGGGTGTGATGGAAATGAAGATAAACAGAAAGAAAATATACCTACAAAAGATTAAATTTTAATATGAAATACTAATAACATTAAATATGATTTTTGCAAGCACACGTATTTCCACTGGACTCCTTAGGGTATAAAACCCAATAACGGGCGTTATTTACAGAAAGTTTGATACGTTACCTTCAGATTCGAAGTTTGCGTAAACTTTTTGTATAAATTGGTTAATGTGTCTGTTAAATAACTTTTCTATTTTTTTAAATTTGTTTTTAGTTATATATTCTTTCTTATCAGCTGCAATTCTACTGACTACGTCGTCGTCGAAAAACTCCCCAATTAATTGCTCTGTAAAATTATCTCTCTTAGGTGTTCCAGTCCCTTTTTTATTTCTTGTTGTAAATATTTTTGATTGTGTCAAAAGCTTGTATTTTTTATTTTTTAGTCATAACTACATCAGAGAACACTTTTTTGTCCTTCTTTCTCCAGCATTTAAGAGGATAGTATCCGCTCCGCTCTCCATACAAACGTAGTTTGGTCTTATCTTGAATATTAACAAATGAAAGTCTTTGAAATTTTGCAGTAACAATCTTATCATTAGAATACGTGTTCCTTGAATATAAATCTTCATTTCAATACATGGTTAAAAAGTTACACGAGCTCAAAGATTGGTAATTTTCGATGAAAACGACTGAACTTTATGCTAGTATTTCAAGATAATGTATCAATACAGAACCATTTTGACTCATGGGGAACCTAGATAATATAACGAATATCCTTTTACATAAAAAAATATCTACGTAATAACTATATTAAAAGAGTAATTCCCAAATTACGGAACAAGAAATACGCGCGAAAATGTTGCAAATGTATTGTTGTTTCACCTCTCGGGCACGCGTTCGCATAGTGAGGGATAGAGACAGGGACAACCGTGCAAAATTGTTGAGTTCGCGAGGGACATTACTCTTAAAGCCTTCCTCAACACTTCTTGAAAGAATTTCGCCAACAAACCTTCAATTTTTTCTTCAGTAGTACCTACAGATATTTTTTATTTTTATTTACTCTATATAACATTTTTCTCATAGCATCTTTTTGTTTCTTATTTTTTTCTATTTCTTGTTTCATAATACTTATTTGTTTTTTATTTCGGTGGCGAAGCTTCCTCAGAAGAACATTCTTTTTTAAACACTGTTGACAAGAATTACTATTATTGAAACCCAAACAATTTGGCGATGAACTAGGGATTGGGCTTAGGCCGGTCTAGCGAGAGGATCTTGTTCAGCTGGGAGTACTACAACGTAGAAATTAACAATAAATTCACATAAAATTTATTCTAATAGCCATCGTATTGACCTCATCACCGTCGCTTAGAAAAACGACGGTAAACGAAGTTAATGAGAAAGAAGGTAATGAGGTTTTAATCTTATTTTATTTTTCCTCCAAAGAATATAAATATTACGAACCTTGTACCTATTTTATACTTCGAAGGTAACTATTAGAATTGAAGATTACCTACGTAGTAAACAAAATCTTAAATACTTACATGACAATACTGACGAAAGGAAAGAGTACGATTCCAGAATAATCACCTCCCCCTAAGTTTCACACGTAAATATTTTTATATCGCGCAGAAATTTGAATCCACTGTGACGTTAGCTTATTGACTAAGAGACGTGCGGGGAGCGTGATGGCTGTTTAACAGCATTTAAAGCCATATACACACTTTAATTTAACATTTCATTTCAAACCGATGGTAATCAGAAAAAATAAGTACTAAACAATTAATAAATAAAATTTTAGTTTATTTCGGTATAAACTGTATTTATTTTAGCTGTAAACGCTGGATATTTAATATAATTTTATCGTATGGTTATCTTGTATACATAAAATATTGTTATTTCTAGTTAAAATCAAAATGTATTCAAGAAAGTAGTAAAAGGACACCGAAAGAAATGAGAATTAGCAGTTTTTTTTATGTATAACTTATTACTTATGTAATTTTTATCAACAAAAGTGACTTGCATATAAGCATAACTTTATAACGTCCTGATTTCTTTAAAAGAATTTGTGATATTAAATGAATAAATAAAGTTTTTTCTGCTGGACGCATAATATGCACGAAAAATATTAAACACCCTAACATGAGCTGCTCTGGTAGGAATAGTGATATAATTATTAAAGAATTTCCCGAATTGTTCAAAATAGGGAAAAAAGTGATTATTATGAATTAGAAAATGGTGGTTTTGCAACTACTTAATTATGAACAATTGAACATGTGAGGCTGCAGTTACAATAATAAAAACTATTTTACAGGAACACACCAACTAGCAGTCCCTCTATATAATTATCTACCTACGCATTTTCCAAGAGGGTGAACTAAACTTAGAATGGGATGCAAGAGTCCTAACTGTACTCACGAATCAAGTTCTGGAAGACTGAAGAGGGACTAAAGGCAAAACCCGAAAGCAATAAAACAAAATTAAATACACTTAAATGTTTTTTATTTTTTTCCCAACTAATAAAGTTCCAAGTATTCAATGGCCTAAACATTATGTTATGAGGTCTAGTAGATAATACCAAGCACACAGATCAATCTATTTTGCAATATCCTTAATTATTTACTTACAAACTATTTTGATAGTCAATAATAATTACGTAGATTAGTCTTTCTGTAATGTCATCCGTTTGAGGTTCTATGACGTCCATCGTGTATGGAAGACCTATCATCATCATCATCATCGGTACAGGCAACCCTGCTCAATTGCACATGTCGTTGTGAAGCATGCCGTAAATTACTCGTAGTCCGACGACTCAAAAGTGGTAAAAATATTAGTTGGGCTTATCATCGCAGGCTGGTTTTCAAAGCCTATTCGCAGGCTTCGCTCAATAAAGAACAACAAAACAAACGATTGTGTCAACTGAAAAAATAAACGTTATTTTACCGGAAATTTGGTAAAAATGGGAATAATATAAATTATATTATTTTTTAAGATACCAACCTTCGTACTTAGCATTCTTTAAAATCGTTAAAATCAAAGAAATAGAATTTCTAAAACTTTTCACCTGAGATATCACACGCAAAATACTAACTTTTGATTTGACATAAAGAATCGAAGTGACTTGCGAAGTGAGTATCGAAATCTTAGTTATAGAATACCAACTAATGTCAAATTAACATGTTCTCACTTGAAATTAGTTCGCATCACTTACGTTCTCATTTAGTAGCGCTAGTGTAGATTTCACATTTGTTACAGAATACCAAATAGAGTTTTCACTGTCGATTCACGTGAATTCGATTGTGAAATCTTTACAGAATAGCATAGCTGGTCTTTGACCTATCAAAAAAAAAAGAGAGAGATGAGTCCATGACTTGGCTGACTTAGGGAAAAGAGGGCATAAATATTGATAATGCTCAGAGTCCCTATAATGGCTGTTGACTCGGTCGATTATCGTCCTATATATTTCAGGGCCCACTCGAGACCCACCGGCGGTCTATTGACACACATAAGAGAGGTAGGTAGGTTCTTATGTAATTTAATTTGCCTGTTTGGTGTGTCGCAATGTAAATAGATACACACAACATACTATGTACAAGTATGACTACTTATGTGTGACAAAAACAGTCGCATTTCAAAAATCACCTCTATAACAACGGCATAAGAGTGGGCAGTTCAAAACGCAAATGTACTATAGTTTCATGTGTCGACGTGCGTGCTTACAATGTTAATGTACGAATACATAGATTTTCGATTTGTATTCAAATCACTAAACTAGTCAGCCGTGAGAAGTAATATACCATTTAGAAGATGTATTATATTATAACATAACATACGATCACGCCTGTATTCCCCGAAGGGTTAGGCAGAGGTGTACTAATGTATATCCACGTTTCGCCGGTATGTTTAGGTCCCATGTAATAGGGGGCAAACCTATCGACAATAACCGGGCACAAATCCAGACTCCGTGCTGCTACTGAGAATTTCATAGAAAAACTCAATAACACTTTGCTTGACCTGGGAATCGAACCCAGGACCTCTAGCGTAGCAGTCGCGCTTGGGACCACTAAACTAACGAGGTAGTATGTGTTATATTATTTGGAAATAAATAAGGTTAGACTTTCTATACAATCAGCGAGTAACAGAAATAGATTGGAAACAAAACAAAACACCTCTTATCTTTATAAAAACTTTTTTATTATTAAATGCATTATATATTAGCCATATTCACAATATATAATAGAATATTAGATAGTTATATTTACGAGAATATTTTTGTACATACCTACATATGTAATTATGTTAAGTTGTATTGTTACACACATCACATTAATTTCATGATTTTTATTATAAGATCCAAATATATTATACACTTACAAATCTTAACAAATTCTATAGACATTGAATTATTATTAATGAGTGGTGCACTATTGTACACCTACAGTTTGCTGGTACATTTGGTGTATTTTTATAGGTCCAATCTAGTTGAGGCGAGGTTATTGCTAAAAGAGCTAGAATAGCGATTGTTGCTTTGCTTAATCGTCTCACTTTGGGCGACAAATTCTTTTTGTTTTTCGCAAATGGTACAGTCGCCAGCACATCAAGTTATATAAAACTGACGAATTTATCCAAATGATTTTAAACCTTAAAATGTTAATGATTAAGTTCAAAATTAACTGAGAAAAAATTACATTTTGTGGTAACTTTATGTACTGGCCACAGTATGTCTTTAACCCGGCAAATGTAGTTTGCACACCAAGTGTGCAAAAAAAAATTTGCGATTTTTTTTATCATGGAAATTCGTAAAACTATATTTTTCCTGCTCTAATTTGCAAAACGGGAAACGAAAAGGATGGCAATACTAGTCATATATGAACCTGCATACTGCACATTTTTGCATAGGTTGCATTCTAATCGTGGGAGAGGTTAACACGTTCTAGGTGATAGAATTTGCGATATTGCTTTTACACAACTATCTACTACAATGACTATTTCTAAGCAAACGTTTTAATAAAAGAATAAAATTTGTATCACCGAAAATCACACTAATAAATACTGTTTTACTTAACTGAGTACTCAGTTTTAAGTAAGTTTCTAGTTATAAAAATTGAAGAAGAATTTGGCGCCCATTGCGATGCGATCAACATCTTTATAATTCTGTACTTCAGAAGCATAACACTGTAACTCAGTTTTTTACGATTTTGAGTTTTTTACACTATCCTATTGTTTGTGTCGTTCTCTACAAAACCATAATACTGTAACTAATAAAATTCTACCATAATATAATGAAATACTGTAATACTATTTCAGAATGTCTAAATTTCATTATATTGTCTGTCTGGGAAACATTCTAAAGCATAAATTTTTTTTTGATTATTCGTAAATTTATTGATTTAATCGTAAAAACGGAGTTACAGTGTTATGCTTCTGAGGTACAGAATTATCACATGGATAAAATCTGAACCACACGCAGTAGAAACAACATTTTAACGTACAATATCACATATAAAGTAGGTACAGTCACCATCAAATAAATCGGAGCGAACAGACTGTTCATTATTATCTGAGCAACTAGAGCAATTAAACCATATCTCAGCGACACAAAGTATCTTTTAGAATGAACACTACACACGGCATCTGTCATTCTGACATGTATTTATCCCATTGACATAAAGTTTAATTTCCCTAGTTGCTCAGATAATTATGAACAGTCGGTTCGCTCCGATATATTTGATCGTGACTGTACCTTTGTAACGTTTATATATATATATATTTATTTATACGGCGCCTATCTGTAGTATTGGAAGCGCCAGTTGAAACGCATTCTGTATATACGTTGAGCTGTTGCCGGCCTGGAATAGATAATATTGAAACGATAATTAGTAGTAGTAGTAGTGTCTCGATTACATGTCTATATGCCAGCATGAATGGGTCGACACGACCAGGGAAGTACTACCCTCCCACAGAATATCGACGTCAAGTAGCAATATGCGTACTGTTGCGTTTCGTACGGTGAGTGTGAAGCGCCGGAGGCCCAATCCTTTCCCTAGTCCTCTTCCTTCCCCTTTTCTCCTTTCCTCTTCCTTTTCCTTAAATAGACAACACATCTACAACCCCTTTGGTATTGCAGATGTCCATGGGCGACGACGACTACTTACCATCAGCTAACGTTACCTATTAAAGACGTAAAATGTGGAAGAGAAATTCGACATCACAGGCAGTGGTCTAGGTAGCTTATTTGGTAAAGCGTCTGGTGTACTTAACCAGAGGGACGCAGGTTCAAAGCCTGCCTTGCCATTTATCATCAGTAACTAACCTTTTTCCATGGCAGCGGGGGAAAGTTTTTAATTGGTGGTTTTGTTAGTTCTTATAAAATTAATTGAGAGTTGATAAATATTGGTTACTTACAATGTTTAATATCTTTCCAATTTATTTTGTATCTTGCTTGACTTCTGATTCCCCATATAATAATGACTTGGCGATGAAGTGTATTTATATAATTTAGGGTTCTCACGTAATTATCTTATTTGGTAACAAAGACTTACCTCTAAGAATATATTGGTGATGTATGTGTTGACTTGATCGCTATTGTCTGAAGGCAGCGCATTCAGCTTTTCAGTGAAGAGTGTTGCCAACTCACTGATGTGTTTCGTTAGTACCGCTGTCATTCTAAAATTGAGAAGTAAAAAAATGCTTAAAAATAAACAAATACATACCATCACGCCTGTATTCCCCGAAGGGTTAGGCAGAGGTGTAGTTATGTACACCCACATTTTGCCGGTATGTTTAGGTCCCATGTAATAGGCGGCGAGCCTATTGCCATTCACCGGGCACAAATCCAGACTCCGAGCTGCTACTGAGGATTTCATAGAAAAACCCGATAACACTCTGCTCGATCTGGGGATCGAACCAAGGAACTCTAGCGTAGCAGTCGCGCTTAGGAACCACTAGACTAACGAGGCAGTCTACTTACCATATATTGTCATCCAAAATGAATGTATATTCAAAATTTCAGCTCAATCCGTTGAGGATAACTGCTTTAATATTCAGTTGCAAGATTTGACCCGAACAATACATTGCCAGTTGAAGAAAAGTTTCTAAAAAGGAGTATGTTAGTCCAGATCTCCTGTAATCCATACTTACTGAGTGAGAGCATCCGCCTCATCGGCCGTGGACCTCCGTGTCTTGACGAGCAGCATCTCCGCAGCCTTGTGGTACTGTTCAACTGACAACGCCGTGGTTTGCGCGAGTCCTGATACCGCGCGCTTGTATATTGCCTTAACAGACGCCTCCGATTCCGGTGATGATATGTAGTCTAGAATTTCTGTGTATTGTCTGAAAGTATGAAGTTAAATGTGCAGTGCGGTGCAATGATAGCCTAGTGATGTGACCATTGGACTTCCAAGTCAAAGGCCTCGAGTTCGAATCCGACTTTTCGAAGTTATGTGCGTATTAATAATTAATTATCACGCGCTTAAACGGTGAAGGAAAACATCACGAGGAAACCTGCATGCCTGAGAGATTTCTTGACGGCGTGTGAAGTCTGCCAACCCGCAGTAGGCTAGCGTGGTGGACTATAGCCTAATCCCTCTTGTACTGAGAGGAGACCTGTGCCCAGCAGTGGGACAATGTAATGGGTTGATAATGATAATGATGAGGAAGTTAAATACATACAAACCATCACGCCTGTACTTCCCGAAGGGTTAGGCAGAGTGTACATCCACACTTCGCCAGTATGCTTTCTCCGTGAAATTTTGACTCTAAAAAAAAGCCAGCCAAGTGCGAGTCGGACTCGCGCACGAAGGGTTCCGTACCATTATCTATTAAAACGTTTGTTGTATGAGAGGCCACTTAAATATTTATGTTATTCTGTTTTTTAAATTTCAGCTATCTATCTATGACGGTTCATGAGATACAGCCTGGTAATAAACGGACAAACGGACAGACAGACAGACAGCGGAGTCTTAGTAATAGGATTCCGTTTTTACCCTTTGGGTACGGAACCCTAACAATAGAACTTACTTGACAAGTGGTTGGAACTGCAGCTTCAAGCCCAGATCCTGTGTAGCGGTTTGCAGCCGCTCGTGAAACGCATCTGGCTTGGACAGGTCCTCGCTCGGAGATTCTTCATCTTCCTCGTCCTCTTCCGGCATTTCGCACAGTTCTGACGGAACATCCATACTGATATCATAAATGTAACTCCAGTGGAGTAGCGTGTGGGGACAGGAGGAGGTGTGGCCCCGGGCGGCGTAAGAAAGGGGTAGCAAGAGCCACAATTTTTGTGGAAAATTTATTAAAAAAATACTACAGGTGATTTACTCACACAATACTTGTAGGAATGTCAAACATATACGATAGCCTAGATAGATAGGGGGGGGGGGGTTGAGTTGGGGTTAATCGCAACGAATTCCCGGGCGGACGAATGGAACGGAATATTCTTTAAGTATAAAACTTTTCATTCATAATTTTCATGCTCGGCATCAAACTAAGTGACCGTGTTCCAAACATCGAGATCCGGAAACGAACTAAGGTTCAGGACGTTGGAAGAAGGATCATGGAACTAAAGTGGAGGTGGGCAGGACACTTGGCGAGACGGAGTGACGACAGGTGGAGTAAGGTAACGACAGAATGGTGGCCGAGGGAGGGCAGTAGGAGTGTCGGGCGTCCAGCAGCAAGATGGGTTGACGACATATCTTACGTCGTTGGGCGGACTTGGATGAGAGTGGCATGGGACCGTGGTGGATGGCACAAACTTAGGGAGGCCTATACCCAGCAGTGGGTGAAATCAGGCTGTGGATGATGATGATGATGATGATAAAACTTTTCAACAGCGCGAACTTTTTTAGTGAAGGAAAAATTCGACTGCGGCTAGAATTCGGACTTGATACCTCCCAACTAATTATTTCAACTCGATACCTCCACGCGTTCCCGAGATAAAGGATCTTGATATGCCGCAAACTTCGTGTCAGACTCCATTTCTAAATGCAAGCGAACTGCATGCAAAAGCCGTGCGTGGATGTGCGTGGATGTGTTAGGGTTCCGTTTTTTTACTTTTGAGTTACGGATCCCTAAAATATACCAAATGTCTTACCAGCGACTTGTTGCAGCGTCTCCTTGATGTCTTGCCGCTTGTCGGCGTCGACGCTGCGTATGCGCTCCTCTATGCGCATGCTCACCTGCTTCGATAGCATCTCTAGCGCTTCTAAGTGTACCAGACCTGAAATGAAAAGTTTTATATATTGTAATGTTTGTTATGTAAGGTTTGCTTTCCAGGTTGAGCAGTGAAATTAGGTTTTTCAATGAACTTCTCAGTAGCAGCTCGGAGTTTGAATATGTGCCCGGTGAATGGCATTAGACTCATCCCCTATTACATAGAACCTAAGCATACCAATGGGAGTACATTAAATACACCTTCGAGGAAAACGGGTATGAAGGTATGATATATGTATTATCCATAACGTATTTAAAGGGCTACCACCAACTCCAAGTAATTTCACAATAAAGTAGACTATGTTATTTTTTTTTAATTATTCAGTTAGTAGTGACTACTTCGAAATTGTGAAATTCTGTCTAAGTAGACCCTAATAGAATTAAATTGAATTTAAAAAACCTTGCAGTAACAAGCCAAGATTACTATGTTGTTACAATATCATTTAAGGTACAGAATCCAAATTTTCTAATCGATCAGACCTAAGAAAGTGTCTGACATCCCTATATCAAGTAGAAAAAAGCTAAAGATCTTCAAACGGCTTGACTCATAAACAGAACACTCGATCATGTCCAAAAATTGGTACATTAGTTTGGACGCAACAATGCCACAGTTAAACTTATAATACCACCCCTATTAGGTGTCATCATCATCATCAACCCATTATTTTTTGCCCCACTGCTGGGCACGGGTCTCCTCTCAGAACGAGAGGGAATAGGCTATAGTCCACCATGCTAGTCTACTGCGGGTTGGCAGACTTCACACGCCGTCAAGAAAATCTATCAGGCATGCGTTTCCTCACGATGTTTTCCTTCACCGTCAAAACGCGTGATTATTAATTATTAATACGCACATGACTTCGAAAGTCAGAGGTGCGTGCCTTGGATTCGAACTCGAGACCTTTGACTTGGCAGTCCAATGGTCATATCACTAGGCTAAGTGCTTTCTAGGTGTGCTGGGGTTAAAGGTTTGTAGCGACATCTAGCGCGCTACATAGCAACTACGTCGCGTAGTACAAAACCTGAATCGCGCTAGCGAAGTTTACCGCGCGACTAGAGTATACACAACCGCCTGACAGCAACCGTCGGTTTCTGATCCTCCCTTTTGTTGGAGAGGCAACACATCTCGCCTCTCTACAGGTTTTTATATTACTTTAAATTACTTATAGTAACCATCTTACCTTCAAAATCATCAAACAGATTCTCGTAATGCACTTCCTTAGCCTCTCTCTTTTCTTCCCTAACTTTGTCCTCTTCCTCCGCTTTAGCCTTAGCTTCCCTCAGTACTTGAGATAGCACAGGCTTATCTCCAGCCCCCAGGCCAAGCAAGGCTCTTTTCTTGGCTAGCCCAGGGTCGCCATCTTGGAGAACTTCCATCGTCTTCTTGCCAATCGTTTCCAGGGTATCTAAACCACCGTGTATAACTTTGGTACCTGTAATAGGGAATAAATTGTCTGAAGATTTGTGACTTAATTTTTGAGGTGAATTCATAATTAAACAATGGTATGAATGACCCTATGAGGCTTAGCTTGCCTCAAAAGAAACAATATTATCTACAGTCAAAGGTATACTTAATTGTATATTCTAATGAAAATATGGCTTCACCTGGAGATACGTTAGTTCTTAAATAAAAAAAATAGAAAAAAAAAATGCCACGACTTTGCCTGTTGACTTTAGAACGGCTACTGCTGGGGTCGCGGAGAAAACCTCGCTTCCGTAATTCCAGCAAAAAGTGGAGAGGGAATACTGGTGCGTATGGTATGTATTTTTTTTTCAGCCATTATCGTCCCACTGCAGGGCAAAGGCCTCCCTAGTCTCCTTCCACTCCTCTCGGTTCCAGACCTTTTTGCGGCCAATCTTTCCAATAAAGGTCTAGTTCGTTCCGCCATCTCCTTCTGGGCCTGCCGCGAGGGTATGGTATGTATGTAATAAATATATTTCAAAATTCCTTACCAGTGGTTTCTACAAACTTGGTCACACCAGAGAACAGACTACCAAACTGGAATGCAGCATCACCAGCATTAGCTCCCGCTAGCTCAGGCTCGACCTCTGCCTTCCTAACACTAGCCACATTATCAGGCCTTGATACTTTGGACTCATTGTCTTTAGATGTTCTTCTGGCCAATTCTTCAGGATCAGGCGCACCTATACCAGTTTCCAGAACCGTTGATATGCCCTGGAATGGAAGATAGCTATTGTGCTGTAAAGATGTAGCAACTATTCCACTGCTAGGCATAGGTCTTCTCTAAGTATGAAAGGGTGTACCCTAAGTCCACCACCTTGAGTTATTGCAAGTGTAAACGTCACACACCATCGAGAACTAGAACCGAGTTTTCTTTCGTCCAATGTTTTAGCAGAATATTTCATTAAACATTAAAGATGGAGAAACATTAACGAAGATATTATTTTTTTTGTTTTTTAGTTATAAATATTACAATTTTCTAATATTCATTATCCTATTTTGTATTATTAATTTATTCTAGCCGCCCCCCGAGATGGTACATTATATACATACATATTGTCACGCCTGTCTCCCATGGGGGTTGGTAGAGACTAGATTTCCACTTACTACGATCCTGTCACACTACTTTTGCTTCACCTACATTCATTAATCTCTTCATGCATGACCGTTGGTTTAGGGTGCTCGGAACCTGGCCTTTTTTTGGCCTGGCCGAGATGGTAACTGGCAAAAATCAACCATACATTGGCTATGTTCTCGTAGCATTGTCTCAACAATACAAAGAAAACCGAACAAAGCTGCCTACCGCTAGGAGAAAGGGACGGAAAGGAGAAAAGAAAGGAACGGGACTGAGGGAATTGGTTATCCGGCGCTCGAAACTCGCTGAAAACACCGAGTTAACATTCAGAATTCTTTGGGAGGCCAACGCTCCAAAGTCAACGAAAATCCCGGAACAACAGCATAATATCCTGGGGGCCGTAGTACTTCCCCAGTCATGCCGACACATTCATGCAGACACTAGTACTTAATCTCTGACTTCATCTTCATCTCTTGACTTACCTGTGACACTTGACTTGTAATGTTACTGATGCCAGCGGTTGCAGTGCTCAGTAGGGAGTCCACACTCCATCCCCATCCCCAACCACTGCCACCACTGGTAGATGTTGCAGCCAGTTTGTCGGTAACCTCTTGAATTTGAGGATCTGGTTGTGATGTCAGTGGTTTCATCTGTACAACTTGTGGTTTTGGTGGTGGTTTCTGAAATTATTTATTTATTATGCTTTTACTATGATGGAAGGTAATTTTTCATCAAATAAATGACTTAAGATATCTCGACAATAGTGTTTACTATTCTTTTGTTACTGTAATCTCAATGATTGTATAAAAGAACAGAGAGTTAAATTATATAAGAAAATAAAGCATTTATTTTCGACAATTAAAGTGATTAATATACTTTACTTAGAAATTTGGTTATATCAGCAGCTTCCAGAGTATATTTCAGTTATATATGTAGATATACTGCCTCATTAGTTTAGTGGTCCCAAGTGTGACTGTTTAGCTAAAGGTACTGGGTTCGATTTCCAGATCAAGCAGTGTTATTGTGTTTTTCTATGAAATTCTCAGTAACAGGTAGGAGTCCGGATTTGTACCTGATTAATGGTAATGGGCTTGCCCCTTAATACATGGGACCTAAACATACCGGCAAAGTGCAAAGGGAATACAGGCGTGTTGTTGTGTTTGTATATCGATGATATTGATATTCAGTCAAGATTTTAAAGACTGTCCAAGTTCTTACTTGTTGGATGTTAGCTGAAGTATCATCCTCTCCCCAATCACCGAAGTCATCCCAGCCGGTATCCTGAGACTTTTCACTCTGTTTTGTATCAGCAGACTTGATCTCCATTTTGGTCTTTGGAGCACTACAATTGGTAGGAGCAGGGGCGTTTGATTCATTGTCATCTATGTCAAAGTCATCCCAACCGTCAGTTTCTTTCTGGAAGAATAAAAATTCCATTTCTTTAGATAAACAAAAAAAGGGTTACTATTGAAGCATTTGAAATAAATGTTTCAAATAAAGTCATTTGCAATCCAAATTCAAATGTAACAAAGGTTATTTTATTAGCATTTATTATGTCATTAAAATATAACTGTAAGCTCTATGAAAATAAGAATGTTAATGTATTTTAAATATTACTACTTTAATCCACTAACTACACCACATTTTATGTTCATAAAATGACATTGTTTCTTGATTTCAATATAATTCAAATTGATATTACTAGTGTTAGATATACATAATAAAGGGGAAGATCTAGCAGAATTTTTATTGAATAAGTGAAGGAAGAAATGGATCACTTCCACTTCTTCCTTCAGTCTTATCAAGAGGTCAAACAGAAGGCAGAGAATAGAGAACAGTGGTGATGGCTCCACGAAGAAGAGCTGAGCTCTGAGTTTGTAATAAATATTGTATTTATACAGTATTTATCTGTCATGAAATTTGGAACACCTCTTTTCAATACCTAGTTGAACTGATTTACATAAATAATTTCAGAATAATGTTTATACTTTTTTATACAAAAAAATACTAAGAACGACGGTCCATATGACTCGTGTAGACCATTTAAAAAAAATATTTTTAGATCATACACACCACATTTTCCACATGTTTTTCGGTATTACTGGATAGTGTTAGAGTATTTGAAGGCTTTGGTTCAGTTTCTAATGCGTTGTCACTGTAATTTGAAGAAGATAAACGTTTCTTTCTTTCCTTCTTGTCCGGGCTGCCATGACCCTCGTCTGCACTTTCAAAGTCCTCGCTATCACTTGAAGCCATTATTTTATTAAGAATTAATCTATGCCAAACTTTTTAGCCTTAAAATCGAGCTAAATATTAGGAAAATAGATTTATTGTGATACGTGTTGACAAAAAAACTGCCAACAGAACACATGACATTGACAGCAATTGCGTTCCATACCAACTTATGTGCCTATTTTGATAATATTAGTAATGATCTGTCTTTCTCTTTATTTATATGATAAAGTAAGATGGACAATCGCTAAGATTCGGTAGCTGAAAAAAACAAAAAACAATAAAAATTTATTTTTTAGAGAATTTATAAGTTATTATTTTAACCAGAAAAATATCAGAAATTAACCAATATAATATGTTTCCTTACAAACAGAAAAATATTTCATTAAAAAAATACATCATATTTATTATTTGTAAAAGTTTGTCTTGGGCTGAATAGAAACAACACAATGGCCATTTTAATATTGAAAAAAAAAAAAAAAAAAAATAATCATCAAACAAAATGAAATAAACTGTTAGATGTTAGTGATGTTAGTTTAAAGTTTCAGAATTTTATAAAATAAAGTTTTGTGGTTGTTTTCGTTATGATAATAATTGCTTGCTTTTATTTTAAGTATTTACTTTTACATTTAATTTGCTAAAATTGTGTATTCCCGTTGCTTAAAAACCGCTTTTTAGGTTTACCTAATTGTAGACTTATTTACTTTAACATTTTAGGAGGCTTTTAGTGAATTAATATACTATGATGAACAGTTTCAGTGCTTTTTACGGCAACGGCAGCCATCCGACGCGGACGACACGGTACTTTTTGTAGGTAAGTAGAAATCTATTTATCAGGTCGACCTATACAAATCCAGTGTAAGCTGATCGCGCATTGTATAGACTCCCATACAATAAGAGGCCAGCGTAAACTGGTTTTGTATAGCTTGATAGCCGTGCGTACCTATTACTTCAGAGTAGGTAGGTACTTACTTAGGTAGTATGTATATTATGTACCTACCTATTTTTGTTTATGTACGTTAGTACTTAGGTAGGCACTTTCAGAGGTTCTTATACCTATAGGTTCAATCAAACATAACTACAGATTGTTCGAAATAAGAAAGCCGATCGGAAGTTGTCTGCAAGTGGTTTAGAAGTGGTAAATTTTTATAGAAAGAGTCGGTGTAAAGATAATTAGAGTCGTATATGTTTCACATTTCTAATTATTTTGTTTACTTATTTCGATATTTATGTATTAAAACACTTAATGAAACGATTTTAGCACCGCGGTAGTTCGGAACGGCTAACTTCCGATCGGCTTACTTATTTCGAACAAACTGTAAGTACCTAGGTACATAGGTAACTAATTCTTGTTTTTACCAATTTACCGAAACTGTAGACTTCCATACCTGCCTACCTACTGAATTTTGCTTGGGTAGGTGGTCTATTTTAATAATAAGGACTATTTTAGCAGGTACATACGGCTATTATCAAGTTAAACAAATCCAGTTTAGACTGACCTCCCATTGTAAAGGTTGTCCGTCGAATTCAAGGCCAGCCTATACTGGTTTTGTATAGCTTGATGTGTAGCCGTCCGTATCTAAGTAATTAGGGATCAAGATAATTATAATTTTTATTTATTTATAGCAACACATAAACACGGTATTTAATACGACAGATTCTTTTATACTAATGGTATTTGTCAATTAAGTACATACTTACTTACGTAATTGTTATACTTAATTATGTTTTTTCTACGCACACTTGCCTACACTTAAACTTGTACAAATCAGCGTCTACCGAATATAAAAAAAAAACAACAACAAATATATTTTTTTAAGTATGTATATTGGATTTTTCGCTTCTGGAGAAAGATAGGAAGTGGAATTACTGTAACCCTGGGAGTTTTTTTGTCATGAGAAGTTCGTAAATACTTCGGAAATAATATTATTCGTTTATCCTGGTTTCTCGGGGTGGTTTTGCAAGTAGCCTCCCGCAATGTGACATATCTGCGTTTATGCAGCTTTTCTATAAAACTTGACGGAAACTTACATGTGAGCTAAATGTGTAACGTGCTACTTGCATAATACTTAACTGAAATCATAAAGCTGCATACAATTTGTAGCTGTAGCTATATGTTTTTGGTTTTAAAAAAATCTCCTCAAATCACCTCAATACAAATTAGCTTAACGTGGTGAATGTAATTATTTAAATAACAAATTTTTCGGTAGAATTGGTACACACGGCTATACTATAAAAAACCAGTTTAGACTGACCTCCCACTGTAAAGATTTGTCGCACAATTCTAGGCCAGCCTATACTGGTTTAGTATAGCTTGATGTGTAGCCGTGCTTACCTAAGTTTAAACGTTTGCCTGTGATATAGTAAGTACTACCGAATCGATGCAAAAAGTGGCGGGAAAAATACACGCATATGAGTCTTTTCAACTTTATCACTAAGGTTGGCAACGTAAGATGGTATCCTCTATGTAAGATATATAGACTGTAGGCGGCGGTGGCTGTTATTTATCAGGTCATCGACCTGCCAACCTATGACATGAACAGTACGGTGCGTCATTCACGGGAATTGGCTAAAAACCTTTCGTTTTACACCCTGACTTTACTTTTCTTCAGGCGACCTTAGAATGTATAATAAAAATAAAGCATGCGATCGCCAATCCGTTGCCATTATATTTTGGTGATTGGTGCAAGTGCAAGAGCACCAATCACATCATATTCCGAGGGTCCCGTGGTTATGCAGTACTAAACAGATAAACTTGCCGCGATCAGTGTGTAGATGCGTGATTAGTCTTACCTACTAGACACACCAAGACTCCTCTATGCTATCCACCTAATGCTGTCCCGGTTGTCTTCCGAACACCTATGAAAATCGTTACTGTCAAGTCATAAGCCTGTCCTGTACTGTCTCAACCTTGGATCGTAAAGATCTAATGGCAGTTAACTCGTATACATTACTGACATTATAAGTTTTTTTATGAAATTTTTAGGAGCATCTCGGAGTTTGGTTTTGTTCCCCATTAAGGGCAATAGGCTCGCTACTTATTATATGGGATGGTATATTACGTACCGTTTATCAGCTACATCTGGTTATACTGGAAGTTTACCCCAACATGGGAAAAAGCGAGTAGGATGATGGGGGACTATTCCTCTGTCTCAGTTTATTATATTGGTCTTAAGTACATTTAGCCAATGGTCAAAGTATCGGTCTATCTACAATGACTTATTATTCACTAGTGACGTCTAAGTTATTATTACCTTCGTACAATTAAGTTTTATTATTTAATAAGCAACGAGTGACGTAAATATGTAGGAAAACAGGGTCGGCAAATAGACGTTTGTCAGCATGAATAATTTTAACGCGTCGTTACGGAGAATCGATAGAGTCACCCTATTTGCGAGTCTAGAAAATACTCAAGTATAACATAACGCTCATTATTTTTATGTTGCCAGCTCAATCTTAGTGCTTTGAACACATACCATCACACCTGTATTCCCCGAATGGGTTAGGCAGAGGAGTACTTATGTACACCCAGAGTCCGCCGACATGTTTCAGTCCACTGCAGTAGGAGGCGAGCCTATTGCAATTAACTGGACACAAATCTAAACTCCGAGCCACTACTGAGAATTTCATAGACAAACCCAATAAAATTGCTCAATCTCTGATTCGAAGCCTGGACCTCTCTCTCTAGCGTAGTAGTTGCGATTAGGACCACTAAACTTAAGAGGCAGAATTTTATAAAATAACTATTTATGGGTATAAAATAACGGTTCGTATCTAAATTATTTATATAATTTTGAATTGATTTTAATTTCAGTCACATTTGTGATCTGAGATGTTTGGCGTTTTTCATCACTTTTAAGAATAGGATAAGTAAGGCTCTATGATCTCAATATAAATATTTTTTCGCAATACATATATTTACGGTGACAAAATCAAACAGAACTGATAAACGTACTTTTTGTATTCCCTATAATTCCTTAAAAAATGCTGGAAACGTGTTATAATGTTCCGCCAATTGCAATTTAGTTAAAAAAATTATCTTGTATTTTTAAAGTATCATTTAAATCTATGAGGTAGAAGCTCCATGTTGTATTAAAAAGTTGGTAACTGGACTACGTCGGATTTAGATGTCAAAAACAAAGTGAGATATAGACAGCGAAATAAAACATCTCTTTAACTTCGCACGGTGTCAAAATTTTGTGTACTTGTACGGATTGATTCCTTACAAACTTATTAAATAATCACACATAAGGTATTAAAAGGTAGTCAATTGCCATTGTTAATGTTTTTATGGTTGAAACTAATTGAAGCGAACGTTTATAGCACAAAATTAATCAGTTTTATGTTACTACAATCCTTCACGTATTCGATCGCTTTAATCGATTGGCTAAACTAATAAAAATACACAAATAAGTCTATTACGGTATACTGACGAAGTGAATTTGTCCAAAACTTACGATACGCGGTAAGAGTTTTTGTAAACACTGATAAGGAAAAGTAGTCTTTTGTTTATGCTTTTGCACAAAAGTGGCTTTACTTGGTAGATTAACTCATTAGGCCATAGTTTGTAAAACAAGGGCATACTTATTGTAGTCTTCATTGTTTTTGTTTTAAACTCGATGATGAGTGTTGATAGAAAACACAAATATAAATTCGCCTGTTGTTATTAAAATATTACTTCCGTCTAAAGAATGTCAGCACTTCAGCAGTAACCTTGTTTCTAAGTTTTAATGTTTAGAAATTAGTAGGTCACATTAAACTACACAATAATCATAACACAATAGAATAAATATGTATATAATATGGCAACAATGTTATTATAGCGACAGATAAGTGGAGGTACATAGGTACATATCAGTAATTTGTATGTATGTCCCTATATACGTACATACGCTGTGGAATGCGATCTATACGTATACACGCCCGTCTATACATATTTATACAGCGGAATCGTAAATAGATTGAATGGGTATGTACCTACCTACTTTTTGCTTACATTGCCAGTTCGTTTCACAGTCTCCGCACCGTACATAGCATCAGTCAGTCGGCACTAGTAGACCATGTAATGTAAACATTAGATGGTCGAGGAATGCATTTAGACAGTAGGTGCTGGTAGTGAATATTATCATGTGCGGTGATAACGTGGCTGCGAGTCGGCGGGGTTTAGTCGGCGACGCGGGGTCGCGTGGTGCGGTCGCGTGTATCGTTGCTATCGCTGAAGTGACGTACGGAACCGCTTCGTGTGTTCGCGCTCGCGTACGCGCCGCATTCCATCGTGGGGGCCCTTCGCCGCTATTGGCTGATCCCGCGTGACGTCACACCTCGTAATGAGGTATTCAACATGGCCGTGTAGCTAGTTCGCGAGTGTGCTTCGTTACTCGTTTGAATGGATTTAATCAGTGAAATATGCCAAGGAGACGAAACGGTGAGATACCCTTGCCCGACGGATGGGATTATGCGAGGGACTTTGACGGAAAACTGTACTTCATCGATCACAACAGTAGAAAAACGACGTGGATCGACCCGCGAGACAGGTAAGTTTTCCAAAGAGAAGTGTTAACCCGTAAGAGCCCCATGTCAAAACTTTACATTCCAATGCGATTTCTAACGTTTTCTTATTGAATTCGAGTGTTGTGGACGTAAATATCGGAAGTGCACATGATACCGTTGGTCGTAATGAAGTTTCAAGTGATAAACGTAACTTTAAAATAGAATAAATCGTGAAAAACAAACCGTTCCGTCGCCGCGACGCTGATGCTCTCTGGTGGCAAGAATGCGCGATAACCTCGATTTCACACGACATTCCACTATTTAGTGACAACAAATGAGCTAAACACAAATTATGGTTATCATTTGTTATCCTTTAGAATTTGTACTGTGGTCTTGTTTTCTTATGGGTTCGTATTTAGTGAGCGGAGCAGTCGGTACGCGATTAATGAGGCCACGGAACTGGTTCATAGCAATGTTAGTGGCTGAACTGGCGCAGAAATAATTCGATGAAGCGTTTGTGTTAAGAATGAATGTGGCATGTTGTCTAGATGGTGGTGCGGTCGGTGGTTTCGTAAGGTGCGCGTGTGTGTATGATGCCGATGCGTGGAGAACGCGGTGGGAGATGGAATGCAATGCATAGGCAAGTTGCGCGGTGTGAATGACAGGCCGTAGAATGCGGCCCGGGCCTGCGGCGATGGTCGCGCCTTTCTAAAGCGGCGCACTCCCCCTCCCCCGCCGCCCGCCGTCTCCCCTCATCCCCCTTCACCACCTCACCAAGCTGCAGGTGCTGCACAACACATCCCTATTAAATACCGATCATGTCTCTAGCCGTATCTATTTACCATAGTTAAACCGACACCTGCACTATTATTTTAAAAGTTCACCTTAAAAACTGTACACCTGCACTTCAAAATGCATGGCTACAGTTATAACCGGTCAATTATCACTTTGGTGATGCTAAACGGCGTAACAATTAGCGGTAGTGGTGTCTGTTCCATTAGGAAAATGAGTCGCCCTTAAAGTTAAAATGTTAGTGTATAATGACAGGCTAACAAGATTTGCTGTAAAGTTTCTATTACAAAAAGGAAGAATCCCGTTAATGCTCTGCAGATTGAACATAAAATGAAGTTTTAATTGCAAATAAACTTAACATCGTTGTTGTCAATTTTTGGAGTGGCATTAGAGATTTCAAACTGTGATATTTAATTTCATAACCGACTGCACTGAACAGAATGCATATTGCATAAAAATACGAATGTAGATTAAATTGATTCAAGCTAAGAAGGCACATGAGAATCTGGTCTCGGTACATTGACACCACAATAAAATTCGCCGCTGACACAGGAAACATAAAGTGGTATTTTTATTGAACCTTTTGGCAAACTGCATTCCATACAGTCGACTTTACAGTGCGATATTTGAGACGTGGTTACCAACTTAGCACACCAAAACATGATGTCTGGTTTTCTGTTTGAATATTATCACGTTCCCATGATAACACTCTGCAACCAAGCAAGTGATAATGGAAAATTTCAGATTGAATACAGTAGCAGCTGCAAAAAACTTGCTACTTGAGTAATTGAACTCAGGGTGCGGCTAATACTGTACAGAATTACTTACTTAGCACATTGTTTTGCAAAGAATGTTTAGTGGATAGAAAAATAGTAACAACAGTCAAAATTGACCTAGAATGTGGTGTGTGGAACTGTAGAACCGCGGATGTCACTTCAACGTCAACATCTACTTGTGCGAAACGCGCACACAATAAACCGAGCCACTAAGCCAATTTATTAATGCTAAAAATAACCCAGCCACGTCTCGGGCGCATATGCCGCTATTAACCTTATACGGAACCTAAACGTACTACGAAAAATGTCCCCTCACTTCACTGCGTTTGGCAGAATGCAATTATTTACCTACCACAAGAATGTTGTCAGTTTAGTAGACTTGGCTTATTACGTGCAGATGTAAATGGTTTCATTTGGACGACAAGAGATCGCCGCTTAAAACGAAATATTTTCCCTTAAATTTCGATATTATATGGTTGTTTTAACAAGATAAACATCTTTATCGTATTGTTGGACACTGAGTCTATACATTTACAGTAATAAGTGGCTTCTCAAATGCTTCTGTAACGAGACGTTGCGTGCGAATGACTATTTTGTGGTTTGCGCAGATCTCACAAGAAAAGTGTGATACGTAACTAGATGAGCGAAGTAAATATTTAAGAAAAACTAAACTACATAGAAGCGTTCGACAGGTACATATTGTGAATAGGGGAAAAACTATTCATTGTGTCTTTAAGCAAGGAAGCGGCAAGACAATGATAGCGTCGATTAACAAGCGAATGGGAACTTATACCTGTGTTTGCCAGTGTTTATTACTTTAATTGTATCGGTTGAATGCAGTTTCACTAAGCCGGTACATTGTTCTGTTGCATACCAGAGTGTTGCGTTCAGTTGATCGTTAATGCATAATTCTATGTTGCGAGTGAAATCTGCGTTGTCTATGCGTTCATGCCTAGATGCAGGCAAATTGTATGTGGGAAATACAAGGATGCTCGCGTTAAATGTTCCGGATGCGATCTGCATAACTGCGGTCCAGTGGCTTCTGGCGAGATGGCTAATTTAGTAATGTAATTGTTCCACGCTCAACTTTGTTAAAGAAACAATCGATTATTATTGCTTCGATTGCAACACTTGTTTCAATATAATAAAGCAGAATAGTTCTCTCAAAGTAATAGTTTTAGCATAAAATCGATCGTGTTTAACGAAGGTATCTTCTCAAGATTGTGTAACCCAAGTATGTGCTTCCCACGCACGGCACAAGTTCTGGGCTCCCTCATGCGTAACGTTAAAGGGGCTGGGCATTTTACAACGTTTCTCGACTTTAATGGACTGTGTATAAAAAGGTTTTGTCCGTTGTTAAACCATTCAAATTTAAACTTGATAAGATGCTACGTGAAAGATTTTATTATAAAATATATTGCAAAGAAGATTTAGAAAACATTTGTTGGTGCAAGTATGTACCGCAGGGTGCGGCGCGTGGCGGCGGCGAACGGACGCGAAATAGCGTACAACATTGTTTATTCTACGCATTCCACTCAGATAAATATGTCCTTGGCAATTTTATACACCCAGACGCGCGTCGACACCGCCGCTGCCGCCGACACCGGCTTCACTGCAGATTTATTTTGATTCCAACATCTAATAAGACGAATGAGTCTTTCAAAAAGTCTAGAAACTCGACGCGATGTACCAATGTGAAATTGCAGAAAATTCCAATTTATTGATAAACTGTTCAAACTCCAGAGAAAATAATGGAATATTTTTTGGGATGTAAGTTTCGAAGGTGAATTGAAATACATTTAGGTTGGTAGTTATCGTTATTATAATGAAAATGTGTTTAAAATCACGCTTGTTTAAAAGTTATCTATGTGAGTATGCGATAAAAGCTGTACTGCTCTCGTTTCTAATCAAAATTGGCATTCCTCTCTTATCTATATGTCGTCATAAAGCAGTTGTTTACCTACTTGTAACGACTATTTTATTGTTATGCACATCTATTTTAGTTTTTCGTATCTTTACAACGTGACAACTTTTATTTCGTTATGCCATTTAGAGTTTGTGCTTTATTATTCTATGTGCTTTAACATTCTATAGTAGACTCGCCCCATAACTTCTTGAAGTTAGCATAAGCAATGATAAACTTGCAAAATATGGTGTGTCGACATAGCGGGCCTCGGCACGGTCGGATGGAATTTCTGCGTGTTTGTCCCCCCATATAGGGAGTGATAAATTGACGATAGTCGTCGCTCATAAAATTGTATAACTATTTGCTTGATTTGCATAAGAGTGTTTGATTAGCCATCGGAGGACGCCCAGACGTCGTTGACTAAAGAATGTTGCCTATTTAATATTTCCTCTATATATGTTTGGGACGATTTAATGTCTACAGTAAAATGTACGATTCCAATCTGTCGGGTGATGGAACGAAACCGATATTTTACCGTTATTCGACTTAAAAACGTCTAATAAAAATTAATATCGTTATTTACGGGCGTATTCATTAAAGAAAGTTCTTTTTTTATGGGAAAGTAATTAAGGACGTACTTAATAAGGTGAACATCAGTCATATTTTGTTGATCATGGTATTCATGGATTAATTCATTCTTACAATAATCCTGACATTGATATCCAATATTATGGCAATAGGTTGATATAATTATATTGTAGTTAAAATGATTTTCTATCCTTTGAAATTATTTAAATAAATATGGGCTTTTATGATTTGAAAGGAGTCAGATTTTATTTGCACTAGCTATGTGGCTTATATCTGTATGTTTAAACTAGGTACAGCTAATACCGTGAATGGTTTAATTTTTAGGCGTCCATAAATAGAGGCAGTGAGGCGAACTGGCACAAATCCTTGATTTTGAATAAATTGTTGACGAACCGCCATTTGGGCGTGGGCGAAATATGCGACAACAGACTATAATAAACAATTTTCTCATTCCAATATGTACCTTGTTCCTCAGCGATACTAAGCTATTTGGGTTTGCGAATTTGCAAATGATCGTAAGCGGTCTGGTATGCGAAAACACCTGTATTTTATAGCGATTAGGTGATAGTGTTCTTTTTGTACTGCCAGACTTTGTTTGTAGTTTATTCCTTTGATTACTTCTTTTGCGTTTTACTTTATAAGTGTTACAATCCAGTAGTTTCGTAGACATTTTTGCGAACTTATTGAGGTGATTTTTCCTTCCTTTGCTTTTGAATCGTCTTTAATATATGTTTTTGTCCAATTTATGCCTGATTATAAATAAACAGCGTTGTGTGGGTTTTTCATAAGTTTCACCGAAGAAATTGACAACACTGACCGCCGTAAAAATCGCAAATATTTCACCGACCCCATTCCGCGTGGTCGATCATTCACGAAACAATGGAACGAGGAATTTTGTTCCTCAACAAACATTCGCAGAAGCCTCCCATTCATTGGCGATGCATTCGCGCACATTGATATCTGCTTGTTTGGCCACTGTTTAATCCATAGTTTCCGGTCTTGACACCGCTCTAATAACAACGATATGTGAATGGAGCCGCTTTGGTGCCATTCCAACCTAATGTTTGATTTTCTACTGCTGGGAAAGTATCATTTGTGCAGTCGTGAAGTTGCCGGCAAACATCGTTACAAGCCATTAGCAACATTTCTGCCATACTTCGAGGGCGGTATTCGAAGTTGCACCGAGCAACTGCTTTTGATTGCTTTTCTACATTCTGTAACTATGGCATATTTGCATAATGAGAAGATTTGAATGCCAGAGATATCGTTAAAGTTGTTGTGTGTGTGTTTTCTGAATATTAGATGTAGGTACCCTTGTGTTTTATGTATGTAAATCTTAAAACCGGTCAGTAGATACCATGAATGGAGTTCTTATAACATTCGCTATATTAATTAGTATGCATCGTTAAAAATAACACAAATATCATAATAAATTACGATGATCATAAACTTTGTTCCTGCGAATTAGAGTATTGGCTGATATTTTTACAACTTCGCATCTGGGTTGCTATGAATTATTGAATTTAATCTCGTTCATCAGACCGTAGGTATCTATTAAGTACTTTATTACTATTACTCAAACAAGCACCGAATGGGAGTGACCACAATGCAATATCAATTAGAAATTCCTGAGTCGCGGTGATATTATACGCGGGGCGGCCAACAATTCGTCATTCTGTATAGACATTATTTAGACTAGGTATCGTATTATCGAATGTTTGTGAGCGGAGTCGTGATACTCATGATATTGTGTCGCACGCGCCGCCTGCCGGCGTGACGAAGGCGGCTGGTATGCGGCGTGATTCAAACGGAAACCCTATATATTCAGTGTTTATGCAACCCGCTGTCCGTCCGTCCGTCACTTCTACAGACAGCATGCAACATTGAATTGTATAAATTACATTCAATCACTATGTGCAAGTTTATTTATCTCTATTATAAATTAAGTATTTCTTGTACATAAAAATTTATAGCAGATGACTTACCTTCTATAAATTTATTGTTGCTAGAAGGATTGCTTATGAAGCTCCCTATTATTCATTAAGTAAAATGTGAAAAAGGATTTCTAATTTTTAAAGGCAGTGTCAGGAGATCTTTATTATTCAGATCGGAGCACTTAATGTGTGTATATTCTCAATTCTCAAGACGAGCATGAGACCTTGGTGGGAATGACGTGACGTGCGTTTCAACAACACAGTTCACACTAGGCGTTGGAATGTCGTTTGTCAATGATCGAATAACGCGTGACGTCATAGCGTCACATTAGCCCGCTGCGTTTACCATCAATACATAATTACCACTTTCAAATAAATGCTGTAGCAATTTGGTGGATAAATTTCGTGATTGGCCGTGATGTAAGATCTTAACAATGTTTATATGTGGTTACTTTAATGCATGGTTTGAATCTGATACTTTTATATTCACGCATTGGATCATCCGGTCGACGTGCTTCGACGAATCCATTGCAACTTGTGTTTAATTCGATTATAACGTTGTACGAATGTGTCAGCGATACGGAATGCGAGAGGAAATCACGTTGACCCCTAACACGATTCCTTTTTAGGACATCGGAAGGTCTGTCATCTTCCTGTCCGTGAATTTGTTTTAAAAACATGTATGATGTTTTATTTAAATAAGTATATAGGATACGTGACGTGACATCACGCTAAAGGAATTTACTTATTACTTTGTAAGGGACAGGTTGTTCACCTAACATTATTATCCTTAACCGTGTCTACTGACACAGTTTCAAATGACAGATTAACTTACTAACTTAAAGTAGGGCAATGCCCTCTTGGTGTAAAGGAGTAAAAAAATCGAGATTGTTCCGAAGCCCAAGGAATGTGCATTAAACGGGCCATCCGGATTAAAATATTTCCCTGGCGGTATTTATAGAGCATTAGTAGGTGTGCGTGTTCGTCTGTCGGTCGGTCGATATGTGTGAGACAGCATGGCACCGCCTCCCACCAGACGTGCTCCAAGTTTGTCGTAATCCAGGATTTGGTCATTGGACTTTCGAAATGATTCTTGGATACATGACTAACAGTCTAATCATTTGAATTTACGATGAGCCTCTTAATTCTTTTGCGGTCTGAAAAGACATTACTAGGATCATTATGCATATAGGGTATGGAGATTTTACACCTGTAATGGATGTAAAATCTGCAGGGGCATGTAACTAAATAGTCCAAAGCGGGCAGCAACCTTCGCGTTTCTATTTGCGGAGCTGAACGGCGGTACATTGGCCTTCTCCTGCGCTATTTTCCAATGAGACTGTGATGCACTGGCATATCGCTCGGCATAGCTCGCGGATTTATTCGCATCGATTACGCGATATGACTGTGAACTCAATTCTGTTGCGAATTGTAATATTTATGTGAAAACTTGTACGAAGAGTGAGTTAAAGTGGAACAAATTATATAATTGTAAGTCGGACGTGATTGCAAAAAGGGAAAAATGTTTTGCTTCGCCATAACAGTTATTATTAATAATGGTTTATGTTTAATTTTTGAGTTACTATAATGTATGATGATTAAATAAATTATGATCAAAAGTAGTTGTAGCAATTTAGTCTAATCTAACCCAACTAAATAAAGATTAAGATTATATTGATTTTAACTATGACAGTGATAACCGATTTCATTAAGGTATGCTGTAAGCAGGAGACAGTACCTATCAACTATAAATCTACAATGGTTCAGACTGGATGTGCTAAATAATTGTAGATAAATTTAGTTTTTAGTACTCATACTATCATAATTTGTTCGCTCTTATTGGTATAGTCAGCGCGCAAGACAGAAGCCAAATTTTAGCTTAGGTCGATAGATGGCGTTGTATATAAATAGGTTCCTGATTCAAACCACACTCGTTTAATATCTGGTTTGAATGGCAATTATTTTAATAACTACACATATTTTGTAGACAAGCTTCCGACATTCTCGGAATTCCATTTCAAGATACTTAATTATTCTTTTAAAGTGTTATAATCTTATCTTTAAAGATTATGTTAGCACTTCTATTGCCATTGACAAAGGAAACACTAATACAATGGGTTTATTTGTGATTTTTTTTTTGCTAAGTCTTACTTAGGAATGCGACTTTAAACTGTAAAATAGATTAATTTTACCAAGCATTTAGCAAATTTTCTGTCACAGAACCAGCAAATATATAGTTTGTTTATGTCTACCACTACCGTATTTGATTATTATGATAATGTGTTATTTGATTGGTGTCAATGTTTCGGTTATATGGGCGCATGCACGTGTGTGTGTGAAAGTGTGCCTGTGTGCGGCTAGGGATTCCGTGACACGGGTCACCGTTTCCGAGAACTCGACTCGTCTTGACGTCCCGCTGACAGGACTGGTTTTGCCGTTCTCCCATAACGCAGCAACATTGTTTCTCTATTTGTCTCGCTCGCTTTAACTACTCTTTTATCTCCTTCTTGCTCCAACACCGATGCATTGGATGCGCACACGCACGCGCCCTCTATCCCCTCACCTCGATAAGAGTGATCGTGTTTTGAAATGGACGCCGCATTCGGTAGCCGTACGGAAGGAGTAACGAATTCCCATTGAAGATTTACCCCCTCTTGACTTTGCCTCAATTAATTTTATTGTTTTAACAAAAAGAAGAAACGAATATTGTGTTTTCGTTTGATTTTTAACTATACTTATATTTTTTTGTAATGACTCGTGTCTGTTAACTTAAAGAATTCATGAATCTAAGTAGTTAATAGTTGTTAAATTGAGCTGTAAGGTGTTTATTATAATTGCATGTGAATTTAACCTTACACGAAGTTATACGCACTCATTATACAGCCTTTACTTGATTGCTTACTGTAAAACAACCAGCAAACGGTAAAACAGAATCACGCGAACATCGAAATCGTCGATTTCAAAAGTTGCACGTTGCAAGTTGAACTGGACATAAACGTGGCCAATTAACCGAAGAATCTTATTTAATAACCGACTACCGTATAAACGCCATATTAAAAGTCACGAAAACCGTTAAGTGGGATGCGTATGAGACGCGGCGTTCGTTCGATTTCGTCACCATCGGATATGCGAGTGTGTCCACTTTTTGTTCGTGAACTGGTCGTACGTTAATCATGATCGAATTGTATCAGCATGCTGCAGTGGAGCAGGTCGTCGGCGCCAGATTACCACGCCCTGCGTACGCCTGCTCCCGGGCACCCGCATCGGCAATCATTAATTATTCTCTTGCCACAACCTGCCTGTATTATCTGCACGCCTAGGCACAACTTGAATCTAGAAACTTGCACCTGTTTTTTGTTCGATACTCTGCTTTATCTATAATTCTATCGTACTCGTAACATTTCATTTTGAATCAGAAAATCTTTAATATGAAAAACGTTCTCTTATAATAAACAAGGTGATTTCTTCAACCTATATTCATCGATTCGTAACCTAATTGCTTCAATTTTGAATGATACGTTTAACTAACGAGGTGCTATTTCGACCAGAGTAAATCCAATGATATTGACCGCGTCCTCTTGATCCCGTAACTTCTAAATTGATTGAAGGCTAAACGATTTCAACGGTCTAGTGATTAATCTATTTTCGAACTGGTAAAGATATCGATGTTAAATTTGGTGAAACATCTAAAACAAAATTGGTTGATTTAAAGGAGGCCAGTGGCATGTTTACACACAGAGCCGAGGCGGAATCGTTTTAACCAGTCCATATTACCGAATGGCCAGTGAAATTATCCAGTCGAAAGATTCGAAATAATAACTGGAGCTTATTATTATTTTACCTTAATGATAGTTATAGAACCGCAGTAATAGGCTCGCCCCTCTTCGTGGGAAGAACGTCGGATTGACGTAAGGCCTCTATGGGAAGCTTTTTTTAAGATTGGCTTTTGCTCGATGTTTTAAAGCTTATACGCAGCATTGGCTTACCTATTACTTTAGATATGAAGTTGAGATTTAAGTATCTAGTTATTTAAATGTCTAGAAGTTAAGTTTTGAATGAGTATTACTTAGTCATCATGTAAAATTAACATTTTATGATTTATTATTATTTAAGTGGCAAGTGGCAACGGACTACCTCGTTAGTCTAGTGGTCCCAATCGCGACTGCTACGCTAGAGGTCTTGGGTTCGATCCTCAGGTCGAGCAAAGTGTTATTGGGTTTTTCTATGAAATTCTCAGTAGAAGCTCGCAGTCTGGATTTGTGCCCGGTGAATGGCAATAGGCTCGCCCCCTATTACATGGGACCTAAACATACCGGCGAACTGTCGGTGTACATTAAGGACACCTCTGCCTAACCCTTACAGGGAATACAGGCGTGATGGTATGTAAGTGGCAACGGGGTCTTAATTTACTGACGCACATACCATAGGGTTTGCATTGTGTCTATAATATGGGCCTTGATGGGTTAAAAAAAAATATAACGGGTCGTGCATTCAATAAAAAATATCGTTCAAACTCTACTTTTCCCAAAAACAAACAATTCTTATTTCCTGATTTATATTACTTAGAATACAGCTCTATGTTCTTCCAAAGCGTTTCCTAAACTAAAGAAAAAAACTATTATTGTTCCAGATACACTAAGCCACAGACATTCGCGGACTGCATCGGCAATGAGCTGCCTCTTGGATGGGAGGAGGCCTACGATCCACAGATTGGACGTTATTACATCAACCATGTCAATCGTGAGTAACACCTGTTGTTTATTCGGCAGTTTTTCTGACAAAGTCGAGCAATGATCTGTTTTCGGTATTTGGTTGATTAATTCATGCTTAGAATATTTTAAGAATAAAATATTTATTTAATTTATTTAGGTATACTAATCTGTTGATGTTAAGAGTTTTGTCTTATAATTTATTGATCACAAAATTCCAAGACTTTGTAATGATCATTAAAAAGAAATACATAATTGATTTTCAAGATTTGGTATAGATAGACACATTGATCGCTAGTCAGTCTAGAATTTTCGTCTGATCAATGTAGCTATATCAAGATTAGCATATTATATGGCGAAATTGTGGAGCTGCATTAACAATGCAATTATTCATTTTAGCACAATGATTTGTTTGTACCGGTTACAACAGGCCAGCTCTTATTTATTATCCCCTGGATTATTCAGTATGTCGGGTGAAAAATGTACTACGCGGGGGGCTTATGAAGTACCACGGTGCTTTAGTTATTCCCTATGAATTATTGAACAGGTTGATTCATGTCTAGCCTATAGAATGTTGCGACTGTTGCGGCCACCATCTTGAATTCGATATTTGAAATCGAAATGCGCAAGAGTTTTAACGTCACACCACGAAAAATAGATGGCGTTGCGCGTACGTTCGGATGCACGTCCGTGCAATCGTGACTCGTGGATGTAATATGTTTCTATGTGAATCCTTAGATTATTCTATGGCAGAGCACTAAATAAGTCGTGTTATGAATGGAATGCTTACGTATCGGTTATTTACGCAAATGTATCTCCGTGAGTCGTATTGAATTGATTAGTCGTTGCATAGATATTGCTTTGCTACCGTGTAATCTCACATGCAGATAACATAAACGTGTGGTTTTGAATTTTTAATACATTTCTATAATACACAACATCTAATATGAATATTATATAGCCAAACTGCAGAAAATCTGTTTAACTTAAGCATTAATAACAAAAATCATAAACTGAAAACTAGATGCCTAGATTCTCTAAAGTTAAGGCAGAAACAATAACGTTACTAATAGGGAATGTAACTAAAATATGCCTAGAAGACGTTTCGCCTTTTAAAGCTGTGCTCGTAATATACTTAAACTAGAACCTCGGCAATCTCAAGCGAGTAAGATAACACATTTACAACAATAAATTATTCCTAAAGAAGCAACTTGAATCCAGTTTATAAATGACTTCTAACAAGGTTTATGGTCAGTGTCGAAAACTCACAACTCGACAATATTGTTACCTATCTGCACAGCACTATAAAAGGTAAAAAGGCAATAATGACCGCGCTATAAGATGGAAAACGCGCGATATCTGACGACCCGCGAACACCCGATAACGGTGTGCGCAAACGCACAGCGTACATTTTCGCACGACGCTCACGCATTCTTATGCATTATTTATAAAGACCGTAGAACTTTTCCGCCATTTTCTTACTTTTTTTCGAGACCACCCATCAACTCACGCTGATCGGATCGGCTTTTGATCGTAGCTTGTTAGTTTTTATGTTTTTTCGGTGTTAATTTCTGAGGGATTGCTCGCATGGAGCGATTTACAACAGTACTTAATGGTCGCTGGCATTTAAAATTTACAAGACTTGGAAAAAAGCGTTTGAATCGCATAAAGAACTTATAATGTTAGGTCCTTAAAATGATCCAATACATTAATACATTGTCCTGAATCGGAATAAGTAAAATTAATTTAAAGATATATATTTTTGGCATTCAACATTTTTTGTGTGTATGTTATACACTTAAATTTTGATAAGATATCATAATAATATCTGTCGATGAAATTCTTAGAATTTTTGCGATAAAACTTATTTTAAAATAATTGATTTACTTAAATTTTTTTGTAATGTCGCATTTTGGGTTCTGTTAAAATTTTTCAGAGGATCATCTCTTATAAAAGCTTTCGTGATTAGACGACATGCTTAATTAAGCTCATCGCTTAGGCAAATACTGTTAGATGTATCCACTTCTTAGTGGGTAGCTGTCTGATTAACATCTTTTATTTATAAGCCATCGTGTTCATTAAACAAAAAATAACCTTTTATATATTACAAAAAAGCAACGTTGATTTTGAATCAGAAATAAAAATTATATTACAAAACTGACATAATTTATCAACTTTGAAATTTGTTGTTCAATAACTAATATTAATTACACAATTCATAGCTTACTTAAATGTCTTTCATAAGTTTAAGTATTCTAATATTTGTAACGTCGATAATACATTTTATTAGAGTGGTGCTGCCATCTATGTTGCCGACTGCAAAACATATGTGTATTCGAGCGAATAAATTCTAAGAGCTCATTAAAACCATTTGCTAGGGAGTGTTATACCGACTAGAATATTTGTCTTAGCTTATTTATAAGAACCTATCCAGAACAGATTATGCAAAAGAATTCAAATAGGATTCATTAGGTAGCGTTTATTTTATTAAATCCTAAAGAGAGGCAGTTCCTCGTTTTAAATTATAAACGATTTAAATAACCATTTTCTGTTTGTGTAACTTATAACATTACTTAAACTGATTACGATTTAGATATTGTTGTTTAATTTAAACGTGCATGGTGTAAATTGGATGTTTATTTAGTATGTTGTAGAGCGGGGAGCTATTCTCATAAGTTGTTGGTTACATGCGTCGGCGCAGCTATGCGTCACATTTACTATTCCAACGTGTTGTGTAGGGTTGCTATGGGCTACGGATAATATGGGAACTGTTATGTGAACTCATTCTCTTAAACTGTTTTTCTTTCTGCATATTAGTACAAATAGTTTGTGTCAGAATTTGCAACAGATTCTACCGTAATTAGATTCCATCTTTATTTGCACTGAATAATTTCTCACAGTTTAAGGATCCTTGTAAAAGACAACACAATAATGTCCGCATAGAGTTAAACGAGATGATAACAATAGTTCGTGAAAACATTGCCAATGCTTGCTAGCATGTTACACTAATTCTATACAAAATTTATAAATTCCAATACAGTAGCCCTAGTATCCACTGGCAACATTCAATACAAAATGCAAATGACTTTCAACTCGTTTATGGTAGCACTATGGTGTTTTACGCATGTAGATTCATCGATAGCTTACCCAAAGCCATTGCATTAATTCTGGTCAATGTTAATTGATAATTAAAACTATTTATTTGATTGTATTTTATTAGATATTACTGTATTACTCATTTTGAGATTCTCTACTATGGCAATTTGTTGGTTCATGTTAATTATGGTACTTTCTAATGGTTTTCATAGGCTTTTAATGTTTCTTGGTCCTTTTGCCATGTAATTCTCTAATTACACTTTTATCTATATATCTATCTTTACTTCCCGTTTTTGTTGCATCGTTCTTAAAGAAGAATGCATCTGTGAAATAATTATTAACCATACTGATTAGTCATAGGATGTTATTTTATGTTATTTAATTAGTGAAATTGTAGTTTAGTTAAACCTCAATGAAAATTCAAGCTCATTTTGATTTACGTGATCAACAACGTCAACGAAATTTTGCATACCATTACTTTCCCTATAATAATAAGCGACCATAAAGTTATTCCAGTTAAACAGTAACACGTACAGAATTATACATCTATCTTATATATATTATATATCTCCTTGGTAGTTAAGCACGTCGCCATAATAGCGAATTACATTCAAAGTGGCGAAGCAAAGCTGCTAAAATGCGGTCAAATTAGATATGAAAATGCAGGACGTTACAAATGTTGGGCCCATCATTTAAAAGCTCATTTCTTGTAGAATGCTTTGCTAATAGCATTATTCTTCACAAACGTGGCGTCGTTTGCATAATCATGAAAAAATATAAATCAACTGAATAGCTCCCTGGCTATGTTTTTTCTAATTTAATGAATAATATCCGTGAGGACCATATATTAACAGATTTCATTAAAATAGTACTTCTCTTTCAGTCCAATAATTGTGTTTAGGTTTTAGATAAGCTTTAAGTAACATTTAAACGCTGGTATTGGTGAATAAATTCAATCGTATGTTAGAAGTTGGAAGAGAAAAAAATAATTCCCTTCGTTTAAAAAACTTGTAATGGAAATGAAATATCTACAGGTATGTACCGGCTAATTAAACAATTCTTTGAAATAGTTAAGGGTTACGAGATTTAAAAATGATAAAGTTATATAGTCAAGTACCTAAAGTATTAATTGAAGATAAAAAAAGGTCGGTTCAGAAATAAACGACTTTTATAACAATTATCGCATGGAATTTACAGCATATAAATAAAATAAATATTAAACATGGCCGATTCATAGACAAATTGGCAATGAAATAATCTTACAAGATCAACAAAACATTGACACACTCATTAACGATCGTATCACAGTTCTCGATTGAAAAGGACAAGTAATAATGAAGTTGAAACTCGCTTGAAATAAACAGGTGCAATGAAATATTATTTTTTTCTAGTATTTAAGAATCTTTCAACGTAGGTTGCATACTTGTATAAATATGCATGCGATACTTTGTTAATACCTCCTCCACTTTACATATTTAGTTTACAGCATCCATGCCCATTATCAAGGTATGCGATCTCCCCCATACCTATTTTCTGCATAAGCCCGCAATATTTATATGCATCCATACTAGCTTTTATTTTACACAAAGCTTCGTTGAGAATTTCATTTGATACTTTGAGTTCGCTTTCTTGCTTAATTGGAACTTTGTGTTCAATATTGCAGCAAATCACATTTAGTATTTTGAACTAATGATTGCTACTTATTGAACATTGTAATTATTGATTACAGCATAGCTAAATGATGTTGTATTCAAATAATGTGTAGTAATTTAAAATTGGTCTATTATTGGTTTTGTTACACTGCTCTAATTAGTATGTCTACAGAAACGATCTTTGCCACACAAAATAAATACCTTGGTCGTTGAATATCAATTAATTAGGCTGTGTGTGGTCAATTTCCACCGTCAAAGGAGGTAACGTCACGTGCGTTGTTTGTTTATGGTCCTGTGTCGGGTTTGATTTCGCTTTGATATTATTTATTATCGGTTTTCGAAAGGGTCCTATGAATGATTAAGTGAGACGTGACTTTTGATCCTTTGTCTACACCTTGCGTTTGATGATATGTATGGTATACTTGGTTTTCAGGACACGTTTTGTTTATTTTTTTTCACGCCAGACATAGACGGATTCCATTAGAGACTTATTTCTTACTTGTTTTCTTTAGCAAGCCAGCCATACATTAGAGAGGATATTAAATCTATCGGTATAACTTTATTTTGAAAACGTACTGGTTGTGTTTCCTTATGAATCTTCTAGTCTAGTAATGCATCTACTAGCAATTACAAACTTGCTGAACTAAATACTAACTTAAATCCTTACAGATATAATCATTAACCATGAGTTGCCGGTCTATGTTACCTATTTGATCAAACACTATCACTTTACCTTCATCGCGAACAGTAGCCAAATTACATAGCAATTTCGACGGCATTGTTTCTCTAATCTGATATAAAGTGAGTAACAATCTGTCCGTAGAATCGTTCCGGCCTTGTTGGGTTCAGAATTGAGAATAATAATTGAAAGATCGCCGCGTGCGCACTTTGGATGTCACGCGGTGTGCGAATGATGGAGGAATGCAGCTGCTCCGATGATGACTGACTCTATGATTGGTTCCTGTCGCTATGTGGTTTATGACGAAATGTGGATCATTTGATTACTGTTCAGTGGCCGTCTTTGAGTCTTCAAATAATTACATCGTTGTTTAGGCATTAGATTCAACTATTATAACTTTACATTGCGTTTTACTTAACAGATTTATAATTCCAATTAAAATTACATATTTCCGCTTTGAATATCTATGTAAATTATTCAGTTCAATTATTTTGTTTTATCTTATTAGACTACTACAATACCAAAAACTCGGAACAGTAAAGATAACAAAAAGATACGCTGAAATTATACAAAATTGGAAAGTGCTTCCAAAAAATATTCATCTCGCATTCAGTTTTTCAGATAAACGACCGTGAATCACGCCATGCTTCGTCCTAAATGTCACTATCGGCTGTTAAAGCGATCGCTATCAGTGTTTATTGAATGCCACCATTATCAAACACTACTTTGGTCTCGTCATTAATCGGTCGCTAATCGGCAACCGTATCGCATAGTTTGACGATGAGTAATTCTTTAGCCTTAATCTGGCTCGCATATTGGCTTGCGGTTTCTGCTTATTTGTTTCAAATAATTGAGAGCGGGGAAAACGGATTTATTAAAATTCCATTGCCTCTAAGTATTTCTGAGTCAATAGGTCAATTTTTTAATAATATTGCGCATGAACCTTTATAAACAAAATACCGAAGGCATGAGTCTTGAACTATAAAAAAGAGACTCGAAAGAAAATGTAAATAGCGCTTATCAAATGTCTGCACCATCTCGCAAAATGCAGAGATATAAATTAAAATTTAAACATATTGGTAACGTTGAACAAGTTACTGTTACATTACAGATAGAGTACCTTAATGAAATCACAATTTATCGTTACAGAGGTGACGCAGTTGGAAGACCCGAGGTTAGAATGGCTCAGCATCCAGGAAGCGATGCTGAGGGAGTACCTGCACACAGCGCAGGAGGCTCTCGAGGTGAGTGAAATCTATTACTTCCATTTATTGATACCAACCCTCACAGAAACGGCAATGCTAATCTAGATAGTCCTGAAGTCGATACCAATTAAAACCCTGTACCTATTAACATGAGACAAGGTAATCTGAACATGCACTTTTGAGATAAATGCTTATACGGTGGTAAATAATAGCTTAAGATTAGGTAAACTGGAAAGTGGTGTGTCTACTTCGAACAACATTTTATTATAAAGCTGTTGTAATTAAATAAAAGTAATCGATTTAGTTACATCCCTTACTGGTTTCATCGAATACAAAGTATTCTTTACATACATATTTCTATATCTTAAGGCACTCATTACTTTTACATTGCCAGCATGTGTATTTTCCCGCGACAATTTGCTGTCCATGTCTCAAAGCACTTACTTACTTTGCATCGATTAATGGTTTATCTCGGTTCATCAATCGATCAGTTTCATTTTAATGTGCAGATACGAAGGCAATGTTGTCGATAATTTCAACTTGACTTCATCGACTATCGAGTGCAGCTGTTACTTATCGGACATCCATCGATAAACGCTTTAACTCGTATCAGTAGAGCAATGTCATTGGATTTAATTTTAACTCAATTAACTTGTGACGTTGGCACTAGATGTCTGAGGAGTTTGCGCGGTTTTTTAATCCTTGATGATTTTTTGGACTCATATTATTGATCAGTTAAATCTGTTGGTTGAATAATATGTATGGGTAACGTTATGAATACATCTAGTGCGATCTAGTACGAGTACAATAGTCTATGTACGTGGAAAAAAAATGTCGGTGCTTAGTATACCTATTTTTTTTTCGATCTTGTTTTAACAAAAAAATTCAAAAGGCAGTAATGTAATACGAAAGACAAAAATATAATCGAATACAATAAAGTTCTCTTCAATCGCGAGGGGAGGAGCATATTCTACATGAATACAATATATTGACAACGGTGGGAATAGAAAACAGAATTAACCTCATTTCGCGTGTCATTTGGACTTTCTGTAGCGGTACACGACCATCATGTTCATGGATTTAAATGTCATTTGGTATTGCCGTGGCCCTTTTCATTTATATTTACAGTAACATTACATACTGTTGCGGCTAAAAGCAGTATGCTTCTATGCCTCTTCAATTTTCTATAACTATTTGATGTATTGCGTGGACTTTTTTTTATTAAACCATTCAAGTGTAGGTAGGTACTCTTGTTCGAGTGTTTCCTGTAACGAGAGGTTGATGAATATAAAATTATTCAAATAAGTACTGTATTCAATTGAAACTGTTATCTAGAGTGGAAAATACGATAGTATCAGTCTGCTGTCTAATATGCAAGTTAATAGTTAACAACACATACAATGTATATTGCCACTGTCAAAGGTTGATGTCTTATCTTTGCCTAGAGAAATATATAACGTGAAAGCAATTGTCGTGAAAATTCAATATAAATACAGATGTATATGAATAAGAAATCGACGCAGTGGGAATAAATGATGATGATGCATTTACATGACTATAGAACTGACTGAAGTATAGTTACAAATTAAAATACTATGCAAAGGTCAGCCTAGTCATTAAAATGTGGTGAAATTAAATGAAACTCGGCTATCTATAATTAATGTGCTCAAAGGCACATTAAACACTCGTTTAGTGGCTTCTCCGACAGATAACGATGGAATGCGATCGTGCCCTGATACTAAGATAAGAGATAAGTGGTTGCGGTATTGTTTCGAATTGAGCACGCAATGAGATGGGACTTGATGGATCAAAGTTCAGTCAGGAAGCGAAATTGAACGCTGTATGGTTTTAATTTCTCATCGTTTTGATGAAGAAAAAGTAGGGTAAAAGATGCTAGTCACTTAAGTTGATGAAAGTCAATTTATAATTGGTGTTCAGTATTTATTTTTCCTGTCCCTACGGGAATGAGTGTAGGTATATGTAAGCGAAATATCACTCACTGATAAATCAGAAAATCGTTAAAACTATAAAGCCTCCAAACTTGAACTATGGTTTTAGTTCACTTAAAGTGTCCGCTTGGAAAGGAATTATGAAAATTTCCACGGTACTGGCACAAACGAGATCAATGCGCGACGCACCGAGGAGCACAATTATTATATATATAATAGAGAAACAACATTAACACACGATAAATAATTATGAACTTTAAAAACGTTAATTTTACTGCACTTGACCCTTAAACCCGTCAAACGAAGAAATACATACTCGACTTAAAGAATTTCAACAACGTCGACCTTCTTAAAGGTTAAATTTATTTGTTCATCTCTAGATCTTATTATTAATAACAATAATAAAGGGCTTAACCTACAATTATTATTTGTACTGCATTGTACAATGCTTATCTAGATGGTAATAACATTCAAAGGTTAAAAAATATTTCCTTCCTTGTTGATCGTAAGTTTGGTATTATGTCGAATTTTTTTCTTACTGTAATCATTGTTACTTTAAATGTTGGAGTTTAATTTCTTTATTATTGCAATTGCATTTAAATTTTGGTCTGTACCTGATTGAAATTCTGAATCATTGTCTGAACTTAAAATTGTTGATCTTTATCTGGCTTTAAGACTAAGAATTTCTTTCACAGTAGCTTTAACTTTCAAAGTTTTTATGTGAAAGGTGATATGATAAAACAGTATAGAAGGCTATATCAAATACTTTCCTGTTGCTTACAAATACTAGGTTATGGGCTTTAAACATCTCACGTCCACATTCGCACTCTGAATACCGTTATCACGATAAATCTGCATTCGTTTAGCGAGAATATACGTGATTTTAACTTCGTATTCGTTTTTTTTAGAACCAGCCTCGTGTTAGCCACGAAAAGTATAGATCTTAAGGTTTTATCTTTCTAAGTCTTGACTGGAATTTTAAACTGGGTAAGTTTAAATTCAATACATTATATGGGCTAATTACTTCATGTTTCGGCTGGAATCTGTTTTCCAATTAAGTTCCAAATTTAAGGTCTAATAATTAGTAATTGAACTTACAACATTTCGAAGCGAATTCCGTGGCTGAAGGAATTAATATTTAAATTATCGTAATTTCAACCAAAAGACCTTGATATTTAGTTCCAATTAGTATGGTCTCAACTGTCAAAATATTGAGGCTGTTAGGTTCAAGACATTTCAGATTTCCCACGTCACATATAACAGATTTCGAATGTTTGACTTTTATTATAAAACCGAACACAAGTAATTTTTTAACCAAACAAAATCTCAAGGAAATAAATAAAGTTAAGGAAAACACTCTAGATAATGATTATGTATTTGTAAAGCTGAGGATTCAGTGTAAATTTAAACAAAACTATCAATATCAAGCAGCACGGTAATTTCTCATAGGAATGCGACAGACGTCACAGACGATAGACTACTGGAAGTCATCAGAGATAACCTTCAGTTCTACCAATTGACGTCAATTGATTGATAACTTCGGTGCAAGTAAACAAAAAGCTACATTTGAATGATCAATTACCGTAAACTGGGACCTTAGACCTTAGCGTGCGCAAATTGATGTGGATCTCTTCAATGCGGAGAGATTATAATGTACTCTGTCATTATTTTGAAGTTTGCTAGATAGTATGTCGAAATGTCATACGGTTATTAGTTTATCTGGTAATTTGATATCGCATTAAAGATGTGGAATTTTTAGGCTAGGCTCTTGTACTTTCTTTTTAAATTGCTTTATAATTTATTTATCTATAATAAATGTTATACATACAATGATAACTTGCTCATAATCTATTTCAGAAATTGCATGTTAATTTCACAAAATATTTTAAATTCATTTATAACTTTGTCTATTGTGACTCAATGTTTTATAACAATAAAATATGCTGTAAAGTAGTTTGTGGATATTCTATCTCGCCATAAAACTGGCAAAACACGTTTGCTCGGTTATAATACCAAGAAAATGACATTCTAGCGTCATTATCGTAATCCCCACGTGTTTTTGTGTTCAAAAACATGTAAACAGTAGGTGTCGTAAGGCTGTGGCCGGAAGAAGTACGCATACCGGCATTAACAGAAATACTTTGTCTGGTTGAGTAAATAGGTTCTGTTATACTTAATTAAGTTGTGAAATTTGCTTACAGTATTCGGTTATTTAAAAAAAATATGGTATTTTTTATTAGATGGGCCTTGCTACCACTTTAAGGGCCTTGTCAACATCATTATAGAGTTTAACTGCCAGGTTTTGGAGCAAAACATTTTCAGCGCTACAATTAAAATGTGTTTGTTTATATATTAACTTAAATAATAATATAAGATGGATCAAAAAACTAAATTTTACGGCTTTTCTTAGCATTAACCATTCTGTTTAAACAACCTGTATGAATCAGGTGGTCAAATATTCTGTAAATGCCAGTCACACCAAGAAATAGTGGTCAAGGATATATGATACAGCCGCTTGTTCATGTTGTTTGCTTTGGTTTATGCTATCAAAAGCTTACCTACTTTAGAATATTTAATATCAGACACATCCAAAGGATTGAATTAAATGTATTTAATATTTAGTTTGATTAATAGATATTATTCTCCTCAAGCATCTTCAGTAATGGTCAAATACCTTTGTAACGCGTTTACCACGAAATTGTAATATGCGTTGCGTGCAAACACATTTAACTGATCGGATATTGCGTTCCGATGCGTGAGTCAATCTTTCGATAGGCGCTCTAATTCTGCGAAGCGAGTTGTTCCGTGAATAGACGCGTGCGCAGGTTTTCGCGTCTGTTTTAATTTTGGTACATAACATGAGGTTTCTTTTAAGGGATAGTTAACTTACACATTGTTGAAGGATGTTTTTGTGACAGAGAGGTCTTTGAAAAGGAAAAGATACTTAAAAATATCAATGATATTCGAGCTTAAGAAGGCTTTTAAGTATGAAACAAAAAACATCTTTACAGCTCAGCACGATGTTTATTTTAAATATTAAAAGAAAGTAAAAATGTTTTGCACCAATAATCGACGGCTGGCCTTTTTATGACCTCATAAACTATCGACACATCGTAAATTGCTATTGACATTTGATGCCCCATTTCATACTTTTAAGATAACAAAGACATAGGCAGTAAAGTTGTGCATATTGTACGTTTTACGAGAGTTTTATCATTGCAGATAGCTTGAACAGGCCATCAAAGTCACTTAGCTGGAGATAGGCGACGTCTAGTCAAGTTGCAAATCGTCTTGGAACTTCGAATTGATAATGTGCAATTCGACTTTAGTATGCCTTTACAGAAATGTAAGGTATTATCTATGGATTTGTGATATAGTCATTTTATTAACGCCTCTCAGAGAGTTTCGAAAGCTCAATCCATACATTTGTATCAATATGGCCTTTAAAGTTTAACTAAGTGAAGATTCCAATATATTTTACTGTGCTTCTCGTGCAGAGTTCTCTTATTTTGCAAGAATAGCATCAAATGTCTATATCAACAAAGTAATTCAACTCTAAAATGGCAGGCAACATGCGAGTGGCATATAAAAATCCACTACTTATTTCAAGTATAGTACAGAAGCCTTGCCACTATAGGGACGTGCAAGCATGTGCACACAATTAGAACAAAACATCATACAGTCTAGCAATATAAAATCCAAGCGAAAATGACCTCTATTGCTTGACAAATAAAGTGAAGTTAACATTTCCCAAGCAGAAAATGTAAGTTGGCCCGATGGTATACACGCTTAAATCTAGTATGGATGCGTTTGCGCAAGGAAGATGTGACTAGCACTAACTAAGAGTTTAGCAATATGAATAAAATCGTGTTTACTAATTAGCAAATAAGCTTTCGTATAGAATTTTAATTGGGACGTCGTCTACGTAACCTAGAAACGGGCTGTGAGACAATTGTTCTAGTTATTGGTGATAATAAAAATAACGGATTAATCTTTGTTATAAACTTGATCGACTATTGTGTTAAATGTCCGGTTTGCCTCTTTAGTTTCTTTAAACGAAGGCTATGTGATAAAACCATTATTCTTTGCATTAAGAAGTACAGATAGAATACTGTTTATTACCAAATTACATATAATTTCATGTAAATCCTTAAAGTGAGTAAGTTCTAGGCTTTAAATTATGATCATAATTTAAAGCTGAATCGTTGTACTCTTTCAAGGGGTTCCCTTGCTTTGCACCTTCAATATTTAGGGTCGCATACACTCCAGGTATTTCCGTGGTATCGTATGATTACAGAATTAGATTTGGTCTATAAGACATCAGTCCTTCGCAGAAGCATAAAATTTCTCGTGCCGTGCCGCTTCCCAGAACTTACTCGCGCCATTAATTCTGTATCATGGAATGCGGTTGCGTGAGGCAAAGGAAAAATTTATATCACTTTTGGGAATTAATGTTCTAGGTAAATTACGAAGTGGAATGTAGAAATACATTATTGCTGCATAAATTGCTGACGACATTATTTGCATTTTTCATATCAATTTAAGTTCAAGTTCTATCACCAGCCTATTGTTATTATCTCCTAACTTAATGATTTCATACTTCCACCTTAATCTTTGAGTAGCTTAGATTCTATTAGGTAGTCAGAAATATTTCCCGGAAGGATCCAGTCAGATTTGGCGTGTTCCCCGAACAGTGCGCGTGCGCCTCTGTTCGTGCCACTACGCTATCCGATTACAAAGGACCTTAATACTTGAAATTATTTGCATCGCAGGTGCCTACAACAACTTAGAAAGAGATAATGTTTATTCATTGTTTGTAGTCCTAATCTTGCACTGTAAGCTGTTTGTTTCACTAATTACCCTTTTGTATTACATTTTGCAACTGAACAGATTAATACTGGCATGAAATTGACATTAATTGATGCAGAATAACTTATTCTGACAAAGCCTTATATAAAAAGCTTACGTCAAGATTTTTCAAATAAACATCAAAACACGTTTCCATATTAAGGCCTAAACATTCTTGCCTATTACAGCATTTCAACTTACCGTAACAGCCCTATTGTTTTCATATCTCCATTTCTGTAATTCGATCATCCAGCGTCACTTTCGGTACCCACCGTGATGTCACCTTTGTTTAGTGTTACGCTAACAATAGAGCCTATATTTACTTTTTATCTTTGTCATTGTGATCATCATTGTAATATATTTTTCTTTTAACCTATAACAGTATCATTAACTGTTGTCCGTTATCTTTTTAGATGGAATGCCTTGGGTATGTTCATACAACATTGTTTAATTTAATCTTGTTGTATAAAGATGTATAGATATCATAATGCGAATTCCATTCTTTATATTGTTGATTGTCATCAGAAGCTTGACAGAATTTTGTATTTTAGCAAATGCTTTGCTGGAATTATTCATCAAAATACTTATGTAAGGGAATTTGAATACCTTTCTTTCAATTTATATCAGATAAATCAACATTACGAGTGGGCCGCGACTTATTATTCAAAGCCCTTCTAATTGCCTAATTGAATAAAGATTTAGAGCCTAGCTCAGCGTGAAGATTTGTCTAATTAATACAATTACATTCTCACATGTAACTCTACGGATCTTTGTTCCCTATATTTACAAACTTTGCCATTCAACGAAGACTTCTCCTGGCTTCATTGTCAGCAGGCGACTGCAAATTCTGTTTAGCATTGCATTTATTCAAATGCTGAGCGGTAACGTACGCTAATACATATTTAATTGAGCACGCCCTGTACATTTTATATGCGCTGTAACAACTGGTTATGTGGCTCACAATTTTGAAACAATTTTTTTGAAAAAGGTCTTATACCTTTTTGTTGTCTCGAGGATCCGTGCAGTTGTAAACTTCTTCAGTGCTAGGATGGTGACGTATTAAATTTATATAAGAAGGAGTTTTAAGTTTTTTAATAAAAAATATAATTTAATTTCGAACCTTGCTCCATCAAGGAATTAAATCTAAAATTCCTACACGCCTACCTAAATTTTAAATCGCGTGCATCATACTAATGCATCTTAAGAGTTTTTGTACGGAACCCTGAAAAGGGATAAGTATAATTTGTATTATTTTGATTGTGATGGTAGAAAATTGATGGTTGCCGCAAACGGTTATTATTTTTGACCCGGTTTTTTCCTGGAACCAAGGTCGACGTGAACCACAGCCTCAGGCACCACAGATGAGGGGGAGGGACATAGCTTCCAGATCGTTTTTTTACCATAGACAAGGTTGTTTTGAAGTTTCGGAGGTTGGGAATACGGGTTATGGTAGCTTTGTTTAATGAACTATAATGATATGGTTGGAACTTGAAGTTGGAGGCATTTTTGGGTGCAGCCAGTTCGTCAAAACCAGTTTATCTATTATTATTTTGATAAAAGAATCAAACTGAGATTTAGAATATATTTTAAAAAGGAAGTGAGCTTTGGAACTTGTTGAACCTGCCTCAACATTTTCGGTGGATAACATATTTAACATTAAAGGCGTCCGTTGTGCATTCTGTTTAAGGCTCTTTTCCTGTGTGAGGCACCTCTGTCCACATTCTCGGAAACGCCCGATTACGGTCATTATCATTACAAACTGACAAATGTCAACAGACGTGGTTAATCTTGAAAGCAAGGCCCTAAAATCATGTCGGTGTCCTATTTTTTTGGCCTTATATGTGTCAGAATGTGCAGATATGGGCTATGTCAAAAATATGTCAAACTTGACATTTTAAATACTTTAAAAATGGTTACGTTGATTGAAGAGCCAACCAAACCACCAAAACCTGGAGTTTTCGACTAGGAGACTCTTTTCCCGTATCAAATATAGGACTGGAAGAAAACTTCAAAGAAATGCGTATTTCGGACCATGAAAATACTGTGTTAGACACACATAACGCCTACACAAATATTTTTTGGAAAGTCCACAACCAATATTAGTTTTCATTTGGAGTATGAGCATATAACAAAATAAATGTTAAACAAATAAAGTTATATTACAATAAGTTGCTACAGAAATAACAGGAAATACTGACATTCCATAAGTACTCATCTTTGTCCAATGAGACAGAGTGGCTGTACATGAACTTTGATAAATTTTCTATTTATAACTTTCCTATTACAAGTCGTCATACATTTGTGTGGGTAGTCCATGATAGCAATGAAACATTATAACATATTGTTATATATTTACGAGAAGTCAGTTTTCATTTGATCTACTCCTAAATTATTCGAATTCAAAATAGTGATTTGAAGAAATTTTACTTCAATTCATCAAGATTTTCGCCTCAATCTTAAAAATAATATTTAATCCTAGAATTTAAGGCAAAGATTGAGCATAATTGGAAAATATCAAGTATTATAGATATAATTTGATATTCAGCGCAGAAATGCTTGACGATTTTTCTTAAACAATGACGTCAGAACACAACATAAAAATTTTCAGACAAACTCCATGTCTACCTGGACTACTAAGATGGGCAGTTATTAAACTGAAGGTAGTACGGCAGCAGCCGAGACTCATCATTACACTAAATTTAAAACGAAACAAACCGTCCATAAATAATAGTTATGATACAGCCACCAGGTTACGCTGCAAGCAAAAAGTATGAAAGGTACGACGAACGGCCCCGGCCGTGTGCGCAAACGCAGGGCAATGTTGCACGCACTTTATTTTATCGGGCAAGTTGGTGACTGTAAAATGTTTCTTGCTGTTGTTGTGTATGAGAAGTGTGCTTTGAAGAGGTGATTTAATAAAATATCTCATAATATTAAATTGATTATTTAAATTGTGGTTAACAAGTCGCATTATCAACGTAAATTGGTGGTGATTTGTTCGTTTTTGGAAATAACATTGCATATATACTTACTCTTGATTGTGGCAAAATAAAATTTGTTATAGCATGTAAATAAACGAAAGCAAAGAACTTTGTTTTAAAACCAGAAAATTTCGCAGTACCTCAGACTTTCAACGCAACAGCAACAGATACACATCTTAGCCTCGACAGTTTTTTATTACCTCTACAATGTTGCCAGTAATAAACGACAGAGGCAATAATTTATCAGAAGTATTGCTTTCAACCGTGCAATCCCAATACGCATTCGATTTTCGGTCTTCGAAATATTTTAATTGAAAAATACAGCAATATTCGAAGTGTCTTGTATGAAACTTTTGCTTTTAGGCGTAAATGAAATTGTCTCTACCTACAACAATTTTGTACACAATTTTAATACTTTATTATTGCGTGACAATGGTAGGCACCAAGTATGATATAATTTCCTTCACGTCATTAAGATATTATGATGATGATACATCGGGTATGTTTCTCCGAATATGTTCCATAATAACTTTGACCCGTAAAACCCCAAAGATACATCAAGAGCAATTGATGCAGTTTGCTCAACAAGTAAAGGAAACAAGAAACACGTATCAAAACTACGTAATACATTAGTATGACACATAGTATATTCAGTTTACTGAGGAGCAATCAGAGTTCCATGTGATAACGGTGCGAACATGCGATCAACCGGTTCTGGGACTCATTTCATTGGTCCTAATTGCAGAGGTCTATTCCTAGCGCATGCAATTTTAGAGGTTTTAAAAAGAAAATCAGCAACGCAACAGGCAATCATGTATCCTTTTTATGAAACGAGGTATAATTAGGTCCTGACAAATGAGCCTGTATTTTGACGACACTTAATACCAGTGCTTGAATATACGTATGAGCGTAATTGTAAGGCACTTGAACACTTAACAAGTAAGCTTCTTGTAAAAATCGTTAAATAAAGAGTTTTAAGGTTTATTATTTCTATTGTCTTATAAAATGGCTAAAATGTTTTTTAGTGAATGACAAGTAAATGCTAACAGTAAAAATACAAATACAAAACCAAGTGTTAGGTAACGGAAAATCCATTGAAAATCCCGGCCTGCCCCACGCCGTTCACTATGGAATTCCGATGATTGAAAATCCCACAAATTCTTGTTTATCCAGTTCTGTTTTATTTACGAGCTGCAAAATGGTTATTCCAGGTTGTCACAAAAGGTTTTATTGAACCTGAAATTTCTAATATTAACACACTATGGGTGAGAATAGATTGTTCCATAATTTACCTATAAGTAATGTTTAGTCTTATGATGAGATGATTGGTGGATAGATAATTTCACACCTTTCTTATGGTATGTTGGTATTAATGCCAACTTAAAGATTTGATTAGGCACCTTCTCCCACATAAGCTCATAAATAATAAATTGCGTGTAAAACATAGTATGAAAAGTTTCATCTATTGAATTATTTTGGAGTTGCACTGAAAATTCTGTTCAATTGAAGCTTTGATTTTGTGAAAAAAATGTATATAAGTATATTTTCATTACGTAATTACATATATGATACTTAAAAGTTTATAGAGTCGTTATAATTATCTATTAGTCTGCTTTTTTAATATAGATAGAGATGGCAGGTTGAGTAAGAGTTCCCCTAAAATATTTGAAGATAACCAGTCATTGTTATAACGCGTAATTAAAATATTTAAAGGTTTAGGGAGTAATTTCATGGCCTACTATTTACATTATATCAAAACGGTCGTCCAATGACAATAAAAGACACAAAGTGACAGATTTGCTAGACCTATTTTATAAAATTGACACTTCCTAAGTCACTGAATCACGAGCTATACTATATATTAACAGACTTGAAGCCCAGTTCATCTGCAACGTTGATGACGTCCTCGAAAATTTTATTATACGTCAAGTTTTTGTTAAACAATACAAAGAGTATGCTGTGATGACTAAATGTTGGCGCATCATTGTTTTTAGTTATTACTCATGTCGTAATCCTATTCATTAATCCCATTCAATGACATTATTACTGCATTGAAACTTAGCTAAAGGCTGAAGAAGAAAAAGAAAACTATTGGCGAAAGAAAATAAAAGTTATAACTGGTATTTTATTAACTGTGAAATTCATTTCTACAGTTGAATTTTTGATCGTCTGCATAGAAATTGGATTTGTGTTTAATCTTCTGGGATAAGCTATTGCAGTATTAGTGTAGACACCTATACCCGGTGCATTGTAATAATTACCTAGTATGACTTCCGTATACAATGCCTCTTCATCTATTGTTCCATTCATAACATCTCAGGTTGCAAGTCTATCTTTGTGCATCATCAAACAATTTCTCCCACTGACTCATACAGTTAAAAAAACGTAAATCTAAACCCACGTACAATACTTACATCAATTTGTAAACTCACAGAACAAAGAAAATTTCTCCTCAAACATTACTACATATTATCGTAGCACATTACGATACGCGATAAGCCGTTTTTAGAACACGTCAATTCCATAAAATATGTTTACGCAATCAGAGTATTAGGTAATAAAGTAACGCATGCGTGGAAAGCCCGTACGGTTCGCGTAAAATGTATGACGCCATGGCTTGACGTGATTTTGACTGGATTTTAAACTATTTTTAAATGTCTAAACAATGTAGAAGTTAAATTTATGCAGATCTGACAAAAAAAACTGTCGTAACGTTCAAAGGGACTTATGATATATAATACTATGAAAAAGCTATTTACGCTATTTACGCTTGGCGTGGATTAGCTTTGATTGTCAACAGTTGTACCAAGTAATAAGTTCTTTTAATCAAAATATCGCATAAATCTAAGATTTATTACCAAGAATATCTATAAGCTACAAAAATCCTGTTACTTTTATTATATAACCAAGCATCCGGTAGCCCGCGGTCAATCCATCTATCCAATAAAAATATCATACCATTTAAATCAGGTATTACTGTAATTAGTAATAAATAGAATTATTTTCTCGTAGTGCCTCTCCATTCGATTCTTTATAACGAGATGTTAAATAAGCCAGTTGTTGGTATACGTAATACTAGATTGAATATCGAAAGCTTTTGTAGGATAGGATATGTAAGTAATACTTTCATGTATACAATACAATACTTTTCATGTTGATCAAAAGAAATGTATAATAAGTATCTTTATCTTTCGGTAAAAAGATTACCTCACCGACAGCGACTTACTTCTAGATAGTCAGAAATTAAATGTTAAAGATATTAATTAAGCTGTAATATTCCATAAGGGATGCTGCTGTAATATTTTGACGCCTGCAACATCGTGAAGCGAAGTCGGATATCATGCGCCGTCGTCAGACGTCTTTTAGCGCGACCTTTATCTCGCGATGTTTTTTTTTTTTTTTTTTTTTATGGGATAACTCGGCAAACGAGCAGGCGATCTACCTGATGGTAAGTAGTCATCGCCGCCCATGGACATCTGCAAAACCAAAGGAGTTGCAGATGCGTTGCCGAGCCTATTAAGGGAAAGGGAGGGGAAGGAGAAAAGGAGAAGGAAGGGGATTGGGGGAGGAATTGGGCCTCCGGCCCTCTCGCTCACCGAACGAAGCGCAGTAATGAATCGCTACTACTCGGATGTTGCCGGACAAGTCCCCTGAAGTATGACGACACGTGTCCCGTGACATTTATCTCTAATGAATACGTGACTAGATACTGTCTTAATAAAAATGACTATTTAATATGCCATCGGTAATGATAGAAAACTTAAACGTAAAGGGGATTTGTACGACGGCGATCTATATCCCGAATTGTTCTAAAAAGTCTATCTGTATGCGATCTCGCGGCGTAGGTATCGCCCATCCCTAATTGGCAGTAATAACCATGACACAGAAATTGATGTACCTGCTAATTGGATACAGCTGATCTTGGTCTTGTCCATCGGAAATCGTAAAGAACAGCGCTGTCGTAAAGTTGTCAGGTTGACAGGCTGGTCGGTGGTACACATATGTCTGTTGCAGCATCATGCATAAACTTTCTTGGGAGCCGTTGCTTACGAAAGTCCAATGCTTCTTTATTCCTACAAGTCAGGTAAGGATTAGCATTTGTAGGGCCCGTGGGGATGTAAATAAATATGGATGGATATTAAAGTCAAAATACAGAAGCATACAATATTAATGATCTAAAAATAAACGACAGCACAAGCAAAGCGATGGACATACACTAGCTGACCATAAAACAGGTCAACACGTAATTACAGTGGATGTACAATATCGCATAATATTATAATAAAAGGCCGCTGAGTTAGATACGGGTTGGTTGGTAATGTAATGCAACGTTGGGCTACCGTTCGACTGGCTACCGCCCAGATAATATATTGATTCTAGATGCTGGCTTGATTATGATATATCTGCCGCTCGTATTACACGCCGTCTCGCCCTATACAGCCTTCGGGCTGTAAATTGACGAGGATGCGTGGGTTATTACGCCAATTTCATGGTCCATGGACGGAGAAGATTTCAGTTAACAAATTGCACAGGTCATCCGATAGCTACTAAATTGAATAATATATCTTTCAAAGATACCACGTAGAAAGTTTAAAAGCATTATTTCAATATGTCCTATAATAAATGAACGTTCTCAGTACCAGTTGGAAGCGATACATCTAGATAGTATGCAAAGTGATTCTTCCATTTTTCATCGTAAACGCACCAGTGCACTAGGGGAATTGATTAAATCCATTAAAATACCGTCGATATAAATCGTCTAGTACAACACATTTGTCATAAGAATCCAATGACATGTATTTTAATCTCCACGCAAGCGTAACTTCGTTCCAATGTAGGCAAATTTAAATATTTGATTGTAATCTATGCTATTGAAATATTTAACCCGATTTTTAATCATTGCGTGTAGACTAATTTATATTTTTTGGTTTTGAGTTTAAATCTCTTGAATGATGTATCGGGATTTATCATATTTCTAGCAAATACTTCATTGCCTACTGCATCGGGCTAGAGGTACTTTTCTTTATTGCATAGTTTATGTCTTAGTTTATTCATAAATATTGCTGTGACTGGTCTTTAATCTCCATAGCTCCAAGTCCTGTTACTTCACTGTCAGTTACAATAAGGTGACAGACACACAAAAGACCAACGAACAAATCCCCTTCATATTCAAATACCATTTTCAATCCTTTGCAGTCATTAAAACACGTGCATCATACTCATACCCATGGAATGTTCAGAATGGGGATCAGTTGTATAATAAAAAGCTTGGAAGTATTGTATGATGACAGAGCATCGACGCATATGTGTAGATGCATGGTTACGTTCTACTTAAGTATTTTTTTATGATTACATTTTAGTATTCAAAGCTTACTTATTGATTTAATATTTCATGTTTGTTTGTTGTATTTCTGGCTTTAGTGACACGAACAGTTTTGTCATGAAATTTTATTCAACCTCCATATTCTATCTATTCTATAAATAACTTCTATGATTATTGCATTATTAAGCTAAATATACCTAAGATGCAGGTAACATTTTGAACTCACATTGGCATTAAAACCGGACATAATGTATTACCTTTTAAGTTAAAGGTTCTTCCGTCCCGAACATGTCAATCCTACTACAACTTATTAAACATATTTCGCTTTCGCTCTATATTTTTTCCTGCAAACTTAAGTGTCTTGTGCAATCAAATATAAAAGGCTTTTGTTTAAAATCCACAATTTTATCGTTGGCTGGTATAAAACATGTAACGGCCATAACATTAACGAGTAAAGCCATCGTTATCACGAGAATGTTGGAATTTTAAGAAGTACCTTTCGATACTGTCGCGTGGACCAAGAAGTTTTTCCCCCGGTAGCGTTTTAAAATTCACCTTGTAATCGTGAATGAATATTTTCGGGCCCAGAGTTGTGGTAATGGCTTACAAGAGAAATGTGATCGATGCATTCGAGATAAATGAAATATGGGAATCGTATGTTTTATTTTACGAGCTGATTGGACGATTGCGATCGATGTCAAAATTAAACAGAATTTTGGTTTTTAATGAAGCTGTTTTGGTTCGTCCTGGAATGACAATGGGGGCGATGAAATTGATGGCCAAATGGCTTTTGGTTTTTGGAAATCACGTAACGTAATCTCCTCAAGTACTTTTTGATGATTAATTTAATGGTTTTCGAAAGCGACTTAAAACACAAGTAAATCAGTAACGAGAATGTTAACTTTACGTTTTAAAATTCCATTGGACCATAAGGCTGGGCCTTCACACGGGCCGTGGTATTAAAATCCGATTGTCATAAAACGACTTGTATAAATCTATAAAAATGTTGACAGTGCTCGGGTCGTTGGGGTCACGGGTATATCGCATTCCACTCGACAAAACTCTGTATAATTATAAATTATCTTAACGAGATCTACTTCGGAGTTCTTTTTTAAGGAAAATTCCAATATTGTTGATATATTACGTTTCTTGGATACTGACTTAAGTTGGATACAAATAGATCGAGGATATAAGTTTTGCCCAAACAAGTTTGAAATTCCTGAAAATATTGCACTTACTATATTTATTAATAGTGTAGATGCTACCGGTGATCATGGTTTTCTGTTGCCTACTTTGGCGTAAACGATTCAAAAAGTCATCATGAACTAACGTATAAGGGGTTTTAATAAATCAATAATTTTGTTTCTATGGAGAATTATCAGTGTATTAGAGCTCCCCTCTCCCTTTTGCTGTTTCGGTTTATACGGAAAAATCTTTAAAAGCACTTACTTACTAATATTTCGTTGTTTTATTTTCCGTGAGCACACGTGTTAAATAGTTATTGCGTGTTTTTATTCACATTCAAGGACTATGCATGACTAATATAGATGGTATGTTAAGAACAAAGTAAAATGACATTGAATTCTATACCAATGCAGCAAGGATGTATACAATTTAAAGGGGATTCTTACCATACAATTTACATAAACCGGATTTTTTAATATTTTAAAAATAATTATTACGTACGTGCAGGCTACTGTAGATAAATTATGGGTTGTTCTTTGGCCAATAATTGTAGGCTGGGGTATGAACTGAAATGTTGCGCTAATATTATACCTGTTTCGAGCATCTGGTTCGTCTCGGCGAAGATTTAAGAAACGATTGGAATTTTCTTGGAGTGCTTTAAATTTGCTTCTTTATTTTTAAGAGTAAATATGTATTGATATTTATAGTGTATAACTTACTTTAAAATTGAAGTATTTTTGGCAACTCTGTGACTTGTTGAATTAGTGATGTGTTTCGTACATCGGATGAAAACATATCTACTTAAAGAAACCCCAAAGTTAATGTTCTCGTCCAACCCCGCTCGTAAACTGAAGAATTCTCTTGATAAACATTCCATACGTCTTATTTTAAACCAGTGACATTACCACACTCTTTTGACCCCTTGCGTTCATGCTTCATTATAATTATAGAAGCGTTCTTAACTTTTTTTAAATGTTTTTTTTTTCACCATACGCTTAGGCCGGTGCAGTTAATGACACCATCTGTCAAAGCTGTACGCCGTTAAAGGTCAGACTAGCGCATACGATTATTTTGATATTTCTTTGGTTGGCATAAATAGATATGAACATTTTCTTTATTGAAATTATGAATTGAGAGAAATTGTATGGCTTAATGTACAGCTGGATGCCTCAGACATGCTAGGCTCCATATTTGTTTAGCCCGAGGCTTTTGATGATCTGTTGTTATTACAAAGTGAAAGTAACACTTTTTATTAGTTTCTCATTGAACAAAATATGAAATAGTAATTAATTATATAAAGTCACTATCTCCTAAATTGTGTAATTAGAATGCTTATTAAATATAGATTACTGGAGATATTCTTTACCTTCACTCGTCATAATATTATATGAGTTATGGAGCAAAAAACAACTACATAATCTAACAGTATCTTTCAGGAATTATGTGAACAACTTAGTTCAACCATATTTATTTTAATAGGTAAATTAACATCACCATACCAATATAGTCCAAACATATAGGTATTATAACAATTTGTATCCATTTTTTTTCTCTTATCCCCAATAAAATTACAAATTCCTATCATGTCTCAAATTAAACCGTGTAAGAACAATCCTAAGTCATAAAGAATAAAATTTTAGAAGCAGTTTACAAAGGATCATTTAATATTATCTAATCTGAGCGTAACTCAGTAGTCGAAACACATTGTCCTTTTTAAATCTGTCATAAAAATAAAACAAGTTTTAACGCGGTATGGAGAGCTTGGCTCTGACGTGTAAATCCAAAACACTGTAACTAAACATACAGAGTTTTGCTAAAACAATCGTTATCATTTTCTTCAAGTTTTATAGAGGCAATACACGTTTACTTAGATTATTCTAATAGTTTGAATAGTATGGTTGTGAAATATATATGGCTCGATAAAACGTAAAAATACCTTTAATTTGGTATATAACACATAATATAATGTTATAATAACATTACCAAAACATACCAAAAACTAAAAAAAGTTTTAAAAGCCCTTTTCACGAATTAGATATTTCTGAGATACAGTGTTTTGGATTTACACGTCAGGGCTCTTCGAGGCAGATAATGATCCAGTAGTTAAAACGAATGGAATTAAATATTGAGTTTTAGTAGTCCTCGGTGTTAAAGTGATTAGTTGTTGGTGGTAGTTACAGCAAATTAGCTCTGAAACAAGATTGTAGACACAAGAAGAATGCAACAAATTGTTTTTAAGCATACGTAGAGAAAGGTGAAGAATGTAAAAACTCTACAATTGAGGTTTTTGTTTTTCAAAAGTTCGATTTCTCTGTCTTATCTTTAACATGCAATAATTTACAGAGCATTATACATTCAATTCAAACCTGCTTTACATACTATTACGCCCAACTTCAAATTGAAAGAAAAACAAAAAGAAATAATGTGTCCTATCTTATTTGTATTCAGCCATATGACATGTCAGTCGTGCATCAACCGTGGAATGCTTCCTCCGATCATAAGCGGATGACATGAGTCCCGGCCGTCGCATTTTTAACTAACACTCTAAAGTGTTTCAACTCAGATTAAATTATGGATATTATTCAGTAACGTGACTGTCTTTGTGTCACAATTTCATTTTGTATTTCAATTTCCAACTCCTCATGTCTTTATAACTACATCTCGCATTTGAATTACAATGTGCCTTATATGCTTCAACTGAGTGGGAATTTATAAATCGTTCAAGGTTTTTACAAATGGAACTTTCTAGAAATAATTTCTTGTTTACTAACTTTTTTAAATCATGACATACTCAACAGAAAGAGACCTTCTTACTGTTGAAATCTTGCACATTCCTTTCCATGCTTATAACTCAGACTTAAAACTTTCTTAAACAACTTCAGAATGAGCCTAAATATTGAGTTTATGGCTATAGTTCCATAGCAACACGTACAATAAAGCGGGCAGGGCTGAAGGACGGGGAAGGCTGTCCCGGCCCGTCCTCGACCCGGCAAGCGACCTCAGCGCGTGCGCCCATTGTTTCACCGCCCGGCTAATGTTACACCCGTCGTAAACTTGCGTGCGCGCACCGTGACCAACGCTCCCAGCTATAGTGGACATATTTTCACATTTCACCAATTGCAATGCCTGTTTTTCCAGCAATCTGGACTTATTTAACACTTAGTTGTTGATTCCGATTGTCAATTTAAAATATGAAGGCCGTTATCGATGGCCTCAATGATGGCAAAGCCTTTCGTTTTTGCCACTGAACATACGTTGCTAGTAAATATTAGAGTTTATCAATCAGTAATCTGCCCTCTGTAAATCACAGTATCTTGAATGTTGCCGGGACTAGGATATAGATATTATACATAAACGCCTTTGAAAACATCAGATATTATATTTTCTTTATATTCCTCAAGACGTTTTCGGGCATACATTTTGCACGACCGTATCAATCTGGATGTTAATCGGTTGAGTTCATGTCGTCCCGACGTCGGTACTTCGTGCCCACACGAGCTGGCTGCCAGTAACCCGAGATTGTTTTCGAAGCGGGAGACGCGTGCGCAGGACGACCTCCGCGCTGGACCTTGGAGTAGGGTTACCACTGAAATTCTTGTATAAAAATGTCTGGACTGATGTATCTTAAAATATTTGTATCAAACTCAATATTAAGTCACTACGTCATCTAGATAGACAAAATGTTTCGTTGATTTTCTGTTCATTATTCTTGTAGTTCTGAAGCCTCTTAAAGCCAGCCTGGTTTTAAAATCAGTGAGATTTTTAAAAATTTAAAGAATATAGTTTACTAAAATTTTTGTTTTGAATGCATTCAGAGACTGGCTTTACTTTCAGGCCATGTCTTTTGTCTGGGAACCCTACATTGGAGACTCACGCACTCGCAATTATGTGTATTCATGCTTTTAACCGCGTTTGCGTTACGCGAGCTATGCGCATGTGGGCAGTATTTAGTACAGCAGTATGAATAAGTATAAACTTGAAACGTAACACAAATAATGCCATGAGGTATGTCCTTAATTCTGGCTTTGCTCGCAGCCTTTTGTAGGTCTTTGCTTCCTACGCCTTCGCATTTTGTTAAGGTTGTCTCGCTTTAAAATTACTTACAAAGCAAGTTGAAATTCGAAAGCATGTATCAAATTAATTTGTGTTGTTATAATGCGTTTTGGGTTTCACTTTCAGAAGTCTTTTTTTCAAGTGTCTATTACAAACTTGCATGCTATGTATTCTAGGTGTGGTTTGAATTGTTCTACATCGATTGCATCGAAACATTTCCTCCTTTCACATATTACAATTGCTATTGATTCGCATTCAATGTATGACCGATACGGGCTAATCCTCGGTCTATCGACATCTCACGTGGGTAGTTACAACAGCCTCATAAAGGGATGCTTAACTTGTAGCCCCCTCAGGCTACACATTACGGCATTTGTCCGTCTTCGTGCTTGCCTACTAAAGGCACAAGCGTGATTTACGAGCTTGTTACCCATAGTGTAATTTGCCTGTTCAAAGTAAATTGTAATTTTGTTGATTTTCTATTTTCGTTGAAGGAAATTGATGATCGTGGAAGTTGTGTTCTGGGAGATCAATCTTTTGAGAACATAAATGTAAATGTGTAAAAGACTGAACATAATACATTACCTGATTCTTAGAAAAGATCTTTGAAATTCAAACAATGATAACGAAGGCCGACAAAGCAAAATAAAAACAAACCTAGGAATGTTTATCATCTAATTGAAACTCAAGCGGGTTTTTCCTTACTGCTACGTCTCCAGCAGCCATTGGTGCGTTCTTCCACACAACGGCGGTGCCTGTGCTAGGCACAAACGTATTTATTGTATGGATGGCACGCGAATTCCTGGAACTCACGATTCCCATCCACGACAAAGGGTCTCTGTTTTTTTTTCCAACCATTTCTCACGAGGGTGTTCGCTCGTTTGTTTTTTTTTCGACGAATTCCAGAAATGTTTACGTTATGAAGGTCGTAGGTAGATCTGCATCCTGGCTGTGTGTATTTTTGTTATGGCTTAAAATTTTTCTTTCTTTGATATAAGTGTTAGGTCACTGTAATTATAGTGTCTGCTTACCAAAAATTTGTACAAAATAGCAGCTTCTACAATATCATGCTATACCGTTATTATTTATTCAAATAGTATGATTATTTACTGTTTCTTTAATTTCATAATGTTTAATTCCAAATCCATGTTAACCATACAGAACGGTCAAAAATACCAAATGAAAATTTAAAAAACATGATTATTATGGTCTTTAGTTGTTAAAATGTCTCTCCACCTTTGTAATATCAGTGATGAATGTCATTTCATAAAGTTTAGTGCGTGCAATTATCTAGTAATAGCCACTTTGCCGGCGGAGTGGCGTTCCAAGCTGATAGGTTGATTACTATAAAAATATTTATGGAATTGATAATAGGCGTATACTATGAAATGAATTTTGTAATAGGGTACACTGAACTACGTACAGCGTTAAGGGCTCAGCTGCTTTGATTACTTTCATGGAAATTAATTCTTGAATAAATTCTACGAGCCTTGTTACCAATGCAGCTAAACCTTTCCAACAATGTTTGGGGAATTTTATACCAGAATGGACATTGCAGTATTTTTTTATTATTGGTCTCACATTAATCGTTTCAATATACAAATCAGGTCATAGCATGTTTCTTGCCATAGTATTTTATTTTATTTCCAAGTCTTGTTTTATGCATTTTATTTGAGCAAAATGTACAAATTTTACTTTACTGAGAAATCTTAAGAGGAGTGTCCCTCGCGAACGCAACAATGTTGCACAGTTGTCGCTGTCTCTATCCCTCGCGATGCGAACGCGTGCCCGAGAGGAGAAACAACAACATTTTCACGCGTATTTCGTATGTTCCGAATTTTGGAGATTACTCCTATAATATTGGTAATATGTAAAAAAAAAACTTGTAAAAAAATATTCACTATATTATCTGGGTTTCCTTCGAATCAGAATGTTTCTGTATTGATACATTGTCGAGAAATACTAGCATAAAGTTGGGCCGTTTTTCAACGAAAATTGCCAATCTTTGAGCTCGTGTAACTTTTTAACCGTATATTGAAATGAAATTTTATATTACAGAAACACGTATATTAATGATAAGATTGTTACTGCAAAATTTCAATGACTTTCATTGTTTAAAATTCAAGCAAGGGCCAAACTGCGTTTGTATGGGGCGCGAAGCGGATACTATCCTCTTAAACACATCTGAGTACTTTGTAAATAAAATGTTGCCGCGTCTGCGCGAGAGTTAATCTATGGCGCATTCCACGCCCGTAACACCGGGAGCGGTTGGACCCAATAATAAGAATATGAGCGTAAAAAACGAATACGTCAAACCGCGTGTTTCGTGCGCCCGCGCACCTCGCCTCCCCCTGCACCGCCTTCTGTCATTTTTTTTATCATCGTTTTTTCTTTTCCCCCTGGAAGGATAATCGTGTATAACGCTAGAACGCATTCGACTCGAGTTTATTAATATGAATATTCGGTACATTCTTCTCTTTGTATGTACGTCTGTTTGTAGATATGATGGATGAGATTAAAGTCGTGTGAATGCGTGTCCTTGATTTTTTGTTGTATTGATAGTAACATGTCTTTTTTGTATCGGTCTTACGTCCGCTTTGTATTTTTATTTTTCCTCGTCAATTTAATGGTGCCCATTTTATATTCCGTGCTAATACAATTTACTGGAGATTGCTAATTAAAACACCACAACAATAAGTGCTTGACACTTTACCAATCAATCAAAAAGTGTTTTGGTACTGATTGAAATATTAATAAACTAAAGTAGGTTTGTAGTACATACCTTTCTTTAGTAATTCAATCGTTGAATGGCTTATTAAAAAGTAATATATTCATAGCGAAGGCATTTATTTTCATTCGTTGAATGGTTTAATAATAATGTGTTGAATGTATAGGCAATTTTCATCGTCATAATGATAGCACAAATAGCGGTGCTGTAAAAGCCTCGACCGTGCGTTAGTGCGGTTGTGAGTTCGATCCTAGCATGGTTCCACAGACTGTATGCTGTGTAGCTACAGTCTTCTAAGAACATGCAATAGAAATATTTGTGTCTCCTTATAAGATGTCTTCTTCTGTAGAAGTTCATCTTAGCGGGACACTTAAGACATTTTAACTTTTATCACCCTTTTTGGTCTGGAGGAAACAATTTATTCACTTTTTGCGTTTTTTTATGATTTGATTGGAATAAATTTTAACTTTAGTTCTTTGTTCATATTTTTTATCGTTAAGTAATGGTTATTTTTTTTTTGTTTTATAATTCATACTTTAATTTATTTGAAAATGTTGCATATTGTTATCATTAATTGTTACTTCATTTGATCAGGATTTAATACCATATATTTCATCTATTGTTACTTGATTTAATACTATTTTTGAAAACATTTCTGATTTTTACAATATCTCCAAATATAATAACTACTTATCTGATTTCGTAGTCGTGTCGGTCGCGTCGCACCACAGCCTCGTATTATGTTGTAATGGTAATCATTTCTGTAATATGGTAATGCCGGTGCCTGCCCGTTGGGCTTGCTTCTTGCAGGAGATTGCTCTCGGAGGGGCCCATGGCGTGTCTCGGCTTTATAATGTTGAGACAAGACAACATTATTTATTATGATTCTTAAATTTACCAATAGATGTTTATCAAATTCCATCTACTGTAATAGAAGGGTTTTCTTCAATCATATTATTAAAAATATGTACGAAAACATTATTCACCTTATTTTCTTCTTTATTATAATATACAATATGTATACCCTATTTTAAACTTAAATAACTACACTGGAGCGTGGCTTCGGGGCCAGACACCTGGTTTCTTACCTTGTTTTATAAAAAGGTATATATTTTTATCAGAAAATCAGCAATTTGTTAGTACCGAGCAACAATAGCGTAGGAAAGTTACACGGCTTGTCCGGTCTATGGTCATCGCAACGCCCAAGGGACGGCAGGCGTGAGGTATCTCAGGAATTTTAATCGCATCCAAGCCCCCGGCCGCTGCTCGCCATCCGAAAGCAATAAAAACAAAACTTGGAACCTCGGGCAGGTTGAATTTTGGATATGAGCAGACATTATCTAGTATGCTGCGACCTTCAGCTTTGTTTCAAATGACGCTTCATGTAGGTAATTTGGTTCGTGAACAATGATTTATTTTTTAGCGTTCAATAAATTTTAAATATTGAGAAAAAATGTTCCGTATCGTTACGGTTGGAATTTTATGATTAAGTGTTGGATTTAAATAATAAATTAACAGTGTTTTTTGACATAAAAACGAAGGAAATAATTCTATATTAATATTAATATAATTCGTCTTTGTTCGTAATAACTTCATACCTATGCGAGTGTTTATAATACTATTGAATTAAATATATAAAATAATATACATTTTTAAAAGGGAAAGAAAACTCGAATGTGTCGGTCGTTTACAGCAGATAGCCAACGAGAAGAAAAAGACGTAAAATTAGTTCCGTAGGCTGCAGGTGTGATAAGGACGGCTCTATAAGTAAACTTGTACAGGAAAGAACGAGATGCAAGCATGGTAGAGTGAGTCGAAAAGCAACCGGTCCAAGGGAGGCAGATGCTCTCACTAGAAACCCCCACGGCAAACTTACAGATTCCAACAATAAGAAAATAATTATTAAAAACAATTCCAGTAAAACTTTTATCCAGATTCTGCTTCATGGGAAATGAAATTACTTGCAGAGCTTACCTATCTATGGAGCTTTATCTCATACACAACTCGTAAATAAAGCTATGATATTAAAGCTTTTCATATAAAATTCTATAGGTATTAAAGTTTTATGTTATTTGCAGCCTGAACCAGAGTTAAGGAATTTATGAGTTTTTTCTTGATTTATTAAAATCTAATGTAAGTTGATGACTTCACAATAATGACGCAAAAAATTCAAGGAATGCAAGCACTTTCACCTAAATGAGTTCTACTTTTCAAAATTATTAAAATATTTCTATAGTAAATGTACAGTAATATCAAATTGACTTTTTAGTTCCTTTCTATTATAATTGCATCTAATTTGTTGACTCACACTAATTTGGTGGTACGTTCTTGTTGAATCTTCAATTTTAACAACGAAATTCCTTTCAAATTCGGCTTCAGCATAAAAAATGTTATTGCAGATACATTATCCGTGTTATTTTCGTCATTACCTGAAATTTTTGCGGTATTTGTTAGCAAAAAACACATGGGGCTATTTGTCGTTCATACCGCACGATGGAATGTAGGCACCGTGCCAAATTACCTGTCTGTACACCATCAACTCGTTAACGTCGATATTGAATTAAATTTCCTATTTTGTAAATCTTGCTGTAAGATCGTTATAGCTCTGTTTGCTTGATACTATATAACATTGAATTTTAATGGCATCGAAACAAAAGGGTGTAACAAGAATACACTTATGGCAGAACATTTTTAAAATATTTGCATTGTATTCAATTCATGGTATGATATTCATAATGTATTTTACATAAAATCACATTGCAGAACAACGTGCTCGCATGTCTATTTAAAAATCAAACACCGCACTATAATATGTGTGGCTTTAGAATTATTATGCGGTTAGTTAGCTTGAAAAAATGCGAGCTATTCCATCGTAACAGCGTGAGAATAGCTCTCTACTGGATCGTAGCGATTGAAAAAGCTAGTGAATTCACTTGCTTTAATTTTTTTCTTACTTCCGAACTTCGGGTCAATACGAAGGCTCGGAGTCGGGACGGGATTGCAAATGCGTGTAAAGGAATTCCGGAACAAAAATGTGCGCGTCTACCTGCAGCCGGCAGATGCGCCCTTAGCCCCCCTCGTCGCACCTCCCCCTCGCATACCGCCATTAAACCATGTAAATTGATTACGTGGAAAATCTGAAAAAATCGCGCACTAAGTACTACGGGCGCGTGGTCGTTACATGGCCAGTGTCCCATGTGAAATTGCTCGGCTTTTTTGCATTCCGCAGCGCTGTTGTCGCCGCGGTCATCCTCGGATTGCTGCGATTACCATTGTTTATCGCCGCCTAGTTAACGAGCCTTGGCTTATTCTGAATAATTAAACAACTGTTACATTTAGGGTTGCCACTCCATTTCCTTTAGGTACTTAGAATAATGTATTTTGGTTTGAGTAGTACAGAAATAGGGGACTGCATTAGAAACATCATGTTACAAGTTTGCAACATATTTTTATGAAATTTGAAAGTATCCAAAACTTGTAGGATTAATGAATTTCATGTTAATGAAGGAAGTGAATTTGAATCCAGCCGGACTTACGCAATTGTGAGTGCGACATTATATCTTGAGGTAATCCCTTCGAATTCGAATTTAAGAACAAGAAACATAATTCGGTGAATGATTTTGCGTAAGGGGATGAGGTCAGTGATGGTCCGTTAGTGCGTCGCCGTGCGCCGACACCTCGGCGGGCCCTGCGTTTCGATTCGACGAACTTATTACGACAGATGGCCGCGGCCCGGGAGGCGGGAGCGCCCGCGGACCACGGCCCTTCGGAGAGATCGACCTCCGAAATGCGCCCGAGATTGCATTCTTTCGGCGGCGCGGGCGCATTCCACAGCGCGCCATCCGAGCTCCGCGCGCCCGCGCCAGTCGACGCGCGCCCTTTTGGGGGTTAAGATGTGTCCGTTGCGGCGAGCGCTCACTATGTGGTCCCAGCCGCCTCCCCCTGAACCCGAAACGCAGACGGTCCGCGAGCGTGCGCACACCTGGTGCCGCGGCTGTTTCGGCAGCCGCCAACTCGCGCGCATGGTCCGACAGCCGCCCGAGTACGGCGTCCGCGTCGACCCAACGTCCGTACGTCCTGCCGGCTTGCGCGTGCGCGACGAACCCCAGTACCAGAACATAGACGAGATGCGCAAGCGACCTGAGTACGCTAACCTCGACGAGATAAGTCGCGAGTTCGGTTACCGGCTCTGTCCCGAAGGTCAAAACCTAGAGGACGAAGCTATTTACGAAAACATTCTGTCAGTGCGTCAGATTCGTTCCGCGGAAGTGCGTTTAGTGCCTGTGTCCGAAGTGGCGTACTACGAAGGTCAAGGTTATGTGGCCACGCAGGTGCTCAGCAGGAATGGAACCTTCCCGCAGTGTCCGCCACACACCTGGAGCCGCCTGCAGCAAGCCTGCAGACTCAATGGATCGCTGCGACTTTTCACTGTAAATGTCATCTTGTTTTTGCACTCATATGTACTTACTCATACTTTGCTTTTTATGTATTTGACGTCATTGCTACGAATACAATGTACACACCACATCGTTATTTAATTGTGATTTTTTACAGAACAGGATATAACCGTATGATGGTTCTTAGAAGTTTTTACACGGATTCCAAACTAAAAAAGTCATTGCCCAACTTATAATACCGTATTTAACGCTTGGAGCAAAAAATGCGTGTTTCGGCATTTTGTTCTAATGACTCGTTAATTTTGTATGTGACTTGATGAATTTCGTATGTACCTGCGAGACATCTTAATTTTATCACAAAAAACTTAGCTAATTATTGCGTTCCACTAATATTTTTATGATGCCTGCGTTCTAGCACATGTCTTAACCAAATACGAAAATGTTTATCAGAAATAAATTTTCAGATTTGTGATGTGCGAATAGGTAGATTCAGAATTTGCTTTTTGTTTAACACGTACACGGCTTTGCCGAGTTTATTTTGGTGGGTTACACAAAGTTTTATGAATTTGTTAAATATTTATGGAGCTGTCGATAGGTTAAATAGCCAGCGTATAACACTTTTAAGAGAAACTGTACGAAGATTTACCGTAAACAAGATTACACTCCCGACGTACGTAAAATGATTTTTCACAGTCGATCAAACGTTTTATAGTTATATAAAATGTGACGTTAAATATCTTTAAGCACCAACAGTAGCAAAATAATTAAGTTTTTATACGCAATTTTGTCTCGTAATTCAATCAATTTTTATCGCCGACAAAAACTTCGAGCACTGAACAACTCATCACAATAAATAGTACCCTTTTTCAATTAAATGAGTTTAGTATTTTCCTCTTGAACAAATTACTTAGTCATTTGATTAGTGCTACCGTAATTACTTATACATATATACCATCTCGCCTTCAATCCCCGAAGTGTTAGGCAGAGGTGTACTTAGGTTGTTCCATGTAAGAAGAGGAATAGGCTTCCCTCTTCTTCTTAGAAGAGGAATAGGCCTTTCACCGGGCACACATCCAAGCTCCGTACTGCTGAAAAGAGTTTGCTCGACCTGGGAATCAAATCCAAGACCTCTAGCTTAGCAGTCGCGCTTAAGACCACTACTATAATGAGGCATTCACTTGTAGATTTTTTTTCAAAATTTGTTTTGTTGTCCCCATATTATTTAAGCTTAGTAAGTTTAGATTTTGATCGATAGCTCTCTAAAAAAACCTACTAAAATTAAGTCTGCGTTGATACAGCTTACCATCAGACAGGTAAAAATAAAAAAAACATACAATCTTTTACATTTCTCTACACACTAGCTGAGAGATCATCCAATTAATTCTACTCTTCTGCTTAACTTGAATCTCCAACAAAAAGTCCCTTAACTTTAAATATGAAGATTATCACTACTACTCAGCTTACTAGCAATGTGGTGCACATTACCAGTATTCTTGTTAACCCCTCGTGCTAAGCTAAATGCTTGTGTTAAGAGTGCGTTCACGTCGGTAGTCACGTCGGTTCAATGGGTGGGTTTCGAACCGGCAACCACATGATCGCACGTCCGACGCCCTAGCCGCTACCGCCGCTTCCGATGTTGTATCTAACTCTTTCTCTTTTTGTTCACAGGCGAAGAAGGAGATGTACGATGTGAAGAAGCAGAGGTTGTGTTTAGCCCAGGATGAGTACAAGCATTTGAACAATGCTCTCTCCACACTCGCAGCCTCCAGGACCAGTTGTAAGTAAACTCTTTTATACTAAACTATTTCCGTCATCTTCATCATCTATTATTTCCATCTCTTTCTCCTTCTGCTGTTGATATGAAGTGAGTTGGATAATTTTGGTAATAGCAAGCAAGCCTTTCGAATATAAGTTCCTAGATTAGATCTCAATTGATGATGATTGGCCTTGTCTGTGAAATCTTCAGCAGTAGCTTTGAGTTTGGATGTGGGTAAAGATGAGTTAGTGCTGGTGCATGCCATAACCCCATCTATAGATGTGGGTAGGTAGAATGTCTATACATTTAAAACTTAAAACATAACTGAACGTTGTGTATAACGTCCACTCTCTCACACCCTTCAATAATTACGCGTGATGATCTACTATGTAATTAATATTAACTTGCATATGTGTTACTTAAGTGCGTAAATCAACACTTATTTGCCAATACTAGTTTTATCGTTGTTGAAAATGTAAAAAATATATAACTATAAGAAGACACCTTATCGTCACACACTAGCTTCGACTTTATAAATGAATACAGATCAACATTGCTACATTCTGAACCAGATAGTAAATTATCATCATTACAAAAAGTACTTAATACGCAAATTTTGCATACAGCCAAGAATTCTAGATGGTCCGTAGATTGTAAATTGAAAATAATCATTTCTGTGCCATTCCTCGGGTTCTTCTTTTTATTTTCTTTTATTAATGCGTATATCGCTGTGTATGGATAAAGAATGACGTCTGTACTAATCGTTGTGGGGGTAATATTTATCCTTTTATAGAATCAAGGTATATTCTCGATTCGATCAAAAGCTATCAATGAAGCAAATAAACAAAAAACCTAATAATTAAGAGATAAACAAGACTACTTATTACCTAATAATGTATGATATAATAAATGTACAACAATGCCTGTATTGCCCGAGGGATAGGCAGAAGTACGAGCATTACCCGTCAAGCAGAAACACAAATTCGGAGTTTCTGCTGAGAATTTCGTTGAAAATTATAGTCACTTCCTGGGGCTCAAACCCAGTTGGACGCTTTGAATAAAAATTGAACACTGCGTTATTTTTTTATTTAGTGATAATAATATTTCTGTCAAATACAATGGCTCCAATGCCCACGAATACAAATGTAGAACGTTTTAATTTAAAAAATATTTACTACAAATAAAACCTTTAGAGTAGATGAAGCGTTATTTTTATTTGATTCCTTAGATAAAGTCAACAGTTTATCGCAAAAACTTGCTTCTTAATGTTCATACTCCATGTCCGTTTATTGAATGCAATTTTTTAACTCATTTATATTTCTACTCTACGCCATTATTTTATTCCAAGTTTTATTTAATTTTGTCCAGCTTTGATGGTGACTATTTAACTGTTCTTGTTGCACAGCACTCGATGGAATCAATTCGTTTGTTTCTATATCATATCTGTATCTGTTACTTGTTTCACTCGCATCGCTAAGGATTGGGGCAAACTTTTGGGGCAAATTATAGCCTATAGCCTACCTCAGGATTCCATCTGTCTCCTTTCTAAATTTTATCGAAATCTGTTTACCGGGTTAGCCGTGAAAAGAGCTAGCCAGTCAAATATATAGATTTACTTACGCATTTATAAAATTAGTCTCTAAGTCTGGATAAAAAATATACTCTACTATTATTGATTGATCTATTTGTTAGTTGGAAGCCTGGTCAAAGTACATAGTTCATTTGTGACTTTATGCGCAATAGTTTCTGATGTCATTTTACTCTCATTCGTCAATGAATAAGACCGACCCAGACAGAATAAAAAGATCTTCAGTATTATATCACACTCATTAGATTATGAACACTGCTGCCAATCTTTCTGTCAATCTCCTTATTGAATACTTTTTTTTTAATACTTATATATGACAATTTAAATGTGCGGCAACAATAGTGTCTACTATGTGACGTTCAATGTCATTTTTAGTGTGTTGACACGATTATTTGACACCATAATTCACCTGGTATTTTTTGTCATCATAGTGTGTTCATCAACGACGTCAATGACAACGACGTCGACCACTTCGCGGCACGACCCTGAGCTTCTGAGGTCGGAAGTTACGGAAGCACGCGGCCGGGTGGCTCAGCTTCGCAAGGAGCTAAGGCAAGCCCGTGCTGAAGTCGCCAGCGCACGCCGCGGAGTCGACACGCTTGCGGAGTTAGTATGCTTGGTCGTGACAGTTCTAGGTATAAGACAAGAGTGGAGTCAGCCGATAGGATCTGTGTAAGTCCGGGATTATGCGGAGATGATGAGAAGAATACTCCTTTAATAGACGCGATCCATCAGGTAAGGATTAGAAGTCACATAAGATTTATGTAGGTAGGAGTCTAGTTTGAGCTAAGCAACTCGATTTCAAGCTACAAATCATCGCAAAAAGGATTCAAACTACAAAATTTTGGTTTGATTTTAATATTTTTGATAACCAAATCATATAGATGATGTTTACTAATTTTAGAATTTTCTTGCTTACAGAGTGGAGCAAAAAATTAGCGCCCAGCAGGGCTGCTACAACATCACCGAAGCCCAAGCAATCATGACTGAATTGAAAAACATTCAGAAATCTCTTACGTCCGGGGAGAAAGAGAGAGCAGACCTGATGCAGTCTCTAGCCAAACTAAAAGATGATTTGACGAGACTGCAACTTGGGGACGCATCTCCTGATCTATCAACACTCTCCCTCCCTCAGGAGAAACTAAGCACTGCCTCCCAAACTGACCTTTGTGCCGACTTAGTTCCTATCGGCACGAGACTAGCAGAAATGGCGCGGGTTCGCCTACAATACGACGAAGCTAGGAAGAGAATACAACAAATACAGCAACAATTAGCTGACCTGGAGGACAAAGTCCAACCTGGTCAAGCAGAATCTGACAAAGATAGACTGCTGCTCTTCCAAGAGAAAGAACAGCTGCTTAGAGAATTGAGGAGTATAACTCCAAGAACGAGATCTAAACAAGAGATGACTGAAATACAAACCGAATGTATGAGACTAGAGCAAGACCTGAAAAATGCCTTCGAAATGTCAAACAAGTGCATCGCAGACCGATTGAGGTTACACGAAGAGAAACAACTGTTGCTACAGCAGTTGAAGGACGCGTTAACATCGATGACGACCTTGGAAGGACAGTTGAAGACCCTTTCAGCGAGTACGCTCTCAGTCTCAAGCAGTTCAAGCTTAGGGTCCCTTTCTACTGCAAGCAGTAAAGGCTCGCTGAGTTCCGGCATAAGTTTTACCGATATTTACGGGGGACCACAAATCGCCACGTCTTTCCAAGCTGACAAGCCCATCGATATGGTCGATTTGCATCGAAGAGTTGAAAGGTGAGCGCAAAATACTTTTCTCCATTCAAACGTCAATGTAAATTATTATGAACACGTTTGGCGATACATCAAGTCAATTTATGCATCGTTCGGATAAGTTTATGTTAATATTTCGATTTAGGACCTTTATAAAGTAGGATTATGATGTATATTCCAAATTGGACAATGGTTTGAACTTTCTTGGTTCGTTTCTACTTTCTCAGGCCAAATATTTGCAAGCGTTGCCTTTTATGCAATACGTAGTGCAATGTCGGTACTTTCTCCTAGGATAACCAAATCATTACATTGCATATTTGCTCGTCCTATAAAAGGTTAACTGATTACAAACAACTGCAAACTTTAAGCTTGATTAACAAGTATTGAAATACTGCCTAGTGTTTTTGTGAATTCGATCATGTTTTAGATGTTGTTTTAACGAATGATAAGTGAATAATTTTAAGTGAATATTTTTGGTTTTCTTGAAGCAATTTTCTTTCACCCTGTTTTCTTTTTAAGTGTAGCAACTCAAAACGATTTTTTGTTTGTAAATGCCCTAATGATATAGGCGAAAATCCAAGTGAGGGACTAGTTTTGTTATATTTTTTTTCCTTCTCAGGTTACTACGGGGTTCAAGTTATACTGCTGAGAGTGCTACTCCTGGTGCGAGCAGTTCGCCATCACAGCCTTCCTTGTCTCCAAGAAGTAGCCTGTCTTCAGCGAGTCCGCCGCCGCCACCACCGTCTTACAATCAGGTTTGTGGCGTAAATTCGATGTCGTCAATAATTATAGCCTGCCTCGTTAGTCTAGTAGTCCCAAGCGCGACTACATGGGACCTAAACATACCGGCGAAATGTGGGTGTACATTAGTTCACCTCTGCCTAACCCTTCAGGGAATACAGGTGTGATAGTATGTCAATAATTAACTAGTATGTTTTTTTTAATGTCGGGTAGATCTTCCACACCAAAAAAACTAAGCCTAAACTAAACATAGATACATATTATACTTATTCATCACTTTCTAATCAATCAAAAACAGACAATGCTACTTTTGATCGAAGGTTTTTGAATCTATGGAAAAAAAATACCTTGAACTTAGGTTAGCCTGGTTCAAGGTATTTTTTATTTAAAATTCGAAACGTAAATAATTTGCTTCAAGACTCAAAATTACCTACTGTCAGTTTATTTAAGTAAAAAACCTTTTTTTTACCTTAAAAGATGAAAGCGTGTGTGATTGTAATTTCCACACGATTGTACACACTTATCGGTCCCCGTGATGTTCTGTCTAATCATTAATGCGCTGCTGTAGTGAAACGAAACGCCAGTGTGGGTCCGTACATATTTTCTGACGGGACCGAAGATACTAATTACAGTCTTATTACAAAAAAGTAACGCAACCTTTGAACACGTGTTTATAAAATTACTAGCTTTTGCCCGCGACTTCGTTCGCGTGGAATAGTTTTTCCCCAATCCCGTGGGAATTTCCCAACATATCGTTATAATTATATATATATATTATATATAACGTTATAGTTATAATTTAAAGCCTATATGTTATTCTAATGTATAAACAATAATACTGTAAAGTTTCATCAAAATCCGTTCAGTAGTTTTTGCGTGAAGGAGTAACAAACATCCATCCATCCATCCATCCATCCATCCATCCATCCTCACAAACTTTCACATTTATAATATTAGTAGGATAGGATAGGATTTCCTACAACACGCGTTCAACGGCTGCGTAACTGTTTTCTAATAAGACTGACGGTGTTTGAGATTCACAAAAAGAAGAAAGAGCTTTTGCCCACATAATAATTTTCTGCAAACCAACGTGTATGTCACACAGTGCCTGTATTCCCCGAAAGATTGTCTAATCTTTTTTTTAGATGTACATTTGTACATCTCTGTCTAAAGATGTACAAATGTACGCACGGCTACACATCAAGCTATACAAAACCCGAATACGCTGGCCTCTTATTGTATGGGAAGCCTATACGATGCGAGATCAGCTTAAACTGGGTTTTTATAGGTTATCCTGTAGCTGTGTGAACAGTACAATCCACATTTCGCTGGTATGTTTATGTAATAGAGGGCGAGCCTATTGCCGTTTCCAAATCCAAACTCCAAGCGGCTACTGAGAATTTCATAGAAAAATCCAATAACACTTTGCTCGACCTTTCGACCAGGACCTCTAACGTAGCAGTCGCGCTTGGAACCATTAAACTAATCAGGCAGTGTATGTCGTGTATAAAATTGCATACATATTACACTGAAAATCAGATGATTTTTTTATGCAGAATCACTATTGGCCCTGGGCACCGCCATTTGCTTTCACTTGTCCGGTTAAATAGATAACACGAGGCGCCGCTGCAGTATTCATGTTTATTTGTATGTGTTGTGTATGGGAAAGTGTCAGTTGTTATAAAGATTTCACGTGTAGATACTTTGTACTTATCATATCTGATTGGGCCGTTGAAATTTGCCATAACTGCACTCAAAATATTTAGCAACTTTACCATTAAAATTTTACAATGAAATGTACAATGAAGGAGGGTAAATTTATCAACATGGAAATGGGTAACTTTGACTTTACACTTCTTTTTAAAGCAAAACAGGGTAATAATTCACTTCACTGTCAATTCCGGCTTACAATGTTAATAAGCCTATTTCGTTGCGATTCGTTAAACGCAATGAGTGTATTAAAAACTTAAAGTAATATACAACATTTTATTGAATTTTCCCTATGGAAAATTTTAGTAGCAACGGCGCAGTATTTATGACAATAAACTCAACGGGGTGATCATTGATACTGAAAATGTACCTATTACCAAAATCTGGGCTTAAATCAGTGCCTCTCATCCAAACCTCTCGGGAAATACCTATGGTGATAATTCTAATTTTATTATATTAAGTCTATAAACGACGAAAAGAAAGACCGCCGATACGAATCAAAGATCATAGTAGTTAGTACTAAAATATGAGCGTAGTACGTTTTTATGATTTTATTCTTCTTTCTTTAGGTGGAAAGGCAAAGGCGGCAGCAGAGAGAGTTGGAAGAGAAGTTAGCAGAAATGAGGATAGGTGTCGCCACCTCTCTGAATGAAGTCACAGGACTTGCGACGAGTAAGTACAATAACAAATTAATTTGGCTTAGGGTAATTATTTCTCCATTCAAACTTACCCTTTCTATTCATAGGTAAATATGGAATTACATTGAAACACTGTTGGTACACTCATACTCATATTGTTTCCTCTAAAATCATTCTTCTAGTTGGTATCGTCTTATAGTGGAAAATTCATGTTTTGTTTTCTTTAAATGCAAAATTACATACGCGAATTTAGACGGTGCATGATTGAATTTTTGAAGAATCATCTTTGGATTTATGTTTTTTAAATAAACACACAAAACTTAACGGCAATTAGCTATGAAATTAACGTGACTAGAAGTACAGTTGCTATAAAAAAAATATTTTTTTTGTTTTCAATTCAGTTTTAATTATTTGGTTGGTTATTAATTAAAACCGATTATACTATTGGTTTATTAACGGTAATTATAATATATATTGTACTGTAACCTAACCCTACTCATTCTGAGAGGAAACCTGTTCCCAGCAGTAATAAAACAGAAAAATGATCTAGTATTGAAAATGTTATAAGAATAAAAAAAATACTACCCATTTAGTAAACGCATTGACAAATTAAATTCATTAAAATGAGGAAATAGGACTAACTAAGTAACTGGAGTAGGAACCCTTAATTTTTTTTGGTACCTTTGATTAAAAATAGTGATGTACCTACCTACTGTACTAATGTTAATTATGTGTATAGTTCCAGTGCAGTTGCAAGGACCAGGCCGGCCCTGTGAGCCGCTCTCCCCAATATCAGAAACGCCCCCTCCACCGTCGCCGAGAACTCCCTCATCTAGTGGTCAGTATTCTTTAATATCTTCTAAAATTTCGTTAATAACTCATCATCATTGAGCCAAAAAATGGTTGAGCTACACGATGACTGATGTATGCGTGCCGTCAGTTAGGACAGGTCAACTCAAAGTTGCTATAGCTCTTTCTTCATAATGCCTGTTCAGATTTTGTTAAACTCACATATCTAATAATATAACTATTGTCTGGACTACAAAAGAGACCATGATTCTCTGAGTTTGTTTCGGCATTTCTTCTCAGAGGTCGTCAGATCGGAAATGAAATTTACGAATAGGGTATGGGTTTGACAGGAAAGGGTGTTGTAAAACGGGTAGAATCTCCCCTTTAACGGGTGCAGGTGACTAAATTGGCATCCTGTATGTATGGCTTACTGGGATGGTTGGGGAAGGCCTTCGTTCAGCAGTGGACGAATAGGGTATGGGTTTTACAGTGAAAGTTGTTGTAAAAACGGGTAGAAACACCTCTTTAACGGGTGCAGTTGACTAATCGGCATCCTGTATGTTTTGTGGTAGGGCCACGCTGTTCGCAGCATGAATGGGCCGGCTTGACCGAGGAAGTACCACACTCTCGCAGAAGACCGACGTCTCAGTAGTAGCGTTGCGCTACTGCGCTTCGTTCGGTGAGCGAGAGTTCCTCCCTCAATCCCTCCTTATCCTTTCCTCCTTCCCCTCCCTTTCCCTAATAGGCTCCGTAACGCATCTGCAACTCCTTTGGTTTTGCAGATGTCCAATGGCGGCGGTAGTAGCTCGCCTTTGCCGAGTTATCCCATAAAAAAAAGATCAGGAGTGGACGGCAATAGGGTGATATGATGATGATTATGATAGTTTAGTAGACTTTATTAAAAAAAATTTTTCAGGTACAAACACTAGATCAGTGTCAGCGGCAGTGAGCGACGAGTCGGTGGCGGGCGACTCTGGAGTGTTCGAAGCGGCGCAGGCGGCGAATGATCCATCCAACGCTGGTATGCTATTCTATATCGTATTTTTATACTGTTTAAGTTTATTTTCGTCTGTAAACCGACTAATTGCATCCTTATGTAGGTAAATACTGTGTTATCTATTATACTAATATTATAAAGAGGTAAAGTTTGTAAGGTCGTAGGGGGTAATCTCTGAATCTACTGAACCGATTTTGAAAATTCTTTCACCAATAGAAAGCTATATTATTCTTGAGTGACATAAGATATACGGAGAGAGGAGAGATTTATTATCCCGTAAAATAAAAATAATATTCGATATTCTTGTTTCATCTATTAACTGATATGTGTGATTATTTTTGGGTTGCAAGAGAGAGATAGCCCTAATTACGTAATCTGAACAGCCAAGTGGCAGATGTTTTGTCATTGTAATATTTGAACTAAACAAAAACGAGTTTAAAAAAATGTAATATTTTAATTCTAAGTTGTTTTTTTTGTTGTTACAGTGAACAGTGCCCAAATTGAAATCAAATTGCGCTACTGTGTGGAGGAGAGCGCGTTGGAAATTGGTATCCTGCGCGCACGCAACCTACACGCGTTATTCATTGACATCGGCACGCAGGTGTAAGTATACTTACTATGATTTCGTACAGAAAAAATGTTATATCTTTATGGTTTTTACGTTAAACATTTTTAGGATTCATAATCTGAAATAAATAACGTTAATTTAATTTTTTCATTATTTTTTTATTAGTTAAGTTTTTATACTCAATTGTGAATTATTATTGATATCGCAATTTCTGCCTAGAATGACCAATTTGCGTAAAATAAAATTGAATTTGATGCTCTACGCTGAACTTTTTTTTAAAGCTTTCTAGCAATGTCTCCACGTTCTCTCAGATCAAATAAAAAGTTAAGATGGAACTTTACGAACAAAGAAGTGAGGCCGGCTAAAACTACGCCTTGCCGTGTACAACACACAATTACACGCACACACGTATACCGAAACTACGCCTTATCTTGTCAGTCGACCTATCGAGCTATCGAAAGCTCGACTGCGAAGTTAACTAATTCATGTGTGCGTGTAATTGTGTGTTTTACACGGCAAGGCGTAGTTTTAGCCGGCCTCACTTCTTTTCCATCTTAACTTTTTATTGGATCTGAGCACTTGCCATGCTAAGTGTTTGTGTTACGAGTGGGTTCACGTCTGTAGTGCAATGGGTGGGTTTCGAAACAGCAACCACGTCCGACGCCCAAATCATTACGCCACCGCCATGCCACTAGTGGAAAATATTGAGTGTATCGTATTTCCGTAGCGGTGTCCGTTGCGCGCTGGTGGTGGGCGGCGGGTGCGGCGTGGCGTGGGGCGCGGGCGGTGCAGCATGGCGCGGGGCGGCGCTCGCCTGGCGCCACTCGCACAGCGCTCCACTAGCCGGGACTCGAGCCCTGCGCGCCGCCACGCTCCAGGTCAACCTCACCGCCGGCGACGAGTGCCTCGTGAGTACAACAACACTAACACTACTCTCCAAGTGTCCATAACCCTGCTTAGTGAACACAAACTAACACTACTCTCCAAGTGTCCACAACCCTGCTTAGTGAACACAAACTAACACTACTCTCCAAGTGTCCACAACCCTGCTTAGTGAACACAAACTAACACTACTCTCCAAGTGTCCACAACCCTGCTTAGTGAACACAAACTAACACTACTCTCCAAGTGTCCACAACCCTGCTTAGTGAACACAAACTAACACTACTCTCCAAGTGTCCACAACCCTGCTTAGTGAACACAAACTAACACTACTCTCCAAGTGTCCACAACCCTGCTTAGTGAACACAAACTAACACTACTCTCCAAGTGTCCACAACCCTGCTTAGTGAACACAAACTAACACTACTCTCCAAGTGTCCACAACCCTGCTTAGTGAACACAAACTAACACTACTCTCCAAGTGTCCACAACCCTGCTTAGTGAACACAAACTAACACTACTCTCCAAGTGTCCACAACCCTGCTTAGTGAACACAAACTAACACTACTCTCCAAGTGTCCACAACCCTGCTTAGTGAACACAAACTAACACTACTCTCCAAGTATCCACAACCCTGCTTAGTGAACACAAACTAACACTACTCTCCAAGTGTCAACAACCCTGCTTAGTGAACACAAACTAACACTACTCTCAAAGTGTCCATAACCCTGCTTAGTGAACACAAACTAACACTACTCTCAAAGTGTCCATAACCCTGCTTAGTGAACACAAACTAACACTACTCTCCAAGTGTCCACAACCCTGCTTAGTGAACACAAACTAACACTACTCTCCAAGTGTCCATAACCCTGCTTAGTGAACACAAACTAACACTACTCTCCAAGTGTCCACAACCCTGCTTAGTGACCACAAACTAACACTACTCTCCAAGTGTCCACAACCCTGCTTAGTGAACACAAACTAACACTACTCTCCAAATGTCCACAACCCTGCTTAGTGAACACAAACTAACACTACTCTCCAAGTTTCCACAACTCTACTTAGTGAACAGAAAACTAACACTACTCTCCAAGTGTCCACAACCCTGCTTAGTGAACACAAACTAACGCTACTCTCCAAGTGTCCAAAACCCTGCTTAGTGAACACAAACTAACACTACTCTCCAAGTGTCCACAGCCCTGCTTAGTGAACACAAACTAACACTACTCTCCAAGTGTCCACAACCCTGCTTAGTGAACACAAACTAACACTACTCTCCAAGTATCCACAACCCTGCTTAGTGGACACACAAACTAACGCTACTCTCCAAGTGTCCACAACACCGCTAAGTGAAAACACTGTCCCACAGCTAGGACTCTTAAAATTTATTTAGGCATATCTATATACATATAAAAATCAATCGCCGTTCGCTAGTTTCGCCTAAACAGAAAAATGCTGTAATAATTGGAATCTACCAGGGTGTAACCAAATCTAAGGCAGAACGAAATTTGCCGGGCCAACTAGTCAACAATATTTATATAAACATTGATAAGCAGCAAATTGAGGCATAAGCATAAACATAATCGGCCTGTAATGTTTCCACTGCTTGGTCACAGGCCTTCTCTCGGTAAGAGAAAGTGGGCCGTAATCCACAACACAGGCTAAGTGCGGCCCGGTAGATGTCACGTCTTCGATTTTTTTTGTTCTTGAACTTTTCGGTTTCCTGACGATGTTTCCTTCACCGTGTTGGGAACAGAGGTGATGAAATAATCTACACAAAGTAAAGCACCTGTCTTAACTCGAACCTACGATCTATAATTCCTTACCACTGGGCCACCACCGCTCAACTCTGCTTAAACTTTATAATATTCTACCCGCGAATATCAGGAACACATCTTCCTTCAATATGTCAACACATATTTCTTTAACAACATAAGATAATTATATAGATTACCTCAGTAATAACGGTGGCCAGCACAAAAAATTTTCTCACTTGATTTTGAACGTAATATTCAACATTTTAAGGTATAAAATCATTTGGAGAAATTTTACAGTTTTATATAACCTGATGTGCTGGCGACTGTAGCCAATTCGTTTTTATAGTTTAAACTAAACACTACTAAGTAGGACTATTACATACCAATAAGCTAAGCAATCTTACAATGATGACAACTAGCCAAATTCGAGTATTCGGCTTCAAGCCTCGAGTGCCATGTGAATACCCCACAAGGCGAGAGCGATAACCATTCTGACCAACAACTTAACCCTAACCTACCTACAACCCCCTATATTATTGCTAACTCCAACTTCTATCCTCCAGGGATGTGCTCAAGTGAGCCTGGCAGACTTCGAGCCGGATTCCGTGTCGCAGAAGTGGTACAATGTGCTGAGCTTTAGATGTATGAGACGAGATGAAAGCTCTGACGAGTCCACAGTCATCTCCTCGCAGACTTCCACCCTCACGAGGAATAGAGGTGAGATTTGGATTCAACTTATATCATGCACAAAGCTTTTAAATTGAAATTAGTATAACGCCCTATACCTTTTCCAAAATGCTATAAGAGGTGGCTTGATACCAACTTGTACAGTTTGTTCGAAATAAGTAAGCCGATCGGAAGTAGTCTGCAAGTCGCTGCGCAGTAGTCATATTTACGTCAAAATCAGTAGCGCGCATGCGTGGTAATGGCGCGAGGGGCGGGGTCAGCGCCTGTTCGCTGTTTCACTCAATCCTTAGTGTTTGATGTATAATTCTGTCTCGCTCCCCCAGTGCAAGTACACAGTCAGTGCCAAAAGTGCTACGAGTTGTTTTTATTTTGACGTTATTGTTGTTTAGTTCTTGGATATTGTTTTTGTTATTTCTCATTGCTAATGTATTATTGTGGTTTTTCCTTGTTTCTTTTTCCTAAAAAAGTCCTGAACGCAACACTGTTTTGCAAATCTGTGGACTATTTACAATTTAAATGACAATTTAATGATTTTGTGAAAATTCAAGTATGGATTTTATCAATAAAGCAATCCAGCAATATTACACGTAATGTTAACAAATTATTTATCTTATTTTCGAAATTATTTGAATACGTTTCCGAACGCTAACACTTTATTACGCGACTGTAACTGCGCGGCCCCAGAAAACGGCTAACTTCCGATCGGCTTACTTATTTCGAACAAACTGTAATGCCTTAGTCATGAAACATCCCAGCTAAAATACTAGGAGGCGGCGAAGGGCGGGCATTTTGGGGCTGTCTATAAATTAGTCTATCTTAAATAAATTACTATTTTCGTCTTTGACTATAATCCATCACATTCTTTCGTCTTATCCTCATCATCACCATCCACAGCCTGACTTAACCAACTGCTGGATATAAGCCTCCCTAAGTTTGTGCCATCAACCACGGTCCCGTGCCACTCTCATACGACTTATTATAACAAGTATTATTTAAAATACCCCTACGGCATCGCGCGTTCATGCAATATCATTGAAGTAACATGGTACTAAATTTCGAATTGATCAGATCTGTAGAAGTTGCTCCCATACCTGCATCTATTAGGAAAGAGCTGATGATATTCAAACGGTTACACTGATTGAGTTGAGTTGGGCCTCATTGATGTAGGCAATCTTTCTCTGGCCCCATTACCTTTCCATCCATGGTAGTATTATTTTGGTAATTAATAATTGTTTTTACAGGACCAGAAAGTATGACGGGCGCAGAATGTAACGTGGATTGCGGTGAAAATTCAGCATCGGAGGACGAAGAGTCTAGAGAACCACTTAATCAGGTATGTGAATGAAGAAATAACCAAAAATACTTGAAAACACAACTTATAAAAACCAAATTCGAGCAAGCTTAAATTATTATTTTCTAATCTATTAAATAATAAAAACTGTAAATAATGTAGTGCCAAAAAAAGAACAGTATCTGTAACAAAAAAAATGCTCAAAATAATATCATTCCTCAACTCACTAATAAATAATTATATAATACCATTTTTACCTTACAGATAGTGGAAGAGGATTCATTCGAGGATTACATTCCTGAGGAGGACATAGTTTTAGAGGAGGAGGAATTCCTGCACCCCACCACGGCGGAGAAAGAGACCAACACTGAATGCAACTTCTGTCCTGAGGGGGCGAGGCAATTACATAGGAGGTATGTCTCTCTGCCTCGTCGATAGCAATATTATGCCTTTTTAAAAGTAATTTTAGAGTAATGTAAGGTGTTGTAGTAGTTTTGGGTGGTGAAGTATTTTTATGGTACAGGTTTTTATTTTTTATGCGGTGGTGGTAGGTGATGTTGATTAAAAGTATTTTATATCTATTTACCTACCTAGGTGTTGTGGTATTTTTCTTAAGATGGAGAAAAACAGCTGTACATTGCCTTATTTGTATTGGCCAATTTTTAAGGTCTTAGTGTTATGTCTTTGTCAAATCTTGTTACTAATAAAATACCTTCTAGATTTGGTGCGTTAGAGGCGTCGATTTATTTTTTATTACATTAAGATTTATGACTTACTTTGAGGCAGTGTCAATCAGTGCCTTGTTTAAAGTAGTGTCTCTTTCCTAGATAAATATTGTCCCCGTACTGTTCCTTATATTCGGTATGGAATATCTTGTAGGCTAGTATTACAGGGAATAAATAGTCATGAATATTTAAAATCTTCAAACCTAAAATCTGGCATGTAGATTTCTTTGGATATAGGAACCTGGTCAGAAAGGATATATACAGAGAGTCGATTTAGTCACTTGAACCCGTTAAAGGGGTGATTCCATCCGTCATACTCAATAACATTTTCTATGAAACCCATACCCTACTCGTGAAAAATAAAATCTTCCCATACAAAAGCAAACAGACCACATTTATGTATGAAAAGTAGTTTTTTCACGTATCTGTAATGGGTTTAATAGGGACAATTGATCAGTATAACGGGTAGAATCACCCCTTTAAGGTGTAGGTGACTAAATCGGCATCCTATAAAAGTTCCCATGGGGTTCGGAAAAATAAATTAATAGTAGTATCTAGTATATAAAAATGTCGTTACTAACAACGGTGTTGGGCTACAGCATTACAATTTTCCTCCCAGATATATGAAGTTGAGACGAGCGGCAGCCGACGGCCGGCCGCAACCGACTCCACTAGAGAAATAATATATAGCCTACTTGTGTACATAGTTGTATATAGGTATGTTTACATTGTGTCGGGTTGCTTTGAACGAGGCATAACATACATCTAGGGTTTTTATTAATTAATGGGTAACATGGTAACACCAATGGGTGATGTGCTGTTAATTTTTTTTGGGTGCTATACACTTTATATGACGTATATTGTAATTGTTATTGGGTGCTAACATGAATGATGCTTGAGGCACAAAAATATTTATTAAGGTCTGTTTAGATATACACGATAATTAATCGCTGCCGCTGTGGGTATCGAGATCCGAGTAAATATGCAAGCATACACTTGCAAATTTTAGGACTAAAATAGTGGATTATGAAGTTTTAAGCCTATGATCAGAAAAGGTGCCTTTATTGGAGATCAATAATGATAAAAAAAAATGAAGATTCTGAAAGAGATGACGTCAATCATCTTGTATAAATCCATCTCCCTCTATCACAGTTGAGGGTAAATTTAGCACTTCACATAACGTTGCCAATTAAACAATGAAATAAATGTTAGCATAAGTCATATTTTGTGTTTTAGTCAAAGGCTAATATTAACTTACTTAAAAAAATATATTTTAGTGTTTAAAAATTGGCAGCACCTATATTGTTTTTGTGTGATAAAATATGGTTTAGGTATGTCACCCTGCATGTATACAATATCAAAACATACACGAGTGTTATGTGCATGTAAAAGCATGAAATGTGGCACAATGTGAATGTATCTTTTCAAATGAGCATAATTTTACTTAAGTAGTTCAACTATTTGTAAGAAAAAACATAGTAACTGATATATATCGCGTTTAAATTAATTATTTACATCTTTTACAATATGAAATTAACTAAAATATTGCTCTACAAATACTAATAATCAATTCAAATCGACATAACTCTACAATATTCTGTAATTTGCTTATAGAAAAAGCCAACAAGTGAGCGCCAACCCCGCAGAACCTCTGGCTACCATCAAGAGGTCTCAAACGTTCTCGCCGCAACCCCAGAGCATCGCCAAAGCCCAGTACTTATGCAGGTTAGTTCACATTACACAATAGATCAGTGCAGTGCAGTGATAGCCTTGTGATATGACCATTGGACTGCCAAGTCAAAGGTCTCGAGTTCGAATCCAGGGCACAGAGGTGCGCCTCTGTCTTTTCGAAGTCATGTGCGTATTAATAATTAATTATCACGCGCTTAAACGGTGAAGGAAAGCATCGTGAGGAAACCTGCATGCCTGAGAGATTTTCTTGGCGGCATGTGAAGTCTGCCTACCCGCAGTAGGCTAGCGTGGCGGACTATAGCCTAATTCCTCTCGTTCTGAGAGGAGACCCATGCCCAGCAGTGGGACAATGTAATGGGTTGATGATGATGATGACACAATAGATCAGGGGTTGTCAACTTGTGGATCGCGGCTGTTAGTCCATTCGATCATTGCAAGGCGAAAAACAGAAGTTTAATAATCATAATAATATAAAACCCGTCGCGGTTCGGTATTCCGTTTACGCGTACTTTTTATGAACCTATGCGATATCATTGACATTTTATCGTAAGTTGTTAATTAATTTATAATATATTTATATAATATATTTTTAACTTTCTGCCTCGCACAACTAAACTGTGGAATGAACTGTGTCAATGGGCGGATAGATAGCCCAGGGTTTTGTTTGTAATCAGGGTCTTATCAAGTTGACAAACCCTGCTATAGATAAACAAAAACCTTATTTTTTCTAGAACCGTATCGAACTCGTGTCAGTTCAGGTAAATGTTTTACACGGTTGGATACGATGGAACATTCTATAGTCCTCTAGAACGCTGTCATAATCCCTTTGGAGGAAGAGGAGGGGAGGCGGTGACTAAAGAACTGTTGAATATACAGGGATGGAGGGTTAGAGGCCGACCATGGATGGATTGAGATATAGCTGATATAATGGAAAAGAAAGTGAATGAAGAGGAAGTTCAAGAGACGGATGGATCCATCCTTTAGTTTTATTTGCTGTGAACTACAAAGATTAAACCGTTAAGCCTGTTGGTATTATGAAGGGAATGATTCTCTATTCGGACTATCCTAGGTTTTCGAAAAGGCTATCAACCTTTTAATATTGCTGGCGATCCCAGGATAGTGCTATAGCATGTAGGCCTCGTATCTCTTCTTCTTCCAGACAGGCCCTGCACAGTGGGATATCTACGACTCCTATAACAGAGTGATATTTGTTAAATGAACTTTGACTGTTCTGTAATTAACCTGTAAAAATTAAAAATTTTACGTTTGTCCTCAGATTGAATCGTTCGGAGTCGGACTCGTCGATGGCCGCGTACGCACGTCGCGTGACGTCACGTCCGCCCCCCACCGCTGGCATACCCTTCGACCGTACCGTGCGCGAGCGACGCTCACTCAGGTATAGATTGATTTAACTTAGTAACATAGACTCTTAGTCTTAGAATATACTTATCTACTTGGGATCAAATTCATAAATCTTTGCTTCCCGAAATATAAAATATCAATTTAACTCTGATAAAGGCTTAAAACCTTTGGCACGAATTTCAATTTTTTCTTGGTTTTTCGCAAATTATTCGGCTATAACATATAATAGGTATTTTTATTTCATTCATTATACAGGGTGGAGGGGACATCGACGCACATCCGCTTACCATGAATTCGGTACATGATTCTGGAACCCCAGGCGCAGATATTTTTCGTCGGTTATTAAAAAAAATTTGCTTTTCATACAAAAGTGCGATACCTACACGGTCAAAATGTATGAAACAGCTGTTTTTTCCTGTCCAGAATCATGTACCGAATTCATGGTATTACTTGCCGTATTTACTTGCTGTATTTATATAATTTCATTATGAGTGTGTAATACGTATTCTGTTTGTTCTATAGATGGGGTCGAGGCAGTGGTGCCGCGGGGCGTGGCCACAGTGGGGGCGGGGCCGGGGGCGCGGGCTGGCGGCGCGCGCGCACGTCGCTGGACCTGGCGCTGGACCTGCGCGCGCAGCACACACGCCTGCACGACCTGCGCACTGACATCGCCAACCTCACCGCGCTCAAAAAGAGGTAACATTACGCTTTATCTCAATAATATTGGTTTTATTTAACTCTACTCAAATATACATGATGAATTGAAATATATAATATTTTATACCTAATTTTCATACCATTTGGGGACACAGCCCACTAGTCCTTATTCATTTCCCGTATTAATTATTAGTCTAGTGCTCCTAAGCGCGACTGCTACGCTAGAGGTCCTGGGTTCGCCAAGTTGAGCAAAGTGTTATTAAGTTGTTCTATAAAATTATCTGTAGAAGCTGTCTGTCTGGATTTATGTCCGGCTTATGGCAATAGGCTCGCCCCGCTACCGGCGAAGCGTAGGTAAACATTAGTACACCTATGCCTAACCATTCGGGGAATACAGATGTGATTGTATTATTTATTACCTGACTGTTTCAAAACATCGATATTAGCAGTTCAATACGTCACAAATACGTCACTGATATATTCATACTGTGGCACTGTGACTTACCATCGTCCACTCCACAGATTAGAAGAAGCTTGGACCCGTGGCGACCCAGCCGTGGCCGCGTGGGTGGCGGAGGACGAGACCCTGAGGCGGCTGGTGGCGCCGGGAGAGCCGCCCGCCGACAGAGCCTCGCGCCTGCTCAGCAAGACCTGCCGCGAGATCTACCGCCTGAGGAAGTCACGCCAGGGCGGCAGGAAGCCAGACCTCGTCACCTTCAAGTGAGTAAAGGAAAACAATATATAAAGATAAAGAATGTATTTCCTGCAACATAAGATGAGACTTGCCAACATACAAAAATAAACGAAAATTAATAAACAAAATATAATTTATAAAAAAAATCTTGTTCATCACATTAAAAATGCTAAATAATATAACCATTTTATATTCATTGTTATTTTAATATCCAATTAACCATTCTATTTTAGTATCTATTTTACATCCAATGAACCATTTTATGACCAATTAACTATTTTATGCCACATGAACCATTTTATAACTAATGAACCATCATTGGTTTGCATAAATTAGCATTGATTTTTTTCAAACGATTTATATTCATAAAAAAATCAATACTAAGTTACAACATAAAATGATGTAACATTAAGTTCTACACAGGAGTGGTTAATAAGAAAAAAAAAAATTGGCCTATGTCGTTGTGGATTGGCATCAGTGATTTAAATATCCAATTAAATATTGTTTATCCAATCAACCTTTTATATCTAATGAACCATTATGTGTCCAATGAACCATTCTGTGTCCAATGAACCATTCTGTATCAAATGAACTATTCTGTGTCCAATGAACCATTCTGTATCAAATGAACTATTCTGTGTCCAATGAACCATTCTGTATCAAATGAACTATTCTGTGTCCAATGAACCATTCTGTATCAAATGAACTATTCTGTGTCCAATGAACCATTCTGTATCAAATGAACTATTCTGTGTCCATGGATCAGTCTATGAGATACTTGATTACTTCTCTGAAATTCATACCGATTACGGATCTGAAATTTGATCTCACTAAACTAACAATACAATTCTCTCTCAACAGAGAAAAGATGGCCTTCTTCACGCGCACCAAGTCTACCATCCCTCTCCTACCGGGCGAGGATGGCGACGAGATTCCCTCCGAAGACGACTGGGAGGAAGATCTTGAAGAACGGAGAACACCCGACGGCAGGTCTTCTAAAACATCGTACGAGCTGCGCCGAGAACACCCGACGGCGAGCCAAGAGGCAGCCGAGGTCGTGGAGTGCAAGAACCCGTGTTTAAACCCGGAGTTCGAGGCGCAAACTGAGGCGAAGGATGACACAAAGACTGATGAGGTGAGGTATGAGTTTGTTGTTGATAGAGTGCTGGGTGTACAGGTTTGAAAGGTGGTGCGTTTTGAGCGGTTGGTTGGTGTAGGCTTCTGTTAGATGCGCAGGAGATGCGGTATAAGTCAGTATGAAAAAGAAGTTCTGTAAGGAATAAAAAAATATTTTTTTGATTATTTGTTACACCACACATAAAAAAACACATAAAAAATAAGATACAAAACTGACACTGATGGAAAATAGGTCATTTTTTTTTAATTTATGCCGCAACTCCCGCGCATTTACACTAAAATATTTCTGCCCTTATCAATTTTTAAATAATACTATTTTATAAAACCAACCGATTCAAAACAGCTCTAGTATGGCCTATGGCAAAATATGGCACCATTAAAAATTATTAAAATTGCAAAATAAACAATATAATTACTGTGATCATTATTGCCTATTGAGATTTTCTGGATAGAAGACTGAGCAAGAACTTATATATGTGTTATTGGTTATATTATATATATATCCGGACTCTCATATGTACGTATATGTGCAAATAGAGTGCCATAAAATTAAGATTACATTATTGAATCTTATTCATTTTTATACCACATATTATGTATCTTATTGTATGTACAAATAAAGAACAAAACTTTTGAATGTTATGAACTCCCGAAAACAAGTATGATTTGAAAATAACCCGTCCATATATAGGTATACTTATGTATTTATAGTTATTGTATTATGATAAAGTAGTAACACAAAAAAAAATAAGAAATATTTGTTCATATTATTGATATTACAAAAATGTACCCAAGTCAAAAAAGTTTGCTTGTAGTTCAGGGGGATTGAATATTGTGCCTTTTGTATTATTGGTGCCTGATATTAAAGCCTCGATTGTGCCATAACTTGGCATGCCAGACCGGGGGTAAATAGGTACAAAGTAGTTGTATGATGAGTCACAAAATGTATGCCAAACATATTTTTTTATTGTAATTAGAACATAATGTGGGGTTACGGTCACTTTGTAAATAAAATACGTAAAATTGCGGACCCACCGACTAAGTTCATCTGTAGATAAAATAAAAACATAAACACAAATAATTTTTGCAAAAAAAATGTTATAATTGCAATTTTAAATTATTCGAAATTGTATAATTACTTTTTGCAATTATATCTTTAATTTTGGCAAAAGTTATATCTGATTAGGGTTCTCTCCACCGAATAAATAGGACTTGAAAGGCCAAAAAGAAAGCTTTGTACATAAGGCTTTAGTTATGTGGAGCACCTTCCCTATACCGTTTCAAACTACTGGCCTAGAAATTATCTGAAATTGCAAACATTATTTTGTATTAAGTAAATTCATTAATTGTGTTCACAAATATTAAAGTAAGATGTTGTAATTAAAGTACGTGCCTAATAAAACTATGTGTATTTATAATTTTCTAGGTCTTTTCCTCGAACGTAGCCAGGCACATTGACGTTTTAAACGTGCAATATAAAACGTAATATCAATAGCTTATAATTCCATTTGTGTTAACAGATCTGAGTTTGTACTGAACATTTTTTGTCTCACTCATTATCATTCGTACGTTAGTTAAAACTGCGCCATCTTTAATTATAAACGTTTCGGACTTTTGGGGCGGAACACTAAAATTCTCCTTTCTATTTATTTGATATTCAAATTAATATGCAAAGGATTATTTTTGGCGTTTATAAATAAAGAGAAGAGATTATTTTATTTCCTTGCGAATAAAAATATATCATCTATTTTAATAAATTAAATTTTTTGATATAACAAATGAAAAATTACAAAAAATTTGTTGGTTTTTTTCAATTAGTTGATATATTTTTGTTCTCAATATTGATGTAAGTTGTACATTTTGTACATATCATTTATTTAATATTATTATTCTAGTTTAAGGAATCTGTGTAAATAATCTGAATAAAAAATATGTTTTATGAAAGAATTTGCATATCTGAATTTTGACTATATGACTATTATTATTTCTAATTAATTATTTAGCAATATTAGTCGATGTTAAGTATTTTTATAACAACAATACAATAGTCTCTTAGCTGTAATCTTTACGTAATGTTACATTTTTGTAAAAAATGTATATTTTTTATCATAATTATTTACTTGGAGTTTTTATACATAGTGTAATTGTTACTGAGGTGAATTTGGATTTGCCAAATTAATATAAGCCTTGTTTTAATTCTTCCATTAAAATAAAGGGGTCATTATATTTTGTAAAAATGCCAATACAATTCATACAAATGAAAATAAAAATTATAAATTAATAAGTACTTGTTTAATTTTTAAACAAATAATTTCCTACTTGTGTCGAAAGTAAAACGGCCTTAAAGCGATGGTCAACGGGAGGCAGATACTTAAGTATACGTCTATTATTGCGTTGAAGCTTAGCAAATCAACTAGGACACCTCAGTCGAACCCTTCGGGAACACAGGCGTGATGGTAGATATGTTATGGTATGTATTATAAATCTATATGGTAGCAGATAGTTACGTAAAAGAGAGCCAAAATTGACGATTTACATTCGTTTTATAATTTACTCAGTCGTAAATACATCATAGATGTCGATGATGAAGTGAACCTATTTTTTTTTGTTTACGGAGGGCGACCTTCAAAAGGCGACTGGTCCCTGGGGATTAGACCGGACAGTGTGGGATTCTTACCCATTAAAACCACACCGGTGCCCACCATCAGCATATGGAGGGGGGCACTGTGTCCCACTGCTATGAACCTAAAAATGTGTAATAGATGTATTTTACATCTATAACACATTAAATAAATATTTGAATATGGCGCCCAAGGAAAGATCCGCCTTAAATATATTCTTATTTAACGTTATTTCGAAACAAAACGACTGTTGAGACAAAATTATTCAAACAACAAACTATCCAAATTGCAATCTAAACTCACGTAACATAACTTCAAGATCAATCATAGATAAGCTACATTTACTTGACAAACATGTTGGCATACAACAATGTACTGATTACAGTAGCAACTACCTTGGTATGCCATGCGGCAGGGATGAATAACTCAAGGTCCATTACAGAGTGTGTCCCTTTAGAGTCGAGAGTAGGGCCTTGGAAAGTTTTTTAAATGGCTTCAACTTTTTGAGCAATTTTATTTATCAATATTCTTCTCTAGGATATTTCGGGAACGCCGTTTGTGAAAATATTTACGCAGAGCTTATTGCTCTGGCTGATCATAGTCGCATACTTACAAGCACTAATAAAATAGTGGTTCAGGATTTCTATTGTGAAAATTGTTCATAGTGATGAATATGACGAAGCCCTTTCGCGTGTAGACTATTAAAATTTCACGGTGTAAGTATTTAGCTTTATGATTTATACGTAAAATCTCGAAAAGGTTGTTAATACCTGCCTTATTAGGTTTATGTTTATTCTTCTGACTATTTAATAAGTACCTGTGGACATTTTAGTGTAGGTACGGGTAATTCAGTAGTTGCTGGGTTAGAAACATAATTGCTAATGTCGATTGCTTAGGTAGGTACCTATCTTTATAACTTTACATAACCTAGTTTTATCACGAGAAGTTTTGAAATTGAATGAAAACAATACGAAAACACGATATTATACTATGGGAAAATTAAAATAAAACAATTCTTAATTATATAAATTATTATCAGTTCCTTCCTCTCTCCTACCTAATCTGCTGTGCCCGACAGGGTCCATAATTGTTCCAATAGATAAGTTGACCACCTGTATACCTACATTATGGAACGCAATATATAATTGAATTGAATTGAATTAAATGTATTTTAGTTTAAATACAACAAACATTTATTTAATAATTACTACTCTGTAAGTTTCTGTGGTCTTTTCTGTATGAAAAGACTGCCTCATTAGTCTCGTGGTCTTAAGCCCGACTGCTATGCTAGAGGTCCTGCAGTGTATTGGGTTTTCTTTGAAATTCCCACTAGCAGCTCTAAGTTTGGATTTGTGCCCGGTTAATGGCAATATCGCTCGTCCTCTGAACATACTGACTAACTGTGGAGCATCCATTAGCTTACTCTACTAACTCTTCGGGGAATACAGGCGTGATGAAATAATGATGTTTTATTATTAAATAGGTCCTTCTACTTTTCTGATAAAGTTAATTCATGTCTTATCAACGTTGTTCAACGCCATGCTAGCAAATCCGTGTCAAAAATAACCAAGCATTATCCGTGAAGCCAAAACTTGATAATCATAAGGCACAATAAAAAATTAAATTAATTATAGAGCCGAAATAACAGGAATAGCGAATACTTAGCTGTAGCTACAGCTTAGTAAGCGTTGCATGCAAAGGGCCAATCCCACAATCTTCGCTCACAATCTTTAGATTACACTTGAAACTAACGACGGGTTGATCGTACGACCGAATAGTGTGCGCCGATTTAGTAAGTTTATAATTTAACTGATTTTACTTTGCCTTTTCAGCGATATTGTAAACTGATGAAATATTGTCAAATGATAATGAAATTGCAATAATTATGACGCATTAAAAAAATCTTGTCTTGGGTTCGATCCCCAGGTCGAGCAGTGTTATTGTGTTTTTCTATAAAATTCTCAGTATCAGCTCAGAGTTTGGATTTATTTGCCCGTTGAGCTAGTTGGCTAGGCTCACCCATTATTACATGGGACCTAAATATACCGGCGAACTGGGTGTACATTAAGTACACCTCAGTTTAAGCCTTCGGGGAATATAGGCGTGATGGTATGTTAGGTTAAATTTACAATAGTTATAATTTATCTGTAGCTGAAGAAGCGCTCTGCCTCTGATTGGTGAAATTTGATCACGTCATTGTATTCTCACAAACACGAGATATATGACTAAAATTCCTACCAATCCAAGAAAAGTTCACAATTTGATTGTCAATAGAATATCAGTATATTTGTAATACTGAGCACTGATTGGCACATAGATGTGTTATTGGTATGGCCAACCGCCGTAAGATTAGAAATTAAGTACATACCGTACCTATCGAAAGTGTAATTTTGATTGACTGTTCAACATTATTTTTGTCAGTTTACAATCTCACTCGGTTATTTACAAAGAAACGGTGCTTACAAATAAGTCATACGGTGAAAAAAGTACTCCAAAAACGACAAGATTCCAATCGGTTCCTCAGCCCACATCCTCCAACCACGTACAACCATATTTTGTTAGAATTACCAAATAATAAAGCAGCGGCGGTAGACAGAAATAAAATTTGCGGTAACGCTTACAGTAATAATTTAACCACTTAACAAACTGTTATGTAATATTGTTTAAGCCGCAACACCTTATTAAAGTTATTTAAAATAATGTGACAGTTGGAAATTATAGTAACAAGTCTGGTTTTGCAGTAATGGATGGTAATTTCAGTTGCAATTGCTACTTATTTTCTGCGTTGCTAAGAACTTGATAGTTTTGTTTATAAAAAGACTCTTACAAAAGGTCTTCATCATCATCATCATTATCAGCCTATATTCGTTCACTGCTGGACGTAGGCCTCTCATAGTAAAAACCACAGAACCCAATCTTCAGCTTTCCCCATCCAAAAAGTCCTAGCGACTTTAATGTTAAAGCGGCTATAGCCTTATGGGTAGGGTAGGGCGTCGGACTTGCGATCATGTAGTTGTCGCTTCGAAACCCACCCATTGCACTATCAACTTGAACCCACTCGTAACACAATCATTTAACTGAAAATTCCACTTCTTATAATTTTATTAATCTTAGAAGATCTACTTTTAAGATTCATACACACAGACAATACATCTCCAAGGACTTTTTGGTACATAAGGTGGCCCATGTCCTTCCTCAAGGTCCAATCTATTTCTATATCAAAATAATTCTTAACTGGACCGCGTTTTAAACCATAAAATGTAATATGAAACAATCAGACAGACTGACAGATAAACAGAGTTACTTTCGCATTTAATATACAAATATAAGTCGATAATTATGACAGTTTAAATTTTCGATTGTGCTATTTTCCATCGAATTCAACTACCCAGATAAAAGCACGCAATCTAATTTATCATGTACACAGTATCGAGTGGTCGAGCGCACGCACACATCCGAACAGGATACGGTTCGTATAACCCAGATTGTAAATCTAAGCTAAAAGAATTTTATATTTTTTACCACCATTCCTTGGGGTGAAACTAATTAGGAATTTTCGTCCATTTACCGTCACGTTTATGTGTTAAGAACTCCATTAATCATAACTAAAGGTACTTTTGTATTTTGGTTTCTAATATAATAGTCTTAAAAGAAAATTGTAGCTGCCTTATATTGCATAATAACTGGCCTATATTCAAGGGGGCAAGATTAAAGTCGCAATCAGTGTTTAGATCTATTTTATTCTTTGCGCAACGTTTCTTTTTCTCAGCAATAGGAGGCGGTGCAGGGGCGGACACTTAAGTGGCTGTACAATGTAAAAATGACGTTCATACTACCTATCTCAATGATTTTGGCATTGATTTTGACATCGCCCTCCATGTCCCGCCAAATTTCTTTTAGCAATTTCTTCTTCCATGGACCTAAAATGTGTGAAAGATAAAAACTTTGCGAAAAACCAAAAATATATTGAATTTGGCACCCAATTCGGGACGATCCATCTTAAGCACATCCATTCGGTCCTGGTTTCCATATGAACATCTATGACAAGTGCTTTTTTAGTTGGAATCGGAAGTCCGAAAAGCCTGAAGCCCAATTTATCCTCAGAATATCGGTAATGCCCAGAAATTGGGTTGCAGACATCAGCATCATTTTGCGTAGAATACTGATATTTAGTAGCATGTGGAAGCGGAGCTCATCACAGGTAGGCAAAAGCTAGTGATGTATTAAGCTATTTAAAGCCTACGAGTGAATGTACTGCACTGTCAATTTACGTAATACCGTGCAATCGAGCCTTGTCTTTTACGGATGACAAAATATAGTATAAGGGGTTGGATGTACCTTATCCTTGAATGCACCTGACCTTTGCGAAGGACATTCAAAAAGGTCAGTATTTGTCCTTTGTCGACCTTTGTTTAGTATATTGAGAGTCATACTGAGTCAATGGTTAAAAAAAAAACTGAGTAATATGAGGCTATCTATAGGGCGCTATGTCAGCGTGCGTAGATATCTTCCTCTGTGCAGGTCGCAATAAGCAAGATTAGGAGCCAATCATTTTTAATATTCGTTCTGCATCTACCGATCTGATTATGTATGAGGTTGATTTTTGAGGGTTTTCTATTTCGTTTATAAACTTTAAACAAAGTGCACCACGCTTTCAACCCAAGAGTGGATACATGGTCCAATGTATCTCTTCTTGGGTTGAAATCCACCACGCTTTCTCAAAAGCTGTTTCTTGGTAACCATATATCTGTATCTTGGTCTTGGTAATCATATCAGGATTTGAATCTGCAACCAAATGGTTTTAAGGTTTCCTGTGGGTTTTAGACATAACCAAGACATAACTGATATAAGTGTATTGAAAATAAACATGGAATATGGAAATGGCGTGCCGTTTCTACAACAAAAAAGAACCTACGTGGTGGCGCTTGGTGGCGCTGGCCGTAAGGTACAAGAGAGAACTGGGTTAGTTTATGGGAGAGAGAGAGTCACTGTGTTCTGTTAACATCTTTATTATGACTCTATTTCTTGACGTTGACGAATAATGAAGCGGTGGTAGCCTAATGACTTGGGCGTCGGACTTGCGATTATGTGGTTGCCGGTTCAAAACCCACCCATTGCACTACCGACGTAAACCCACTCGTAACACAAGCATTTAGCTTGGCACGAGGGGTGAACATTACACGAATACTAGTAATGTGCGACCCACATTGCTAGTATCTAAACTTTATTCTTTTTAAGTGACATTTATAGAGTACATCATCATCCATAATTGTCCCAGTGCTGGGCGCGAGTCTCCTTTCAGAACAAGAGGGGCTATAGTCCACTATGCTAGCCTATTTCGGGTTGGCAGACTTCACACGTCATCAAGAAAATCTATCAAGCATGCAGGTATCTGAACATTTAAGCTTGAATAAAAGTGTTGTATTTTATTTTTATTACAGGATTCAAAACAAACCTAATACCTTGCACCACACTAGTGCGTGACCGCGGCGTCACGCGCCGCTTCGGCCGGAAGTGACGGGGTTGTGCGGCGCGGCAGGGGGAGGGCCAACTTATACCGAATTATGGAAATGACGTAACATTACTGCCCTGACCACTGGCTTATGGCTTAGTTATGGTTTACGTAAGTACCTGTGTTTGTTTATAAATTGAACGTTAGATTGATAAATAGAACGGTTTGATGTACGGACTGTTTTAGGTATTCTTTTTTTGAATACAATTGATTCGATACAGAAAATATTTTACATATTTTATTCTTTATACAGGGTGTTTGGTGCATCGTTTGCCAAATAGAAATGGCCGATAGAAGAGGTCATTAGCTATCTTTTCAGACCCAATAACTCATTCTTTGTCACACCGGTTTTTTTATAACAACTTTTGATACTTTATTCGGAAAAAATCCAGAACTCAGCATTAAACCTTCAATTAAAAAAAAACTAATTAGTGTAGTGTTTAAATATCAGTTTAATTTTGATCTCTACTCTTGTATGGTTCTAGGAAATTCAAAATTACTTGCTAATAACGTCTAGTTCCTTTTTAAAAACCTCACAAAGTTTTTTGAAAAAGAAAAATTCAACTAAAACTCAACTTTAAATTGCTGTAAAAAAATAACTAAAAGCGATTGGGATCTTCGAATTCTTTAAAATGTTCTCTAGACTGTCTCCTTTCCAACGGTATACCATAAGCTAAAAAAAAACTTTTATTGAGTTCACTAATTCGCTTAATATGTAATCGAGGCACATTAAGTAGGCTGATTTTCGATATTACGGCAACTAGCACTAGTTTTCGCATAACATGTTTTAAGTGGGTAGATAGTGTTTTTTGACTCTTACGCAGTCTCTTATCTCTTTCTTACATAGGTAACTTACAATCCTGGGACATGAAATATATTTTTTTATTAATAATAACCTAATCACAAATTTTATTCAAATTATCCGAATCTATTGCATATGCACGCGCGACATCTTTGGAGAAAGAATTTGTTTACGCATCGGAAGTTGAGGCTAGGGCTTTCATCACTATCAAAGCAGAAATACATTTACGCACCACTACAGTCAGTATAAGATGTCGTGCATGCATACGCAATAGAGTCAGACAATTTGAACAAAATTTGTAATTAGATTCTTACTTTTTTCTATGCAATAACTCGGCAAACGAGCAGGCAAGCTATCTGATGGTAAGTTGTGTTCGCTGCCCATGGACATCTGCAAAACCAAAGGAGTCGCAGATGCGTTGCCGAGCCTATTAAAGGAAAAGGGAGGGGAAAGAGAAAAGGAGAAGGAAGAGGACTGAGGGAGCAATTGGGCCTCTGGCGCTTCACACTCACCGGACGAAACGCAACAGTATGCATGCTACTTGACGTCGATGTTCTGTGGGAGGGTAGTACTTCCACGGTCGTGCAAACCCATTCATGTTGGCATAGAGACATGCCAGCGCGACACTACTACTACTTTCTACTACTTTCTTAATTTTTTTTTTCATGTTCGAAAAGTTCGGAAAGTTTCTACTATGTGTAAGAAAGATATAAGAGACTGCGTAAGAGACAAATAACACTACCTACTTAAAGCATGTTATGCGAAAACTATACTCCATTTGGTTAGGTACTTAACTAAAGGTAAACAATAAAAATGGCGGCGTTCAGGGCTCTTCAACCTTAATTACAATGGTATCTTATGAATTGGGAGTGAAATTAATAACAACACAACTAACAATCAATAAAAACAACGAACAAACAAAACAATAACTAATTAATACAATTTACGGCAAAAGAAACACAAAAACGAACGAAAGTACAAACTGTTAAGAATGACGTCTGGTTACCCGACTAAGTATAATATCGGTTAATTATTTTGCCGCGCTTCCTCGCGCTACTACTTCTTAATTTTTTCGAGTTTTCAAAAGTCTAATAAGTAGAAAAATGTTTTGATATCCTGTCTTTTTAGATTATTTCTAGTAGGCACATTGCAATACTTTATGACATAATTATCAGATTTGATTTATTTATTGGTCGCAAGCTTAAGAATTAATAATTACCATTTAATATTAAACAAAGTAGTAAAATATGCTAGTATAGAAAAGGAAAATGATTTTGAATGATTAAATAATTTATTTTGGTTACGTTTTATTTCAAGATGAAAAATGGCCCTATAAAATAACCTTTTTTATGATTTGTTTACCTTTAGTTAAGTACCTAACCAAATGGAGTATAGTGCTTCTTACCGTAATTTCGAAAATCAGCCTGATGTGCCTCGATTAGACATTTAGCGAATTAGTGAAGTTAATAAAACGTTTTTTTGGCTTATGGCATACCGTTTGAAAGGGGACAGACTAGAGAACATTTTAAAAGAATTCGAAGATCCCAATCGCTTTTAGTTATTTTTTGACAGCAATTTTAAGTTGAGTTTTAATTGAACATTTATTTTTCAAAAAACTTTGTGAGGTTTTTAAAAAGGAACTAGACGTTATTAGCAAGTAATTTTGAATTTCATAGAACTATACAAGAGTAGAGATCAAAATTAAACTGAAATTTAAACACTACACTAATTATATTTTTTTTAATTGAAGGTTTATTGCTGAGTTCTGGAATTTTTCCGAATAAAGTTTCAAAAGCTGTTATAAAAAAACCGGTGTGACAAAGAATGAGTTTTTGGGCCTGAAAAGATAGCTAAAGACCTCTTCTATCGGCCATTTCCATTTGGCAAACGATGCACCAAACACCCTGTATATTGACTGCCTCATTTGTCTAGTGTTCCTAAGCGCAAATGCTACCTACACTAGAAGTTTTTCTATAAAATTCTCATTAGAATAAGCCTAAGAATAAATTTATTTCTCAAAAATAATTACATTTCCAGACATTTAGGTAACATTATTATTGGTTTTACAAGTGTGTTTTACGGAGATAGTTTCCTGTAGCTTCCACACTAGGTCGAGCCTGTCTCGTGGAAGCTGGAGTCAGTATTAGTTTCGGAGATTTTAAAATAAAATTAAAATTTAAAGATTTGATAGTAGGATACTTAAGTAGGATTTGAAGTTTGGATTTGGGTCCGGTTAATGGCAATAGGCTCGCCGCCTTATACATGGAACCTAAAACATACCTACCTGAAACATAAGTAGTATAAGTTGCTAACAGCCTTATTAGTGTAGTGGTCTCTAGTGTGACTGCTACGCTAGAAGTCCTGGGTTCGATTACCAGGTCGAGCAAAGTGTTATTGGCTTTTATTAGCAGCAGCTCAGTTTGGATTTAGCGCGCGGTCGCCCCCTTTTACGTGGAACCTAAACCAACCGGCGAACTGTGTGTGTCATATACACCTCTGCCTAATCCTTCGGGGAATACAGGCGTGATGGTATGTTAAATTGTATAAGTTGCTGAGTGTATAATGAATAAATAACACAAATTCTAGGTAAGAGCTACATCCTAGGTCGATTGTGGGTGCCAATTGTCATTACATTTGTAAATCAATTATTCAGGAGAATTATCCGTACCGAGTTCTTATAATAATACAATTACTAACGTGGAAACCAAACCTGAGTCTCAGGAGAATAATGTCGATATTGCTTTACCATCAGGTTATTGTTTTTTTATGGTATCCCATACTCGGCCAAGAGCAGGCGAGCTACCTGGATTGTAGGTAGTCATCGCCGCCCATGGACATCTGTAAAACCAAAGGAGTTGCAGATTCGTTGCCGAGCCTATTTAAGGAAAAGGGAGGGGAAGGAGGTAAGGAAAAGGAACGGGACTGAGGGAGGAAATGGGCCTTCGGGTTTTCACACTATGTATACTGCTGGGAGTACTACTGGATGGTAGTACTCCCAGGTCTTGCCAATCCATTCATGAACACTACTCTACTCTAGTTCATCATCAATATACGTATTCATGCATAGGTGAATAAAATTACCCGCAAACCGCGTTGCAATTGCTTCCTCAACTTCCAATGACACTATTATTATAATCCCCGCTTCCAGTAAATGGTAATACAGGAACATGTGATAAATTCTGATATTCTAACGGTCGTAAAACATGGTGTCTATGGCCAAGAATGGCCTAGACACCCAATAGCGTGGCTTGTCATGCAGCCGGGGTGTGCTTGGAATGACAATGTTGATGGCGCGGATCACCGGCGCCTAAGGAGCGGGGCTCACTTGCAGCGGATTAAGGCCGCTTATGACATATTGCGAGACAAAATTAAATAAGAACAGGGCCAATTCCTCCCTCAGTCTCCGACATTCCTTCTACTTTTCTCATTCCCCTTGGCTCGGCAAAGCACCTGCAACTCCTTTGCTATTGGAAATGTCCATGGGCGGCAATGACTATCTATTTACCATCATCAATGATGGTTAGTAGATAGTCATAGTCATAGTCATGGCTATGTTGTGGCGATTTGTTTTACTCTCGAGTTAGAATCTAAGGCGCGCAGTCTAATTATAAATAGGAATTATCACTCGCTTTAAACGGTTAAAAAATCATCCCGACGAAGCTTGCCTGCCCGAAGTATCTGCCTATGTGTGGACATTAATAATATATAATTTTAAGATTAAGGTGAACCGGAGAGCTAAAATAGTATTTCATTGCTGATCGATTTATACTTGACTGTTTAGCAAGTAAAGCGAAAATCATTACCCTTCTCTATATGAACGCAGTCGGGTAGACCAGCAGCCAACACTCTCACCCCACCCAGTTTGGTAGATCACACGCGAATCTCATTTTCATTCGCTTCAACGTCTGGTGGCGGCTGCTATCAATAATACTCCCTATTGTATGGTTATTGGGCATTACGTGTTACATCGAATTAGTAACAACTTGAATTAATTAAAAGAACAATAAACTTATTGTCTGAATATAACATACCATCTCGCTTATATACCCCGAAGAGTTAGGCAGATATGTACTTTGTACACACACAGTTCGCCGGTATGTTTAGGTCCCATGTAGTAGAGGGCGAGCTTAAAGCCATTAACCGCAATGGAAACTCTGAACTACGACTGACAATTTCATAGAAAAATTTAATTACACTGCTCAACCTGTGGATCGAACACAGGACCTCTAGTAGTAGTCATCCTTGGAACCACTCGACTAATGAGGCAGTCATAAAAACTTAAACTTGAAACTCCTTGGCTGAATATAAGTACGTATGTTTAGGTCCCATGTTATAAGAAGCATGCCTATTTGCCTTACACAAATTAAAACTTCATAAAAACCTCAATATACAAAGATAAAATAATGTAAAAATTATAATTTGCGGTTTCTAGTGAAACAAAAATTAAATACGATCAGAATACAAGCGTGATAGTATTGTATTGAAAACTTCATTAAATTATTGTACCAGCTACTTCTATAGAACGAGTCAACAATACGCATTATTTGTCCAAACCCCACGAGACAATCAATCACTTTTTGACAAAGAAAATCCTAGTAATGGCGCGAATGAATAGCAATCCTTTTAATAATTTAGGTTAGTGAAGTTAATTGCAGGGGTTTTTTTAAAAGGGAACATAAATTTTGATACCAGGGGTGTAATTTTTCTTTGACACAAAACCCATTAAGCCGTTGAGTAGTTTTAGATTGATATCCTTGTTGCTATCCTGATTTTGTTTTACTATTATGCCTGTATTTCCCGAAGTGTTAAGCAGAGGTATGCTAATGGTAACCAATTCTCAAATATGACTATATGGCAACGCAAAGAAAATGCGGTTTTTAGTCGGTATTAGTCCGACATACTCTGCCGGACGGCGGACTGGCGGATTTTCCGTAGTTTAGAATAGATAGAAACGTACGGACTGTATTGTGGAATGATATATATTATTTATTTCTGTAAATAGATCTTTTAAAGACACTTTCACAAGTCGTTTTTTTAAAAAAATTTTTTTAAACAAGATGGCGCCGACATTTCCTATCGGACGACCTCTGAGAATAAATGTCAAAATAAACTCAGAGAATCATGGTCTCTTTTAAAGTCCAGACAATAGTTATATCATAGATATGCGAGTTTTACAATGTAGGGCAAAATCTGAATAGGCCTTTTGAAGAAAGAGCCATAACAGCTTTGAGTTGACCTGACGGCACGCATACATCAGTCCTCGTGTAGCTCAACTATTTTTTAGGGAGCTCAACGATCCGTCGCCTGACGATACCAGATCAGCAAGACATTTGCGTAGGTCACGTGAAACACTCAAAGCTGTCAGAAAACTTGTATTATAAATCTTAATATAGTTAGAGCTGGAGTACAATCAATATTGATTAATGTACATCCAAAGTTCGCCGGGTAATAGGGTTGAGCCTATTTCCATTCAACCCGCACTTATCCAAACTCCGAGCTGCTACTGAGAATTTCATAGAAAAACCTAATACTTGACACTTTACGCGACCTCGGAATCGAACCCAAAAGCTCTAGCGTATTAATTTGAATATTATTATTGTTTATAGCCTGTTGCAGATAGAGATTGGTTTCTGCCCGGGCATTTACTTTTTATGCCCAAATTACCTCGGCATTAACCCATTTGTCTGTTTGATCAGCGAGATTTGATCACTAGCGCAAGTACTTGATACTAGTATTTGCGCAAGCTACTGCCCATTGTATGAATAGCGTTCCATACCGCACGCACGGCCACGCTCCGGCGCGGACGGATGGACAGACGGACCGTGTAATGATCGTGCCATGATTACTGGCGTTAAGCTACACTGGATACCATTGTGTAACCATTATGGTGTTAGACAAATAATAATAATATATATTTCTTTCTTTCTTCGTTCTTTCTTTCTATATAGGTACTACAGATTGACTAGTGAGACACTAATAATACTCGAGGATGTGATAGTTGGCGACCAAATAGGTATGAAGAAAAAAAAAACATTGACAGTGTCATCATCATCATCAACCCATAACATTGTCCCACTGCTGGGCACGGGTCTCCTCTCAGTACGAGAGGGATTACGCTATAGTCCGCCACGCTAGCCTACTGCGGGTTGGCAGACGTCACACGTCGTCAAGAAAATCTCTCAGGCATGCAGGAATCCTTACACACATGACTTCGAAATGTCAGAGGTGCGTGCCTTGGATTCGAACTCGAGAGCTTTGACTTGGCAGGCCAATGGCCATATCACTAGGCTATCACACACACACTCATTGTCAGTGTGAGTGACTGAATTTCCGATATTCTGCCGAACGGAATGGTAATCCTCGTATTTAAAAATAGTATAAATTAGGTTTTAAGTATCTAGCTACCTGATTTGCCCTTGTTGTGTCGTCGTTTGACGGGTTATTGAGCTTAAGGTACATACTTACGCCTTTTTCCGGCAGGCAGAAACTATGGACTGCCACTTGCTACGACTCTTGCATATCTCTTTGGCTTCTTCCACATTCATACATCTTTTCATACACACGCGCCGGTTGCGAGTACTACGCACCTTACCTTTTTGGAGAACCCCGCCGATACGATCGGTGTACGTCCTTCTAAGGCGACCTCTCCCGACGCTGCCACTAACATTCGCCTTATAAATTACATTCGTTAATCGTCCTTCATTCATTCTCTCGACATGCCATCAAACCATCTTAGCATATTCCTTTCAATACGTGTCACTATTTCATCTTTCAGTCCGCACCGTTGTCTTTAAATAATTTGTTATTAAACCAAACCTTGTAAGCAACTTAATTAAAAACGAATAGCGTTATAATAACAGCGAAAAAACACAGGGAAAACCGGCTCAGTACCTACATGATATTTTTTGTGTATGTAAAGTTTCTCCCACGATACGGAAGAAATGGTGTTAAGAAAAGTTATATAAGTAAGTACTTAAGTGCAGAGCGGATCTTAAGTCTATCTTGTTCGTTAAGGGTTAGCCTACACCTATCACCTTACTGCGGCTTATATTCGTGTGAAATTAAACATACATACATACATACACACACGCCTTTTTTCCATAGTGATATGCAGAAAGTACAAAACGCCATTAGCTTTGATTCTTGAATACTTCTTTTGCTTCGTCAACATTATACTTAATCGCATATTTTGTACATATTTTGTAACTATATCCTATTATAATTCAATTCCGAAAGTAATTAGTGAAGGATATAATACTTTGATAGGTTAATAATTTTAACTTGAAATAATGTATACATGTAGGATTGACTGGCTGGCGTGGCTGGCTTACATTCCTAACAGCTAAAACTGATGTCAAAATGTTATATGTGCGACAAACTTTATAGTGATCAAGAAATCATTGTTTATTATCTCCAATATTTCAATTATTATCTAAATATCAGGTTTTTTAAATTAATTGGTTGGTTAAACTGGTCCACTTCCGCTAATTAATTATAAGGACGGAAGCATCTGAACTTATCTATAAAAGCGTAAATTAATAATTAATTTTGTATAATTCTCACCAGATTGGCCTTGGAATTTTATATATTAATAAAAATATATAATTATTATTAGGATATAGACCTACGAAATAGTTTTTTAAAGTGTTTTGACCGGTCAATAGATCGATCTATATTATTTATGGTGTCATTCAAGCCCGCCATATAGTAGTAATTTGCATAACTTTTATGATGATCTGATACGTTCTTGAGGCCCTATATCTAAACTAATACTTATTATAAAGAGGAAAAATTTGTGTTTTTGTAAGTATGTATGTTTGTAATGTTATCCCACAAAACCAATGGACCGATTTCAAAAATTATTTCACCATAGAAAGCTGCATCTTCACTGATTGACATCGGCTATATTACATTTTTTAAAAAGATCAAGGGATCCCTAATAAAAATGCAATAATATAACCCAAGGTGTGAAAACGTGGGCGAAGCTGCGGGCGGAAAGCTAGCAATATGAAAAACCGGACAAGTGCGAGTAGGACTGGCCCACCAAAGGTTCCGTACGAATTTGTAGATACAGTCGCCATCAAATATATCGGAACAAACAGTGTTCAAAATTATCTGAGCAACAAGGGAAAATTAAACCATATCTCAGTGACACAAAGGATGTTTTAGAATGAACACTACACACGGCAGCTGTCATGTGACATATGTTTTACCCCATGGAGATAAAGTTTAATTTCCCTAGTTGCTCAGATAATTATAAACAGTTGTTCGCTTTGATATATTTGATGGTGACTGTACATACTCGTATTATAAATAGCTCAGGAATCGATTCTCGCAGTTTTACGTATTGTTTTCTGATTTTTCCATATAAGTACTTGTAGTATAAGACGGTATTAGGTACTTTCTGAATTTCATAGTTCTAGGTCAACGGAAAATACCCTATAAATTTTGATTCCCTTGATTCTCGAAATATACTTTTATTTTGCGGCTTGAACGATCGTATCTTTTTTTAGTTTGATTTTTTCACAGCTTAAAGGGACTGTAGTACTGAATATGGTTTTAGTTTCAACTCGATACCCGAGAAAAAGAGCCTTGACAGACAGACGGATTAACTTGTGAGAAAGGGATGCCGCTATTTAAAGTATTTCCCGGAGGGTTAGGCAGAGTTGTACTAATGAACACCCACAGTCCCCTGGTATGTTTAGGTTGTATGTAATAGAGGCAAGTCTAATAATCCAATACTTAACACTTTGCTCGATCGAACCCAGGACCTCTAGAATAGCAGTCGCGTTAAGGACTATTAGCTAGACTAATGAGGTAGTTTTTAAAATCTATCAAGTTCGAAGCTGTTATCCCAGTGTTCAATAAATTTATCAATGTAAAATACACACGGCTTCAGGTCAAGATATTTATAAGTTTCCAGTTTAAGCTGATCCCCAATTGTATAGGCTTTCCACACGATACGTGGTCAGCGAAAACTGGATTTGTATAGCTTGTGTAGTTGTGTGTACGCATTGACATTGAAAACTAGTTTAAATAATACGTCTTATTAACCTTTGGTGACGAAAGAATGTACAGTACATGTGAGATAAGACAAACTTGCAAACTGCGTAACACCTCCAAGTGATAATCTTTACGCCGTTAACGGATATATAAACCTGATTGATTGATTATATTTTTTATTGCCCCAAAAGTTGTGAGTAGTAGTAGAGCCTATCAACCAAAATAAATTAAAATCGGAACAACAGTAAAAAAGAAATTGTGCTACAAAGAGAGGGTACTATAGGAACATGTGACGTCAAATGTTACGTTTGCCATACTAATTTTATAATAACATTTCGTTGCGAGGAAGTTATTTATTTATTTATTTCGGATCTCCAACGAAAGATGAAGACTTAAGGCTAAGAAAAAGGCTTGTAATAAGAGTTCTCCGTCACCTATAGACCGCAGCTTGCACAAGGATATTACACAACTAAATTAAAATAATACAGTTAGAATAATAATAATAGAAAAAATATACAATTAAGGTATATACAATATTAAAGGATATTAACATAAAAAAATGGATTAAAAGGATATAAAATGAGAACTACGAATTAAAAACTAGAAATGATTAGATCAAATCGTCAAAGTGATAAGACATCCTCACCAAAACCTTTAAATGCTTCAAATCAGCCTATTGCCCTCCACTAATGAACGTGGGCCTCTCCCAAATAGCGCAAACCATCCCGGTTTTGGGCAGCAAGCATCCAACCGCTGCCAGCCATCTTCTTAAAATCGTCGGTCCATCGTGTTGCAGGGCGTCCCACACTACACCTGCCTAAAGGCGGTATCCACTCTAGCATTTGTCTGCTCCATCGATCGTCTGTCCGTCTGCAGACTTGGCTGGCCCACTTCCACTTAAGCGTGCTTATTCTTCGCGCAATGTTAATTTAAGTAAGTTAAACGCTTATACTATTACGCTTATTATGTTATAATGGTATAACATTACCGGTATATTATCTAACGATTTTATTACTTCATCATTAACCCATTATATTGTCCCTCTGTTGGGCACAGGTCTCCTCTCAGAACGAGAGGGATTAGGCTATTGTCCCCCATGCTAGCCTACTGCAAGATGGCAGACTTCATACACCGCGCGTGAAGAAAATTGGTTTATCCGTTTCGTAGATTAGCCAAAATACAGACAGTCATTTTTTTTTTGTTATTATTTAGACATTATTATTAAATGTAAATTTGAACTTATTACCCTTCCAGAGTTTTTTTGAGCTTATCCTAATTTATTTTCTAAAAACTTCAATATTATATTTCCAAAAACACCATTTGTTAATTAGTTTCCGCTGCATCCCCTGTTTGTGGCAGCCCCAACTATAGGATCTACGCTAGAGCACGCGCCACAACAGCTGCGTGCACGCACCTGTTGTGCCGTCTCTATCGACGCACTGACACGATATTTTGAAGTAGTAGTAAATAATAACCATTTTATGTTTTATACAGAGAGTTGCTCGCTGTTTCTCCTACATAGGATCCCGCATCCCGTTAGCATAATGAGGACATAACATAACATAACATACCATCACGCCTGTATTCCCCGAAGGGTTAGGCAGAGGTGTACTCAAAGTACACCCACGGTTCGCCGGTATGTTTAGGTCCCATGTAATAGGGGGCGAGCCTATTGCCATTCACCGGGCACAAATCCAGACTCCGAGCTGCTACTGAGAATTTCATATAAAAACCCAATAACACTTTGCGCGACCTGGGGATCGAACCCAAGACCTCTAGCGTAGCAGTCGCGATTGGGACCACTAGACTAACGAGGCATAATAAGGAGGAGATCATTTATGAGGAGTCTAATGAACGTAGATGAAGAGAAAGTGGTGTCCCAAGGTCGTAGCAAGTGAAAAGCTATAGTCTCTGCCTACTAAGAATTTCACATCACTTGACATCATCATCATCATCAACCCATTACATTGTCCCACTGCTGGGCACAGGTCTCCTCTCAGTACGAGAGGGATTAGGCTATAGCCCCCACGCTAGCCTACTGCGGGTTTGCGGACTTCACACGCCGTCAAGAAAATCTCTCAGGCATGCAGGTTTCCTCACGATGTTTTCCTTCACCGTTTAAGCGCGTGATAATTAATTATTAATATGTACATGATTTCGAAAAGTCAGAGGTGCGTGCCTTGGATTCGAACTCGAGACCTTTGACTTGGCAGTCCAATGGTCATATCACTAGGCTATCACTGCACTTTGACTTGACATGATCTACACAAATGTCTTCTAGTATCGTCGTAAGACGTGTCGTTTCTTCTTCTTGTAGCACCTCTCCAACTAGTGAAGGTTGGCGGTCAGCTTTGCATATTTATCTTTATTTCTCGCGAGGCAATACAACTGGTGGTTGAGCTCCTCAAATAATGGTTGAGGTGTACGATAACTGATGCATGCATGCCATCAGTTTGGACAGGTCAACTCAAAGCTGATATGGCCCTTTCTTCAAAAGATTTGGGGCCGTATTACCACGTATTAATGCCATCATTTTTACGTTGTGAAAGAGGGACGCCACTATTTAACCTGCAGAGCGACATCCCTCTCTCACAACCTAAAAATGATGGTATTATTACGTGGTAATACGGCCCCTGTTGTGATATTGCCCTACATTGTAAATTTCGCATATTTCATAATACAACTACTGTCTGGATTTTAAAAGAGACCATGATTCTCTGAGTTTACTTCTGCGTTTCTATTCAGAGGTTGTCAGATAGACATGTCGGTGGCATCTTGTAAAAAATTTTTAAAGAGTGACTTGTAAAAGTGTCTTTAATACATCTAATTTGCTAAAGTAAATATCACTTAACATTTACCCCCGTGGAAGACAGGCGTACGTGACAATATTTATGTAAGTATGTACTTATGTATAACAAAGAGCCTTTATTGATAGGGAATAATGAATCGACGTTATCTTGATCCTTTATGTGGCAAGTCTATTGCTATTAATTTGACACATATCCAAAGTCCGAGCTGCTATTGAGAATTTCATAGAAAAACGAAATATACAATTTGCCACTTGCCGACCAGGGAATCAAACGCAGACTTTCTAGGGTACCTGCCTACTATCTAACGGCTTCTAAACTAATGAGACAGTTTTCCCTGACAACCTCCTACATCGACTAACGCCAATCAAATCACATGATGAATCAAATAAGTAATATTATTACCTATTTTCTTTACTTTTCTAGCTTTCACACTGTACTCAATTATCCATAATCGCCAGTCATTATCAATTCTCTCCGATCACCGCTTACTTAAATGCACATTAGCCTGGTTTGTTTACACAATGTGCTATAAAGCTGTTATACGGGCAATTTGAGTAATTTATCTGTTATACATACCATACCATCACGCCTGTATTCCCCGAAGGGTTAGGCAGAGGTGTACTAATGTACACCCTCATTTCGCCGGTATATTTAGGTCCCATGTAATAGGGGGCGAGCCTATTGCCATTAACCGGGCACAAGTCCAGACTCCGAGCTGCTACTGAGAATTTCATAGAAAAACGCAATAACACTTTGCTCGACCTGGGGATCGAACCCAGGACCTCTAGCGTAGCAGTCGCACTTAGGACCACTAGACTAATGAGGCAGTCTGTTATAAGCTCTCATAAAAGCTGGGTAGGTAGGTATAGTCAAAACTTAATGAAATATTAGAAAAATAAACTAAAATTAGGCAAACGTAGTGTAGGACGCCCGCTGGCCAGGTGGAGTGACGATTTGCGGAAGGCGGCTGGCAGCAAGTGGATGAAAAGAGCTGAAGATCGGGCTCTGTGGCGTTCACTTAAAGAGACCTACGTCCAGCAGTGGATGAATACGGGCTGATGATGATGATGATGATGAAACTAAAATTAATAAACTAGAGAGGTGCCCGCGTCTTCGCCTGCATGGAATCCTAGTTATCCTAATAATGAATGATTTACTGTCCCACTGCTGGGCACGGTTATCCTCTCAGAGTAAGAGAGGTTAGGATATAGTACACCCCGCTAGCCTAATACGGGTTGACAAACTTCGTACGCCGCCGTCGAGAAAATCTCTCAGGCGTGCAGGTTTCCTCATGATGCATGATGTATTCGTTCACCGTTTTTAAGCAAGTGTTATAAAAGTAATAATAATACGCACATGATTATGAAAAATCGGAGGTGCGTGCCTTGGATTCGAACTCAAGACCAACGACTCCGCAGTCCATAGTCATATCACTGAGCTATCACTGATAATTTCTATCTTAATCTGTTAAAAAAACATGAAAATTGCTTGTTTAAGAGTTTATCGATTAGAAACTAGCAAATTTCTCCACTTTATATTATAAGTAATAGATATAGGGTGACTGGTAGGTACTTAAATACGTAATTGTACTTATAATTATAATTTACGAAATATTTTAAAATCTTCTATAGTCTAATAATAGAAAAATTGTGAACATAATTAATCTTCATTAATATAAAAGATAAATGCTACTATTCTGGAATTAACACGAATAAAAATTCCAAAACAGCCACTAATTATACATAATTTAATGATATTTGCTCGGGTATGTTAATTCTTTCTGTTTTAAAATAATAAAAACATAAATTCATTTTAATCCTGATAACTTTTGATAGAAACATTGTATTTTAAATTTAGTTTTTTATATTTTATTCATAATTCAAGTTTGTCTAGACGATGCCTGTATGAATAGATGGATGGATTAAAAAATTGACAATCTATTTATTATCTCACTTCTGGGCAAAGATCTCTCAGTGTGGGTTGGAGGACCTCACACGCTGTTGAGAAAGCTCTCATGAGTGAAGTACCTCACGATGTTTTCCAAAAATCCGATATTTCAATTCAAATCGGAGGCCTACGATTAGTTTAACGTCATATCCCTCGCTCATAATATTTTGGCCATGACTTTAGGACAAGGGAAGGCAAAGTTTTTAGTTGGTACGAGTCCGACATACTCTTTTTTTCCCATGTGAAAAACGGAGGAAAAGCGGAGGATTATGTCGGACTCCTACCGACTAAAAACACACGGCTATTCATAGCACAATGAGGAGGGGGCTCAGAGATCTCCAAGGAAGGCACCGGTGGCCCTGAACAGGCAGCAGACGATGAGGATTTAAAAAAAAGAGGTATAGGTATCGGTAGTACCTCTAATACTTAGTAGTAGCTAGCAGTGGTTTCGATTACTATTGGTCATTCAACTGTCACCCATAAATGATTTCGTTTCCTCACTACGTGGGAATTTCCCAATATCCCGTTTTAGTAGGTAGTAGTCTCCAACAGTCATAAGTCATATATATGTCAAGTTACATGTCATAAGTCGTAGAATGTCATAATTATGTTCAGAATTTTTGTCATAATAAGTTTAATATTATAAAGCTTAATAAGCATGATCTTGATTAATAGGACTAAACCTATAAAATTCTCCGCATTTGAACTATTATAGTATAGTAGACTATAATTTAAATTCTTGTTCAAACATAGATATATTTTATACATGATTAGTACTATAAAACTAATAAAAACGTATAAAATATAATAGATTAATGTTTCACACCGTAAAACTATTTAAATAAGTCACAGTAAACAGGTGTTTTGTCTACCTAATACAAATATTTAAAAAGCAACAATATATATTTAATATTTCATAATTCTTAAAACATATATTAGTTTGTTATAACGAACAAATTAGAAATTTATATTATTCAAACATAAAATGCAATTTGCGTCCTAGGTATATTCCAATCGTAATTTGATACTATATTTTGCCCGCGACTTCGCTTATATCGATTATAAATATACTTACTGGGTCTTTTTTAAAGCATTCGAAAAAAAATTATTAAGAGGTAATTCGAAAGAAAATCTGAATAATATATTGATTTTTAAAGAACCATACATTAAAAAAAATATGTTTAAGTAAAAGTTATCCATATAAGTAAGAATTTATTATAATTATATTTATCCAACTGCAGTACAAAGCTTTACTCACATTGTAAGTATTAGAATAAAATACAGTTTTTTTTTCAAATTAACTGAAAATCTCGTGCTTAATTAAAAAATATGTGACCATGATTATTTTATTCTGCCCGGACTATTACTGGGCAAAGGGGAAGGTAGAGGTTTCTGGGATGATAATTTGATGTCTATTACAAAATAAATAAATAACAAACAAACAGTTTTATCTGTATATTTATTATTGTAAATAATTTTATTTCACAAAACAAAATGATCCATATTATTTATATAGAATGAGTTCTTGGTAAGTATTAGTACGTGCATTTTATGCTCGGTTGGATCGTTCTTCACAGGGTTTTTGAACTAAAAGGTGATGGAAAAATAGCTTACCTACCATCAACATAATGACTTAATTAATTGGCAATACTGTAAGATTATAAAAATAAAGTTACACTAAAAATATTAGCTGTTTCAATTGTTGCAGAGCGAGTGGCTTGGTCGATTCCCAGTTTTAATAAAATATTTAAGATTCTGATCTGAAGTGTCAAAATCATATCAATCATGTCACTCAGTATCAGCTCGGAGTTTGGATTTTAGCCCAGTTAATCACATGAAACCTAGCAACACCGGGGCAAACAATGTATGGACGTACATTAATACAACACTGCCTAATATCTTGTAGGTATCTTCTAGGTAGACAACTTCGTTGCTTAACATCAGGCAAGTTGTGGTCAAGCGCAAGCCTCTCCGTGAAAAAAATATTGTACTTCAAAGTCCTTTAATGATCACTATATCATTAATTCACTTACAGGTAAGCTCCTTAATCATTCTTTATACATAGTACGATCATAAATTGTGTGACTTACTTAGCTATATTTATTACGTCTGGGAGGCATTAGAAATATGATATGAATTGATTAGTATGCAAATGTGAGATTGACAAAACTAAATTACCTACTACTGCTTATAATGTTTTCATTAATAGAAGGTCAAATGGTGATGAGTTTTATATGAGGAAGCTTATGGTCACTGATCCGGTTTGGGGGTCAACGGCTCTGACCTCTGTTATATGACTAATAAATAGACTAGATACAATATACTATACACAGCTAGTAGAACTGGACGTAGGGTCATACCTACATACTATCACGCCTGTATTCCTAGAAGAGTAAATTTTTACCGCGCATGACTACTATCTGGAATTAATTACTAGCAGGTGTATTTCCAATCCGGTGAGTGCAACATGGCAACGTTCAAGAAGCGAGCCTATTCTTTTCTCAAAGGCCAGCAACGCACTTGCAACTCCTGTGGTGCTGTAGGTGTCAATGGTTGGCAGTAATCACTTACCATCAGGTGTCTTGATCGCTTGCCTCCCTCTTCTATAAAAAAAGGTATAGGCACAGGCGTACTTCTATACAGCCACAGTTCGCCAGCATGTTTAAATCCCATGTGAGATTTAAGCATATTAACCGGGCACAAATCCAAACTCCATGAATCTCCGAGAGTCTTCTGTAGGGCTAGCCTGGAATGTTGAATGGACTTTAAAGATACCAAGATTCCCTGCTGCTGCCTGCTGTAAGCCGCAGAGGTCAAATGGATGAAATTCGGACGCCGTCTAATACAAACATGAGAACATTGTCTTTGAAAGATGGCCTCCGCTTAAGGTCGTGGGTTCCATCAGATACAAATATCACTTATGGACACAATGGAAAATCTTTTGGTATCGTGCGTGTGCATGTCGTTTCATACGTCATTGGTTAAAGAACTTAAATGACATCACTTTATATAGGCATACTTAACCCTCATTTCACCTCACTATTTTTCAAATCAGTCGTAACAAAATGGACTTGTTTGAGTGAAATATAGAGTCATTAACCATTTGAGTGGTAGAGCGAGACCTCCATTGTGGTGTCAGTTGGGTAACACGTGGAGTTACTTGGATTTATGTTTCAAGTTTAAGTAATTACTTAAACTGGGTTGTCGAGCTCTGTTAGTTTTGGTGTTAGAAGATAATTTATTATGTTTCGTTGTGTGTTTGTAGAATCCAGAGTTCGTATTTACTTGAATAGCAAGGGCTCGTTGCTAAGTTACAACTACGCTGAGACAGGTTAAGCTTTGGATGGGTGCTTCGTGATTGATTGCTTCGTCCCTTGGAGAGCTCGTAAAGTCGTCAGTCCCGGTTCTCATATATCAATCGGTAGTCAGAAGCCTAAAAAGCCAGCCGGTCTATACTTTGATTATCGGTGTCGCCCAGAAATTAGGTTGCGGATTTCTGTTGGCAGTTGCTTAGTGTAAAATACTGAAATATTCAACCGCATCTGGATAGACTGGAAGTCGTCCTCAACACACTTGGGAAAAGGCTAGGAGGATTCATGCAGCTTTTAGCACGCTCATAGTTTGGCGATATTTCCAATAACTAAGCTGATCAAGAGCGATTGAAAGAAGTGGAGTAAGATACTTACTCTACATACAGTGGTGGTTTTGATTTCCTATTGGACCTATTAGGTGGTGCTGCGGACAACGTCTGTCGAGTCCATTAGTAATAAAAAAATATTTGAGTTCGATACTCGTATTAGTATTATTGACTACTCACAGTCCATTTAAAAGCCTCAGAAAAGGCCAGTGGAGGCTAGATAGTGTAAGGGGACAGGTGCTATGTAATATGCCATTCAATTCAATTCATTTATTTCACCAGAAATAGAGTACATTAGATGTTAACATAAATGTAGAATCGGGATCGTGGCAAATAAATAAAAACTGTTACGCTGAACAATTGTAGTTGTTTATTTTTAGATAGTAAATCCTTCCTATTTTCAATACTGCCGACTTGTTATAAAATAAACTTTACTTCTTCACCTCACACGTCTTTTGCACACACCGCTCACTCCATGCCTCACGCCATCTTGCTTTTTGCTTTCGTTCCTCTTTCTCTTACTATCTTATCTCTCACTCACACCTTAACGCTCCGTTCCACACTCTTTTCATACGTTTCGTTCTTACCATCCTACATTCGGCCGTCCTGCACTCATATCTGCCCTCAGATATGCCTCCTCATTGTCCCTGACATGCGTCCATACACCATCCATTGATACATTTTGCATTAACTTAAATCTTACTTAATTAGAAACAATAACTTCAACAGAATATAAACATATTAACTTTTAACATACTACTTTTAACAGAACAGCTTACTTTTTTCTATAAAGACTTGGTACATAATATACACCACATATTATTTTACAAACCATCTATGATCAATTACAAGTACAATGAATACACAGTATACATGCTTTCAACATCTTAGAATAAAAGAGTTCTGACTCTGACCTAAGCTATATTTTTTAAACAAAAAAATAATTAGGTATTGCATAACACATTAGATTGTAGTCTTAAACACATAACCTAATATTCGTGAGGATACTGGGTAGTATTTAGTGACACAACCATCATACACACAAAACAACAAACAATCATAATCATTCATCCCTACCTGGCCATTTCTTCATATTATCTGTGGAGCTGGAAGTCCTCTTTGGCCCTTCAGTGGTATCATACAGCTTCTCAACATCATACCTATCATTTCGTTTAACTTTGATAATCTTGTAAGGTCCTAGATACTTGGGTTTAACCTTAAGTCCTGGGCCGAACTGAGTTCTCTTAATGGCTACTAAATCCTCCAACTCATAAGTCGAACTTGGTTTTCTCTTATCATTATATGTCTTCTTATTTTCTTCTTGTACCTTCTGAATCTGTTGCTTGGCCTTCAGCCTTAAATTTTCTCTATTTTCATCATAATTATTAATTATTTCTTGTTGCAAGAGATTAATAACATCCACATCTTCTTTACATCTCATCTTTGTTCCAGTAAGCAATTGAAATGGTGAAGTATTTATTGATCTTTGGTAAGTACTGTTTAAAGCTTGCTGGACCCGACCAACATGTCTATACCACAGTGATTTATCTTCTATACACAGCTTAGTTAACATTGGAATCAAGATACGGTGAACCCTCTCCACTTGTCCATTCCCTCGAGGAACACCAGTGGTAATTTTGATATGCTGTATATCTTCTTCTTTACAATACTCCTCAAAATCTCTGCTGGTAAATGCTGTACCCCTGTCTGTTATGATTCTGTATGGGTTACCAAAAGTCTGCTGATGAGTATGCAACTTACTCAATACTTCTGCACTTGATGTTGACTTAGTAGGAAAAAGCCATGTAAACTTCGAAAATGCATCTATCATTGTTAGGATATAGTTATATTGTTTCCTTGTTTCTGTAAATGGTCCAATGTGATCCAAGTGTAAAGTATGCAGTGGGGTTCCTTCTTTATCTATGGGGTTCAGAAAACCCTCTTGCTTTCCTTCTTTCCTTGTCGCTAATAAACAAGGTATACAGCTTAGTACAACTTCTTCAATTCTTTTATCCACGTTTTTAATATAGTAATCTCTTCCTATGGCTTCTTTCATTTTTCTTATTGAAAAGTGACCATTCTGATGAACTTTCTTTATAATTTCTTTCTCCATTAACCTGGGAACTACTAATCGTTTTTCTTCACCTTTGTACAGGATACCACTGTCGATCCAGAAGTCATGATAATGCCCTTCTTTCAATATTAGCTGTCTGATAGCGTTGAGCTCTTCATCTGTCTCCTGAGCATGTCGGATCTCTTCTTGTAGGCTAACCACAGCTGCCACAAATGGATTCCTGCTAAGAGCATCAGCATGTTGCATTCTACTGCCGGCTCGGTGCTCGATCTCATAGTCATATTCATCCAGCATAAACACCCATCTTGCTACTTTTGGTGTCAAATCTCTTTTCTTCAGCGTCTGTTCAAAGGCTTTACAATCTGTGACAATTTTGAAATGGATCCCATACAAATAATGTCTAAACTTCCTTACAGCCTCTACTACTGCAAGTGCCTCCAGTTCATAGCTTGAGTATTTGCTCTCAGCTTCTGTTGTCTTGTGACTCATGTAATGCACAGGATGCAACTCACCATCTGGATGTAATTGCAATAGTATTGCAGCTAATGCTTGACAGGATGCATCTGTGTGTAGCTCTGTTGGTAAGTGCGGGTTGTATATTTTCAATACTGGATCACTTGTCAACCTTTGCTTCAGTAAATTGAAAGCATATCTTTGCACATCTTCAAATATGAATGGAACATCCTTTTTTAGCAACTCCGTCAATGGTCTGGCAATCTTGGCATAATCTTTGACATATTTCCTGAAATAAGATGTTAAACCAATAAAACCCATGACATTTTTAATATTTTTAGGTTCAGGATACCTCACCACTGCCTCAACTTTCTCTGGGCTTGGTCTAACCTCACCATTCTTAATTAAGTGACCCAAATATTCTATTTCACGACTAATAAGTTTCGCCTTTTTCCAATTTACCTCAAGTCCATACTGCGAAGATACCTCTAAAACTTGGGTGAGTCTCTCCAAAGCCTGACTCTCCGAATCTGCTGGTATAATAATGTCATCAATAAATATTGCCATGATGCCCCTTGCTATTAACTCTCTGAAAATTATTGTCAGAAACCTCATAAAATATTTAGGTGATATGGACAGACCAAATGGTGCACGTAGGAATTCGAACTGTCCATGATGGGTTATAAAGGAAGTATAGGGCACCGATTCCTCGCTTATTTCCAGGTGAAAAAATGCACTTTTGAGGTCTAGCACACTGAATATCTTAGCATCTTTCAACTTGTCTATTAAGTCATCAATAATTGGTAGTGGGAATTCATCTTTTACTATCTTTTTATTTAATAAACGGTAATCCACACATATGCGAGTTGAACCATCTTTCTTTTTAACCAACACTAATGGGCTAGAATACTCGGAGAAACTAACCTGTACTATTCCCTTTTGTAGCCACTCGTCTACCTGTTCTTCCACTATTCTTTGTTCCATGTGTGATATTCTTCGGGGTCGCTGAGCTATTGGCACGTCATCTTTTAACACTATCTTCATTTTAATAGGAGCTTCTTTAATCTGCATGGGCTTGTACTCTTCAACCAGCCGCATTGCTTTCGCCTTTATATCGGGGTTAGTGATGTGACCTGTAACATCAACTTCTGTCACACAACAATTCACCCGCGACAACCATTCATCACCTTTCGTACAAAATAACACAGCACCCTCGCGAACTACCATCACAACATTTCTTAAGAACTCTTGGCCTATAATTAACCCATAGGGCATTGACTCATCCGGTACTACATGAAATATTACATTGGAATAGCACTCTTTATCAATACGAATACATACAAAGATTATCCCGTACGACCTTACTTTAGAAAGTCCAAGTCCAGATAAAATCGTGTTATCGTAGCTGCACGGCACGTTTAACTCTTTCCATAGATTCTCCGACATTAAGTTCACGTCACTACCCGTATCTATTAACGCACTAATTGTTTTATCACCTATTTTCACTGATTTCAACGCTTTGTTTTGGTTAGGTTGCCGGTCACATTGTTTGTTTACAATCTGCATGACGTCGTTGTCATAACAGATGTCATCCTCCATCTTGCAAATCTCATCATGGCCGCATACTCCGCTCTGATTGGCCGGCGAAACCGCTCCGAACATAGCCGATTGTTTCTTCGGTCCTGAGTCGGACTGTTTTACCGATGGGCGCATTTGAACCCGCTGATCGGCCGCTCCGCCCGTTCTCGGTATTTGTTTTACTGACGTCTTTGTGACACTCGAACTTCCGCTGCTCCCTGCGCTAGGATTGGTGCACTTCGAGCTAATATGGCCGAATTCATTGCACCGGAAGCACTTTATCCCGTTTCGGCATGCACTAGCTCGATGATCTTTTTCTCCACAGTTATAACAATACTGGCCGGTTCCCGATGTGGAATCTCTAGCCGATGGCGTCTCTGTTCTTTTCGCAGGTCGTTCAGCGTTCTGTTTGGCAGCTTTCTTCTTTATATTTTCGTACACCAACAACTTTTCCTTTAGCGCCGGGTAGGTGACCGCACCGTATAATATCGCCTTATTTGTTTCTAGGTCCGCGATGCCGTCTATGATGTACTGAATGGCGACGTAATCGGGGAATCTTGCTCTTTTCCCCATCTCCTTCATAATCAGCATATACTGATAATACGACTCGTCTTTACGCTTTTTGCGCGCCGCCATAAGTTCGTGCATTTCCTTACTGTTTACGACATCGGGAAATTCTTTAAGCAAGGCTGCCTTCAGCTCTTCATAAGTTTTATGAACTTTCTCAGTCTTCAGCCACAACTGTGCTGTTCCCGTTAGGGATCTACGGGCTACGATAAGTCGTTGTTGAGGCGACCATCCAAATATCTCCGCATTGTCGTCAAGATCCTGTGCCCACTTCGTCGAGGTGTAGGTGTGGTCGTCGCCACTGAACTTCGTCATATCAATGAAGTTGAAAACCCCGTCTTTGTTTTCCGTAGATATAGGAGTACCTCGGCTTTCCGCCATCTTGTGTAGGTAATTTATCGTCGTTTTTGAGCAATGTGAGCGTGATTCGTCTTCAAATAGCGTCTTAAGTCTTTATTATTCGTCTTCGTCTTTGCAATCGTCGTTTGAGCTCGTATTCTCGTCTTCTCCAGGTGCACTCGCCACTTTCGTCGTTATAAATTTTCAAAGGCACGTGGCCGCGATCCCGGACGAGCCCCCAAAATGTAGAATCGGGATCGTGGCAAATAAATAAAAACTGTTACGCTGAACAATTGTAGTTGTTTATTTTTAGATAGTAAATCCTTCCTATTTTCAATACTGCCGACTTGTTATAAAATAAACTTTACTTCTTCACCTCACACGTCTTTTGCACACACCGCTCACTCCATGCCTCACGCCATCTTGCTTTTTGCTTTCGTTCCTCTTTCTCTTACTATCTTATCTCTCACTCACACCTTAACGCTCCGTTCCACACTCTTTTCATACGTTTCGTTCTTACCATCCTACATAAATTAAAATAAGTTCTCCTATTTTACCACTGAATGGTATGTGAAAAGTTACAATTTTAAAAATAACATGCAATTATTAATTATACATTATTTAAATTGGTATTATACATTATTTTCTTAAAGCTAATGTCTCATCATAAGGCGCAAACATATTATCAGCTGTTAATATTATTTTATTACAATAGTTCATGTGTGGAATAGTAAGATTTGTCAATCAGCCATGCTTTTAATTGTTTTTTGAAGCGTAACAATGGTAATTCCTTAATATTGTCTGGTATTTTATTAAATATTTGAATGCACATGGCGTAACAACTTTTCATAAATAGAGTGGTATTTGGAGCATAATCTAAAACAAGCCTGTTAGAATTTCTTGTATTTCTAGGATATTTATCTTTTGCCTTAATAAATAACTGTGGGTGAGATTTTACAAATAGACCTATCTCAAAGATGTACATCGAAGGTAGTGTCAGGATATGGAGTTTTTTAAAGAAATGTTTGCAAGATTCTTCAGGTGGAATACCAGTAATGGCTCGAAACATCGCTTCTGAGAGAGAAAACATCTATTAACATCAGTCGCATTACCCCATAGAATTAGACCATATCTCAGTACAGAGATTAGATCATTACTACATATTTAGAACTACAGGAAAATGCTTAAAGTGCTCTGTATAAGCAACCTGGTCCTTTAGTCGTTCTGGACTGGATTCTCGATGAGTTTGTGAATGGCAGATGTGAATGATGACTTGCGGAAGGCAGGTTGTCCCTGGACGAGAAAAGCCGAAGATTGGAATATGTGGCGTTCACTAAGAGAGGCCTACGTCCAACAGTTGTAAGTAAGGTTGATACTGATTATGATGGACGGGAATGGATCTTTCCATTCCCGTCCATCATAATTCGTTCTTTATCTTGCGGTTGCTAGAGTATCCAAGTAATTTCACACCTTCGCTTTACGTTGTATTTTCGATTATAATTTCTCTTCACCGTTTTCTTAAAGAAAAACTCTCATGGATGATTGGGATAGGTACGCTTTATCGGACTTGAATCTTTCAAAATATATTTATGGTATTTTGTGTTCCACGATTCTGACAATTGAAGGTCCTCTAACTACATGGCAACTAATATTACATGACATGGCTTTGTATCATAATGGAGTGAAGAAAGGGTTTTCATGTAGCAATCAGTATTGCTAGTAAGTTGCTAGATGTGGTGGCCAAAACCGTGCTAATGGATAAAAATAGTCATTTTTGCCATCTTTTTCGTCGATGCGCGACAATGATGCAACGCGCAGTATAGGCATAGTGTCAATCACAAATGTTTGTTCGACAAAGAGCGTTTTATCTTTAAAATTGATATTTTATGTCGCATAAAAGTCGATAAAACCCTGGTTTCCAGTCGTCATGCATGATAAATCTCGTCCTGACAAAATTATGTGTTAGGAAATTGAAGTTAAAACATAATGTATTCAAAGAACGAGTTTTCTTACAAGCTCCAACAAAATGACCTACTCAATATTATTATTGAACTATGCACTCTATAAGGCTTTAGCCTTAACTCATGCTACTATGTTTATTGTTTGCCATTGTTTTTTAGTGAGACAGGTGCGCGGCCACACCGCGCATGCGCCAGTCTCTAACCAACTAGCGCGGGAGTCGGTCGCGCGCCGCCCCAACCAACCAATCACGTGAACGTATTTTTGAAAATTCTTTTTTCAAATAATTTGTGTTTGTGTATTATTGTACATAAAGTTGAATATTACGAAGTGTGTGTGAGACTGTGTGTGTGTGTTTTGTTTTACATTGGATATTTCGTCGATTTCGTCTATAATTTTGGATATATTTTCGGTGAGTTATTATTGTGAGCTAGTTTTAATTGGGTATGCTTTATTTTTATGGTACCGTCACGACGAAAAAACATTCAATGGTTGAATAATAGTTAATTTCGTTTTGTGTATTTCTTGAATAGTACTTAAGAACGTGTTTTTCTCGTGGGTAGGTATGTCAGCCGTGTCTATTATAAGGAAAATATTTTTTTCCTTGGGCATAATTACTTGAGTAATTGTCTTGCCCATGAATAGCCTAGGCCAATTATCTTTATGATGTCAGTATTGTCCTCGCAGTTATAAATACCGTTGCTAATCTAATAATAGTGTTTTATTTTACTATTGCGAAGTGTAAACAATTAATTCTCACTTTCACAATCAGGTTTTGAATATAAACTCAAGTTTAAATGTAAACTGTGTGATGGTCGATGTGTGAGATAAGCAAGCAGGAATAGCTCAGTGGCTTAGAAGTTGCATTATTATTTCCTTTATTAACGTTATTCAAACCCTGTGACATTTTTTTTTTTAATTTGACATTAGGCCCTGTGTCGCGGGAGACTGCACAATCATAGACAATATAATAATACGTCATTGATATTAACAGACAAAAAGTACTCGAAGGGAATCGAACCCAACACACGCATTACAGTCACATATTTTACCTGTACCTACTTATATGATATGAACCCAAAGTACCTACCTATACCCACATTATTCACAGCTTATAAAATTCAAATTGTTAGCAATTAATAAGGATAAAAAAATAAGGTCGACTAAAAATAATAACGTAACCTGTACGTATTTACATAAAAATACCTAATTAAATTTTGTGTAAAAAATATTTTAACGAGTGCAGAACTCGAACCTCGGTCCCCCTCGGTCTGGTGATCACGATAGCTTACTATATAAGCCAATGGTCGCACATTTTTTTTTATGTTTATAGTTTTTGATAATGGTTAGTATGCATAAATAAATGCTTTATTACCATTACGCCTGTATTCCCCGAAGGGTTAGGCAGAGGTGTAGGTACTAATGTACACCCACATTTCGCCGGTATGTTTAGGTCCCATGTAATAGGGGGCGAGTTAAAGTAAATGCTTTTTAATTGCCACCGATTAGATAACAGTTATTAAATCAAATTCAATGAAATAGTTTATTTCCAGATTATAAACATCTAAAACAGGTACATCTAACATAGGTAATAAGTAATAAGTAATAAAGTTTATTGTTCTAAAAAAGTTACATTTTCGATAAATATGGACACTAGATCCCGCACTAGGATACCCTAATTATTAAAACCATAAAATATTTAGAGCGACTGATTTAGGTGATATTATATTATCATCGACCCATTTCATTCTCTTACTGCTGGGCACAGGTCTCTTCTTGGAACTCGAGGGATAAGGTTATAGGCAACCACGCTATCCTACAGCTGTGAGTTCGCATATTTCACTTATCGTAAACATATACTTTTATGCAATAATGGGAGAATTCTTTTACGCACTCCCCTGATAGTAAACTGATATAACAGTGGTTAAACCTAGATACCTGGATGCCTGTAGATTAATAATAATAATAATTTTAATTATAAGTTTTATTGTAGTACTTGAAAAATTAGGGTCCCAAGTCCAGCAAAGTTTTATTGAGTTTTTCTATGAAATTCTTTGCAGAAGCTCAGAGTCTGGACTTGTGCCCGGTTAATGGCAATAGGCTCACCCCCTATTACAGGGGACCTAAACTGTACATTAGAGCACCTCTGCCTAACCCTTCGGGGAATACAGGCGTGATGGTATGTTATGAGTCTCATAATTATAAACGAAATTATGTTATACTTACAGGGTGACTAAGGATACAAAAAAGGAACTGTTGCTCTTCGCAAGATGAGTTACCACATTAGCAATTTATAATACACCCGGTATTATGAATTTATGAGTGACCTGAAACAATAACAAACTCAAATCTCTTTTGACACTTCTAAATCTATCTATTTTATCTAAAGTTACTCACCCATTAAATATGGCCTTCGTAAGGTTAAATAAAGTATTCAAATCATTGTAACAACTTGAGAAAATAATTAGATACAATTGTGTAACATATGTTAATGAGCATAGGGATCAAAGTTCACTGAGATTACAAATGTAGATAATTAGGTAAGTATTTTATGGTATCTTACGTCTATTAATAAACATGACCATTACACCTGTGTCCCTCGAAGGGATAAGCATAGGCTTACTAATGTATTTACCTACTAGTATAATTCCCCAGTATTTTTAGGTTACTTGTAATGTGAGCTTACCTATTTGGCAACCATCGACTAAATTATAAACTATAGTAATAAGGAAAATTAACCAGATTAACATCATTATTGTATTTACTGCACCACTGGTGGGCATGGGTCTCCACTCAACATACTGATGAATTGAACTGGATCTACCCAACTCAAGAAAAATGTAAACTGATGACTAGGCAGCATGGTCTCAGACCTTAGCCTGTTCCGTAAGGAACAAATAAATTAAAAAAAGGGTCTCCACTCCAAAGTAAGAGGGGTTAGGCTATAGTCCACCACGCTAGCCTATTGTGAGCTGACAAACTTCACAAGATAAAATCGTTTAGGTTATAGGTAATATTCAATTACTTATAGCAGATTAACGCACAACTCGCCCCTAATAATAAAATGTTATTCCAGTGATTAAATTCTACAAACACTCTCGCATGAATCGAACATCAATGGAATATACATATGATACCCATTCATAATAATTATAACACTCATATGCTGACGAACAATTACCGGAAGTATATCATGAAAGACGGGACGATCGACATATGTCGGGCATGCCATTGTCCCGGTGAGTCTATCAGGCATATTACTTCTGGGTGTTCTCGTCTAGCTAACGGCGAGTATTTGCACAGGCATAACCAAGTGGCCAGGATTATCCACCAGCAACTTGCTTTAAAATACGGCCTTGTGGATTCTGAGGTACCGTATTACAAGTATGCGCCCGACCCAGTTCTCGAGAATGACCATGTCACGTTGTACTGGGATCGATCTATTATCACTGACAGGACTATTGTAGCCAATAACCCTGATATAGTGGTAATAGATCGATCAGCGCGCCGCACAATGATTATCGATGTCACCGTCCCGCATGACGAGAACCTCGTGAAGGCTGAGAGAGAGAAGCAGTTGAAATATCTCGACCTAGCTCACGAGGTGGTCGCCATGTGGGATGTGGACTCGGCCATCATTGTGCCGATAGTCGTTACGGTCAATGGACTTATCGCCAAGAGCCTCAACCAACACCTCAGGAGGCTCGAGTTGGGTGGCTGGGTTAAGGGCCTGATTCAGAAGGCAGTACTTCTTGATACGGCGCGTATCGTGAGGAGGTTCCTGTCTCTGGGGCCCTAACCACCGGTAGCTTGGACCCTGTTCCCCATGCCGGTGGATCACTATTTTTATATTTTTAAATGTTTTTATTCTCTCTTGTATTTTATAATAATATTTAAAAATGTAATGATATGCTTTAAGAATAAATAAATGGAATAACACTCAAATAAGTGTAAAAAAAATAATGTGGCGCCAGCATTAAAAAAACACAAAACTAGTAATTTGTATGTCCCTATAATTCCCAAAAATAAAAACAGAAAACAAATGATTACCTACAGTTTGATGTTTATTTTTATTTTTGTACGATCCAAAGAGGGGTACGATTTGTATTTTTCCTTCAACACTTAATGGGGTCATTTGAGACAATTATAATGAATGCCCGCCGACTCACTCAGCCTTGGACTGTAGTATATAAATGAGCAGTTTTAGTAATAACTTGAGGTTTTTTCTATAAATCCTTCACTTGTTATGTTATCGAGACGTGTAAGAAGAAGAAAAAAAAATATTGATTGAAACTGAAGATACAAAAAAAAACATAATAAACAAACGCATTGTGTGCCAAATGGCCCAGTTCAGCTAATAGCCAGACGTCTGGTAAGGTGCCTGGCGCTGGTTATTAACTGGACCTGTGTAAGGTTCGAAGAGGACCGTAATATAATAACCGTTCAGGACAACCATGCAGGTAAATAAACAATTGTTTTTGTGCAAAAAAATATCGATGTTAATAAGGAGAATATTCATGAATGCGAAATCCGACCATAATATTGTTTACATTGAGTTTTGAGTTAAATTTTACCACTACAACTTCAGACACATGCAGTTATTTCGGCCGTATTGTATATTTGGTCATTTATTGATTTTATTTATTTAAGGACAACCAACAAAGCATATACCAATAGTTCATACAAAACATACAATAAATTTACACGTTTATGTGGTGTAGCCTCAATTATAGGCTGCCACGATAGGAAAGTACAAGTGTCGCTTTAATAAGTCATTTCATAGATTCTAGAGCCGAGTCGAAGCAAAGCCTCGAATTCTTTGGTTGTATTGCAGTAGTTCACATTTACTTTCCTAGAAAACTTTACTGTATTCCTAAAGATACACCTCGTAAAATTTAAATACACAAGACAGTTGCCCGCCCGCATAGTATCCCGAGTATCCCGTGGAATATTAAAAAGCCTTTGTTGTTCAGGTATATAATATCCCACGGGATATCCCTAAAGCTTTCTAATGGTGAAAGAATTATTAAAATCGATGCAGTAGTTTCTAAGTTAAACGATTCGAATTCGAAACGAACGACGAAAAATTCATATGTCTGTAACATACGAATTTTTCCCATTTTAAAATGTTATACCTAGTTTAGATTGTAACCAAACCTATAATATCAGTCCAGGTATCCTGTTACAATTATTTCTTTAATTGACTTGAGATATTGCAATATGCAAATAGAAATATAATACAATCAATACATTAAAATATAAATTTGCTTACAATAGAATAAAAATAAATCACTTTTGTTTTTCCGTCTACAATTTAAATTATTTAGGTAAATATTTCTTTAATTGACTTGATATATTGCAATATGCAAATAGAAATAGTTTAATAAAGTATGAATTTGCTTAAAAAGGAATAAATAGTATAATATATTTAACACTTTTGTTTTGAAGTTTATCACGCATCAAGCACTTACTTATTATAATTATATTACCTACACCTGGCTTTCCGCACGCGTGGACTATAGGTTTCTTTTCATTTTACGGGATAATAAATAGCCTATGTCACTCAATAATATAGCTTTCTATTGGCGAAAAGATTTTCAAAATCGGTTCAGTAGATCCAGAGATTACCCTCTTCAACTTCACAACCTCAAACAAACAAACAAACTTTACCTCTTTATAAAATTAAGTACTTATAGATTATTATTATTTGTAGTAGAGTTTCGTTTGAGGTCGAATTATTATTTCGCTAAAATTATTATAATATTAGGTTACATTATGATTCGATACTAAAATAGCCTTCCAACCAGTCGGTGCCTTAGTAAGATACCACGAAATTATAACAATACTGAGGTACAAATGATTCGTGAGCCCGATGATCATAACGTTGATTTATAACCCTATTTAAACATCTAAACACAAAGAGCTGGAGTATCCATATTTTATTATCTTAACAGCCAAAACGACGCCTACGTAATAATACTAGAAGTTCAAGAAATCCGACCTAAGGCTATGTTCAAACCGGCTGACTTGTGCGCTAAACATCAGCAGCTAATCAGCGCAGTGCTAGACTCAGTCAGACTATAGCTATGAAAGCTGCGCAAACTAACGTATGTGATCAAAAGCAGACAAACTAGGCGAATCTGTATTTAAATTTAAATAAACTGTAGTCGTTTCATTGTCTGCGGTATCTTTTGAGTTCGAAATTGACTATATAAAATGTGACATTAGTACATTAATAAGATAGCTTATGTACTTCCTCAAGATGCAATCTATCTCCTTGCCAAATTTTATCAAAACTTGTTTACCGGTTTAGCTTTGAGAAGGTGCAGACAAACAGAGTCATATTTGGAATTTTAAATTTGGAATAAGCATTGATCTTAATTTGTCGCATATGTAAGGAAAAAAAATTATGTGAAATGTCGATCATATTTTTTTAAGTTTCGCAACGAGGAATTTGTCTAAGTTAATTAAAAATAGCATAAATAATAGCTCGCTCGTAAGCCAAATGTGAATATAGCCTAAGTCTCAAATTTGTAGTTTTTATAATAGATACCAGTCAGTTTAGCCCCAGGAACACTCATAAACAATCTACATCTGTTAATAATGAAACACAAATTTATTTTAAAACGATTTCCTTTTTTATATAACATGTAAAATAGATTGCAACGTGCAAATTTAAAATATAAATATAAATTATTTATAATATTACGTAGGTAAAGAAAGCTAAAAATAAAATGGAAAATAAATGAAGCTTAAATAGAAATACTAGTATTTATTATCTAACCTAACTAATACTTATTATAAATGCAAAAGCGAGTTTATTTATTTGTTATACTTTCACACCTAAATCGCTGAACTGATTTTGATAAATTTTCGTACAGAGATAGATGAGTTCCTACAGTTTCATCATCATCAATCATCATATCAGCCAAATTAAGTCCACTGCTGAACGAAAGCCTCCCCCATAGACTTCAACAACGACCGATTCTATGCCGCCTGCATCCAGCAACTCTTAGCCACCTTTTCCAGGTCGCCTGTCCATCTTGATGGAGGTTGTTCCACACAGCGTTTTCCGGTTGAGATTGTTATAGGCTTATTTTTGCATAAAAATTGAAAATACAGTATAATACTATGCTTATACCCGGCAGTGATCTGTGGAACTTAAGTTTTATATACAAATATCGCTCGCTAAAGTCACCATATTTAAACACTAGATCTGATAAGCTAATATTGCTTGTGAACTGCGCAAGGCATGTAGCTATTGGCAATATAGCCTTTTTGAGAGACGGTTTAGTCCAGTTAAGCTAGTATATGCCTACGTTATTTTGGCTACAGAACATTATTTATACCCCAAAATTATTCCCCTGTCGGTATTCCCCAAGGGGTAAGGCGGAATAATACTATAGGCCGACCGTTTAACTCGCGTATCGCCTGCGCGGTAAGAAGGGAGCGGGGGCGGGTAACGCTACACACGGAGTCGATAATCCAAAGATTTATCTCGAGATAGACATTGTTGGTAAAGAATAAAATAATAAGTAACATCATCATCATCCGCTAACATCTCCCCCCGCTCCCTTCTTACCGCGCAGGCGATACGCGAGTTAAACGGTCGGCCTATAATTACACCATATCGCAGGTCCTGTATATTCTCAATACTATGGAATAACCCCGGGCATACGAAATTCATATCTCGATATGAATTTCGTATGCCCGGGCCTACTGCCATTAACTGGGTACAAATCCAATATCTGAGCTGCTACTGCGAATTTCATAAAAAACTTAATAATAACAATGCTCAAACTGGGAATTGAATTCAGGACCTCTAGCGTAGCAGTCGCGGTTGGGACCACTAGACTTTTTTTTTTAAAAAAAAAAGCTTAAGCAATGTGGGTCGCACATTACTAGTATTCTTGTTAACCCCTCGTGCAGCTAAATGCTTGTGTTACGAGTGAGTACACGTCGGTAGTATGTATAATGGGTGGGATTCGAACCGGCAACCATATGATTGCAAGTCCGACGCCCTAGCCATTAGGCTACCGCCGCTTCAATAATATTTAGGTTATCTAAAACATATAGGCGCACTGTGAGTGAACATCGGTACACTTCTGCCTACCCATTTGGGATGCAGGTGCAATGGTATGTTACACATATAATTTTCTAAGAGAATAGCTTTTCCTAGTGTAATAAGTCAGTGGTGGTTGTTTGAATCGATCTAATACATCAACCTGTTAAGTGTTTGGCATTGTTTGCGATCACGTTTCACCCATAATGATATCAACCCGATGGCGTCGACTACTTATCTTCTTCGTACATTATATGATCTGGGATTTTAATTTCAAATACGTGGAACTTTGATTTTATAGGTTTGATGTTAAAAAGTATTTACCTAGTTGAATTACTCGAGTAATTCTATAGTTAACATCAATATTAGGTTATGTGGAGCGCTAGAGACCTAATTCCTCCCTAAATCCCGTTCTTTCTTCTTTCCCCTTCATTTTCCTTAAATAGGCTCGGCAACGCATCTACAATCCCTTTGGTATTGCAGATGTCCATGGGCGGCGATGACTACTTACCATAAGGTGGCTCGCCTGTACGTTTGCCGAATTATCCCATAAAAAAAAACAACGTGGCCCAGAGAAGACAATCAAGAAATCCATACGACTTACCATGCATTTATTACCCTACAAATTGCTTAATTTCGGACAAAATACTGTTCGAAATGGTAATAGCTAATCAAAGTATAATAGCAAATAATAACAGTTTTGTATGACTTTACGTAATCCAAAAAGGTTTGCAGTCATTACGATATTTCGTCATTCGCCGACAGATTACGTATTGTTCTGAATCAGGGGGGCCTACTACGGAAATCAAACGTCGAAGGTTCGGATCGAAACGAAATAACAACGGACATTGATGTTACGATTTTACTATCAGTAGTACATAGGTATATTTTTAAATATCGATGTGGTAACTAATAGATCTAGCGTTAACGCAAGAGAAGAAGTTCAATTTTCAAAACCGAATCAATCATTAGGTCTGAAACATTTTCATGGTTAACATGCAATCCTTCGAAATAAACTAGTTTGATTTCCATAATGTTAATTTTGTGAAAATCGTATCGATGGTTGGGTGATCATTTTATTTCAAAGTGTGACTGGAGTTCCTTGTCGGCTTTTCCCCATAACTGATCCCTTACTTTATGGAACCGTGTAACTAGTGAAATAAAACAATTGGATTTTCGGGTCTGAAACATTATCATGGTAGTTTATCATGCGGTCTGTAGGACGTCCTTCGTAGTTTAATGTATGTAGTAGGCCCCCAGATGGTATCTCACAGCGATGAAAGTTTGAGATTGAAATAATTGTATACAGATTTAGTAATAATGGGTTTCTGCTAGTTTGACTATGTTAAGCATTAAAAACTTCGTGTATCTGAATAAGAATTCTTTTAGAATTAAAAACTAAGAAGGTGATTAACATTCTACTAGAATTCAAAATTAAATATTGTAATTTATTAAATTAATATAGATATAACATTACAACTCATATAGAATTGAATTGAAAATTTTGAATTCTTTTTTAATTGATATATGACACCAGTATTCGTTTGTTAACCTTAAATATGGAAGGAATCTTATGAATCGTCTTTGTGTATACCGTATACCCTGCTCCATCTTAAACAAAGCCGCGGCAAGCAGGACTTAAACAGAGTTCATTCAGAACAGCACTCGTGGAGGCTCTTTACTACATGTCACTCGAGGAGGTACAGTCAGCAATGAAAGTTGCTGAACACGATGAAATCTTCAAAACGCTTAAACATATTTATAATCCAAAACTTACTGACCCGAGATGTGGTAAGTAGTACGTGTTTCTACATACAGGACCATCTTTTTTTTCCTAAGTGAATCTATTGAAAAGTATTGGTGCTGTGTTGTTTTCAAAACTTGGCTGTGTTCAGCAACTTTCGTTGCTGACTGTACTTAAGTTATGAAAGATCTTCCTATACAAAATAGTACGGACATCTTATGTTTGTCCGCAGCAAGCACGGCTTAAGACGTATAAGTCACGCGTTAGCTACTTAAAATACATTAGCACGAGTCATCATAAATTCGGATTAAAGTTATTGAAGTGGACTATGTGTCCAATAAACATTTTTGATATTAGACTATGCGTCTTATAAATAAAGATATAACTAATAATATGTCAGATATAATATGCTCTAATGTTATTTGATTGACAACTTGACGAATTAACAATAGGCTGGATTAAAATGTGGTTTGTCCACATCAAAGCAAAGCTGAGGCTATGTTTTTGTATAGATAATTTATCGTGAGTAGGTATTTTTTTATATAATTATAATTTTTATAAGTTAGTTTTTTAACACATTTGAAATATATCGTTGATGTCTTTTATTCGACGTCGCAGATTTTTTCAATTCCATACTTTAAGAACCTATATGTTGCATACAATATATTACATCTTTGGTGGATGTATGTTTATAGTTTCTTTGGATTTATTTCTCTATAATTTTATAACAAATTCGCTCACACCATTTTATCAAAAAACTTGCGTGTTAAGAGCATTAAAAAAACCAAATATTGTTTCTAAGAAACGTCTATTTTTATTGCCCCACTGCTGGACAAACTGGGTACTGGTCGTCTCATTACACGGTACATGGTACAATTTGGAAATTCCATAGTCAGTGCGTTGCTACTTGCTTCCACACCAGTTTATTTGACTTATCTATTTAAGGGTCTCGCTACACTGGTAGAGCTATGCTATAGATATAAGAATGCAGAAAAGTTGAATTATATTGAATACCAGGGGATTCTTGCGGTATACAAGAATAATATAATACTTATCTTATCTTTTTCAACCGACTTCAAATAGAAGGAGGTTCTCAATTCATCTGTATGTTTTTTTGTATGTTTGTTACGCGATATCTCGGCCAATTGTGGATCGATTTTAATGTTTTTTTGTTTGGTAGGTCATACTTCAGAGGTGGTCCCGTTCAATTTTGATCGAAATCGGTTGAGCAGTCTTAAAAATATCGACAAAAATCTAAAAATTGTTTACATCGATGATATTATCGTTTACTTTGAAACATCGCAGTAAACATCACATCACGTAAAACATCTTATTGGAGCAGGGCGTTTAGTTGGCTAACAAGTACTTATAAACAAAACATTCCACTCAAAATTAAAAAATAAAATTAATTTTAACAAAAAAGTTAAACCGCCTTAAAAAAATAATAAAATAATTTTGTCTAAAACAGTTTGGGAAGTCGGTGGCGAAAACAAAAGCACCACTCAAATAGAAGTCACCGACTTCCCAAACTGTTTTAGACAAAATTAATTTATTATTTTTTGAAGGCGGTTTAACTTTTTTATTAAAAGTATGTTTTTTCTACACAGATAGGCTTGCGCTTGTCCACAACTTTATTATTTATTAAATTATACTGTCCACTGCTGGGCACGGGTCTTCACTCAGAGAAGGCTATAGTCCACCACGTTAGTCTACTGCGGTGGACTATATCCAGGCATACGATGTTTTCCTTCACCATTTTAATTAGTGATTGATAATAATAAATTATTCATACGCATAATTTTGTACCTATGCCTTGGATTTGATCACCACACCTTTGACTTAACAGCCCAACGTCATATTAGTAGGCTATTACAGCTTGTATAATACCAGTATGGATATTATTATGTAAAGATACTGATGGATAGTATGAATTTTAGTTCCTCTCCGCTTTAGGTACAGAAATTGAATAACATTTCTGTCGAAATAATTCGTCAAAATAGCAATTTACTAATCTTCTGACATTGCCGAGTACTGTCTCCATTAACATAAAGTAAGCGAGGGGTTAAGCTATGGTTCACTAGTCACCACGCTGCCTTATTATGGATCAGCAGACTTCACAAACCGTCCCAAAAATCTCTCATGTACATGATTTAGAAAGGAGATACACGCCTTAATACCTATTGAGAGTAGCTTCAACTATAAATAATGCTAAGCTATATAATTACATTTAGTAGCTTCGCCTCTCTTCGAGTGTGTGCAAGTGTCAATAGCGGCGGCAGTGCGCGGGGGTGCTGCGCGTGAGTGGAGGGCAAGAGGCGCGGGACGACGACGTCGTGCGCGTGCGCAGAATGTTAATGCGCCGCGCACCGTGCTCTATGACTTGATATGACTGTTCGTAACTTTATTGTGTCTACCTGTATAGTTAGAGTAGATGTTGTATAGTACATACATAGGTTGATATTTAAATATTCATGTTCATGAATATGTATGGGTAATGGTGGATTGTGTTTGTTGTTAGGTGACTAATATGACTTAGTAATTGAAACATTACATTGAATGGTAATTATTTTTCATACGTACGGTGCCTTCTCCTTTCTGCTTTCCTCTTCTTTTTCCGTAATTAGGCTTAGCAACGCTCTGCAACCCCTTTGGTATTCAGGCCGGCGGAGACGTCTACTTACCATCAAGTAGCTCGCCTGCTCGTTTGCCGAGTTATCCCAGAAAAAAATACGTAATGTGTGACTTATAAGATGTTTCATTTTTGTAAGAATAAGACGGTAAATACTTTACTTGACATTATGCTTGGTCCTAAAACTCTGCAGCTAAGATAGTATTTAGAAAAAACAAGATCAACAACTATGGAAATGGTGAAGCAAATCATTCAAACATTGATATTTACTTATCCATATTTTCTGCCTACCCAACTCTCGATGCAAGCGTGATGTTCTCTTCCGTTACATGAGACTACAATCGACAAGCGAACATGATAACTGTTCAACAAACAGTGTGAGATTATTGAATTTACTCGTTTGGACACTTGACACGTTGTGGACTCACGGCTGTGGCGGATGACGAGCATGCTGGGGATGAATGGTGAGTGGTCGAGGTTAGTATTGTCTAGGGACTGTTCGGGTTTGCCGTTCAAATAGTTTTTGATAGGGTTATTTATGAGGACTCCCTCATTAGGGTAGTCTCTGTTTTCGATCCCCAGGTCGAGCAAAGTGTTGTTGGGTTTTGCTATGAGATTCTCAGTTTGGATTGGATTCAGGATTTAGATCCCATGTAAAACACACAACTAAACATATTGTGGGTATGTAATTGTGCATTGTACACCTCTTATAGGCAGTAAAATACAATTCCACAACCACAGTTCGCCGGTATGTTTAGGTCCCTGCGGGAAATACAGGCGTGATGGTATGAATTTAGAATTTATTTAAGCTTATCCATTGGATCAATCTTGTTTTTAAATCCATTGTTTTATATGTCTCTGTGTCACACTAAAGAGTTCGTATACTATGTGAAACTTCAATGTTACCATAGTAACACCATGTCGCAAGTCACCAAAAATCACCCAAAAGTAAAATACATGTACTAAATGCACTTCACACAAAACTTTTTTCGGACTCTCCTATTTAAAACTAACCTGTGAAGTTTTAAAACTGAAAATGAATAAAATCTAACTACATCAAACTTTTTGCAGGTTACATAAATAAGGTTGCATGTGTAACTGTTACAGCATGCAATTTCAATACGAGGTTTTCACGTTAAAAATAGTGTCGTTCCAGTTTTTTTATATTCTTATGTTAAATGATGAATTGCCTGTCTTGGTTGTTAGCGCGGCTGTTGACTATACTTAATACATACTGGGTTGAATTGCCAAGCCATTTAGAAGTAAAGTGTATCGTTTGGATTTTTTATTCTCAGCAGCTCGGCGTTAGGATTTTTTCTCGCCATTTGGAAAAATGATCCCTATTACCTCTAATCTGAGCCTATTAGGTACATTGGATTTCAAATACCTACCAGTAAACTGTTGATGTATATAACTTTTGTTAAGAATAACAATAATGTTTATTTAAAGAAACTTGTTGTTGAACTATTTTTTTTGACACACACTGTCATGACGTAATACAAACTTTAAAATTAAACGTAACATAACATATTATCATCACGCCTGTATCCCCAAAGGGTTAGTCTGATCTGTACAAATATCTACCCACAGTTCGCCGGTATATTTAGGTCCCATGTAATAACCCTAATGCCATAAATCCAAACTCCGAGCTGCTACTAAGCAAACTCAAAAAAATAACATACATAACATACCATCACGCCTGTGTTCCCCGAAGGGTTAGGCTGAGGTGTACTTAATGTACACCCACAGTTCGCCGGTATGTTTAGGTCCCATGTAATAGGGGGCGAGCCTATTGCCATTCACCGGGCACAAATCCAGACTCCGAGCTGCTACTGAGAATTTCATAGAAAAACCCAATAACACTTTGCTCGACCTGGGGATCGAACCCAAGACCTCTAGCGTAGCAGTCGCGATTGGGACCACTACACTAACGAGGCAGTCAAAAAAATACTTCACCAAAAAGGGCAAATTGACATAAAGCCAGCAAATTGACATAAGCCTAGTTACGAAAGAGGCTGGGCAGTGGGCGTGGTGAATCACTCGAGTGGATGAAGTGAAAGCAACTTTCTTTTCTCTGCTTAATTGTTACTTATCTATTGTTTGCTAAACGTGTTAAATTAATTGTTAATTCGTCAGTGCCGTGGTAATTGTAATTTATAATTGCAAGGTTTTTGCTGTTTAGTGTTTTTTTTAATTAAAGGCGGCTTTCCTTGTATAACTGTTTTTACTAGGATAAATCCAGACTCTTAGTTACTGAAACCTATCGTTAATTTTCAGTAACTAAGAGTCTGGATTTATCTAGACTTCGAGCTACAAAAGAGAATTTCGTTTCACCTGGAAATAGTAGGTTCTATTTTCAGGTGAAACGAAATTCTCTTTTGTAGCTCGAAGTCTAGATAAACTTGGATTTTACGCTCAGGAATATCGGATCATTGGATTAAGTATTTTTATGGAAAACCTAGTTCGTTAGGTGACTGCTAGAGGCGCTATTCAAGTTTTCCATACGGTTGACTTACAGGATTTGATTAATAGAAATTGTATTTTGATAACTTTTAAATGGCTTCATATTTCTATTAAGCTGTGTATTTTAGTTAAATAGCTGATAGTCTTCCTAAAAGTTTTAAATAAAGAAATAAATAATAGGTACTTGTATACCTTATTTGTCAAAATTCTAACTCTAGTAAACCTACTGACTATACAACGTTAATTTTTGTTTAAAAAATAAAAGCTGAAAGCCCTAAAGCCGAAACACCCCAAATTTAATTTGATCTGAAAAGTAAGAAAAAAATTGAATAAAAAAAAAATTAATACTCACACGGTGACGAGCTCAAAAGTTTGTCCTAACTTACATAATTTGCGCGGGTGGCACAGGCGAGTGATTGACCTGCCCGTTCGATTTTCACAATAGAAATGGGTGTCCAACTTTAATAATTTATAAATGTAAAAATATTACATAGGCTCGATATCGATTGCAATGGATTTTCCATTGCAATCGATTCCTTTAATACTGCTTCTGAACAAACTACTTCGGCTTTTGGGTCAACAAAAACTAATGTTTTATATTAAGTTGGATCAAGATTATTTTGATCCAACTGTTCTTTTATACTTACTTCATTTCATACTACCATTTCTTAATGAAAGATGGCGACTTGGTTGTATTTAGACAATGCTAAGAGAATACGGGCAGTCTTTGGGTAGCGATTAACACTTAAAATCGGGTGGGCAGTTCGTCTGCAACAGTGATTTGTAAAAATATATATGGTATTAAACATTTATATTCTCTTCATGTATTAGATAAATGACTAACGCAGCCTGCGCCCTCAGTAGCTCAGTAGGCAACACATCAAACACCTGACAGTTATGTATTTATGCAATAATGTTTCACTGAACGTTACTTCACGCGGTTATCAACATACTTCGCATAACTGTTGAATGGTTTATGACTTGCAATGTTCCGCTTTGGCCATAAGCAACACGAAATTGTAATGAGTTCCCGAACAAGACGCGGGTCATTGAGTCTAGAAAATTGAGGTTGCGATTCTAAAGTTATTAATTTCCAAAGTTGATAAGAATATTTAAAACGCAATCGTTAACCAATTTGAGAAAAAAGCGGACCCTCTCAGGACCCTCGAATTTTTGTGTGGTTTCGGCACCCGAGGATTTTAGTATTGGTGTCTCGCTGGCCGTCTATATGCCAACATGAATGGGTCAGCATGACCGGGGAAGTACTGCCCTCCCACAGAATATCGACGTCAAGTAGCAGTATGCATATTGTTACGTTTCGAATGGTGGGTATGGAGCGCCGGAGGCCTAATTCTTTCCTCAGTCCCCTTCCTTCTCCTTCCCCTCCCATTTCCTTAAAAAGGAGGGTTATGTTAAGCTTCCAACATGGGTGGTTACCGGCCATCTGTCGAACAACACATTCTTTGCACCGCTCCAAGCAACCACAAATTATTTGGTCTTTTGTAAGTCTTTCGAAAATGTGAGGCCTCAAGGAATAATTTCGATGCTATTCAACGGAATTTCTTAATAACACCACACAAATTCATTTAAATTCTGGGTCAACGAAGGCATTTTAAGTCCCTCAAGGAACATTTTCGGTATCGGATATAACAATTGAAAACGCTTAAAGGTCTTAAAAGACATTTGCTTACCTACATTATTCGCGATGCTGCTGGCTGACGCCTTCAGCGAATTGTTCTGCGATTTTGAAAGGCCAGTCCAATCAATTCTTGTTCAGTAATTGTCGAGAAAAAATTTACATACGCCGCAAGCATTCGGCGTCTTTCATCGCGAGTTAAAATGCACGTGTATTAATATGTGTTAGCTATAAATCGTGCGTTTCCAAAAGTCTGGGGTTGCCGCCGGCGAGCGGTGGGCGTCCTCACTTCCCGCCGGTAATAACGGCTGATAGGACTTCCTTGCAGACTGGACTGTCGTTTGATAGTAGGCAGGATTCTACCTACTAGCAGAAGTCTTCGGTCATTTTAATAAAAGAAAGCGACAACTGCGAAAAATTATAAAAAAATTATAATATCGTAATGGATATTTGATAGCATTTTATAATCTTCAGCCTATTTATTAATACAATGCGTCATCATATGAGTCATCTCTATTCTTTCTCTCGCTTTGACTTTGAGGGAGAAGTACCTACACCTTGTCTTCTTACTTTAATCGTCCAATATTTAACTTCTATACTGGGCCTCTTAAAACTCGGCGTAAACAGAATAACTTTCGCATTTATAATATAAGTAAGAATGAACGCCATTCACGTTATATCGTTCACTGGTTAGACCATATTGGTTTTATACCAAAACATGAAATAACACTTATCAAAAGAAATCGATGAAAACAATAAAATTCACAGCTAACCGTCAATTATAATTCAAACAATGAGGTCATAAAATACCATAACATGGCAATTAGTATCGCCTACGGTAGAATAGCCGGTAGTAAAGTAAAGGTGACCAAATACCGGCACCTATGAGTGTTTAGAAGGTTAAATTACTAATTATGATTGATCACAGTAGCAGTGTGTGGGTTGGAAATTAATTATTTACTTCGAAAGTCTTGCATAAGCGCGTGAAGGTGTGAAAAGTCTATCAACCCGCACTTTTCTCATATAAGAAGTTCTAGAATGAAGAAAGATAAAACAACAGAAGCGGCGGTAGACTAATGGCTAGGGCATCGGACTTGCGATCATGTGGTTGCCGGTTCGAACCCACCCATTGCACTACCGACGTGAATCCACTCGTAACGCAAGCATTTAGCTTAGCACCCGGGGTTAACAAGAATATTAGTAATGTGCGACCCACATAGCTAGTATGTTTTTTTTTTTTAAATGAAGGTATAAATTGACATACATAACATAACTAACTACCACCTGTATGTCTCGAAGATTTAGGCAGATGTCTACTACACTCACAGTTCGCCCGTACGTTTAGGCCCATGTTGAAGAGGTGGCGAGTATTTTGCCATTCATCAGGCGCAAATTTGTAAAGAGCCTTTAAAATATCTCTTTACCTTTTCTTATCAATAGTAAAGCGTCGCCAAGCGTCGCTTAGCTTAATATGAAATCTAAAGGACTACAAATTACGTCTTATTATTAAACACAACCCCGGCATTGAGTTGGTCGAGTTCTGCGTGTTTAGCTCTTAATACCAGCAACTGAGGATACTCAGAACATCTCACCAGAACATTACAGATCTCAGAATACATAGTGATTGTATGCTATGTTATGTCAAAAATGATAAAGCACTTTCTTGACTAAATAACAAGATCAAGGTTTGACATAGCACCCATTATACTGCCATGCACCTGCTGTGTATACCTACGAAATGTATCGTGTGCTTCACAAATTAGCGAGCTTATAAGAGGCATGCTGCGCGTAGGCAGAAAACAAATAGCGAGTTAATTTACTACTCTTTGGACGAGGTCAGTAGGCCACAGTATGGCGCAGTAAGGGCTATTTCAGAGTTAAGAATATGGAAAAGGACTGGAGAATTTTTAACGTAGAATAAATTACAAAAATCAACCTTGTTTATAGGCCATTAGTGCTTGAAATTAAATGAACCAAAGCTTTCAGAATATTTTAAGGTTAATTTACATTTCAAGGAAAAATATGCTAGATTTAACTTCAAGCGTGGCCGAGTTTTTATTCAAGTGTAATATTGTTTTCAGTTTTTAAATACAATTTATACGTATCTACTATATTATTTAAATATAATGCTCATTAGGTAGGTTTAGTAATCGAATCTAAACCATCTTCCAAGGCAGTTTTTATGTAGAGATCACCTCTACCCTTGGAGATTCCCTCCACAATGTGTTATGGATGACCGTGTGGTTTTAGTTAGCAGGAGTCCGACATAATCCTCCGCTTTTCCTCTACGAGGGGCAGAGTACTTTCATGGGAATTTTGACATGAAAAATAATAATAAAGATAAGTATTCATCACTATTGACATAGGTAAAGCATTGCTTATTGTACACCAAAACCATTAGTTTCTTTACAGCTAAACAGTAAATCTTTTAGCAAAATTTACCCTTGTTGCTACCCTTTACATAAAGCTCATTATGCTATGAAGCAGCCCTTATATTCTGTCCATACGTTATCGGTATTACGTGTGTGGTATCGCTTCCAAGAGATCTCAATTGCGGCCTGCGATCGATCGATACTTTACGACAGGGATCGTGAACCTTTAGTCGATACCTAGGTTTTTTTTTTCAATTACCCAACATTTATGTGAAATATTTTATGAGTGATTTTCAATTTTAGAAACCCCAAGTACAAGTTATTGATCCTGGGAATCGAAACCAGGAAGGCACGCTTAGCAGTTGTGCTTTTGATACCTAGATCCATGAGCCAGTCAGTAACCAAGCAGCACTTTTTAATTATACTTAGAATATAAATTACCTAGAAGAAATACGCATAAAAGTGAAGCCAAAAAATTAGGCTTAAAAAAGTAGTTTCACATTTTGGTGATATGTCACTGTGAACTTTATGATAACGAGTTTTACAGAGGTAACAAATTTTATAAAAAAAAATGCCGAAAAGGTTTTAAAAATAAATAGGATTGGATAAAACTTTATGTGTAAAAACCTAATTTTTTTTGCACACACAATTAATACGCGACACGCTAAAATGGGTTAACGCGGCTTCTGGGTATTATTAATTGTACCTATTATATTATTTTGGATTGTCGTTCCAAAGGCTTGTAAGCCCTGTTTTACAACAATGTCGAGCGGTCAGTCCCGCGAACAAATCATTGAAAGTCGATTACTTTATGATTTTAATGTTTATGCTATTTGCATATTGATTTAATGTGAAAATTACTACTGGACTAGCACGAACTAGTGTAACATGGTATGATTATGGGGGACTTTTTACAGGGGTGTAACATACTTAGCACAATCTTTGATGTATGTTATGGAACCCATGATAATTAATGATTCAAATTAACTTACCTGTACGTGAAGTTCTAACATAATAAAATTATACGAAGTACATCGTCCGAAGCGATTACTAATCTCGAGGACGATGCACAATTGTATAATTGCCAGACCAATGTTTGCTCGACAATTTCTAGTTTTTTTTGTGTTACAAAAATAATCAAAGTCTTATGAGCCATAAGATGGCCTATGTTTAGCAGTGGATCCCTTTTGGCTGGCAGTGATATGATACTATATTATAGATCTGGCTTATGTATATAAGGACGATGGATATTTTACGTTAGTTCAAGATGGAATGTACCTATTGATTTTCGTTTCAGATTGAGAAAACCACGGGACAAAAACTAGTTCAGCTATGTTTCACTAAAAAGATCTTGAAGCTACTTAATTCCGCTTCAGAGCACAATACAACAAAATCAAATTAAACCTAATTAATTTAAATGTAGCTTAGACCCGTTATCCACTGAGTCGTAACATAATAATACACTAGCCAATAAAAGGTGAAGTATTATGAATAGCACGCGTGCATAGTAATTGGGAGTGATACAATGTTAATAATAGTGATGCGCCTCAGTGGGCAGAGGCATTAATTTGTCTTTGTCGGTTAGAATAATGTACTGAGATTATTTAAATTATTTTGGTGTAACTGGGTTCCTTATATTTTGACGGACTATTGTAGGTCATGGGTTATAACAAATATTTGTAAACTATATCAAATCAAAGATGAAAAAAAAAACCTGATTAAAAAAAGATGGATTTGTTTTTTTTTTACTATAAATTATATTGTATGACTGGAAATATTGTACGACATAATTCTTATTCCAAAGTTTGAATACTCTGTTATGAATTAGTAATACTTATTGTTGCAATTTCTACTGATATGAACCTAGAATGTGTTAAAGACGTACAATTTGCGAAAAAAAAATTTTTTTATTTAGCGCCCAATGAGGTAGGATCCGCCTTAATTTATACATAAGTGTACAAAGGCATCATCATCAGCCTATCTATGTCCCACTGCTGGGCTCGGGTCTCCTCTCAGAAAGAGAGGGATTAGGCTATAGTCTGTAGCGACATCTAGCGCGCTACATAGAACTACGTCGAGCAAATCCTGAATCGCGCAAGTGGAGTTTACCGCGCGACTAGAGTATATACAACCGCCTACAACCGCCTGACATCAACCGTCGGGCCGTAGCCCGCCCGGCAAAAACACCTGCCTGGTTGGAGGATCCTCCCTTTGGTTGGAGGGGCAACACACCTCGCCTCTCTACAAGTCCACCACGCTAGCCTACTGTGGGTTGGCAGTATTTTTATAATTCGTTTAATTAATTTTAATTTCAGTTTTACGTTCGTTTAGGTTTTGTTCCAGTTCAGTTCATTCAGTGTTTGTGTACCTTTGTACTTTGTACGCACGGCTACACATCAAGCTAAACAAATACCAGTATAAGCTGGTCTTGAATTGTGCGGAATACCTGTACAATGGGAGGTCAGTCTAAACTGCTTCTGTATAGCTTAATGTTTAGCTGTGTGTACAACAGGTGAATGAACTTAAAAAAAACCTTCACATACAAAGGATCTCTAAAAACGGTAATTTTGTTTTAACAAAGATTAATCTCAATTAATGAGAATTTGTTTAAACACAGACAATGGATAATTTGATGCCAAGAAATATCACTTTAGTAACGCCTTCAATTTTAAAAGTTAGTTGTAAACATAGAAGTTTATAACTGGTCGAAACATTAAATAGGTAACATTGAAAACCATCTTGACTGTCTCATTCGTCTAGTGGTCCTAAGCGCGATTGCTAAATGAGCAAAGTGTCATTGGGTTTTTCTATGAAATTCCCAGTAGCAGCTCGGAATCTGGATTTCTGCCCGGTTAATGGCAATAGGCTCGCCCCCTTTTACATGGGACCTAAACATATCGGCGAACTGTGGGTGTACATTCATTTTTAATTTTTTTTGAGTCCTTCATACCTGCCGCCCCCCAGTAGGCAGACGATCCATGAGGTGTTTAGCTCCTCCCAAATAGCACGGCTACACATCCAGTTATAGAAAACCAGTTTACTGTGGCCTCTTATTATATGGGAAGCGTACACAGTACGAGATCAGCTTAAACTGGATTTCTATAGGTTGACCTGTTGCCGTATGTACGTACCTCGTTATCATTGTGGGGGTAGCGTGACAGCTGTTAAAAGCGGTACTTATTATAAAGATTGTTGCTCATTCGAATCCTGTGTTCGATTCCCAGGTCGAGGAGTGTTATTATTGAGATTTTTTATGATATGCTCCGTATCAGTTCGGAGTCTCGATTTGTACCCGGTTAATGGCAATAGACTCGTACCCTATTCCAAACATACCGGCGAAGTGTGAGTGTACATTTGTACACCTTTGCCAAACCCTTCGGGGAATACAGGCGTGATGGTATGTAATGTTTTGGTCGTGGTTTTATCACGTGTGTCAGCATCTCAATTTATATCAGCCTTGACCGATCTTCGAGTTGTGAGTGATCTTGCACCAAGATTTTCTTGGTAATAACCCGTAGTAATTCAATCAATTGCAAAACAAACAAATTCACAAACCGGTTTCTAATTAGAAACACAGCAAAAGCCAAAAGAACTCTTAGGTAACAATATTTATCAAACTTCACACCTCAAACATCATACTAATCCACATAGATAATACGAGAAACATGCGCGCGCGCATTAATAAATCGTTGTGAGCGCACGCGCGAGGTCATGGTTCCGTTGACCTGTGACTCATCGCTACCGACACATGGTATGATCTTTTTTGATTCTTTTGCCTAGGAACACCTCCAAATAGTAACAATAGGATAAAATTAATGAGAAATAATTAATATTTTAGGAAATGAAACCGAATTCACGCATTTTGTGATGAAGCCTTCAGACGGCAACTAAGTATATATTTATAAAATATATAAATTACTACTATTACTTTAAAGTTATAGCTTATGATACTCGTACTCAGGAATAATGGAGCATTCTAATGGTGTAAGAATTTAAAGACGCCAACTATTTTAGAAATTATAGGAACAACTAGGAAGTAAGTAAATTATTATATTTTATAAAAAGGAACTGTTAGACTTCGTGTCACGAAGGGCGAAAATAGCGTTTATTCCACTCTCGGCCCCTCGACCCCCAATAAATAATGTGTCCACTGGACCCCTAACTATAGTTTATTCTCGACCCTTTGGGGGTCGAGAGTGGATATTATTTTTCAGCCAAGTTTTAGTTTCCCCTCGACCCCCAAAGTACAGTTACGATGATAAATCATTAACACTATATTTGAATACTATTTAATTAAAATTCCCTCAACATAATTTGTACAATAATGATTGAAGATGAGCGTGTAGCGTAATAGTTATCAAGTGATTGACTAATGCACAAGTTCTATTTCCAAATATGGCTGACACAACAAGTGATAGTAGGGAATATTTAAAATGTATAACTTCAAACAGCCTATCTCATGTATATACTATGATGGTTGTGTTAAAGGGCTCCGAGACAAATGTTATAGAAGAATTACCGCCATATAAAAATACAAAATCAGGACTTTTCAAACAAAGGAATAAAGTTGCAAGTGAAATAAAATGGCTATTCGGCCTCCAACAGACAACAGTAGAAGTGGCTAAATTATTATGTACTCTACTGTACCAAAATATTAATTTTAGGTACTTACCGAACTAGGGGTCGAGAGTGGACGAGGTATGCCTATCTTTTGTATGGAAATTCAGTCTCAACCCCTGGGGGTCGAGTGTGAACTATGTTTAGGGGTTGAGGGGACACAAAAAAAAACAAATCTTTTTTTAGGGGTCGAGGGGCCGAGAGTGGACTAATCGGAAAATAGTAACACACCGTAACAAAAAACAGAATAGATGAATTGAGAACCTCCGTTTTAGAAGTTGATAAAATTTTGTAAATGAATTTATAAAAAAATATACCTAATAATCATTTAACGGGAAAGATTTGAGTAAATTTCAATATAATAATTATATTACATTTTTAAAAGTCGCAGAGGAAGAAGGTAGCAGGGTTGCCAACATTTCCTAGTCTGGGCATATCCATTTAAATTATCTGCTAGTAACCCGTGCGCGGTTGCCTGCCTGAATGCAACAACATCTAACAGGTCAAATTGTAAATCTAAACCATTTATCCAACGCAAACATAAAAAAATCAAATCGGTTTAACCGATATGAGTTTTAGCGAGACTAATGAACAGCAATTCATTTTTATATAGTAATAAAAAATAATGTTTCTTTGTATGTTAGTCTTCTATGCGTTCCATTTATCCAATTGTGATGAAACTTGGTAAGTTGTGTGCGCTAAAAAAAGATAAAGCAACATATAGCTACTTATATAAGTAAAGAGAATATTCTCCAAGAGAACCATCTCCTTTTTTCTTTCCTTGCTAAAAAAATACCATTCTATCACTAACTGACAATCTTGAAATGGGTCATGTGGGTCCTTGTGGAGTATATATACAGCAATAATTCCAAAATATACCAACGGGATCAGAAAAAAATTAATAAAATGTAATAGTTTTATTTTGTATCATAAAAGGCACTCCCTAGGTGTTAAAAAGGAAGGAATCCAAATAAGGATCTAAAGAAAAAAAGGTATAACTAGTGACTGGTGCTACTGCTGTTAACATGATGACGTCAAATGGCACTGTCAAGGTAGGAAAGGGACTAGGGTGTCCAAGTTACGCTAGAGATTAAGACGCTTACTAAATAATCTGTAAGCAAAATAGCACTTATTGATATTATTTCACGAAACCTCGGAAACTCCTAGATTTAAAACCTTGAAATTTAACAGATAGATTCCATAGATAGACTAGATAAAAGCGGGACACAGGTTAAGTAATCTTTTCTATCACTGCATTAATGTTCTCCTGGTTTTGATGATGGATTTTGCTTTTAATGATTGACGTGTTATATACCCATTGAAATTAAGGTGCATTGATTCATAGAACTGGTTTTCTGACAGAGGTGATGTTTTGGCATGTGGGTGTAGGACAATAAACTTTTTATTTCACTACACATTATAAAACAAAGTCACCCGCTGTGTCTGTCTGTTCGCGATAAACTTAATACTAAATTTAAAATTAAAAAAACCTGGAGAATCGCATAAATCGCAAACATAGGTAAAAACACTTCCGACTAATTTACCTTACAAATAAAAAAAAAACAAAATCAAAATCGGTTCAACCGTTCGGGAGCTACGATGTTACAGACAGACACACATAAAGACACGTCAAACACCCAGTCGTTTTTGCGTCGGGGGATAAAAACTATTGAACGGATTTTCATGCGAAATTACCAATAGACAGAGTGAATCATTAGGAAGGTTTAGGTGTGTAATTTGTTAAGGTTTTGTGTAAATTAATTGAAATATGACAATAATACCCGCGCGATGTCGGGCGAGTCGCTAGTTAGTAAGAAAAAAAAACTTTTTATTTTATGTTACTAAAATGTTTATGATTTTATTACTATAGGTATTATATTATTTTAGTAAAGAACTTATATATAATAAATGTTCTGTTTTATTGCATTTAACATATATATCGCTTGTTATAACTTTTTATATCTATAATAAAATTTAATAAAATTAAGAAGCATGTTATTCTTTTATATATTTTGATAACTTAGCTCTAAATTTTACTTAATAGTCTAAATTCTTTAAGTAAATTAGCTAGTTTATTCTGTTAAGTAAACAAAATAAACTTGCTACTTTGCTTCAGACTGATTTAATTTATATTTTGGACAAAGAAGCCTCGTACCTAAAAGCCGCATTCAGCCATGTTTTATTTTTTAACCCCCGACGCAAAAACAACTTATATGTTTGACGTGTCTGTTTGTGGCATTGTAGCTCCCGAACGGATGAACCGATTTTGATCTTGTTTGTTTTTGTTTGAAAGGTGTATTAGTCAGTAGTGTTCTTAGCTATGTTCGATAATCAAATTGTCGGGAGTTTTATATCTTTTAAATTTAGTAGTTGTATGAAATATAGTATATTGTATCCAAAAAAATACACATAGCTAATAGCTTCTTACACATGAAAGATATTGTATCGCATCCTGTTTCTTTTAAGGTTCAACAGCATTATTATAGGTAGGATTAACAAAAGACGGCAATATTATTTAATAAGATTTCATCGCTGTAAACACGTTATCATGACGTTCACGTTCACGTTATCTTATCGCCAAATTGTTAATTTAAGCCTATTATTGTTTCTCGTGTCTTTTGTATTGATGTTCTCTTAAATGAATTATTTGGATTAATTTCTTTTTTTAAATTCATATGTCCAAGTAGCCACCTATAACCACCTGTAGGTATATGTATATCTATGAATATTAATATGGCAGGATTTCCCAGCATGAACCATTAAAAAATTACGGGACTTATTCCGAAAACTTCTTGAATCATGGCAACCCTACAGATGTATGATTTTATTATTATCTAGGAACGGTCGTGTGAAATTGTGTGTTTGTTCACTCGTCTGCTAGCAAACAGAGGCAAGGCTTGCTTAATTAGCTCATTAACCCCTTCAAACGAAGTGGAGGTGATTTGGAAAATTTTTACTTTGCATATTTCTTCTTAAATAAACATTTTTTTTATGGTATAACTCGGCAAACGATCTGGCGAGCCACCTGATGGTAAGTAGTCATCGCCGCCCATGGACATCTGCAAAACCGAAAGAGTTGCAGATGCTTTGCCGAGCCTATTTAGGGAAAGTGAGGGAAAGTAGAGCAGGAGAAGGAAGGGGATTGAGGGAGGTATTGGGCCTCCGGCCCTCTCGCTCACCGAACGAAGCACAGTAGCGAAATGTTACTACTCGATCGTCGGTCTTCTAAGAGAGTGTGGTACTTCCCGGTCAAGCCGGCCCATTTATGCTGCGAACAGCGTGGCCCTACCACAAAAAATATATACAGTGCAGTATATACAGGGTAAAAAGGACATCGACGCACAACCGTTTCCTACGAATTCAGCACATGATTCTGGACCCCGCTGCATTGAAATTTATCGTCGGTTATTTTTTTTATATCAACTGTTCCATACAGTTTGACCGTGTAGGTATTGCACTTTTGTAGGAAATTGCAGTTTTTTTTAATAACCGACGAAAAATATCAGTAAATTTTTATAGTATTATTAGTATGATATTTACCTTATTTACATTTTATAACGCATTTATAATATTTAACATACCTATAATTAAGTATATATTTACTGAATAGGTACCTATTTACTATGTACACCTGCAACAGCCCATTATCTTTTAACCAATCTTTTCCACCCAATGGTTTTCTGGAAGAAATTGCTTTTAGCGATAAGACCGCCAATTGTACTACTACGTTTGTTTTGTATTTTGTTTCTTGTGTACAATAAAGAATAATCTATCTAATATCAGTATATCCAGAATCATGTACTGAACTCATGGTAGGCGGTTTCGCGTCGATGTCACCCTGTATATAATGTTAAAGTTAAATATTACTGCTACTTTCATCATATGTAAAATGCAAACAAACGATACATTATCCTGTTCACATTACACTTTATACCTTTTATATTAGTTCCGTCATTTATTACAACATCCTTTCATTTGATTGCTGACCTTTGTTGCTCAGTCAACGAACAGGACAATTAAATTTTCACTCATTTTATTGATCTAGGAAGAAACTAGGGGGAGGAGCGGAGAGTGACAGTTGTGTTCATCGTCTAAATAATAGTCCACTCTGTGATTTACTCAAAATATAAAAGAAAAATGAAAAAAAAAACTTATATAATCCACTTGTTAGTATAATTTTATTATTACAATCAGAAAAACAATAAATGCTCAAAAGTAATTTAAACAAAAGAATCTCTGTGAGTTGTCAAAGTATCAACATAATTTATTGGTATTTTAGCATATTTTTATGTCTTCAATAAAATTGTTGAATGATTTGCAAGCATAATGAACTTTCTTGTTGCGTGGGAGTGTTTTATAATACTATTGTTTTAGATTGCCTGTCCAGCTAGGTTTTACCCGCGATGTCGCTCACAAAATTATTTTTATTTACGTCTAAAAAAAGGTATTTTGGCTGACATATAACAATGTCAATATAGGTAATCCAATGAAATATTACGAGTATCTCTACTAATTTAAGTTTAAAAAAAAAAAAAAAACTTGCCTGGAATCTCCTGCACTGATATCCATTCTATTACAGGAATCAGTGTCTTGCCCTTATTAATATTTTATTATAATATATCTAATAATAACCAGGTTTTTCTATTCACGTGAAATTTACGCGAATTGCCTGTTCTACTGGCCCCTACCAAAATAATATGTGGTCTATGCTTCAAGCGAGAATGAAGTTATTTTTTTGAACTAGGACAAACAAACGCATTCTTTTTTAATGTAGGTAGGTAAGTGTGAGATCTAATCTGATAAGCATTATAAATACTTTAAGTACTGGTTTTACTACCGGTCTAACGCTTTAAAAGATTATTTTTTTAATCACTCTGAGATAACTGGTAGGACAGGGACGAATTTCACAGAAAATCATTTTTATAATATTAGTAATGTAGGCATTATTATGCGTGTTAATTGATAAACCGACTGTTTTATTTACGTTTAAAGCGATGAGGCGTTATGTAAATATAATAAAATATTTACTTACTTAAATTTTGCCTTCATGTCCTACTCGACATGGAGGCGAAATTTGCTTTAATGGAATCAAACAGGATTGTATACTTACAATCCTGTATAATTCCATTAAAGCATCAAAATTATTTGCTTTTTTCAGAATGAATGTACAGTCAGCATAAAAAATATGCACTTTTTTAATCGCTTCCATTTCTGTATTCCTGTATTCATGCATGCAAACAAACTCAGTAGTTGTCCAACTTTCCTTCAGATGTAATGTACAATGTACAATTTGCAACTTTCATATCGAGTCAAAATAACACATTAATTTATTTGAATTGATTATTTTATAAAAAATACGTAGGCAAAGTATTCCTGCATGAATTTTCAGCCATCGAATGACCGAATATTTATAAATTCCGAACATTTTATAAACTTGTGATGTTGACCGTACCCACAGTTATTGGATCGATTCATGTTAAAAATAAATATTGGACTATTTATGGCTAAATTACACATCTCAGAAACATGTTCTATGTGCTAATAACTCATTTTTATGGAGTTATACTTATGGAGACCGTAGTTTAAACAGCTTCTGTCAATATCAATATTTTAACATAACATGATAGGTATTCATTTGCGGAGTGGAGAGCTGAGTACTTATATTAAAATTCCTTTTAACCTATCTTGGAATATGGCTTCTTTAACGGTACTGAGTAGAAATTCAGTGCACGACGTCTCAGAATTATTAAATGTCTTCAACAAAAGAGGAAAGTTATAGGTAATTTCCACTGCTTATATATTTCATTATTTTGTTATGCAAGTATAATATTGGTAGTCGCCCCCATGCAGGGGGCGCCCCCAGTAATAGGGGGCAGGTGGGTCATAAAAATACCAACAACTGTGGGTGTACATTAAGAACACCTCTGCTTAACACTTCGGAGAATACAGTCATGCTGTTAAGTTTAGGCTATTAATGTTGATTTTAATATTTTTTCGTCATGGTCTAACTAATATTTGGTTGGTGTTTGACTACTGAATCCAAAATTACAGCAATAATCATTAAAAATTTAAAAAAATATGCGTTTGTGTTCAGGTTGCATCAGTATGGTTTTATTCATTAGTTGTTTTGTTATTTGTATACAAGATATTATATTTTATTAGCCCCCACCCTACACCAAGTCCGTCCCTGCGCACTAAGCCCCGATCACCGCAATGACTGCCCATCCAAAATTAATTCGACAACAAAAAACAATTCATTAATTTTTTACATTAACATTTTAACACGTTTATTTACTTTAAATTATATGCGTCAGACGGGTGTCCCGTCTGACGCATATAATTTCGTCGTCGTCGATCGTCGATATTCATATTATGGGCGGTACTGGTTCGAATTTTTTGAATACTGAATAAGAGAAATATTTAAAAAAATTGCCTGCCTCGTTGGTCTAGTGGTCCCAATCGCGACTGCTACGCTAGAGGTCTTGGGTTCGATCCCCAGGTTGAGCAAAGTGTTATTGAGTTTTTCTATGAAATTCTCAGTAGCAGCTCGGAGTCTGGATATGTGCCCGGTGAATGGCAATAGGCTCGCCCCCTATTACATGGGACCCAAACATACCGGCGAACTGTGGGTGTACATTAAGTACACCTCTGCCTAACCCTTCGGGGAATACAGGCGTGATGGTATGTTATGTTATGTTATAAAAAAATTACTTGATCGTGCTTCCGAGAGCACATAAACGCCGTCAGTACCAAATTCCCGATTGTCATTCTACAAAAAGTCACAGTACATTTTGATAGTCAGTCCAAAAAGCCTGATAACCAGTCTATACTTCGAATATCTGTGTTGCCCAGAAACTGTTTTGCTGATGATATAACTATTGATACTTTAACATAAAAGAGAAAAGCTAGGATAAAAAAAAATCATTCCTTATTTGTTACATAACAATTTCAACTCTTTGATTTACTTTAATTGGATATAAATGTTTTGTGCGCTATTGGTTCTAATTTTTTTCAAAATCACATATTCTTTAATACAAAAATACAGATAGACAAGCTGAAAGACAAACCAAAATTACAAAGAAAATTACTTTGACTTCTATTGCTCTTATAAACAAGTGAATATTTTTTTAATATCACCTAAATACAGACATCAGTCCTTGTAACATCCGTTACAATTTTATTTTATGTAAGTATGTATAGATTGTTCAGTCGCCAGCCCAGATTATACAATATTATCAAATTCCTCCAAATGATTTTAAACCTTAAAAAGTCTACGATTAAGTTCAAAATCGATTAAGTAAATTTGTCATTTTGTGGTAAGTTGATGTGCTGGCGACCATACCTAAAACACTCCACAACCATAGATATGTTAAGTGGTACCAACTCTAACTTAAGCGGTACTCAACGATTTATGCTTGTAATGGATCTTTAGATCGTGATACTGCGACATAAGTGACACTACTGAGTAAGCAGTTATGTGCTTCATATGAATTCGTTAGTGATTTTGTAAGTTCAGTCACATGTATGTGAGAGCAATATACGCAAATGTCTGATCTGGTATCGTCATGCGATGTCGTATTGTTCCCTATACAACGTAATATTTGAGTCCTCTTACACGCGAAAGGGCCTCGTTATATTCATCATTATGAACAATTTTCACAATAGACCTACTATTAGATCGTAAAAAAAAGTCAACAGTTTCATAGAAAAGTGTTCTTCCACAAAATGAAATGTCTTAGGTCTTTATGCTGTTATAGCATTTTGCAATTTTAGGGTTTTAGGGTTCGGTAGTAAGTACTCAGTAAAATGTTCAAAATAATCGGTATTAAAAGAAGCTAATTATTAATTACTCACATGATTGGATTAGAACTCGAGACCCATGACTTGACAGTTAAATGGTCAACTGACAAACAGCTTAAATTAATATCTGATCCCTCGACTGTTTTGTCTAGGAATAATGTAAAATTTCGATCTCCAGTACGGAAAACATTCGAAAGATTGGTTAGTAGTTTCGGCCGTTAATTATCAGTTATCACTGCTTAACGTCCACTTCAGTTTACATAACAAACCTAAAAATACAATCCAAACTGACCCTAACTTGGTATCGTAACTAAAAATCTTATACTTAGGTACCATTATTAATGTATTTTTACCATAAATAGTCACATGATGGACGGTTTCGTTCGTCGTGAAACGAAAATAACATGAATTTTTCATGAGATTTCCACTAAATGTGGTGTGTTGTGCGATATCGTTGTTATGGAGTGGGTAAACTTCGAAGTACAGTCACTAGCGCTCAGGTTATACAAAACTGTCAAATACCTCCAAATAATTTTAAACCTTAACATGTATAAATTAAGTTCAAAATTGACTGAGAAAATTTGACATATTGTAGTAACTTGATGTGCTGTAAGTGTTAGAAACCAGTAGATTGTATGATGTGCTGGCGACTGCACATAGAAAACGAATATTGGAAATGTCCAGAAATTAGCTGTTCCAAATTTACTCGAGTCCCAAATGTTATTAGATTACTTTTTAGGTCCTGAAAGGATTGTACTAAAATACTTTTTAGCTATAGCTACACTTCTACACTAGTAACTACATTATATCATTTAATAATTATACTTTTGCTTCGTCCTCGAGATTATTAAACTATGTAGTAACGCCATTCGGTGGTACGACTCGTCTAATCTCTTCGGACGAAGCAATTCGTATAATTATGATAGCACTTCACTTCAGGTAAGTTCGTTTAATCATTAATTATAGAACCATAAGCAGTGATAGCCTAGTGATATGACCATTGGACTACCAAGTCGTAGTTCTAATCCAACCAAACCAAATTACCTAATTATCACTCGCTTAAAGTGAAAAACATCTTTGGTTGAGAGATTTTCTCAACATTGCGTGAAGTCTGTCAACCCGAAGTAGGCTAGCGTCGTTGACTATAGCCTAATCGGTCTCGAATCGACCTGTGCCCAGCAGTGGGACAGTAAAAGAGTTGGGGATAATGATTTACCATGGGCGACAATCAACATTTTCTTTTAAAAGACAATTTCGTGCCGGATTCTGCTCCATAGGATTAACTTTTTGGAACCGTGCAACTAGAATCAATAGCGTTCCATAAACGCTTGTAAAAGCTTATTTAAAATAAAAACATTTGATTTGATTTGACAATGAAGAAGAGAAATTGACATTTTATTTTAAAAGAGTCCATGGAATTTCTTGCCGAATTCTGCTCCATAGGATCAACTTTTTGGAACCGTGCAACTAGAATCAGTAGCGTTCCATAAACGCTTGTAAAAGCTTATTTTAAATAAAAACATTTGATTTGATTTGAAAATGAAGAAGAGAAACCGACCTTTTTTTTAAAGAGTGTCCATGGAATTTCTTCCCGAATTCTGCTCCATAGGATTAACTTTTTGGAACCGTGCAACTAGAATCAATAGCGTTCCATAAACACTTGTAAAAGCTTATTTTAAATAAAAACATTTGATTTGATTTGAAAATGAAGAAGAGAAATTGACATTTTATTTTAAAAGAGTGTCCATGGAATTTCTTGCCGAATTCTGCTACATAGGATCAACTTTTTGGAACCGTGCACCTAGCGCCAATACTCGTAGCGTTTCATAAACGCTTGTAAAAGCTTACTTGAAATACCTAAAAACATTTGATTTGAAAATGAAAAATATGCGCGTGAAGTCGCGGTCAAAAGCTAGTTAATATTATAAAGTCCGACACATTAAAAGCTCGTGCTATAAAGTATAAACCGTCCATTTTCATTACTGTACAGAATACTGTATTGAGAGGATCTCGTAAACTTAAACGACTACATCTATTACATTGTAACGCGTAAGTATAAAATGTTCGGATTATTTAAATGTTTTGGTCGATTTGTTTGGAAGGCTGCGCATCAACTGAGCCGATCCCGGATACGGGATTATTTTGGCAAAAAGTAGTTTATTTGGATACAATATTAGTGATCCAGAAATAAATGGTAGGCAACTGTCTCACGTATTTTCACAAAACTATAAGTAAATTAAAAAAGAAAAACACATATTTCCTTTGCACGGAATATCGTTAGTGTTAGCCATGTTACAACGCGCCTGAGATTTTTTTATTTCTATGTAAATACATATTGTGCACAAAGCAATAATCTTTTGATAATAATTTTCTACTTCTGAAAAAAATAAATTTATTTTCCTAACCTTTTAAAACATGACTATATAATTTTTTTTACATGAGATTTTGTGACTTTTAACTTTTTTTATTCTGAAAGTCCTGTTTATTAAAAGAAGGGAAACCGACGCTCTGTTTTAAAATTGCTCCATCTCGTAGTTATCTCTACAGTCTAAAGTCAATCTTCGTCGTATATAAATCGGACACTAACCCGGTCTTTTTTAAAGCCCGTAGTAGTCCCGGGATCGCCACAGTTTATAGCTACCTTTAAGCTTTATAGGGAGCATGTTTCATGGCTGTCCCACATAATAACCACACCCGTTTCTATTGGCCATGACAAACACATTCGATACAAATGTATGAGACCGTTTAACTTTTATGTAATCTTGTGTTAATCGTACCAGTATCCACTGAATGTTTGCAAGCAAAAAAACATGGCCTTATTTCTCAAAGAGGCCTAGGTTGAATAGGATTTTGCTGTTGAATATTTTTAGTCAGTTAGTGGCAAATAAATGAAATATTCAGTAGCATCTCGGAGTTTGGAATTGGGTCCAGATAATGGCAACTCATATACATTAAAAATTGTTTGCTTTTGATATGAAACGAGAAGAAGAAGTATGGCAATAGGCTTGTCCCCATATGGAACCAAAACATACCGGTACATTAATACAGCTCTGCCTTGCCATAAGGGGAATAGAAGCGTGATGCAATGTGGCAAATAATATTACGTTTATTACCATCGAACATTTCTTTGTATTGATACGGGTAACGGCAATTAAATAGGCTTAATGGCAATAGGCTATGCTATTAATTTCCCTGTTACTAAAAGAGTAATTTTCGAACTTAAAAACATTCAAAATGTAATTGGGATTAAATGTTGATTTTTGATGAGCAACCATCACTTACCATCACGCCTTTTCTCTTAAGGGTAAGGCAGAGGTGTGCACCGTTCTCTGGTATGTCTAGGTCCCATTTAAAGGGGCGAGCCTATTGCCATTAACCGGGCACAAATTCAGAATTCGAGCTGCTACTGAGAATTTCATAGCAAAACTCGATAATACTTTGCTCGAGGACCTAGCTAGGAGCTTTAGTGTGAATCGGGCTTGGGATCCCTTGACTAATGAGTCATTTTAATTTTGAAGATGATAATTTTTTTTATGAGTTATTGTCGATAACTTTAATAAATGTCTTTGTTGTGATACAATTGATGGTTATTTTGGGCTACTTGAAGGATATGGATCCATTACTCCTATGCAACTAAGTAATATACTCGTTCTTTCACAAACAAACAGTTTATAACGGAATATGAAAATGTCCGTTCACTTGCATCCAGCCATCCAAATGTTGCGGCATAAGGCGTTAAACACACGAGCGTAGCGGTACGCGGCGTACTCTGTACCGCAGTTATAAGGCAGGTGCATATGACCCGATGACGAGGCACTACGAAATGACTTGTAAGAATTATTTTGAGGTTTATCGCTTTAGTGAACGGTAGTTTGAAAAGTGTTTTATATAATGGACTCTAAGATCATGATATGTATAATAATATTATCATTGAGTTTGTTAAGCTGTTACAATAAATAATTAACAGTTTCAGTAGTATAAAACTTGTATTTGGTGAATTATATAATAGGTATTATAGTTAATTTACCCATTTACAATACACATAAGTACAGTATTGACTTATAAAAGTGCGTCTACTTAAAAAATTACATTTATACAATACAATAATTCTTAATTTTTTAACAAATACTAGGTGATGCAAGTTGTGTCTCCACTCAACCGCTCTTTCATAAAGTTTAACATCAGTTTTGCATTTCGCTTTCGGAATGGAAATGACAGGGTTTTAATTGGGTAAGGCTTATCCTTCCGCTAAAGCCTTTGAGGCTAATCATCATCATTATAATTTAGTTATTAGTTATATCTTCAACTATCACTAACAAAAATTTTCCAACACAATGAACGTGAGCAATTTATTAAACGACAGTTTTGAAACCACTAAGACATAATATCAGGAAATTTAAGAGTACTTACAGAGTCATTGCACCAAAACAAATAATCATTTGCCAGTAATTTACATAAGCGAAAGTCTATAAACACAATCTTACTGTCTTATGTTTATTAATAAAAATATATCCATAGTTTTATAGTCATAGTTATGTCACAAAAACAGGTAGGAATATTTTAAAACCTAAGATTATCTTAATATGGTTAGTGATTTTAAGAGAGAGATAACAATTGCCTGCCAAATATCAAGCTAAGTGGCGTTTTCTCGTACTGCACGGAGTTAATAAAGTAGTAAATACAAATGAATTTTTTCTCACGTTCCACGATCATGTGTTCCCTACCTACAACAGGCCCAACGGGTTGCTAAATGCTAGATTCATATTCGATATGCATGTTAACATATAGATAATTGTTATTGGTAGGATCTTTTATGCTACAAAAATAGGCAAAAGGTTGAATAGGTCCAGTAGGACCAAAAGGCGTATTTTTAAATCTTATGAAAGAGGTACATGGGTCAGTAATAGCTACGCTGATCAATCGATATGCAAGATTAAACTGTGCGTGCTTGGTCAGTCTTTTGATGGGTAAACATTCTAAGCGCATTGAGATCCCTCCGTGCCTCGAAGAAAGCATAAAGCTGTCGGTCTCGGTTTTCATACGAACAGTCTTGTAAATAAATGATAATCGTTAGTAGTTATCACAAACCCAAGAAGTCGGATAACCAGTCTATCTATCCTTGGATTATCGGTATTGTCCAGACAATGGCTTGCAACTGCCTCATTAGTCTAGTGGTCCTAAGCGCGACTGCTACGCTAAGTGTCATTGGGTTTTTCTATGAAATTCTCAGTAGCAGCTCGGAGTCTTTAATGGCAATAGGCTTGCCCCCTATTACGTGGGACCTAAACATACCGGCCAAGTGTGGGTGTACATTATTACACCCCTGCCTAACCCTTCGGGGAATACAGTTATGAGATGGGACATTATGCCGGAGATAGTTACTTTTTTGGCCTGCAAAAACCAGTGCAGTATACTGCAATAGTTTGTGTTTTATTTATATATTTTTTTTGTAAAATATGGTGTTCTGTGCATCTAAAATAAAATGTTTCCTTATTTTTCTTATGATGAAGTTGTACTCTTCATAACTGGTCCTTCTGATTTTTATTTATCTACTTTTTGGTCCTTCGCACCTCAATCCAGGAGGTCTGCCATTTCAATCGTTATGTAAATTTAAAGAGACTAAATGTTCCCGTCGTAATTAAACTTTGCATTTATGTGTAATGGTAGCATAAACTTAAATTAGGATTAACGCAAGTGCAGTGCCGACGCCACCTTAATCATTGGTCTTGTGGTCCTATATTGAATTGCCAACTTTTATAGAGTTTTTGAGAGAGCAAATTTGTTACGATTTTTTATTTAATGATGTCTTAATAGTGTCCTGCTGAACGGGCACAAATCGGTAGATAATCACGTAATACATATATATATATATATACAACTCTACATAACACTTTGAGGAATACAGGCGTAATGGTATGGCAAATTAAAAATAAAATCAAACATTTTATTGTCCTATTGGTGGGCATACAATGAACCTATTGACATTAGTATTTAAAAAAAAAAACCCTAATTTTAAAAATATTTTGTAGATTATCTTCTGAACTGACAGTCAGACAAAAAGAAAATTATATATAACCCACAACGAAGTAATATTCTATCTGATAAACAAGAATTACATTCATACAACTCTACCTAACACTTTGAGGAATACAGGCGTAATGGTATGGCAAATTAAAAATAAAATCAACCATTTTATTGTCCTATTGGTGGGCATACAATGAACCTATTGACATTAGTATTTAAAAAAAAAAACCCTTAATTTTAAAAATATTTTGTAGATTATCTTCTGAACTGACAGTCAGACAAAAACAAATTTATATATAACCAACAACGAAGTAATATTCTATCTGATAAACAAGAAAAGGCGAAATGTATACTTACTCACAACAAAACATAAGTCAAATTGAGAACCTCTTCATTTTTCTCGCATTTATGCTAAAGTAACTCTGTACGTTTGTTACCTTTTTACGTTTAACTAATTTCGATAAAATTTGCCAAAGAGATTTAATTGCATCCTGAGAAGGAGACGGAAGACGTAGGCTATGTTATGTCTCAAAGAGTACTTTGGATGCAAATAAAGAGCTAGTGTGAATAACTCTTTCACCTTTTAACCCATAAACGCGTACTTTGCATGTGGCTCGCTACAGCGAACCACATAATATTTTACACTAGCAATAAATTGAAACGCTATTACTATTCATCCCAGAGGCCAATCAAGGTTATAAAGTTATATAAGTCCCGACTCATCACTCTGCCATCCCTCTTAACAGCTTGACCGTACTTCAACAGGTTTGCAACTAAACCAGACAAACTTTACTGATCTTACAGCTAAGATTCCAGTTATAATATTGCCAGTAATTTGGTAAACTGTCAACTGAGATACGCGATAACTATATACATTTTACCGAGTTCAAAACAGCTTTTGACATGTGTATATAGTTAGGAGTTAACAAATGTAAATGTATACACCATCTAAGCATCGTATAAATAAAGTTCTATCGTGGATTATAACACTAACCATATAGCAGAGGCTATTATTGGGCAAATCTGCCCACGAGTGGAATATTGACATATATTTTGCATTTTATTCAAGGACTTTGCGAGTACCGTTGGGCAGATAACACTAGTCATATGCTACCTTTATGGATTTTAAGTACCGTGTGTGTAAAATAGTATGTTAATTTAAAATTACGTGCTATAGAAGAGAGAGAAGGATAGGGCTTTGATAAAACCAAATAAATGCACGATACGGCATTGTGACGTCGATATAAACCACTTATTATCATATTATTCCCGGAAGGGTAAGGCAGAGTGTACAAATATACACCCACACTTCGCCAGTATGTTTAGGTCCCATATAATAACAGATGAGCCTAATGAATCGATAATAAAAAAAAGATATCTGTTAATATTATTAACATTAAGACGTCAAAAACCTCTTTTTAGCCGTGACCTGTGAAGGATCAGAAACGTAGAGAATATCAATACAACGCAATGAAATCTGTAAAAACTAGTTAATGTATTTTGAGTTTTTTAATGTCTTATTCGCATATGTGTCAGATATCAACATGCAAGCAAGCAGGGTAATAGCATATTACCCGGACAAAAATCAAAATGGGAATTAAAATAAAAAACCCAATAAAATCCCAGGACCTTTAGCGTAGTAGTCTTATCAAATCTCTGCCTAACCCTTCGAGGATTACAGGCATGATGGTATGAGTATTTTGTGGAACTCAAACAAAATTTTTACAATTGTGTGCGATCTACATAATTTGAATTGCCGTATCTCTCCATTTTCTATTTTATCAGTGATATACCTAAGGAAATTGTGAAGTGTGGGCGAGGTATTAAGTGTAATAAAATTGAAACACTTGATTTTGCCATGGAAATATAATACTTATATGTATTATAGGCAAGCTTAAGACTTAGTAAAGATCATCAAGGTAAGCTTGATTTTATGTACTACGTGGTTTACATTTTGTCTTTAAGCCAGGACAAGTCAAGTCGATATGCGTTGAAAGTTATATTGTATTATTTCTACTTATATCTTTATAGCAAGTTGTATTACATTCAGTTATAAGTATCTGCCTGCATTCCCCAAAGGGTTAGGCAGAGGTGTACTTAATACACTCACAGTTCGTAGGTATATTGAGCTCTCATATAATAGGGGGCGTGCCAGCATTGCACATCATCATCAACCCATTACATTATCCCACTGCTGGGCACGGGTCTCCTCTCTGTACGAGAGGGATTAGGCTATAGTCCGCCACGCTAGCCCACTGCGGGTTGGCCAGTATTGCACATATTATCCAAACTTGGAGATGCTATTGAGAATTTCATAGAAAAACGCGACAACTCTTTGCTCCACCTTTTTTTTGTAGTCCACTCGCATCCACAAAATATTTTTTCAGACATACAACCTTATTTTGTTTTCCAGAACGAACGCTATCGATTTTCTTGGAAATTAAATAGAAATCTGTTCGGCGATTCCACCGTTAAAGGTGACAGATAGACAAACAGAGTCACTTTCTCGTGTATATTATATTTATATGGATTTAACGTTGCGTTTCTTTTTCAGGTAAGGCGTTTCACAAATACGGGACTAACAATAAGGTAGCAGATTTTTTTTACTCTATCCTTTTTTTTGCTGCGGCTACTGCAAGCTGCAGTCTGTAGAGGATTTTGAGGTTCGGCAAGGCAGAAGCGTGCAGCACTTATGTGCAGTGATAGCCTGATGATAAAGTGCAGTGATATTCTAGTGATATGACCGTTGGACTGCCAAGTTGAAGTCATAATATGCGTATTAATACTTATCACTATAACAAAGGTCATCACTACATAGTATAAAACAAAGTCGCTTCCCGCTGTCTGTCTGTCCCTATGTATGCTTAGATATTTAAAACTAAGCAACAGATTTAGATGCGGTTTTTTTTAATAGATAGAGTGATTCAAGGGAAGTGTTTATTTGTATATTACTTACATATTATAGTACAGAAACTGCCTCATTAGTCTGTGGTCCTAAGCGCGACTGCTACGCTAGAGGTCCTGGGTTCGATCCCCAGGTCGAGCAAAGGGGTTATTGAGTTTTTCTATGAAATTCCCAGTAGCAGCTCGGAGTCTGGATTTGTGCCCGGTGAATGGCAAAAGACTCGCCACCTATTACATGGGACTTAAACATACCGGCGAACTGTGGGTGTACATTAAGTACACCTCTGCCTAACCCTTCGGGGAATACAGGCGTGATGGTATGTATAGTACAGAAAAGCCGAGAAACCACGCGGGCAAAGACGTGGGTGAAAAGCTAGTTGTAAATAATTTATAACTGATAGCCATTCGATCGCATTAGGTTTAAGGGCTGTAATGAACATTGTGATGTCCAACACATCGCAGTAGGCCAGCGTGGACTAAACACAACCTAATTCTTCTCATTCTGCAAGGAGAGTCGTGCAGTAAGTGGGCAATAGCAACTCCCAACGCAGAGGTGTCTATAGACGTTGAATAACTACTTACTATAGGGTGGCTCTTATGTATGTGGCTCGTTTGCTCGTTTGCCGACATAAATAGAAAATTATAGTATTGTCATCTGAACTACATTATATACAATCATAGAATAAATAAATAAATAGTACTATTTTCATCATCAACCTATATATTGTCTCACTGCTGGGCACGGGTCTCCTCTCACAATGAGAGGGATTAGGCTGTAGTCCGCCACGCCAGCCTACTGTGGGTTGGCAGACTTCAAACGCCATCGAGAAAATCTTCCAATCAAGCAGGTTTCCTCACGATGTTTTACTCCACTTTAAGCGCGTGATAATTAAGTATTAATACGTACATGACTTCGAAAAGGCAGTGACCTTGGATTCGAACTCGAGACCTTTGACATCGCAGTCCTATGGTCATATCACAAGGCTATAGCTGCACTAAAATGACTATTTTATAAACGTGTTAATCCCTTGCCGATATTGAGACCGCTACCTCACAGAAAGCGGAACTTAAATGTATCTAAAGTATAAACACATTATTCCTAGGAATAACTTAAGTTCTTGCTAAGTCGCTCCTGCAAAGGATGTTAATTGAGGATGGTAGCCCGTTAGGAAAATGGCCTAAGAAGAAACTGCCAGCTTATTCACATAAGTAAGCTTGTTCTACATGAATGGATTATGTATGAAGCTTACATTATCACTTTATTAAATCGTTAGGTCACAATAATTATGGTTGAGTTAATCGGGATGCGTTTTAAACAGAGTTAAAATACGAGCAGGTTCTTATCGATTCGATTGTGTGTATGCGTGACGCGTCATATCTTTTGTTTATGAGTTAAATATTCCTTCTTACCTACGGTTTCTCCCACAGCTCAAGGGACTTTTTGCGGCAAATGGTACCTGTATCCTTTGACGGAGTCCAATCTTTACTGTATCAAAATTTATCAAAATTAGTTCAGTGGTTTATATATGAAATGTTAACAAATTAACACACAGAACTTTTTGCTTTTATTATAATAAGTATGGAGACTTTGAATTATACGACTAACATTTTATTATTGAAAAACTTAAAGTATTTGCATCTAAATCAAACTAGATAAAGGACCACAGACCTAAATCTAACTTCGGTCTGTGTGTAAGACAATCTTCTAACCGGGCACAAAAATTTAATCTTCGAGCTTCTAAGTACTGAAAATTTATTGAAATAAAATTCTAATACTAGGTATACTGGTTTCTGAAACTTACGCGAATATTAGCATTGAAATAAAAACTACTTTTAAGGATTCTAATACCAGTTTCGACAGTTCTCGACCCGTGAATTGGACCTAGGACCTCTCGCTCAGAATTTCTACTTGTGGCTAATGAACCAATAAGGCAGCTACAGGGTTTACCCACCAAGTATAAAGATACCAAATGGTATACCGCTATAGTGATGTCCATGAAAGACTTTGTAATAAGTAGCACATAACATACCATAAAATACACGATAGTGTTGTACAAATTGATAAGCAACTATGTATTTTAGTACACAATTTATTTAGTAGGTTAGCAATAAGTAAAATTGCTTACAAAATTATTTTGTAAACATTTTCCCGTATTTAAATTGAATGCAGGTTTAAGTCAGTCAAAGTATTTGCTTCAATATGGCTTCCAATGATCTGTTATTTTTGGTTGGATTGATTTTTTTGATTCCCAAGCTAAGAAAGGTGTTTTTATTTTTTTACCCGTAGCGGCTCGGAGTATGGATCCCGTCTTATTACTTTGGACTTTTAAAAATTTGTCCAATAATTGCGCCCTGTTTTCCTTCGCATAAAATATGAAAAAGAAAATGCTTTTAGCGTTCATTTAAAATTTTTGGTAACGCTTAAATGAAATGAATTTGTTCTCAAATTAGTAAACGTATATCAACGCTCTTCCTATCCTAAATAAAATTAGTTTCAGTAAATAAAATTATATTTTTTATTAGCCTTGAAGGCCTAAAATGGCGCTTAAATCCGGTTAACAAGTTAGGAATGTTCTTTTTTTTTATAATTCACGCACGCAATTGTTTTTTTTACATCAAGGACAATAGCCGTTGAATTACCTGAAGCTGTAACGAGTTTAGACAATAAACTGCGTCGTTTTTTATATTTTAATCAAGATTATTTAAATTCTAGAGGATTCTAGGATGTAGGAAGTTTTTTTTATGGGATAACTCAGCACACAAGCTGGCAAGCTACTTGACGGTGAGTAGTCGTCGCCGCCCATGGACATAATCTGCAATACCAAGGAGTTACAGATGCGTTGCCGAGCCTATTTAAGGAAAAGGAGGGGAAGGAGAAAAGGAGCAGGAAGGGGACTGAGGGAGGAATAGGCTTTTGGCGCTCCACACTTACCACACGAAACGCAACAGTAGATATGTCTACTGCTACTTAACGTCGATATTTTGTGGAAGGGTAGTAGGTACTTCCCCGGTCGTGCGACCCATTCATGTTAGCATGTAGACACGACAGTGAGACACTACTACAATTATTTAAACAAGGTCCATCTTAATAACTTGAAATGCGATGGAATGCAGAATTTGTCTCTTTAATTCTTCACAAGGCTGTGCCCTCGACTCCACTCTTCCACGAACTTAAAAACTGCTAAGAGTAGAAAAAAGAGAATTGCCCCTGTGTTCTTTAGGTAAGACCGGAATAAAACGCCAAGTTTAATACCTACCTATGCCAAATTTTGTTCTATATATTTACTAATATTATAAAGAGGTAAAGTTTGTGAGTTTGTGATGTTGTAATCTCTGGATCTACTGAACCGATTTTGAAATTTCTTTCACCAATAGAAAGCTACATTATTCCAAAGTGACATAGGCTATATATTATCCCGTAAAACGGAAAGCTAGCTCCATTGTAAACTCTCAACATGAAAGTAAATAACAGGAATGGTTAACCAGCGTTCAACAGATGCTCAAGCGCAGCTATTATATTGCAATCTATACACGAAGTCTATACTTTGCTACCTCAAGCGTTTAACCTGATAAGTGGTTGTGGGAACGTGAAATGGTGTAACTGGACCTACTTATGACGTAATGTAGGAAGGAGAGATTATACTTTTTTATAGTGATATCCGTCATCATGCGTTCTGTAGGTTTCAATATTAGCTTTGTCTTGGCAAATCTAGAGCTTGGACTTTTGTTGTCCAATTATACCTGTCTTACTTGCAATGACTATAATGCCATTTTTTTAGTTGTAGTGTGTGTCTCGCTGGCATGTCTTGATGCCAGCACGACTGGGGAAGTACTACTACTCACAGAATATCTACGTCAAGTAGCAGTTCGCATACTGTTGCGTTTCGTTTGGTGAGTCTGGAGGGCCGGAGGCCCTATTCCTCCCTTAATCACCTTCCTTTTTCTTTTCTCCTTGCCCTCCATTATACTTAAATAGTCTCGGAATCGCATCTGCGAAACCTTTGGTATTGCAGATGTCCATGGGCGGCGATGACTACTTACCATCAGGCAGCTCCACAGCTCGTTTGACGAGTTAATAAGAAAAAAGTTTGTTACCATAAATACTAAGTAGGTACGCATCAATTAAACATTTTTCAAATTTAATTGTTTTCAAAGTTATACATTTTTAGTTAGTACTCGTAGTAGTAACACAAACACAAGACACGCGCGATTACGAACGTCATCTCGCTTATGTAGTTTAGAAGGCATTAGAATCGGACCTTTTCAAAGTAATGTCGGAGATAATAAAGCTAAGATTTCCACACAATATCGGGCGCCATTACGAAACACAATTAACCGAATCTTTCGCTAATCAAATGCTCAACGGCCAAGTTATATGCACCATCTGATATAAAAATTGATGGGTCACGCTGAAATATCCAAAATAATTCTAAAAATTAACGATTCGTTCCTTTTAGAGACGGCGGGGGATTCAATGGAACTGCCTCGATAACACGCAATGGTGGAACATAAAAATATTTTGGATTGTTACGTTATGGTTCCCGGTAACGGGTGGCTCGTTTGTCATGGGAGCTGTTACGATGTTATGTTAACCACCACTCAAATCGTTGTTTCATTCTTACCATAGATTTCAACAAGTTCGGTAAATGGTTGGTATTTTAAGCTGACTTTAGAAAATTCAAAAATAGGAAAATGAAAAAAAAGAAGACTGTTTTTTTGACCGTCAATTACGAACCGATATTGAAATAGTTATTTGTGCAACAAGAGAGCAAAGTCGTTTTTTGCTGCGAGTGATTCTAAAGTTGAATCCTGAGTGTGGCGAGGATTCAAAGGCACGAGATGCAAAAAAACTTTGCTCTCGTGTAACACACATAACTTTTCACTTCAGCAGCGAGAACACTTTAGGAGAGAATAAATATTTACAAGTAAAATATCAGTTTTATTTGCAGTAAATACTTATTTTCGTTTAAATACAACAATAAGTTAGAAATTCAATAAATTACATTAAAAGAATAATTTTCTTTTTGCAAAATTTCTTTAGTTAAGTAGTACGAAATTCCGAACGTGTTTGTCTTTGAGGTCGAATTCAAAATCGGAACTTTTAAAGGGCCTGTCTTTGTCTCTCTCTCTTTCTAATTGCGGGAAAGAGATAGAGTGTGAATGTTTCGAATTGTATGATTAACCCAAGGCTGAATAATACCTTACCAACACGCCTGTATTCCCAGAATATATTGAATATGTCAGAAACTAAAATTTAGTGGTAGTCTAAAATCGAGTAAAATAGGGAAAATGATAACGATGTTCGGTATAATTACGGCAAATGCGAATTCTATGACACAAAAATCTATTTTAAACCCCTACACGTATATAGCTGCAAAATCAAGGTAATTTGAACTATAAAAGTCTAGATTTAAGATTGCTTTTACATTTGTCATCAAGCAATGTACGTGGAATTCGATTGTCTATTATTGTCATGCTAATTAATTTCCTAGTAGGGTTGTTGCGCTCGATTCTGGTGAAGTCTGCTATTCGTAGTAATTAAGGTACTTGATTAGAATACATTGAGGACTTCATTGATAAGTAGTGCTTATAGCTTAAGGATAAACGTTCAGTATTGAGCACCAAATTATTTTTGTTGGTTTTTCGCGAATTGTTTGTTTATAACACACTAGGTACAGTTTCCAATACATCAGGTTATACAAAACTGTCAATTTTCTCCAAATGATTTCAACCCTTAAAACGTTTGTGATTAAGTTCAAAATCGACCGAGATAATTTGAAATTTTGTGGTAACCTGGTGTGCGACCGAACATGGTAGTTGAAATTGTTACATCAACAATAACATATTCACAATTGAGTACTTTGAGATTTTGATGTAAAAGAGAGTATTTGGCCATAAATGACAATTTAAACTTAAATCTGCGAAATTAACAAATATGCGAAAATTTGAATTTAAGCCTGAAAGTTTAGCCTTAAGGATACTGCGACCTGAAATATCTGAGTCTTGAGATGGCAGAAAACATTTAGACATTTATCGCTCTCTAAGAACCTCTAATTGATATTGATTGACGTTGCAGCGCGCGGCGTAATTTCGAACAATATAAAATACGGCGTCATCTGATATAAAAAAATAACAAATGGCAACCCTACTTCCCCGCCACAACCTATTATGGCGACCGGAAGTCGGGGAGGGGGGCGACCGGAAGTGACGTAGCATGCGCGCGCGCTCAACCGCGCAGCCCCGCGCCATTTGACGCCATGATTATTTTTATCAATTTATCACTGCGTAACGGTTTTTAGGACTTTTTAATAACTGGTTCTGTTGTGTGTGAATAGTAAGGTACTTGTAATTAATGATTATTGAACTTATATGAACTCTAAGTAAAAAAGATTTTGACAGATTGTATGAAAGATAAAATACAAGTCTAGTTATATGAACTCTAGCAAAGATTTTGTCAGGTTGTATGAACGCTAAAATACTCTTTTTAAGTCTTCATTAAAGTGTGAACTACCCTCATGGATCGACCAGGTCATGTTCAGTAAATATACATTTTAGCAAAAGATCTCAGGCTGACTTCGAACCTGCGTCCCTCCAGTTAAGTCGGTACAACGGACACTTTAGCCAAGTAAGCTACCGAGACCACAGCCAGAGATATAGAATTTTCTTCGAATTCTATGGCTTAAGGTGACGTTGTTACCATCTATTGTCGAAGCATATTGCTATTGATGCTCAACCGACATGACTTACTTTACAGTTAGTTCAATGCCGAACGCTGTTACCTTGGACTGTAGGCTAACCCCTCTCAATCTCACAGGAGACAATGACAAATATAAAAAAAAAAAAAACTCGTATTACATTTTTCTTATCGCAATATTGAAGTTAAAAAAACAGTACTAAATCATTTTACCTCTTATCGATATTCCCCTTCGTCCAATTATAACAATACTATTATAAATCACGTTATCGCCATCAAAATAGCCTAGAATCGGCTTTCCCTCGACCTAAAGCCGCAAGGGATCTAATTGTGGCCAGTTCGAATCCCGTAAATGTCCTCGGGATCTTAAATTCTGTGACGCCATCTGTAAACGACTGGAAATTACAATATCTGTCGCATTCACAGAGATGTTTCTGTAAGATTGTGAACTACGAGTATATCGCTGGCTTATAGAACATATTATAGTGTGATTGTGATATGACCATAAGACTACCATGTCAAAGGTCTCGAGCTCGAATCCAGGGCACGAACCTCTTAATTTTTGAAGTCATATGCGTAATAATACTTATCACGCGCTTAAACGGTGAAGGAAAACATCGTGAGGAAACCTACATGCTGGACACGTGTCTCCTCTCAGAATAAGAGGGATTATGCTATAATCCGTCACGTTAGCCTACTGCGGGTTGGCAGACTTCACATGCCATCGAAAATCTCTCAAGCATGCAAGTTTCCTCACGATGTTTTCCTTCACCGTTTAAGTTCGTGATAATACGCACTTCTATAATTCAGAAATGCGTGCCTTGGATTCGAACAGGATAAGCTTGTTGCAACATAACTTAGGAACATGTCATATCACCTCCTTCTTACATGCAATGCCCAATAATGTACATTACTACATACTATACACACAATCATACACGGCCATACAATTCACACAATAGAACCATGCACAATGAAATTACATATGACGTAATATACTCGTGTCACCTTATTCTGTAATATTTTTTCTATGAGAAAATGTTATCTTGATAATAGATGTATAAGCATACCATCACGCCTGTCTCCGAAGGGTCAAGCAGAGGTGTACTAATGTTACCCACATTTGCCAGTATGTTTAGGTTCCATGTTCTAGGGGGCGAGCCTATTGCCATTAACCGGGCACAAATCCAGACTCCGAGCTGCTACTGAGAATTTCATAGAAAAACCCAATAACACTTTGCTCGACCTGGGGATAGAACCCAGGTCCTCTAGCGTAGCAGTCGCGCTTAGGACCACTAGACTAATGAGGCAGTCAATAATAGATGATACCTATAAATTTATTCTGACTTTAAAATTGTTTGTAGTAGTAGTGCCTGCTGTCATTTCTACATGTCAGCATGAATATGTATGTCTGCACGACCGGGGAAGTACTACTCTCCCACAGAATATCGACGTCAAGCAGCGGAATACATACTGTTGCGTTTTGTACGGTGAGTGTGGAGCGTCGGAGGTCATCAGTTCCCTTCCTTTTCCTCTTCTCCTTCCCCTCTCTTTTACATTAATAGGCTCGGCAACGCATCTGCAACTCCTTTGGTATTGTAGATATCCATGGGTGACGTTGACTACTTAACATCAGGTAGCTCGTTTTCCGAGTTATTCTATGAAAAAAAAATGAAAGTCGAATCTATTTTTCTGTTTAGAACGAAGGTGTTGAACGCGGCTTGCGAGAGTTGCCTGGTGGAAATTGTCAGGTAACGAAAAAGCGTTACGTTCGGATATTATCGTTAAGCACTGGCCGCCATATTTGCTTTAAACGTTTTTTTTTTGCTGATCATGAAATAATTTCTACTTTTCTTTTAGATATTACGTGACTAGCTTGTGTTCTACAATCAACGAAAATTAAATAAATCATATAGTATACACACAAAATGTAAATACGGTCGCAATAAAGAGAACTTTATTTTTTGAAGTTGTTATACGATGTAGCAATTTTAACGGGATGGTCACCAACAATAGGAGATGTTGCAAAGTACTGCATTCAAATCGGTTTTCACTTGGGCGAACCGACAATGGTGGTTACGCTCTATGACCAAGACCTTAGAGGTACCTACCTATAGACATATGGCGCAATTTTATTTACCATAAATTTGTAATGCGGTACGAAGCGCTAGTAGCCTAATGGCTAGGCGTCGGACATGCAACCATGTGTTACCGGTTCGAAAGTCACCCATTGCACTACCGCCGTGAACCCACTCGTAACACAAGTATTTAGCTTAGCACGAGAGATAACAGTAATACTAGTAATGAGCTAGTATACTTCTTATAAAAAAAATAGTAAGGTATTTTATTTTTCGTGGAAAGATATTAACTTAATAGTTGTACTAGTGCGCAAGAGTATTGCCCTTAAATGAACACAATTTTTCACATTTTGCATCTATTGTCACAGACTGCCTCATTAGTCTAGTGGTCCTAAGCGCGACTGCTAAGCTAGAGGTCCTGGGTTCGATCCCCAGGTCGAGCAAAGTGTTATTGGGTTTTTCTATGAAATTCCCAGTAGCAGCTCGGAGTCTGGATTTGTGCCCGGTTAATGGCAATAGGCTCGCCCCCTATTACATGGGACCTAAACATACCGGCGAAATGTGGGTTTACTAGAGTACACCTCTGCCTTACCCTTCGGGGAATACAGGCGTGATGGTATGTTCCATCTCAAAAATGCAAAAGTGGTTTCGGCCTGTGGGACAATATACTTATATCGACAGCATAGGTTTTTATATACCATACGTTGGATTGCTTTGACTTTTCTGAGTAAGGTAGGTATACAATCCTATTTCACGTCGATATATTTATTTATTTATTTTGAGTTACCAACATCTGTTTACACAATAGCATTACGAATAAGGAACTTATAATGTAGGTGGGGAGACCCTTTTTTGGTGCTCTTAACCAGGCCATTTTTGAGAACGTCCGCAATTTCTTTTTGTTTTCATTCATGATAGGCCTACGCTTGACCGCTAGTTCACCTGATGTTAAGCGATACTGCGATCTACGATGGAGCGCTTGCCTAGGAGAAACCGATTCACTCCTGATTTAAAGACACCCAGATTATAACCATCAGGGAAGACCCATGATATTGGTGATAAATGTGACTTGAAGCGCTTAGTTCGGGTTTTTTGATGTGCACCGTAAAACGATGTCGTTGATTGTGATACATTCATACTCGCATCAAACTCTTTGGGGAAAACCTACTTAATGCACTGAAGCTTTGAGTCCCTAAGTACCTACTACACCTGCTAGTGTTCCCAGCATAATGTGTCCTGTTATAACCTACGATCGATACTATGGCAGAAAAAAGTCGCAAGTTCTATGCCTTGGATGCGTGTGGGTTTTTATGAAAGCTATAGCTATCGGCAAACGAGCAGGCGAGCCAACTGATGGTAAGTAGTCATCGCCGCCCATAATGGACATCGGCAATACCAAAGGAGCTGCAGATGCGTTACCGAGTCTTTTTAAGGAAATGGGAGAGGAAGAAGAAAAAGAAAGGGGACTGCGGGTAAAATTGAGCCTCCGGCGCTCCACATTCACCGTACGAATCGCAACAGTATGCATACTACTACTTGACATCGATATTTTGTGGGAAAGAGGAAGTACTACTGAAGTTGGTTAGGATTGCTTCTTTGATAGGTTTATTGCAGTTTTTTGCGAGTATAATTAAATACCTTTCGTTTGTTTATCAAGTCAGCAAACACATGTTGAAAGTGAAAATGGGTACAAAGTGTACTTCATGCAAATCCAGAATGAAAATGCATTATGGATTTATTGTTGTTTTTGGATATTTTTTCTGCAAAATGAGGTGTGGTGTAGCATTCTTCTCCAGCTTGTTGATTATCTATTAATCATTCTTTGGAAAATCAAATCATTCGCAGTCTATTCGATGAAAGCCCATGCATAGTGTGCATAATCGTATGGATATGACGATGTGGAAACTTCCAAATATTATAAAAACTTCTTGAACTGATATGAGCTTATTCAGCAAAACTGTTTAGAGATAATGAAAGCTCTTTACTTGTAATTGATTGTAGGCCATGCTGGTCCAAAATATACCGGTACTTATTACGTTTATTATAATGCAGTGTCTGTTATGGTGCGAGGGATAGTAGAACATGGCTGGTTAGACCAGGTACGCCTAACCAACTACCTATGGAAGAACTAAGACACCAGTATCACTTGTGTGTGGGGAACTTGTGGGTAGTACTTCCTCGGTCATGCAGACCCATATATGCTTGCATGTAGACTACTACTACTAAAAGACCACAACTACTAGCTCTGCACCAGAAAAAGCTGTCAACTATCTCGAGTGAAGGGAAGAAAGCCTCTTTAACGGGACCAAACAGGCTGAAAAAAAAAAGACAACTACAATTTCTTCGAATTTCAAAATGTCACATACGCGATCAATAGTTATCATTAGCGTTATAAGCGTGACCACCACATAATACATTATATACATATAAGTGCAGTATACACAGTTTACAAAATGTTAGTGCATGTGTGACGTCACCCAGGGGTGACACGGGACTTCAGGGTTCGCCCTAAGTGGGTCATGAACTATATAAAATGTAGGTTACTACGCCTCATTTCACTTGTACACAATAGAAGACACGGGACACGAATATAATTTTAGTAGTAGGTACGTGCGAGTCACAAGCAAAATTGTGTTGTATTTTTAAGGGTACAGGGTTTCTTTATCTTTTGACTTGACCATTTTACACTACTTCCGTAGAAAAAAGCTATATAATCGACTGCTCTTCTTACCATTGATGTAATAAAATCACGTACGAGAAAACTTTTTTTTTCAGCACATCTTGTTGTTTTTTAAGGTCGTAAGTGGGGCTGCTGTGCGAGAACTCTTTTTTTCAATTCCGAGGTTGAAAGAAATGTTTATTTGGCTCAAAGTTGGGATTGGAGAAAAAAAAGAGGGAGTTGATCTATTATAACACATTTTAGGATCATGGCAAAATAGAGGATTCGGCTAAAAATTGCAATTTATCTTTGTATCTGTTACAATAATCAGTTTTAATTATATTATAATTTTAAATTTTAGGAGTTAGTTGTGAATAAGTAATAGTTGATGTCACAATACTTACTGCCATGATCTAAAACTGAGTTATATAGATATAAGAACAATTTGCAAAAACGAAAAAAAATATTTGCGCCCAATGTGAATCGATCTGCATTAAGTATCTTAAGGGAGAAGAAAGGTTTGTTATTTTTCATTGAAAAACAATTGTCACAATATAACAATTTCTTTTCGATCTAAGAATAGAGTATGGAGCCACAAAATACCGGAAGTAAGTAATTCCCTCGTTTCTCGTGGCAGCACTGTGGTTAGCCCATAATGCCCATCTGCCAATCAGCCTGGGACATGAAGCGTGGCGATGGGAGCCGTATCTGATGGATGCACAAAAATGTTTTGATAATGCACTTTTTTTTTCAAATTTTTTGATAATGGTGATTTCTGTAAAGCTACGTTGTCTTGGAATGACATTGCATCCGATTATCTACAGGTCATTCTGGGACACTGGACGCATCAAGCTATACAAATCCGGTATAGGCTGGCCTTTAAGAGGGTACTCTATTGAGCCTTTCTCCATACAAACGCATTCTGCTGTTTTCTTCGTAGATAATGGCTCTAGAGCAATGATATTTTTCCAAAAAATCTAGATCTAATACTGCATAATGACTGCCTCATTAGTCTAGTGGTCCTAAGCGCGACTGCTACGCTAGAGGTCCTGGGTTCGATCCCCAGGTCGAGCAAAGTGTTATTGGGTTTTTCTATGAAATTCCCAGTAGCAGCTCGGAGTCTGGATTTGTGCCCGGTTAATGGCAATAGGCTCGCCCCCTATTACATGGGACCTAAACATACCGGCGAAATGTGGGTGTACATTAGTACACCTCTGCCTAACCCTTCGGGGAATACAGGCGTGAAAGTATGTATGTATCTAGATCTAATTCACAAGAAAATATGACAATTCAAAAACTCGAAAGCCCGTTTTTATCGTCATATTCAGGCGAATATCAGACAATTTTGAAAAGTTTTTAACATAAAATAAAATAATAGGAGCATAGACATGCTTTTCCTCTAAATTTTGATATATAAATTATTTAGATCAACCCCCTTTTTAAGAAGAAAACAGCAGAATACGAAACGTCTTTTGGTCTTTTTGTAGGTAAAATCATCCTAAGCTGCAGTTGTCCTTTTCGCACTGTTCAGGAAGAGAATGGAGGTGCAGCGCGACGGCAATAGTTTTCTCAAATACCTATTTTTCAAATTCCTTAGGACTAGAGTCCCCTCTTAATTTTACGGAAAAACTTTATTATGGAAGGTCAGTCGAAACGGGATTTGTAAAGCTTGATGTGTAGCCGTGTGTGTATACATTGCTTACTCTATTTAATTAATTACATTGGTTTTAAATGACTTTTTTTTCTTTAAAAAATACACCTTACACATTAGGGTACATGTTGTGTTGCAGATGAAATAATTGAGAAACTCACACATATTTGCATCTGTTACCCCGCGTATACACTGACGACAAAACATGTTGCAAACATCTCTCGAACTCTCAAAGAGTGAGTCGGATAGGTACTTACTTTGTTTTCAATAAAGCATTTATTTATTTGTAGCTGTTTACAACATTTTTTGTCGTCAGCTGACACCCGGGGTTAGGAATCGAACGCCATTGTGCAATCGAATTTCTTTCTATCCTACTTTATTTATACGATAATGTTACAATCCCTAGAGAAAATAATTTATTTTGAAACAGCATACGCCATACATTTATTAATTTAAATATATTTGAATTATTTTTAGAGACTATAAGTTCTTTAAATACTACTTCATTAAATAAGTATAGTGGCAAACGCAGTCACTGAGCGGAAGGTACTGGGTTGGATTTTAAAAGCGTAAAGATGTAAAAAACATTGTCATTTTATGTGGTTTCCCGTTTACGGTACATAAATCTTTTTCACTACGTTCGAAGTTAAGTAGCAAAAACAGTAAGTTCTAAATTGCTCATCCTTTGACATCGGCTGACTTCCTGCTATATAAAACAGCTGTTGAAAACAATCGCTGAAAAATAAACCAAAACTAATATCGATACGAAGCCACAAAATTCAGAATAACGGATGCGACAGATGGTAGCCGCGGTTTTCATGGCCGTACCGTGGTTGGGTCATAATGTTCTGTAATTTTTTGGTGCAGCAAGCGTGAATAGCGTGATAGAACTGTTTGTATTTTTTTTTAAATATACCATCACGCCTGTATTCCCCGAAGGGTTAGGCAGAGGTGTAGTAATGTACACCCACGTTCGCCGGTATGTTTAGGTCCCATGTAATATGGGGCGAACCTTTTGCAATTAACCGGGCACAAATCCAGACTCCAAGCTGCTACTGAGCTTTTCATAGACAAACTCAATAACACTGCTCGACTTTGGACTAGGACACTTTGGACTCGGGAATCGAACCCAGGACCTTTAGCGTAGCAGTCGCGTTTGGGACCACTAGACTGACGAGGCAGTTCTTTTTATTACTCTGTTATTAAATGAAGCGCGGTGATAGCCTAATGATATGACCATTAGACTGCCAAATCGAAGGTCTCGAGTTCGAATGTAAGACCTCTGACTTTTCAAAGACATGTGCGTATTAATAATTAATTAGCACGCGCTTAAACGGTGAAGGAAAACGTCGTGAGGAAACCTGCATGCCTGAGAGATTTTCTTGACGTAAAGTCTGCCAACCCGCAGTAGACGTAGGCGTAGTTCTGAGAGAGACCCGTGACCCAGCATTGGGAGAATGTAATGGGTTGATGAGGATGAAATTAATATATTCATTTTAAATTATTATTCTCCCTTTCGTGAATATGGATGCCATAATAACTCTTTTTTTAAATATACTTGCGTGGAGAAGAAATTTAAGAGGTATCATTTTTTTTCGGAGACAAGAACTAGGGTCTAATTAGCGAAGCATTATTATATTATCATTAGCAACTTTTTGGAGGAGAATTGGTTACAGACTGCCTCACTTCAAGTGTAACAACCTCTAGTATATTGTATAGAAAATAGGTCTAGTTTTGTTCCCAGTTCAGGCACGATTCAGGCAGATTTACGCATCTGCAACTCCTTTGGTATTGCAGATGTCCATGGGTGGCGATGACTACTTACCATCAGGTAGCTCGCCTGCTCGTTTGCCGAGTTATACCATAAAAAAGGCATTACCATTTGGTTTTTCCATAAAATATGAAAACGATTTTAAAATATAATATGTATTCCAGCTCAACTAACAATAACCACATAGTAAATATTTAAAAACCTGAATCAAAATCGGTCCATCCATTCAGGATATATGATGCCACAGACAGACATATAAATACACACTACAAACTCATAACACCTCTTTTATTCGTCGTTTCAACCATAAACTCGCTAACCAAAAACAACACAATAACAATAACGCATAGAGCTGCGCGTGAGTCGATCACAATTCACCAGGTCGTCGACCCCACTAATATGGCTAACGACGCATGAATGGGGTACTATGTATTTTAGTTGCGTTTTTTTATTTCCATCGGCTTTAAAGTTATGGTCGGTGGCGTGTGACTAATATAGGTTTTATGTACTAACGTATATTGTTGTACTCGTATGTCAATCTAAGGATTGAAGAATTTTAATACAATAGTATCTACGGTAGCTATGCTGGTATTGGCATCAACTTATTTCGTATAGAATCTACATTGAACATGATTTGAGTACCTAACTGCATTTTAACTGCTGGGTATTTTTTTTTCACTTATAAGTCTAGTAGTCCTAAGCGAGACTGCTATGGTCGTGGGTTCTTTACACCCTATGAAACGACACAATCACATTTGAGTAATGTCTACCATGACAGCATGAATGGGTCATACTACCCTCCCACAGAATATCGACGTCAAGTAGCACTATACATACTGTTATGTTTCGTACGGTGAGTGTGGAGCGCTGGAGGTCTAATTCCTCCCTCAGTCCCTTTCTTTCTCTTTTTCTCCTTCCCCTCCCTTTTCCTTGGCTCGGCAACGCACCTGTAACTCCTTTGGTAAAGCAGATGTCCATGGTCGGCGATGGCAGGTGTCTCGCCTGCTTGTTTGCTGACTAACCCGAAAAAAAACATCTTCTTGATAAAACAAGCCACGAAACGGATTTATTTTGCTCGAATTTATTTTTTCTTTACTCAAGGACAGTTCCAGTTATTTTATTTCAGAATGTATATTGCACGCACCATTTATTTTTATTGACCAGATTTTCTGGTATACCCAGTTTACAATCTCAGTGCGTAAACGTAGCGTCAAATATTAGCCTAAATTTTAAAAATACACTTAAAGCTTCCCATTTACTAGACGATGAGATGTTATGCGACTTTGTCGTCGTTGCATCGGCAGGGTAGGGGCACAAACAAAATTTTTATTTGCTATCGAATATCCATCGATCGTGTAACTATTCAGCCAATCTGAATAAAAACACAATTAGAACTTGTCGTCATTTCACTGACGATATAACCGAGAAAAGAAACAAACAACCAAAATTATATTGTGTGTATAATTTAGTTGCTTGATAAATGTATCAACCTTTTTGATCTACGTAGATAATTATTACGCTGAGCGACAAACCGCAATATAACTTCCAAACTCTCGATTCCAGTATCAGTTAACACCTAAATGGTACAAATACATAATTTAAATTCTTCTTAAAACAAGTTCTGCAAATTCGTAACTAGCTCTTGGGCTATTAAACGCAGACGATGTAAGTCGTCAAACTTTTCGTCGCTTCGTGAATGGAAGGCTTTATTTGCTTGTGTTCCCAAAAACCTGCTTTTCCAACATTTTCTTTGTAATCAGTGTCATTTCATGGTTCTTTACGCGTTCGCAGCTCAATGACCAATTTTACTTGAACATAAAATTAATTTTAGCTGTAACTGACTCGCATGAAATTGATCACTTGCAGATAAAATGACAATGAGGCAATTGATGAATACAATTAAAAAGTCAGTGTCATTGTTCATTTTGTTTATTTTTAATTAATTTGCTGGTTTCGTTGAAGATCATGCTTTTGTAAGTCCTCTCTTTTTCGGCAAAAAGCAATGATGTAGATTTTAAAACGTTTAAGTAGTTTTAGTTTAGTTAGTTTTAGTCGTTTATTTTCAAGAAGTTACTGATCCAAAAAGTTATGCCTTCGTTGTATGTAGGACAATTATTTTTATTCTTTAGAATACAATAAATCAAGTGCTAATGTCAATTTTAACAAAATTTTTTTGACCACTGTGCTGAATAGTTGCTTTATAATATGCTTCTTTCTTTTCATCTTATTTATTGTTTTCTTCATATGTTTCTAACTATAACCGTCACGTCGGTATTCCTCAAAGGGTTAGGCTGAAATGAATTTAATTCACACAATTCGCCGTATGTATAGCTTACATGGAATATGGGGCTAGCCGGGCCCAAACCCAATTACAAGTGAAAATTTTATAGAATAACCCAATAACTGAGGATAGAGCCGAGGAATTCTAGCATAGCTGTCACGTTCACGACATCCATGAGGCAGAATATCAAGAATATTATCAACTTACTGATACGTCATCAAGAATAAAGTTCTTATTACCTAATTATTGAGGTGATCTCTGTATATTTTCAATTGCGAGCGAACGGCATGCATAGCCTTGAGTGTTGCCGACGCCTATTAACCCATTTCCATTTCCCTCGTCTCTCAAAGTCTCAATGCACAGAAAATTATTATATTGTTTCTGCAAATTATTCAAGAAAGCACATAATATTAAGCACTTCAATTCAACGGACTTAGAAACTTGTTAAAGTTAAATTCTGTGATTACGAGCGCTCATTTTGAAGTTGTAAAGTTATACAGTGTACAATATTTTTGCAACGGTTTCTGGCAATGATACGTTTTAACATTTTGCTTTGTTTATTTTACTTTTTAATGAAAGAGAAAGTTTGTCCGCTATTTATAATTTCGCGCGAAATTGTAATTTAATTTCGCGCAAATTATGAAATAACTGAGATCATCTTATCTGTTACGGTTTGTATTGTGTTATGTTTTTGTCGTTATAGTTGTCACGATCGGCTATAGATATGATATTTTCGCTGAATCATCATATGATTATGATTAATATTGCTAAGGTATTACTGGTATTATTACTTCGGGTTCTGAATAGGAATCGATTTAGACGAATGTTGAATGTACTCTATTAATTCCGTAGCAATTTTCTACGTAGAATCATATTATGATTCACAGAGTGTTTTTTTAACCCCCCAAAGATGTTGATAAGTACCTCAGACAGTAAAATCGTATGTATTCCCAGCCGCAGGATTAGACAGGGGTGTAATGAATATCCACAGTTCGCTAGTATATTTAGGTCTTATGTAATAGGGGGTGAGTCTATTGTATTGTTATCCAAACACAGAACTTCTACCGAAAATTTTCGATAGTCGGTGGTGAAAACAAAAGATCCTACCAAATTAAAGCGACTTCCGAAATTGTTTTGGAGATAACATTATTATATTATGCTTTGAAGGCGGTTGTACATTTTTTGTTAAAACATAATTTATTTTTAATGTTAAATGATCGTAACTCAATACACTAATGTACCACACTCGTCTAACTAACGGTCTGGGAGATTTATTCTGGTTACAAGACAAGTTACACCTCCATCCAGTTTCTGGATCAAAATAAACATTGCTTATAAAAATAGGCATATGAAGTGTATTTTTAAACGTAAACGTGGTGACATTGAAGCTACATGTATTTTAGGACTTTTATTTATCTACATAACATAATATCATGCCTGTATTCTCCTATGGGTTCGGCAGAGGTGTACTTATGTACATCCCCATTTCGTTAGTATGTTTAGGTCCCATGTAATAGGGGGCGAGCCTATTGCCAAGCACAAATCCAGATTCCCCAGAGTTCATCCAGAGTCCCAATTAATGGCAATAGGCTCGCCCCTTCATGCGACTTTAAACATGTTGTGTATCATCTATGCAGGCCAGAAATGATCAATTTTATTTGTTAGCACTTAGCTCTTCCCTGCTCGTTCCGTGCTACCGTGCTTCCGTACTCTACATTTTCCGAGCACCACATAGAATTATATACTTTAACAGATGTGAATATTAAGTTATTTTAGTGAAGGAAAAATACGACCGCGGGCATGATTCGAACTTGCGTCTTCTGGTTAAGTGAGCCAAGTCAGCAAGTACGACATCGTACTTGCTGTAAAGCATGTCATGTCGGTTGAGAAGCAAATTTTCAACAGATGTCACTGACGTCGCCTGAAAGACGAAGTCATGAGTGAAGGCAAATTTCGACATGGCTGGTGGGAGTCGCGGTGGCTTAGCGGTCATAGCGTCTGGTGTACTTAACCAGAAGACGCAGGTTCGAATCCTGCCTGCGGTCGTATTTTTCCTTCACTAAAATAACTTAATAATCTTTGCATGGAACATGCCTAAAAAATACAAAAAGATATTTGTGACTATTTTAAAGTTATTGTTCTGATTACTACTGCCATAAATCCACAGTAGGTACCTATGTTGTAAATTCACAAATTGCTAAAAAAAAATGAAATTTTTGTGTAACAGACCAAACGAATGCCTTTACCTTAACACGTCCCAATACGACTAAACGCGAAATAAAAATAGCATAGTTTTTGCTAATGCCAATTTCGTCCGACCCGTTTGTTACAAAAACGCACAACGGAATACGACTCCTGCGCAGTTCCCATCAAACGGGTGTCTACCGGATAATGATCGATACTTGTCCGCGTTCTAAATAAAAACTGTAGGTAGGCACTTAACGGGTCTAGTCTCTTAGTTCTATATTGGCTTGTAGTAATAAATACATTTTGACATGAGTCAGCGACGTTTTTTCGTAAAGAATCGCGAATTTGTTATGCAAGATTCTAGGTAGTGTTACCAGAAATATTGTTCTAAACGTCGGGATTGGGACGACAGGATTAGAGAATTGAAGCGTGTTGAATCATCGATATTTAAAAGACAAATATAAATAAAATAATTATTATTCCGGAGACAACAGATATACTTATCCGGATTTGGGTATATGTAGCGGCGCACTGTGAATGTACATAAAAACACCTCTGCCTAACTCTTCAGCTATGCAGGCATGATGGTATGAATGTTCATAATATCACACCGGACTCGTTTACTTCATAAAATTCTCAGACCAAATTGGAATAAAATATGATGTAGTCGATTGAATTAAGTTATAAATCAGTGTATATAACCACATATGACTTTAATAGGTGTCTATGTAACGTATTTGGTTCAAACACTAAAGTTTAATGCTGCCTTTATATAGAATACTATTTATGCTCAATGGTACCGCATTCGTTCATTAAATTCGAATTCTAGAACGCCTCGTTCAATTTAAAAACAGGTACACATGGCTACATATCAAGCTATACTAATCCAGTTTAGACTGAACTCCCATTGTAAAGGTTTTCCGTACAATTCAAGACCCTCCTATACTGATTCTGTATAGCATGATGTGTAGCAGTGCGTACTATAAGAAGAAATAAGTAGTAACCTAGTTAAAGTTAGGTAGGTAGTAGTTAGATAATCATTTTGATAGGAGGCTCAGCCGTAAACGCGTTGATAATTTCACATTATGATAAGTTAGGTAATGAAATAAGAGCTTAAGAGCAGAAATTGCTCATAAATTAAGGGCCCAAATTGCAAGAAGGCCGTCCGACTAGATAATGGCTCCAGTATGAAGCGTGCGTACTTATTGGACTCATGCGACTTCGACATGCGACTTCGCCTTTTGAAGTGTGGTGCACCGTTCACCGGACCCCTTCATAGTCGTGGTGAATGTCACGAATCCTATAGCCATGACTATAGGGTAAAGAAAGCAAGAACTGCATAAAGTCGGCACGAGTCCGACAACGATCCATGAGGATTATCGTGCTATAAAGAGAGACGGGGGGGACAATGGCTGCTTTTGATGAATCATAATATGATTCATGGACACGGCTACACATCTTGATACATTGCCAGTATAGGCCATTTAATATAGCCATTTTAGCCGCTCTAGTTTTCCCCGAAGGGTTAGGCAAAGATGTATGTTTCTCCGGTATGTTTACGTCCCATGTAATAGGAGGCGAGCCTATTGCCATTAACCGCACAAATCCAGACTTGGAGCTGCTACTGAGAATTTCATAGAAAAACCCAATAACACTTTGCTCGACCGGGGGATTGAACCCAGGAACTCTAGCGTAGCAGTCGCGCTTAGGACCACTAGACTAAAAAGGCAGTCGGGTATGAATGTTTTTACTCTATAAGAAAGGTTTGAGAATAAACGTTCAGCCTTAGGGGCAATTTTTTCTTGGTTTTTCACAAATTATTCGACTATTACTCATTCTGGGTACCGTTGGCCGAATCTTCTATTTTATAATAACGATAACGAGTTTTAATACTCTATCGTGTCGTGAATGAGTTACTATTGATGTTGCTATTTTTACTGACGTGTTATAGGCGAAAACATGCGAAAACCAAAAAAAAAAATGGCGCCCAAGGTTGAAGGTTAAGCTATAATCCACAATCCTGGCCTAGTGCGGGTTGGCAGACTTACATACCTAGTAGCACATGATAGTATGTTCATTCACTGTTACATTAGTAATCGTCGCACGCGCCGCATACCGTCGACTTGTTGTCACTATCTGTCATCCGTCACCCATTGTCCAGCGCTTGGTGTCTGAGATCTGACCGGGATTATCTATGCATGTAAAAAGGAAACTCAAAGTTTGGTGAGTAACATTTTAGTAAACCCTGAATTCTTGTAACTATGCTTTGCGCATAGACCCATTCATGTAACTGCATCACCATCAGTATCTGTTACGTAACGATCCGTAACAATATATTTGCGTTCACGTAGAACGCGTCTTTAACTCTTCTTACCATATAATAAGTACATAGACAAACTTACTTTTTCCTTTCTTATTCAGAATCTATTAAAAGTCAGCCTTAGGCCCGGCGCCCACTATCGGCAGGTCAAGACTGTCGAGGCACACCTCGGCATTTCTAGAAAGTCTTCGGTAGCGTAAGGCTAAGAGGACGCTCTCGCCTAGTTTCGACAGTCTTCGGGACAACGAAGCCGCCGAAACGCCATTTGCTTGAAGAATGTCTGAGGACTCCTAGGCATCCTGGAGGATTCCTCGCCATACAGTGCCTTAAGAAACAATCTTACGTAGAATACAGCAACCTTTCAAAGCCATCTCCTGTCTGAAATAATAAAGCAATATATTTTTTTATCGCACCAGCGTTTTTAAAAATGTATTCTAATGTCTTCTAGTAACATCCATCGACACATCTATTGTCCCACTGCTTGAGACGGTCTTCTCTCAGAATTAGAGAGGTTAGGCAATCGACACATCTTCCTTACCTTTTTCACAAATAAAATGACGTCGGTTTAGTTCCAACCAGATAAGGATGAATATTTAATTCTTGGCCAATACTTACCGATATTCTACCAACCCAAAAATGATATATTAATTTATTAAATGATTATTTTGTGATAGGTGTTCGTATAAGTACCTGAAAACCAGCGCTGTGCTGCGCCAGCATTTTGCTGAGATAGAGGTAATTTTTAGCCTCTCGCAGGGTTGCTACATATTCAAAAAATATTTTGTGTGAAGCTGTGGGGGTCCAAAAAATTAAATTTTTCTTCCATTTTCTCTTATAACAAATAGCTTTAACGTGCTTTCTTGTGTGAATGGCTACCTAAAGATGGACTGCAGCAAGCGCCGCTTAACCATTTATATCGATTGATCAGTGTAGTTATTACTTATCATCAACCAGCTTTTGACTATAAGGTAGTCAATATAGTTTTTTTGCTCTGACACTTTTTACTCACACCTATTCACGTTCTTTCGTGACAACCTAATCACGGCTGACGTTTTTTTTTTTTCAAAAAAGAAACCTGGCGCTGTCGTCGGTTAGCTTTTTAGGTCTTTGTGAAGGATACAATACAGGATTTTACAGGATATTATTTGATGATAAGTTTATTAACTTCCTGTCCACAGAAAATTTTAAATCTTAAAAAAGACTGCCTGCTATAAATTTAGTTCGTAGCTTTAAAGATTGACAAATCGCCTTGAGAAAAAAGATAGTCAGTACCCTGCTTCATTCGGCTCGTCTTGGCGGAAGCACTGCCTTTTCCCCAGATATTTTCACTTAATTTTCATTACAATGTTATTAAACATGAACAAAACATTCTTTAATTTATAATTTCGGTAGGTATAAAGGCATTAAAAGTAATAGCTTGGGCATAAAAGGAAAAGGTATTAAGAGGGTACTCTATTGAGCGTTTCTCCACACAAACGCATTCTGCTGTTTTCTTCGTAGATAATAGCTCTAGAGCAATTATATTTTTCCAAAAAATCTAGTTCTAATTCATACGGGCCCCTATTATTTATTCTTTTCCAAAAAAAAAATTCACAAGGAAATACGACAATTCAAAAACTCGAAAAAAAGGCCGTTTTTACCGTCATGTTCAGGCGACTTTCAGACAATTTTGAAAAGTTTTTAACAAAAAATAAAATAATAGAAGCATAGACATGCTTTTCCTCTAAATTTTGATATATAAATTGTTTAGATCAATCCACTTTTGAAGAAGAAAACAGCAGTATACGAAACGTCTTTTGGTCAAGGTTTTTGTAGGTAAAATCATCCTAAGCTGCAGTTGTCCTTTTCGCACTGTACAGGAAGAGAATGGAGGTGCAGCGCGACGGCAATAGTTTCTTCAAATACCTATTTTTCAAATTCCTTAGGACTAGAGTCCCCTCTTAAAATGCTTTGGAAAATAACAGAGATAGCTGATGACTACGAAGTTTATTACTGATGCTTACGTAACATTGTAAATTTTCACACAGTCCAAGATCTGTTGTAACAACAACAGCTGTTCATCATCATCGTGTAGCATCGGCAAAAGGCAGCAACCTGCAATGAGGAATTGGCCAGATATGGACAATCATATATCGATACCCATTAAAATGATTTTCTGATCCAACGAAGTACTAATTAACAGGAAAGATTGTAAATTAATCAAATTGGTTTGGCCAGCGGCGCGGCAACACTAGCAGATCACGCGAATTTTTTGGCGCAGGTATAGTCTATTGAATGAGCCAGGGGTCTAAAATAAATACATTTTTGATGTAGACAGTCATAGCAGTTACAATATCAAAAAGAACTGTAATAAGTAATTCAATTCAATTATGAGTTCCTTTCAGAGAACTTGGTGTTCTTTTATCATTTAGAAATTCTTTGATATCGTAGTCTTTTAATTCTAAGAACTGTTTTTGTTCCTTCGATACATTTGTCAGCTTATTGTATATTGCCATGCGGAAAACGCTGATGATTTAAGTGGTCGGAGAACATATCAATTTCATTCCTTACTGGTATATACCCACTGTCCCAAATATGTCACTTGAAATGTATCTATTTACTTTTTACTAAGTACTATAAAGTATGAAGACACCAAAAAACGTTGACAGTAAAGTTGTCAACCTTGTGTTTTTTTTTCAGGTAAGGCGTTCTGCAAACGGTACTGAGTTGCGGCAGGTATTTTTTTAAGTTATTTTTTTTTGCACGTAGACAAAAAGTCTGTAAAAAGTTTAGTGTAATAAATTAGGTGATAGACGAGATAGTGAAGTTAGTTTTGTGAATAATGAGGTGACGACTGACAGGGATCAGTACATCCACTCATTGTTCCATTCTTAGTCTGTCAATTTATTCTGGGTCAAATTTGGACCAGTATGGCTAAAATTGTCACCTTTGTTGACTCACGAAATGATTTGCAGACACATGCATGAAAAACGTGCTATAGACTCCAGTATAATCTGATCTCTCATTAGATAGGTCTTTCGTTCATTGAGGGCTCAGCTAGGATATAATGTCCGTCAATAATTTATTGTTTCATGAAAAGTGGCTATTTAGGCTACTAAATAGCCACTGGGGGCTACCCCAGGGCAGGAGGATGCTGATGACTGGGGTTAGTCTAGTATGGATTTGCATCTTGTGAGCAGCATCAGATATTTATCCTCCTAGCCTGACATACCATCACGCCTATATTCCCCAAAGGGTTAGGCAGAGGTGCACTAATGTATACCCATACTTCGCCGGTATGTTTGGATCCCATGTAATAAGGGCCGAGCCTATTGCCATTAACCCGGCACAAATCCAGACTCCGAGCTGCTATTGAAAATTTCATAGAAAAACCCTAGAAATCACACTTTGCTCGACCTGGGGATCATACTCAGGTCAGGACCTCTAGCATAGCAGTCGCGTTTAGGACTACTAGACTAATATTGCAGTCAGCAAGCTATATTTATGGTCAATTCCAGCATTTCCCAAACTGTGGGTCCACCGATAGGTCGCGTGCGAACATTGAGTGGGACCTGAAATGCAAGGCAATATATCGACCGCAATCGACCGAGACAACAGTCATAAAGGAATCTGGGCATTACCAATATGTTTGCCCTCTTTTTTTAAGTCAGACAAGCTGTGGGTCCCAAGATTGGAAAATTTTGTTAGATGTGTCACAGCCCGGTCAAAATTGGGAACCACTGTTTTTTTCATTTATGGTTTACTAAAAGTATTAGGTACAATGGAACATCGGTATCGTTCATTACAATATTAACTGATCATATTATAGTAGTAACCCAAAAGTTAAGTAAATTATACTTTATTACAAGTTTCCGTTTCATTATACCTAAATACTTGAAGTATGTTTCGCAAATAGAAATCGTCTCATTACAAGAAATGTCACTGTTCTATTAGTAGGTAAAGCACTAAAATTCAATAGTTGCCTAGACTTCAACGTAAACATAACGTTGTAATATTTAAGGTGACTCCACTAAGTGCTGCGAAGGTGACATCGATATTATTGTTTCCCAACACTAGTTGCCTAGCAACGTGTCGCTATGTGTGTGCAAGGACGTGATTGTAGGCGAGCCACAGTGCAGATAGTGCAGTAGGTCAATTTAACATAACATACACTAACATACCATCACGCCTGTATTCCCCGAAGGGTTAGGCAGAGGTGTACTAATGTACAGCCACATTTCGCCGGTATGTTTAGGTCCCATGTAATAGGGGGCGAGCCTATTGCCATTAACCGGGCACAAATCCAGACTCCGAGCTGCTACTGGGAATTTCATAGAAAAACCCAATAACACTGCTCGACCCGGGGATCGAACCCAGGACCTCTAGCGTAGCAGTCGCGCTTAGGACCAGTAGACTAATGAGGCAGGCAGTCAATTTAAATTAACTATAATTATTGTGATATATGACTACGATAGTGTAGTATAGCTTAGTGTAGTGTCTTGCTGGCATGTCTACGTGCCAGAATGAATGGGTCGGCACGACCGGGTAAGTACTACCCTCCCACAGAATATCGACGACGTCAAGTAGCAGTATGCATACTGTTGTGTTTCGTATGGTGAGTGTGGAGCGCCGGAGGCCTAACTCCTCCCTCAGTCCCCTTCCTTCTCCTTTTTCGTTCCCCTCCCTTTTCCTTTACTAGGTTGCATTCGATAATGCAAATATAAAATCAACACTATTTGTAATGTCACTTTGGCTAAAAATGTTTTAGAGAATGACGTAAATTTCAAATACAAACAGATTTAAATCTCTGTTTCTATTTCACTGTGCTCACTACCGTCGTCGTGTGAATTAGTTTTGGTAAAAAAACGTTGTAGCCAAATGGAATTGATGATTTTCTTCAATGGCTTTTTTGTACGTAGTCAAAGGCTGCCAAAAACGGCGAACGCTTTTAGAATTTCAAATGGCTTTCGCCTAAATAGTTGTATATTTAGACAATTCTCATTCTTTTGTTGAAGTTAATGGTCTTTACAAAAATGTGAATCAGCCGTGGTATGTTTGTTGTTATAACGTTTGTTAATGCTTGTCCCATGTAATAGGGAGCGAGCCTATTGCCATTAACCGGGCACAAATCCGGACTCCGAGATGCTACTGAGAATTTCATAGAAAAACTCAATAACACTGCTCGACCTGGGGATCGACCAAGGACCTCTAGCATACCGGTCGTGCTTAGGACCACTAAACTAATAAGGCAGTCAATTCCACACTTATTTAGAAGTAATTTCATGTGAGTCATACAAAACTCACTACCACCTAATTAAAGTCATACAACTATGACCTTGTCGAGTCTATTCAACATACAAACAATTGAACGGCCGGACTATGGGAATAAAGCGTCATTTGTCATCCACACAATACCCCATTGGACTTGGAGGTAGTTGCAACATGAATATTCAACGGGAAATACCGGCGTAACTTCACGCTCTTTATGGTGGGAGGTGGGCAGAATTCCAAACTTCGGGCCCACTAATCTCTTTTTAACAGGAGTACTTGCTGACTTTTGGCTGCTAAAATTGCTACATCCAGTGCTTCCTCTCTTCATAAACCCGTAAAAGTTAATATGAAGGATTTTATTAGGTGCCTCATTAGTCTAGTGATCCAAAGCGCGACTGCTATGCTACAGGTCTTGGGTTCGATTCCCAGGTCGAGCAAAGTGTTATCGATCATAGTAACTTATAGGTACTTATATGTTAGGAAGGTAGGTATGTTTAGGTCCCATGTAGTGATTGCGAGCTTATTGCCATTAACCAGGCAAATATAAAAATAAGAATTTCTTATTTATTTATTTATTTATTTATTTATTTGATATAGGAAAACCAACAGCTATACAATCCAATTGAACAATTAGTTTAAGTAACATTAAGCCAATTACAGGTTTCCACGAATAATGATAGAATAAGTTTCTAGAAATCTTAACGAACACTAATAAGCACGAAACACAAAGCGATCAATAGAGTTAACAATAATGTTTTACAATATAATATCTTAAAAAAAAAATATGAGCTAAAATTACTGGAAAAAGTCCTGATTAAGTCGATTACGTACCATAACGCTATTAGTAGTGAATGGGTCAAATGAAAACTCCTTACATAATTTATTAAAGCTTTTGCTCGCGCGCACCATAAATGAATTTTGCCTATAGTTTGATGAGGAAGCGGGAATAGAAATAGGCGGGTTGAATCTAATAGATCTCTGAGGTACACTAAAATCTAATTTACGCAGGATTTCCGGACAATCAATCTCATTCGACAGTATGTTTACTAGAAATGCACAGTCAGCTATTCGACGTCGATTTATAAGTGGCTGTAAGTGAAATTTCTTGCACAGATTTATGTAATCTCCAGAATGATAAGGTATTCGTAAACGAAAACATAGAAAGCGAATAAACCTTTTTTGAATATACTCAATGCGATCTATGTATTTCAAATAGCAGGGGTTCCAAATTTGTGACGCATATTCAAGGTGACTTCTGACAAACGAACAATATAAAATTTTTAGTGTTTTAGCTTTTTTAAAGCACCCTGCTAGTCGCATTACAAACCCTAAAGATTTAGAGGCCTTAGCCACGATTTGTTCAATGTGCACATCAAATAACAGTTTGGAATCGTGATACACCCCTAAGTCCCGTACTCCATCGCATCTTGATAATGGTTGCCCCTTCAGTTTGTACCTTGTCGGGAGTGGTTGACGCTTTCTGCTAAAAGAGATAAATGAACATTTTATCGGATTTAAGTCCAATTTATTAGTCTCACAATATTCATCCAACCGGGCCAGGTCAGACTGAAGGGCTTCCATGTCATAAATTGACGATATAGAAGAATATATCTTCATATCATCGGCAAAACAAAGTAAGTTAGAATTATGGAAGCATGAATCAATGTCGTTTACATAAATAATAAAGAGAAGGGGACCCAACAAGGAACCTTGAGGAACGCCACTGGGGACCGAAACCCAACTAGAAATGTAATTGTTGATTGCGACAGCTTGAGACCTGTTATCTAAATAGGAAAAAAACCAGCGAAGTAGGTCACCTCTTATGCCATTGTTGTAAAGCTTCATCTTCAGGATGTTATGGTCAATTCTGTCAAAGGCTTTACTATAGTCAGTGTAAATGACATCGACCTGAGACCCATTATCCATTCTGTCTGTAAGGAAATCATTCAACAAAGTCAAGTTAGTGGTTATAGAACGGCCCTTAAGAAAGCCATGTTGCGCAGGACTGAAAGATTGACTGAGACTTTAAACCCAATACCCACTTTGCTCCACCACGATATCGTACCCAGAACCTCTAGCTTAGCAGTCGCACTAAGGACCAGTAAAGAAGCAGTCTGCAGGGCTTTAGATAAATTAAAGATAAATAGTATATTTTTCATCAGCATAGTAATTTCCATCCCTAAAAAGGCAATAGAAAATGGAAAAGTATTTGCATAAACTTAAATACCTTCTAAGCAATTAAATTTGTACGGTGCAAAATCTCCATAAGCTTTAGCAATTCTCTTAAATAATAGTTCCTCACACGTATTTTCACTTTTGATTTCTTAGTACCATTAATTAGCAGGCGTTATGTTTGCAGACAACTCAATGGTAGCCATTAGACAGGAGACAGTAATGGGAATGGTTTGTTTTCCAACCTTTGTTGTATTCTCAACTTTGTTTTATATAATTTATCTTCGTTTGGTATGTTTGTGCCGTTACTTATTATTTCGTCCTCAAACTTGACAATAAGTCTACAATAGGGTAGATGACTGGTATTGAATTTATTGATAATAACCTATTGTAAAATAATATTAACTATAAGACGTAAGTACGCACGGCTACACATCAAGCTGTATAAATCCAGTATCGACTGATCTCGCATTGTTAATGCTTTCCACAGAGTGCGAGGCCAGCCTATACTGGATTTGTATAGCTTGATGTGTAGCCGTGTGTACCTATACTGAAAAAAAAAACTAAATCTAATTTATTTTTTATTTTATAAACGTACACTTCGGCAAATGCCATTTCTTACAGGCAACCAAGGTTACATCAACCATCTGCCACTTTAACTCATTTTCTGGGCAATACTTATTGATATCCTATATATTAACTGTTTGTTAGGCTTTTTGCACTTCGAACTATCACTAAATATTGTCATTAGTCATCGTATGACAACCGGGACTGACTGTTTTTTTTAAAGACCAGTAGTTGGACAATAAATGGATATAATAAAATATCATACTACAACAACACCATTATAGCGTTACAGCATATACTATTGTATCTATAATAGTTTGTAATGTATAATATCTATTAGCAAACGGTGTCAAAGTAATTTTAATTACATACTCTATTCGACATATTTCCCACAACAAAAATAATTTAATCAACAAGACAGCAGATTTGTATGAACGTTCATTGTTAAAATGTTGGTGTATCTAATTATAGCTTCGTATATTGTTACTAATTATTCGGATTGTATCTACATATGTGTTCGCACCTTTACGTGAAAGGTACGTGGGAACAATGTATTGTTGTATCTATGTGCACAATGTTTTAGCATATTCATCTACGAAAATGGGTGGTTAGGATTTCAGTAAGTCATTGGTCCTGAGTCACAAGAAATGAATGTTTGATTCTGATTGTGCATTACTTAACTTATTTTCGGTGGCAGCACATCAGGTTACCACAAATTGTCAAATTTTCTCAGTTGATTTTGAACTTTATCTTCAATAATTTAAGGTTTTAAATCATTTGGAGAAATTTGACAGTTTTGTATACCTTGACCTGCTGGCGACTGTACTTTTAATTTGTAAGAAAACCAAGTACCAGTAACAATAGTTAAATAAAATTTGTCAGTCTGCCAATGGGTTAAACAGATACTGGTTTCTAACACTTACGCGAATATCAGACATTGAAATAAAACTACTTTTTACGGATTTTATCGCGTTATATTGATATTTTTAAATTCCCGACGTTTCCGAAACGTCGGGAATTTAAAAATATCAATATAACGCGATAAAATCCGTAAAAAGTAGTTTTATTTCAAGGGTTAAACAGATGTCATTAATTTTACATTCAATTTTTTTTGGTAATTTCCAAAAAAAATCGTCATACATTTGTAGATATCTAGTATTATAATATTTATACGTCAGTAAAACCTTATCGAAATTCACATTTACAAACTTTGCCCGAGTAATTTTAACATTGTACCCAAAATAGTACCATGCGGCATTCCATACAATTGTAATGCTAGTTCCAGAAACAAAGACGCTATTGCACGCGAAATACAATGAGTCATCTTTTTCAATACTATATCTTTCCCTTTCATCGGCATGAAAACACAATTATAACGCAAACTATCACTAAATCACACATAATTACATCAAGAGCACGATCAAACGCAATAGTTAACGTTTCCCGATGAAAGAACATATTTTACTCTATCACGAATATGGTTACTTCATATTGTATCAGCGTGGCGTGCTGACATGGCTTGCAATTAACTGGATACTTATTACACCGAAGCGTATAAAATCATGTTTATTTTATCTAGTTCATGGTAAATTTTTGTAACATTGACTATTGATTCTAGATTGATTGCTTCATTGGTCTATTGTTTCATTCCATTTCCAGGTCATGATAAGTTTTAATGTTTATGTATTTGGTTTTCTACGAAATGCTCAGTAGTCGTTTGGAGTTAGGATTTGTGCTTGGAGTATGGGATATAATATAAGCATGAAACCTGTATGACGTGAAGCATTAAGCCTCTGCTTACAATAATAGAAAATAAAGTCTTTAACTTATTCAAATATTTTTACTGCATAATGTCATCATCATCATCATCATATCATCTTATTGCCGTCCACTGCTGAACGTAGGCATAATGTATTCAGTGTAAAATCATAATAAATTGTAAACCAGAGCTACGCCAAAGCAACGTAATCTAAACTATTTATAACTGCTCTTTCTTATTTCATCCCAAATTATAACGAGGATAATAGACTATGCCTACAACTTATACCAAAAAAAGTCTTTTTTCTATGTGATTAATATTCAAAACACAAGCCTTTCGTTCACATCTGAATACCATGTTTGATGTTATATTCGTGTTAAATATTAAATAGCCATTTAGATTACGCAACACACATTTAGACACGTCGCAAAACTATACTTTGGTGTACAATAATGCCATTTTTGGCACAACGGGTAGGTTGGATTTTATGTTGGTTAGATTGGTTACAACCTTAAAAGAAAATATTTCTGAATTCATCTATATATTTTCTATCTCATGTTATATTTCTGAGATCAGCGCACATGGTTGGTCTAAGATACAAAGTTTATTTGAAGTTGGCGTTTTTTTTTTCTATAAAGTTCATTTTGCAAGCGCATTCTTTGTTACCTATTGTTACCTATCCTTTGTGACTGCCTCGTTGGTCTAGTGGTCCCAATCGCGACTGCTACGCTAGAGGTCTTGGGTTCGATCCCCAGGTCGAGCAAAGTGTTATTGAGTCTTTCTATGAAATTCTCAGTAGCAGCTCGGAGTCTGGATTTGTGCCCGGTGAATGGCAATAGGCTCGCCCCCTATTACATGGGACCCAAACATACGAAGGCGAAGTGTGGGTGTACATTAAGTGCACGTGATGGTATGAATGAATGAATTCTTTGTTACTTATAAGCTTTTTTATGAGTAGCAGTATATCTTCATCTAATATGAATATTCTTTGTTATTAATTTGCTAAACTTTTCATTAATTATATTTCCTTTGCGTTCGTTTCGGTGTGAGCAGCAGCCTTACATTTCATAGTTCACATTACAGTATGTTCGTACAATTACAATGTTCAGTGTGATGTCCGCTGCGCTCGCGCAACCACACGAAGCTTATATTCAAATGATTTGTGGCTTAGAAAGCCGTATTTTGACGTTATTTTTGCTTAATAAATACCACTGCCTGTCTAGCGTTTAACGTTCAACCGAAGGTGATTACTGGCCATAAATTATCGTTTTAACCGATCTTAAAAAGAAGGAGGTTCTATGTTCGGCTGTATGTATATTTCAACGATCGGTAAACTCCGTAATTAATTGACCGACTTTAAAAGTTCTTTATTTGTTTAAAAGGGTAAACTTGCGCGGTTACATTTAAATTGGGTGAATAACATCGTCAAAATAAGTAAAGCCCTGTACTTGAAACTTCACACCTCTAAAAAAAATATTTTTAAACAACAAAAAGCAAACAAAAAAATTACAATAATATTTATGTAGGTAATGTCCTCAATAGTTTAGGACAACAATGTTTTAGACATAACATTATTTTTATTATTATTTGAAGGCAAAAAATAACATTATGTTTTAAGTCATACCACCGTTCACACATGTAAGTGATAGATGGGTGAACCGCACGCGCATTGATGTGCGGTAGAGCGTACGAGCTTACGTCATCGGTGACGACGCGCGACGCGTCTGCGCGTTTGCGCTTTGAGCATGAAAGCGATAATGATGGCGGAATTAATATGAGCATTCAATGATTCTAGTAGATCTTAGTATAATAGTTTTAAAATGTCTTATTTTGTAACGATATAATAATGTGGAACATTATTTCTTTATCGACTACCTCATTAGTCTCGTAGACCCAAATGCGACTGCTACGCTAGAGGTCTTGGGCTCGATTCTCAGGTCGAGCAGTCTAATTGGGATTTTCTATGAAATGCTCAGTAGCAGCTCGGAGTCTGGATTTGTGCCCAGATAATGGCAATAGGCTCGCCTCCTATTACATGGGACCTAAACATACTAGCGAATTGTGTCTGTACATTAAGAGCACCTCTGTCACTGTCAAACCCAAGACCTCCTGCGTAGCAGTCGGGCTTATTACCACCAGCTAGATTAATAGGCTCGCCCTTTATTACATGGGACCTAAACATAACGGTAAACCGAGGATGTAGAGTTGTACTAATGAACACCTAGAGGGCGAATATTTAACTATTCACAGAGAACTAATTACATTGGTACACCTCTACCTAACACTGTGGGGAATACAGGCGTGATAGTATGTTTTTTTAAAGATGACTTGCAATGTGGGTCGCACATTACTAGTATACTTGTTAACCCCTCGTGCTAAGCTAAATGCTTGTGTTACGAGCGGGTTCACGTCGGTAGTGCAATGGGTGGGTTTCGAACCGGTAACCACATGATCGCAAGTCCGACGCCCTAGCTATTAGGCTACTGCCGCTTAAATTATGTTATGTTAGGACCACTAAACTTTTGAGGTTTGACCAATGATCCACTTACTAAAATTAACATACATACACTCACGCCTTTTTCCCACAGGGGTAGGCAGAAACTATGGACTGCCACTTCCTACGACTCTTGCATATCTCTTTCGCTTCTTCCACATTCATACATCTTTTCATACACACGCGCCGGTTGCGAGTACTACGCACCTGACCTTTTTGGAGAACCTCGCCGATAAGATCGGTGTACGTCCTTCTAGGGCGACCTCTCCCGACGCTGCCACTAACATTCGCCTTATTAATTCCATTCGTTAATCGTCTTTCATTCATTCTCTTGACATGCCCAAACCATCTTAGCATATTCCTAAAATTAACTTCTAAAAATAAACATAACATCACATAAACAAATTACAAAGTAATAAAATAACCCAATAAATTTAATACCATTAAGTGCCTCTTTATATTCTGAGTCCGATTTTCAAAAACCTCGGTTACCGAGAAGGTCCTTGATCAGGCAACCATGGGAACGTGGGATATGGTTTTAATATTCATATATTCATACTGTTACGATGAATTGGTGTGGGCAGCGGAGAAGGGAACGGGATGTCGAGATTTTGCGCGTGATAGGAGTATGACTAGGCTAGGCTTCATTATTAGGCGAAACACTAGTAAATTTGTAGACAATGTAATTTTTATCGTGAGATCTTTCACATCGATATCTAATTGGTGCTGCAAAATGTTAAAAAGTATAGTTTAAAAAATAAAATCACATTTAAAAAGATAAATCTACATAACATACTATTACGCCTGTATTTCGTGAAAAGTTAGGCAGAGGTGTCCGAGCTACTACTAAGAATTTCATTGAAAAATCTAATAACACTGCCCGACAAGGAAAGAGGTTTTGGGTTCGATTACGACGAAAATTCCAATAACATTGCTAGGTTATTGAAATTTTCTATGAAATTCTCAGTAGCAGCGCGGAGTGTAGATTTGTACTCGCTTGATGGCAATAGGCTCACCCACTAATACATAGGACCTAAACATACAGTTGAACTGTTGTTGTACATTGATACACCTTCACCTAACGCTAAGGGGAATACAAGCGTTATGGTATGGTACGTTATGTAAAATAACGAATCTCCGCCGTTGTTTGCAGTCGGTTTATTATGAACAATGTTTTTTATATAGGCGATCAAATTCAACTTACAAAAAACAAAAGCCTGCCATCAAATACCCATAAAACAATATTTACTACACAAATAACTACAATCAGGTAACTAACTAATGCACGATGCCAATCACGCAGTAATTGTCGTTGTTAATATTCAACACTGTTTACCCAAAGGTCACTGGTACCGATCAATATACTTAATGGGCCTGAAATAGAACGAATATCACACAGTTAAGCTTTATTAGCCGACCGAAAAAAAGGCGGGGTTGTGTTATTGCCCTGTATGTTCGTATCTGTATAACTGTTTCCGAGGTTTGATGTCAGTCGCGTTGTGTGGACTGTGTGTGTCGTATCTGGTTAGATTGGAAGTCGAACCTATGATAGTTAAGGAAAGGTTAAGATCATATACTAGAATTACCTACATAATTAATCTCGGAAAAATAAATAAAAATGTTTCAGGTATGTTACTGAAACATGTTTCGAAACATGTTGCGGAACATGCTTTGCGATATGTGCTCTAGTCGGGACGATGCTTGAAAAATCAATTGTGGAAACATTGTTCTGCTTATATTAGGTTACCAACCTAATACTCGTTCTTAATGCAAGTATAATGAGTTCAAAGCAAACATACATTAGGCGGTTTACTACAAAATTCAATAGAAAAGAAGCCTTTGATTGAATCCAATACTAGAGCTAAGTTCGTGCTCAGAATTTTAAACAAATATAATTTCTATATTACAGTACTTTGGGTCCTTTTCTGTGCAAATACATTAGTGCAATGACCTCTATAATTATGACTCTAACCTCGGATGATCTCGAGTTCGAATCTAAGGCAGTCCTTAGCACAATGAAATTGTATGCGTTTTAATAAATAATAATCATTTGCTGAAACGCCGAAGGTAAGTCGAACGGAAACTTTTCTTATCGTACGGAAAATGCTCATGGATCGTCTTGGGAGCCAGCAGGGTATGTCGGAAAATCCGTACTAAAAACTATTTACAAAATCATTATAAACACAAAGTAACAAATACTTAAGTAGAAGAAAATACACAACATTCGTTTTCATCATTGAGGTGTTAAGTTCTATATTCATTAAGCGACAAAAATGTTCTGCGACACGTCCCGCCTGTGGCCTGAAACCTGCAACATTCACCCGTCTAAAGTATAGATGGAGATATGATTTTCTTGTGGATATCATGGAAACTGGCACTGAAGTCGCCATTGTTTGAAAAAAAAGGAAACAAAATTGTTATATTGTTGTTTAATTTACTGTTAATTACGGCGTGTCTCGCCTTAGGCGCCAAATATGTTTTTGTTTTTAATTAGATATTGAAGGCGAATGAATCTTATTGCCTTTAAAGTGTAACAATAACAGGGGGGTGGTCTGCAATCTACATTTATCACTAGTTGTGGCGCTTACTCTACATATCGTTAAGTAATCTATTTACAATATTTTTAAATTAACTCAATGGTTTTAACGCATTTCCTTGATTTTACGATGCGTTGCGTTCGCTGTCAGCGTCGTAAGCGCAATTTTCACAAGACAGTAAATTCTTATTGCAAATGAAAACGACAGCTTTTGCATTTCCTCACGTTGTATTTTATTGCTACTAGCAACGAAAGGTTTATTTATGTAATATAGATTTTGTATATAATGTTTATTTGTCTAGGACCTTCTTTACCTAAATATATATTTTGAAATTGCGTCATTAGTCTAGTGGTCCTGGTTTCGATTCCTAGGGCGAGCAGTTCTATTGGGTTTTTTAATGACATTTTCAATAGCAGTATGGATTTGTGCCCGACTAATGGCAATAGGCTCGCCCTTTTTACACGGGACCTAAACATACCGGCGACTACTAAACTCGCTAGTTACCAAATTACCCAGATGCATACCTAAAATATCAACTATTAGTGAGAAACTGAGAAATCACTATAATTCTAATTACTGTAATATACACTACCACCTACCAAACTAAATACTACTTATTTTTTCTAAACTAGGTATAGGTAGAATTTATAGATTTAAAATTGTTTAAAATTTAAGATTGAAGCGACGGTAGCCTAATGGCTAGGGCGTCGGACTTGCGATCATATGGTTGCCGGTTCGAACCCCACCCATTGCACTACCGACGTGAACCCACTCGTAACACAAGCATTTAGCTTAGCACGAAAAAAAAAATTAAAAACAAAAAAACGTTACATAGCAAATTTTAATCAGCTTTCTTTGAACCTACAATAAACTAACATAACGTAACATTATACACATTAAAAGTGTGATACTTAGCTTTGCCTTTGGACTATAGCCAATTCCCTCTCGCTCTGAGAGGAGACCCGTGCCCAGCAGTGGGACAATGTAATGGGTTGATGATGATGATGATGACTTAGCTTTGCAGGCCAGTGTATTTCACCAATGGGTTAAAGACTTCAATATTTCAAACATGAAACTAACGAAATTGCTTAAGATAAGCGCCCGGCTCTTTAAAATATAGCCGTCATGAAATGTATCGGTTACCCATCGAATGACTAACTTAGTTGTGTATTACTTAATTTGCTCAATGTGAGTGAAAGACGTCACTGATCTATACCAAGCTAAATGCATAATTTGAATGAAGAGGAATGCAAAAACTAGTTCCTCATGTCTCTACTAGAGGCGCTATCAAAGTTTTCCATACTAAATATTTGATAGATTCTTTAGTAAAGTATCATTCCCTCAACTGTTCTTTATATAAAATACTAGCCCCTTTTTTACAACAACACGTAGCTTATATCCATTCCCAAGGTCTCGTATATTTTTGTTCCAAATTTCATCAAAATGGGTTCCGGGGTTAAACTTGAAAGCGTTACTTTGTTTGGACTTCTAAACGAACTTTCATCCCCTATTTCATCCCCGCACAGGTTGAAATTTCAAAAACGCTAGAATAAATATTTATTTATTTCTTATCAAGTGCCTTAATATAAAGTTTTATGGTTTTATCTTGAAAAATGACGAACTCTCATACAACCTTTCATCCCCTATTTCAACCCCTTCAAAACTATTTTTTGCAATAAAAGGTAGCCTATGTCCTTTCTCAAGCTTTAGTCTATCCCAGTACCAAATTTCATCAAAATCGGTTGAGTGGTTTAGGCGTGAAAGCGTAACAGACAGACAGACGGACAGACAGAGTTACTTTCACATTTATAATATTAGTAGGGATATTCGCTAACGTAAAACAACGTAAGTTTAGAAAGTACCTGTCAATTTTCAACAATCAATCCCATCATCATCATTACGGACTCCCATTTCAAAACAAACTCAATCACAATAGCGATAAGGTCCGATTTCGCAAGTTGTTGCGAGATGCGCACGCGCCGATGCGTGCACGCATCTCGGGACCGCATCTCCGTTTTTCGCAACGACACACATTCGTTATGGTTGGGTGGTATACAATGAATATGTTGCATAGAAATGTGATTTCAATTTGATGTTTTGTAACTATTTATATTTACGTCATAATGGATGGCCACGGATTTCAGTTATGTTGGAGTGGGTTGCTAGTCTAACATTTTCACGAAGCGACTGCCATAGGAATTCCAACCCAATTTCTGGACAATAGATATATTTTAGGCAATATTAGGCGATTATCGGCCTTTCTCGAGGAGTTGGGGTGGTTTGAATGAACCCAATCTTCCCACCCACATGCAAAACACGCGCTAAGTCGTGAAGTTGCGGAAAACATCCCACTATAGCATACCATACCATAGAGATATTTTAAGGATAACATTTTTGTCAGGCTTTTATAAAGATTGATATAGGTTTTCATATGACAACTTCCCAGGCACAACCCTATGTGCCTTGGAAGTTGTCATATTTGTATTGTCTCGACGTATCAGAAATCACACATCCACGGACTGACCGCGTCAGTGCTAATTATTACTTCACCACGAGCCCCTCCAAGTTCCTGTTCTCTGGCATTATAATACTACTGCACTGTTATATATGTATTTTATACATTAAAAATTATTCGCGTATTTGGTGCTTCTTTACTTTCTGTAAGTCCGTTTGCCAGTTGGCAAAGGCCTCCTCTAACCTACTCCATTCTGATCTATCTCTGGCTACTCTACTCCATGTAATGCCTGCAACCTGCCTGATGTCATCGTCCCATCTTTTTTGTTGTCTACCTCTTTTCCTTTTACCTTCCCTTGGGTACCAATGTGTAATTATTTTGCTCCATTTATCCTTTCCACTGACCATATGTCTCTGGCATTATAGTCTGTAAAATAATACCTTCATACGTCACATCCTCCCATCAAACGCTGGCCATTCGTTCCGCCAGTGTGTCAGCGCGCATTTCGCAAGTTTGTCACGCGGCACGACCATGTGGAGCGTGCCAACGCAACGTTTCCGCCTATTGTCACCACCGATCAGCTGAATTACTTCCTGTAAAAGACTTTTACTATCATTTGCTGTTACACGATTGCTGTTGCTGTACCACGACGTGTAATTATGATCGTTTTGCAATTGAGAAAGGGGGATGCGGCTCTACACATTAGATAGTGCCATCCCTTTTTCACAACCTTAAAAATGTTTTCGTTGACATATAATGGTACGGCCTCTGTATTAAATTACTCAACTGTTGTTATTCTACATAGTTACTAAATATTAGGTCAATGGCGCCATCATCATTCTGGTGCCAAACAGTCTCCCTCCATGTGCTGATAGTAGCCACCGTGTAGTATTAGTGGGTAAAAAGTCCATAAACCCCGTCTAATTTCCTTAGATTGAAAAGAATATAATATTCTTTATTACACACCAAAAACTTATGCAAAGCCACAATTTCATAAATCAAAGAGACGTTAGCGGTCTTACCGCTGACAGCGATCTCTTAAAGACTACCTTTGGATGGATTTGTGAGAGAAGGAAACGTGATTGCTAAGTAGTCAGGCGTCCTTTACGAAACTGATTGCTTTTTGAAGGTTTCCATAAACAAAAAATGAAACAGAACTCTGCTGCAGTCTGTCTGGGTGAGCAACTCCGTTATGCCAAATATTATGCTACCAAGCAGTAGTGTCCTGATGATTTTGTTGTTGATCTTACGTCTCCTAGATGAGTTAGGGCGTCCACACTAAGTCTCCATTTTGATCGGACTTGCGCTTTATTTCGCTCCATGATCTTCCCATATTCGCTGAAGAAGGGTGATGTAGCCAATGTAGGTAAGTACTCGTAGGTAGGCAACTAACGTCTCCAAGTGACAACGCTTGAGTGAACGCTTGTTGATGTATCTGAAACAGTCGCGTCCATATTGCGGCAACCAGCAGGTAAGCCGTAGATTTGTTTATCATTTTTAAGGAGTATCAGTTATACTATCTGAAAAATAAATGACATTATTTTAACAATAGTCACAAACAGTGAGTTTAGTTCAAATTCATAGTTCCCACTTATTCCGAAATATTTGCAAGTTGCAGCAACTGGAGTAGCTAACATTCGAAGTCTTCGTCTTCTGCCCATAGTTTACTGACTTGTAATTATAATTAGAAGTGCAGAGGCAGACTAATGAGGCACTCATTATAATCTATATATTGGAGAATAATACCAGTGTGTAGACTTGAGCTTAAAAATTTCCCATTACAACAAACGTGGTAAAACTTTTGCAAGTAATAAGTGCTAAGTGTTGTGGGCACTTAACACTTACATGTATTCCACTCGACATGAACAGACTTTTCCAATTATGCTCGGTGTATGTAAGGAAATTCCCATGAACAGTTGGTTGGCAGTAATTTTACTTTATCTGCTAATGGTGACAATGGGAAATGCTTTCTGTTGGTAAGTTGGTCAATGACCATGCAGGGTTGTAGATAAAAAAAAGTATGTGACATCTTTAATGCTTAATGGGACTTAAAAAATCAACGTTGGCTGCTTCAATCATAGTTTTATCAGCTACTAACCATCCCGTGATAGCTTATTGATATGACCATTGGACTGCCAAGCCAAAGGTACGAATAATACATTTATAAATCGCTTGAACGGATAAGTAAAACATCGCGAGAAATCCTGCAGGCCTAAGAGATTTTCCCGATGGTGTGTGAAGTCTGACAACCTAAAATAGGGTAGCGTGGTACACTACAAGCCTTCCCTGTTCATTCTGAAAAGAGACTCGTTCAGCAATGGGACATTAAATAGGTTGATGATGAACTAACCCTTTAGTAGTAGTTTCACCCCATGTGGGGATGGGTTAGAATATAATAACTTGCCATTCACAAGGGGTGAGAAAATTCAGTAAGGAGCGAGAAAATATCTGACTAGTTCGTTGGTAGGACCTCCTGGGGTTTGATTTACAGGCAAACCCAAGCGTGTGTGTTAAGACATTTGCGCGTGAGAGCCAGTTCCCTCTCGATTGCTGCGTATCTGATTGTTTGCACTCCGTAGGGGTTTTTAACACTCGGCAATGCATAAGCGACTCCATTGGTGTTGCTGGTGTCCGAAGGCGACGATGACTACTTTAACCGAGTGAGTTGGCTCTTCTGCTCATTTCCCAACTTCTCCGCCAGATAAGTGTCAATGTACCGCTCTTTAATTTATAAAGAAATTTTCGGTGTACAATTCTTCTCCAAAAAAAACTCCTGATCCAGAAACAATAATATAAAAGCAACAAACTAGCAGGACGGATGCTCGCAAGTTCCGCGAAGCATTCGTAACTGGTAACCGAACCTATTTTATATTCACTCAGTGGTAAACAATGCTAAGCGCGTTTCCTGTCTTTTCTGAGCAGCTGTGTAGTATTGTGCTGTGAGGGAATTCGGTTTTATTGTTAGAGAATTTGGGGGTCAATGTATCTATTGGTAGTTTTATCACGACAAACTGACTCGAGTTCAAATCCAAAGCACTCATTTCTGACTCTTCGGAATCCACCCCCTCTCGTTCTGAGAGGCGACCCGAGGCCAGTAGTGGGACAATATACGAGTTGATGATGGTGATGATGATACCCATCCACATACAAGCTTACTTTTCTGGTAACATGTCCTCCCTTTCTATCCGTTACCATCTTGGCTTAAAGTAATCCGTATTTACTATTCATACATATTAGTCACGACAATATAAAGCGTGTTTCAGCATATGTATTTACATTTTACTCCGCAATAAAAGGTGTTAAATATATATGCAAGCATACGTATTCATATCTGTAATACTTATATAGAAATAATGAAATAACTATTCAATAGTACCCTTTACCTTTGAATATAGAGGTGACCACTTCAACAGTAGTGAAAGAAAGAAAGATCATGACATAACATACCAACACGCTACTACTGTATTTCTCGAAGGGTTAAGCAGAGGTGTATTAATCTACACCTATACCCCTGCCGGTACGTTGAGCTCCCATGTAATATATAATGCGAGCCTATTGCCATTAAACAGACACAAATCCGGACTCCGAGCTGCTACTGAGAATTTCATAAAAAAACACTGCTCGACCTGGGGATGGAACCCAAGACCTCTAGCGTAGTAGTCGCGCTTAAGACCACTTAACTAATGAGGCAGTCTCATTAGTCTAGTGGTGCTATTGGCTTTCCATACTATAAAAGGTCAACGTAAACTTTTTTTTTTTTTTTTTTATGGTATAACTCGGCAAACGAGCAGGCGAGCTACCTGATGGTAAGTAGTCATCGCCGCCCATGGACATCTGCAAAACCAAAGGAGTTGCAGATGCGTTGCCGAGCCTATTTAGGGAAAGGGAGGGGAAGGAGAAAAGGAGAAGGAAGGGGATTGGGGGAGGAATTGGGCCTCCGGCCCTCTCGCTCACCGAACGAAGCGCAGTAACTAAACGCTACTACTCGGACGTCGGTCTTCTGCGAGAGTGTGGTACTTCCCCGGGCAAGCCGGCCCATTCATGCTGCGAACAGCGTGGCCCTACCACGACAAAAACTGGATATGCTTGCGTACAAGCTATAACTAACATATGAAGTCAAAAGCAATACTTTTCACATTTCTAGGTTAAGTGAAAGGGCTCAAATAACAATAGGGTATAACCTACTAAGGTATTTAGCGCACAGTTGTTCGGTATATGGAAATCTGTTGTAGTCCGGTGTGTGATCGATATGCGGCCATTGTTTGAGTTTTCGTACAAGATCTATTAGATTGTGGAGAGAAATGTATTTACTGGAAATTTGCTCCACTTTTGACCATATTCCATCATGGTAATTCGTTTCCCAAGATCGCAAGGAAGCGTTATTGTGTGTTTTTTTAATTAAATTCTTACAGAGCGTTAGTCGCTAGCTGACATTTGGCAATTTGAATACAACACTGGATTCGATTTCCAGATCGAGCAAAATTGTTATTGGGATTTTTCTATTAAATTCTCGGTAGAAGCTCGGAGTTTGGATTTGTATATGTAATGGCAAGAAGGCTCGCAACATTTTATCCGTATATTGAAATTGAGTTTCAAGTACAAGGACCACGTATTTTAATTATATATTATGATTGTTAGTTACTGCAAATTTTCAAAGACTTTCATTTGTTAATATTTAATATTTTGAAATTTGTTTTATTATGTAGGTATCTCATTGTAAGTAAACTTAATGTTTTTATTTGAATAAATTCATTAAACTGAAAATTCAAGATATTATCAAACAACTTTTGTATGGAGTGCGGAGCGGAGACTTCTTAATTTCTTTTGCTTCATCCACTTTCATACACCTTGTCGCACTCCCGACGGATTATTTGAAAACTCACTCCGGCAGTCAGCACCCTTCACAACCTCATTGAAACATAAAATACATATATCAAAACAAGTTAACGAGTCGGTTAAATTAAAACCGAGTTAGTTGCGAAATGTTAATTTACTGAGATTTATTAAGATAAATAACATGAATAAATTGCTTTGGCAAAAACTGTAATGTTGCAGTAGTATGAAATTTATATTTTAATCATACAATAAAACTAACTAACTAAATAACGCGTACTTGATCTTAATCATCATCATATTACCCGAAAGATGTACTTATACAGAATAAATAAAACAATATGCTTTAAAGTATATCGCCTCCTTTCACACGGGAGCTAAAACATACCGAACATGACATATGCATACACTTCTGCCTAACCCTTCGGTAATTATAGGCGTGATAGTATGTAATGATATGCACGTTGAATTACAATTCTAATTATAAAATCCAATTGAATTTCACACCGAATCAACAGCACTGTATCCCGATGAATTCACAAGGCTGTCATATAATTCATGAGAGAACGCTAAAGTAGAAATGTATTCATTGCTATGTATCCGGTTGCTAATGAATATATCATCGAAGCATTGGAATAAAGATCAATTTTCTAATAAGGATCATAATATGATTCATAATGAAAATTCATGATAGCGACCGGCCCCAGCAATTTATACAAAGCCATAACAAATAAAATTATACATTTAAACCTTATTGGTGAAATCCGCATTAAAATCCAATCAGTAGTTTTTGAGTTTATCACGAACCGTCAGACATACGCGGCTTTATAAAACGTAGTACTTACTAAGGAACGACGTAAGGGTTTTAATATTTTTTTTATTATAATTTAATATTGAATGTGGATTTTAAGTTACCAGGCCAAATTTAGAAATTCCCCGATAGGCAAAACAATAAGCTTATAATTCATTTCCAGGCTCTGCCTCTTAAAAACAACGGCACACAAAATTCTTGGCACCGATCTATTTAACTATATTATAAATACACCACTTAAAGTGGTTATACGGATTGTAATATACAGTTACTTTTTTATAACTTCTGTATCAGAAGAAAATCTATTAATTTCAATATGTTACATCCGTGTTAGTATCAATAACCCTAGGATATACAAATCATTATTCGATTGGATCATTCCTAATATAATCCATTCACAAAAAAAAACATAATGTTAACAAATTGAAACGTTGTCTTCACTTGTTTATTCATTAGGTTACACCTAAAACTATTAAATGTAGTTAGTAGTAATTATGCAAAATAAACGAATAATTATAATTCTAGTTGAGTTTTATATGACGATAAAAAAGTGCAGTGAAGTGACGACTCTTGGTTTCGGCCGATACCAAATATTTGATCGATACTCAAAAATTCTTAATAGAATAAAAAACTTCCATGCAATGACCTCGTAGTGTTAAAATCGTTTTTCGTTTTTAAACCAAATAACAAACACATTTTATGGTGTTACCGTGATCATGTTTATGAGTTTCCTTTGAAAAACCTTAATGAGTAAAGATTAGAAATATAGTGCGTGCGTGAGTAATACTTATCGTTGCTTTTAAAACGCTAAAAGTTATGATTATGCTTTTTGTGTTTGTCTAAAGTTTGAAATAGGTCATGCATAGCCAACGTTTGGCTTTTCATTAACACTTAAAGATTTCCGATTGACTAATATAACATGGATATTTTTTTAGTATTCAAACAATCGAACTAGTTCTGTATTAACAATCTATGCAGTCCGGGTACCATATATTAAGCCGATACTTAAAAGTATGCCGAGGCCGAGAGTGTCCGGTCTACACACTGTTCTCACTGGGATCTTAATTAATTCGGACAGGCGTCCATTCATATAAATGTGGTCGGTAGCAATCTCCTATCAATGCGCTTTTAATTTACATGGTAGTGATGTTGTGTGGACATAATCTTTTTTTATGTAAGTTCAAGTATAGCATTTTTTGTTTGTTGTTGTAACAAATTATACCATTGGCATTTTTCTGCCATCTTTTAATTATATATTCTAAATAGGTAGTTATTATCTATACCCTTACAATGTTTTTCTTCATACCTGACCGATAACTAAGGTAGTGTAAAAAATAATAAATGATTTAGTTAATCCATTTTCAGAATTTTAAAAGTCTGTTAAAGCTTAAAACGACAATAAGTGGATGTTAAATGAAATAATTATCAACGTCAGCCTATATTCATCCCATGCTGGCGTAGGCGTAGGTCTCATATTAAATTAATACTTAAATATTAAATAATTATTGACTTAAAATAATGTCAAATAAGTGACTATCAATCGTACCTATATTTTAAATCGTATTTTGAAACATTTTTAAAAAATTAAATTTTAAGTTCCTAAATAATGAACAGCTGCACAGTAAAACAAAACATTTCAACTCAAGAATTGCACTCAAGATTTAAATTATTGCTTACATAATTCAACCTCTCATTCTAAACACTTAACATTTTCTGAACACCTAATCAATATTTTAAATTTATTCGAGAATATTAATATACTGGTTTTCAACTCTGTCTCCGCACTATTCGAAGTATCGACAGACTGACGGGCTGAGCAATATTTGATAGGAAATTCATTTAAATCGATTCATTTCGATTAACATTATGTCATTAGTTGGATCGTAATACCGACACAGTTTATTGCAATCAGCTACTGGTCCTGCCAACTAGTTTCTGGTATCGATTTCGTGTATCAATAATGTTTTGATAATTAAATACATGTGTTATTAAGTGTTTTTCGTTTAATAAATGGGCGGGGTATGTCACTTGTTCCAATGCTTGATCCAGTTGTGGTATTTGTGAATGAATGAATGAAATATTAATTAGTAATTCATGGAGATCGAGCAAAGATACCTACAAGTTAATAGGTGTTGTAAAAGGGGAGTTCTGGAGGGATCTTTAAGAGGTAACGGTGGAGGTCTTTAAGAGGGGTTTTTTAGGGACCAATCATTCTGGCCGGTCCAATCCCCGGAGACCGGTCGCCTTTGATGATTTCCTTCCCAAAAAAGATACTTAGGTATACATTACACTTCTCACACTCACTCTTTTCACTTGAGTCAGTATGAGTCCAGAATTTATACAACTAAGGTGACAAACACCTGGTTGTCTCCTCTGGATGCTTGTAACATCATGAGTATCGCTCGTACGTTGCCAAACCAGTGGAAAAGGGAGGGGAAGGAGAAAAGGAGAAAGATGAGACAGAGGACGGAATTGGACCTCCAGCGCTCCGCACTCACCCTACGTAACACAACAGTATGCATACTGCTACTTGACGTCGATAATCTGTGGGAGAATAGTACTTCCCCGGTCGTGCCGACCAATTCATGCTGGCACGTAGACATGCCAGCAAGGTACTACTACTACTAAATATAATACCACATCGCCGATCCATGATTGTGCATTAGAATTTCTAGTTCCTACCTGCCTACGCCGTTAACAAGATTTAGGCACACCTACACATTTATATTTTTTTTTAAATTTAATGTTAGGCACGCCCCTTTCGATTTTATGGCAAATCCATGCCCCGTGGTCCACTATAGCTACTAGCCCCTCTCTTAAAATTTGTAGCGTAATGTTAAATAGCAGTGTGATAAGGGAGCGTTGTGGAGTGAAACAAGATGTAGTAACAAGGATTGAGAAAGGTATGTTAAGATGGTTTGGTCATGTGAAGAGAATGGATGAACGGAGATTGACGAAACAAGTATATATGGTGAGTATGGATGGACGAGTTGGAAGGGGAAGACCTCGGCGAACGTACCGCAACCAAATTGCGGATGTTCTTAAAAAAGGCCAGGTTCCGAGCACCCTAAACCGACGGTCATGCATGAAGAGATTAATGAATGTAGATGAAGCGAAAGTAGTGTGCCAGCATCGTAGCAAGTGGAAATCTATAGTCTCTGCCTACCCCCATGGGAGACAGGCGTGACAATATGTATGTATGTTAAATAGCCTATATGCTTCCTAAAGAATGGGGCTATCGAATTTTAAAATATTTTTTCAAATCCAACTGGTAGTTCCAAAAATTTACGCGTTTTTATTCATATAGTATGAAATATTTTATTTAAAAGCTTTATTTTGATTTCCTTCATATTACGTCAAAGTACGGTGAAATAAGGTATTCAACACATTATATCTATTATGAATATATTTTTTTAATTTCTAAACGAATGTTAAAACTAAAAGAATATTCCCAAAACAAATCTCCTACTACCCACTCGAAACGCCAACTTAATTGTAACTTAAAATCGACGTTTAAACTTAAATTGCCTTTTTATTGCAGCTCTTAGGAAATTTATTCAGTATCATTTTACATAAGTTACTGCGGCAATAAAATAGATAAGACGTCAGATAACAAAGTTGCACTTCTGTTAATTAACTATAAAAATAAGTTATACCCTTCATTTATTTTCATTTTATTAAGAAAATATTGGATTTAATTAAAAAATATTGCACTAGCAAACTACTAGCACAAAATAATTTGTATTGCATATAAAATCGCCACCAACTCATCTACGTTGATCACCCTATTGTAAAGTTAAGCTTCACTTATCACGGTCAGTCTGATGATGGGCCACTATTTTTCAATCATGCCATCGATCCTGGTTGTCATACGAAAATCGTTAGTGAAAGTCAGCAGCCCAAAAAGTCTGACTACCGGAGATAATAAATTCTATTACTTTTTTTATGGGATAACTCTGCAAACGAGCAGGCGAGCTACCTGATGGTAAGTAGTCATCGCCGCCCATGGACATCTGCAAAACCAATGGAGTTGAAATGCATTGCCGAGCCTGTTTAGGCAAAGGGAGGGGAAGGAAAAAAGGAGAAGGAAGGGGACTGAGGGAGGAATTGGGCCACCAGCCGTCTCGCTTACCGAACGAGGCACAGTAGCGAAACGCTACTATTCGGACGTCGGTCTTCTGCGAGAGTGTGGTACTGCCCCGGTCAAGCCGGCCCATTCATGCTGCGAACTGCGTGGCTCTACGAAGGAAATAGTGAGTCTACCGAGGTTTACCTTTAAAAAATATATATATACCTGCTAGCTGTACGCCCGCGGCTTCGCCCTCGTGGATAAGTTATAAAAAAAAATTGACCAAAAAAAGATAGTAGTCTTCTCAGACCTACTGAATATGCATATAAAATTTCTTTTTTTTTTTTTGAAGAAAGCTTACTAGCAATGTGGGTAACACATTACTAAGTTAAGACCAGATGAGGCTAAATATCAATAACGTCATCACGCCTGTATTCCCCGAAGGTTTAGGCAGAGGCGTACTAAATGTACTTACATCCACGCTTCGCCGGTATGTTTAGGTCCCATGTAATAATTCATTAAAATCGATCAAGCCGTTTCGGAGGAGTATGGTAACTAACATTATGACACGATAATTTTATATATAAGATGGTAGACCCTCAACTTAAGATACAGTCACGCATCAGCTAGATAGCTATTTTTAAAATGGCAACACATTTTTAACTTGGATAAACTCTATACAAAAATTATAAAGAATGACATCATTGAAAGTTTTTATCTTTGCAGTTGATATGTTGCTACTGGTTTATAAAGGTAATTACTAACAATGGCGTAACAAAAATTGTGTTAAGATTATTGAAGTAGTAATGATGTTACACCAATCTGTATTGTGTGTGACGAATAATGATGTCCTAGGCGTATTCCCAACAATTCTCAAAACTATTTTTTAAAGCTCAATCCTTGTAATGTACTTAGTAAACATGTAAGGTCAAATTGCAACTTTTATTTTCCCAGAATACCTAGGTAAGTTCGGTCCAAAGAAAGACTTAATCGCAAGGGACCCAACAAGACTAAAGATCTTTTCAGCGGAGCTTATATGCAAGCGACAATATTTTGTCGCTACATTATTTCGTCTCCAGCGATAGTTTCGACACGAGATAAGTGACGACAAAACTGATTCATGGCATATATATAAGGCGTACGTGTTGATGTAATGGAGATTTTAGGATCATACAACTATCGGACTTGTATTTGTTCCCATTCAACCTATAGTAATATAATAAAGCTGAAAGTTTGCTTGTTTGAACGCGCTAAGCTTTGGAACTACCAGCTAGATTTGAAAAAAAAAATTGATAGCCCAATTCTTGAGGAAGTTTATAGGTATTTAACTGTACCAACTTAATTCTTGAGGTATGTGTTTGTTATGGAATACAAATCATATTATACTGTGATTTTAAGTGATTGCTTATAAATTACTTAAAATACAAGTAACATGAATCCTAAAGCAGTAATGAGGATATAAAAAAAAGATACACGATTGCATTTGTGTATATGTTACGTTTCATTTAGTCACCAGTTTTAAAACTTCATATAAGATTATTTTCTTATCTAAGTAGTAAATAATGTTTATTAATTTACTTAAAGCGTGTTCTTAATGCCTGTCTGATAGTAAAATAATAGCTGCTTAAATATTCATACAAACCCACACCTTATTTTTTTTATAAGGATTGTTATGTTTTTAAAGACCGTGTCCGAAACTTAGCGAACATTCTTATCTAATTTATTATTTTCGTAACTCCTGGACTATTGCTTTGATAATAATAAATTTGACTATGACTAAATTCATCAAAAATCAAAATACTCGATTCATCGACATTATTATCCATCGTGTAGCTGATATAAAACACTAACAGAGATCTATAAAGCGATAATCTTTCTATAAATGAAGGGAAAACTTCTTAATGTTATCTTTATTCGTATCAAGCGAAATGCACACTTGTATAGTACATTATCGTATTGCACACTTGTATTTCCATTATTTCACTCACGCACGTACTGTTCTCGTGAGGGCAAAACAATATATTGTAGACAAAATCCATATTCCACTTTTTATAAATTTCGATTTAATACATGTTTTTTAAGGACATCGCCCTGGAACAGGTAAAATAGTTATCTTAAACCTTTTCAAATGTAATATTTTTTAGTTTTAACAACCGCAACCCAAACTAAACCGTAACCAAATTTCAAATCGGTATTGGTAGATTTTGAAATATTTTAAAGCAATAATGAAAGCAGCAATTCAAAATGTTTATACAAAACATTCCCATAAAAATTCATTCGCCTTTTAAACAGGCTGAATTTTTTAAATATTCCCCTTTAATAAATACTTCTTGATGCACAAAAACCAAATTAGTGATTCATTAACTAGTGATACTTACTCGTGGATTATTTAAATGAATGTAATTAAGGCGTGAGCTCATTGGTTAGCAGGTGCAAGTACTTGTATGGTGCAAACTGCAAGTAGTTGATACAATGTGGCAGAAATTAAGTTGAATGTTTCATTCATTACTACGAATAACTCCAATTTAATGTTTTTTTTTGATAAAACAACTAAGTAGGTTAAGTATTTACCTATTTTACATTCAAAAACAACAACAAGAAAAGATACAAAAAAAATCTTTCTTAAACTTACAGTAGCAGCTCGGAGTTTAGGTTTTTACCCTCTATTACATGGGACCTAAACAAAACATTCCGGTGAAGTGTCTATATACGTTAGTAGGTACTGACGACAAAACATTTTGCAAACATCTATCTAACTCTCAAAGAGTGAGTGAAATAGGTAGATGTTTGCAACATGTTTTGTCATCAGTGGAAACGCGGTGTTAGATAAATGTTAGCAACATGTTTTGTCTTTAGTGGAACGGCTACTCAAAAAACCCACTACTCAAAAATGTTTTACATGCTTTAATGCTAACTACAAAAAAATGTTTTTTAAGCTGAACAGTGAAATTTTATGCAACAAATTCTGATCTACCACCTCCAGGAGTAGGAAGGGTGTTCCCTGAAAAATACTGAAGGAATACTAAAAATGCTGAAAGTTACACTGTGATGGAAACACACCCTTAGGAACTTCTTTGTTAAATCCTTTATTTATATTGGTTTGAACATCAAAAGCCGCCGACTGGTTAAAATTAACTACATTTTGCAATGTCAATCAGTATTCTTGTTGCAAAAAGTAACGCTTAATATTGTAATGAGGATGAGCAGTAGGTAAGGCACGTACATTTTTAATTTCATATAATTGAGGAATTATTCGTAAGAATCCTGTGCTGACGTTTAAAAGGACATTTATTAATTAACTAGCTTTCCGCCCACGGCTTCGCCCGCGTGTTTTCTCATACAAACTTTCATCCCCTATTTTATCCCCTTAGGGGTAGACTTAATCAAAATCCTTTCTTAGCGGATGCCTACGTCATAACATCTACCTGCATGCCAAATTTCAGCCCGATCCGTCCAGTGGTTTGGGCTGTGCGTTGATAGATCACTATGTCAGTCAGTCACCTTTGAGTTATATTTATTTAGATTATATGAAGTCATGAAGTGGCTTCTATCAGACCTCCGCAACCCAATTTATGGGCAACACCGATATTCGAAGGATGTCTGGATGGAAGGAGGAGACTGGTTGTCAGGCTTTTTAGGCCACCACTTTACCACTAACGATTGTCGTAGTTATTCGTATGACAACCGGGACCGAAGGCTTTACGTGCTCTCTGAGATTCAAATAGGTTTGGTTCGTTAAGAATGGTCACCCATCCGCAGACTGACCGCGGCATACGTAGCCTAACCTTGCAGATCTGTTGATCAAAGCAGTTATAACTTAACCACGAGACTTTTGACTTGTAGCTATATCATGACCTAAAATATACATAATCAGAATATTTTATAACATAACATACCATCACGCCTGTATTCCCCGAAGGGTTAGGCAGAGGTGTAATGTAGAGGGGGCCTATTGCCATTTACCGGGCACAAATCCAGACTCCGAGCTGCTACTGGGAATTTCACAGAAAAACCCAATAACACTTTTGCTCGACCTGAGGATCGAACCCAGGACCTCTAGCGTAGCAGTCGCGCTTGGGACCACTAGACTAATGAGGCAGTCAGAATATTTCAGATCATTAAATAGGCACAAATCCCGACTTAATTTCTTTGACATCTGCTAAAGTCATTACGTCAAAAAAAAATCCAACAAATTGTGTCGTGTTGTGTATTACTAAAAAGTTAAAATAAAACGGTTATATTAAGGTTTGTGTTGGCAACGTCAAAAAAGCGCATTGCGGCAAAATAGTTCAAAGGATTTATTCGTTCGTAGAACACGTTGATAATGACAGGTTGCAATATGTTATTATATGCTGATTCTATTATTCTAGCTATCGACAATTCGTTGTATAAATATGTTGTTAATTTCGCGGCTGAGAGGTGAACAGGACAAGTACACTTTTTAAATTTTCTGTTTTAATGATTTTGCGTTTCTAAATGTGTCAAAATCAAAGTTTAATGTTTTATTTCATTAAACCATTAAAACGAAAAACTTCAAAAACATGTAGCACGATTCCAAAAAAGTGGGTCTTATAGCAAGAAACTCCTTTAAAAAAATATTATAATTCTCAGTTCACATTTAATGTGTTTCAGAAATCCAGATCCGTAAAGAACGATTTGAGTGCAGTGATAGCCTTGTGATATTACCATAGTATTAGTATATACGTAGGTATATACCATAAACTAATTAAAATATTAAAATTATCACGCGCTTAAACGGTGAAGGAAAACATAGTGAGGAAACCTGCATGCCTGAGAGATTATCTCGACGGTGTGTGAAGTCTGCCAACCCGCAGTAGACTACCGTGGTGGACTTCAGCATAATCCCTCTCATTCTGAGAGGAGCCCCGTGCCCAGCAGTGGGACAATATATGGGTTGATGAAAAGAACGATTTGGACTTATTACTCTTTACCCGTCAGCTACAGCATTTCTGTTGTAACTACATAATATACTATACAATTACGATCAAGGTTTGATAGTCTAAAGTTTACATACATACCATCACGCTTGTATTCCCCGAAAGGTTAGGCAGAGGTGAACTGATGTACACCCACATTTCACCGGCATGTTTACGTCCCATGTCATAGGGGGCAAGCCTATTACCATTAACCGGGCACAAATCCAGATTCCGAACTGCTACTGAGAATTTCATAGAAAAACCCAATAACACTTGGCTCGACATGGTGATTGAACCCAGGACCTCTAGCGTAGCAGTCGGGCTTAGGACCACTAGACTAATGAGTCAGTGATTTTAAAGTTATGAAAAAAGTTGTGACGAATGTAGACAAGACAGAGGTAGACATAAATAATTATATAATTATAACATCACGCCTGTATTCCTCGATTAGTTTAGGCAGAGTTTATATGTTAACAAGTACCATCATACATTGTATAAGAATTATGTACACTGACAGATCGCTTGTAAGTATTTTTTTTTTTATGGGATACCTCGGCAAACGAGCAGGTGAGCTACCTAATGGTAAGTAGTCATCGCCGCCCAAGGACATCTGCAAAACGAAAGGAGTTGCAGATACGTTGCCGAACCTATTTAAGGAAAAGGGAGCAGAAGGAGAAAAGGAGAATATAGGGGATTGAGTGAGGAATTGGGCCTCCGCCACTCCACACTCACCGTACTAAACGCAACAGTATGCATACTGCTATTTGACGTCGATATCCTGTGGTAGGGTAGTACTTCGCCGGTGGAGCCGACCCATTCATGCAAATTCATGTAAGCCTATTGCCATTAGCCACTCCCACTACTGGGGAGGGGTCTCCTTGCAAAATAAGAGGCTATATTCCAACCACGCTTGCCTAGTGCGGGTTGACAGACTTCACACGCCACCGCCGCCGAGAATATCTTTCAAAGATGCAGGGTTTCCTGACGATGTTTTCTTTCACCCTTTAAGCAAGTGTATGTGTTGGCATATGTACGCCCATACTTCCGAAAAGTTACTACTTTATGTTATTGTAATTAACCGGGCACAAATTCAAATACTGAGTTCCAAGAAATTTCCATGTTTATCTACCGTAAATGTAGATTACCTACAGTTCCGCTGTGGAATAAAATGTGCCTATTTCATCTTCAAATCGAACCCAAGACCTCTAGCGTAGCAGTCGCAGTTAATTCCCCTAGACTAATGAGGTAGCTTTATAATACTTTCCTAATAAAAGCTGAGTCCAATGCTCGATGCTGATTGGTAAATTTAAGTCAAAATCAAATATCAAATAACATTTAATTATTATTTTCTTAACCTTGATTTGACAAATGAAAGAAGAGAATTATTTGATATAACTCGTACATTTGTTGTAAAAATCAAATAAATATAATGGAAGGAATGCGTTGTATTCCTTTAAATAAGGAAGGGGCATTCTAAATTATTCGCTTGTATTTATCGACTTACGCTAGTCACGGTCTATTCAAAGCAACAGTACTCAGAAACTCCATTCCTTACAAACCATTCGAACAGGACAATCCCAATCAATCATTCTGTTCAGTACATAATTAATACCGCAACTTTAGAAATCACCACCCCACCAACAATTTGTCTACCTTACCGTGAATACAGCCCTTATCAGCCCATCATGAAAATGGGGGTAGGAATAATCAATATTCCCCTGCCCCACCCGTTAAAGCGCATGCGTCATGATATTCTCCTGGTGGTAGTGGTATCACCCCATGGGATCGTTCAGGCCGTGGTATTAACCCAAGGCTCATTCTCGTGAAAGAAAGCTCGGAGGCAACACCGGTACGAAATGTTTGGAGCAGTCAATTTTGGATCCTGGTCTTCATTACCACCATGTAAGTCTTAGCATTTTAGGGTTAGGGAACTGTTATGTCATATTCCATTTTTGTTCTCTGAGGTGTGTTCAATTGAATTTAAAACATTTTCTTTTTTTTGTAGTAAAAGGCATCTGCATAGTTTTCTTAATCCTTTAATGGTATTGATTCATCTATTTTGAATGTACTCTTGCGCTCTCGTTGTCGGTATTTCAATAGATCTTCATTCCTATTTAAAAATTATTTAATTTTTTTTTTTCATTTTAAATTGAAAATATAAATTCATAGATAGATAGTGGTGTTGATTGCTTTTCTTTTATTACGATATTTTCATAATAATTTAAATATTGGTTGTTTCATCAGGATATTCATTTAAAAATATGATAATCGATCGCAACGCAATATTGTCCATTATGGTTTTTAAATAATCCTTCCCTATTAAACTATTTATTAAAATTTCATTTTAATTGAACAAATATCTTTTTAATTTCAATATTTTATCACACTATAATAAAATACTAGGGTGAATGCCCCACTTCTCAACTTAAAAATAACAATTTTATTTACGGATAACTTAACACAAATTGCTAACAATTTTCAATTGTTCCACAGAACACCACCCAAGCCTGACCATGGAAAGCGGTAAGATTGTGTTTAAAGATGGTTTTCACTAAAGCGGATTTGCGACACGAAACGCAAAATACTAGGGTCGTGCGCAAATAAGTGACATGAATTTTGTTTGAAAAGCTTTTTTTATTGATTTTTTTGGTTTTAAGCACATATTTAATTGTTACGTATACCTCTGACGTGTACAAACACACTATATGTACATATGAGTTCAATAAACATGCTTTATAAATACACACGCTATTTGTTTTGCCTCACCTATCCGTATTACACTTAAGGGGGGATTCCAATCAAGCGATTAAGGCGCCCTTTTTATAGTTTTGAAATACAACCCTAGCGGCAAAGTAGGTTACCCTTTTAGGGTTGGTCACCCTTTTATAGAGGTGGGTAATTAAAATTGTAAGGGCTTATTCAACATCGTTATTTTTGGGTTTTATAGAAAATGACGTTTTTATTTTCCTCTGGAGAATGACTCATCATTATACACACGGCTAGATATCAAGCTATAGCTTCCAGTGTAAGTTGAACTCGCAATCCATGGGCCTTCTGTGCATTGGATAGGTCAGCTTATCTGGAAAAAAATCTGACAAAGGACAGGCTGCACTACAGTCTGCTCCTTAGATTAATGGAATGACTTTAAAGCTTCTTTCACGTTCAAAAATCTGAACTGTTATATCTCTTTTTTCATCCGTTGTCTGGGTGTTTGTGAAAAAATTTTGTTTGCAAACGCAACCACAATAAAACAGAAAATCGTATTCTGATGTAATTTTTTTACGGTAAAACGAATTTCATTCACGATGTCTTCCGGTGGTAGAACACAATTGATTTTGTATTATGTCTCTAATTTGGTACTTGACAGGTTAACAAAGGCACTTAATTTTATATGTATAGTGTAACTAGTAATAACATTATTAACAACCCGTGTAACCTCCAAGCAAGGCAGTTTGTAAATGAATTATTAATTACAGCGTAATCGATGTTTAACAAATACTAACTAAATCGACACATTAAGTAAAACAACTCGTGATTTTATTACTGAATCGATTAAATTTAAAGCTAAACTAGAGCAGAGTTATTAATTTAGCTGTTTACGATTTAATCATTTAACTCGTTGCAGCTGGTGTTAATTTAGTTATTTTTTTTTATTTTTGCTCGATACGTGAAATTTAAAAATAGGTACTTAAAGGTTGTAAAAACTTAAATTTACTTGCTAGCAAACTTGTAAAATCGGTAGAAAAGTTATGTTTTAACATTCTTACCTCACTAATTTATATTGCAGGTGAGTGGTACATGCCCGCACGCACGGCAACATATCAAGCCATAAACTTCCATTAAAATCTGACCTTTCACTGTAGGGAAAGTCTACACAATAAGAGGTCAGCGTATACTGGAATCTATAGCTTTATATGTGCCATGAGTACGGATTTTTATGGGCATTTTAATTTACGTCATATAGAAATTTCATGTCGTATGGTTTGAGTAAAGAATGGCGTGATTAATATAAAAAATATGTTGAGTAATTAACTCGGACGGTAATAGGTGCTTTTACCTTACCGTTTTTGTTATTCAAGTAAATATTATTATTACCTACTCATAATTAATAACCAAAGTGTGCTTAAGTATACCATTTTCCCGATTGCATTAGACCTGATTAGGGTTGGTTGATTTAACCAGATATTTGTGGTTGGTGGTTTTAGTCGGTAGTTGGCGGATGTCTACCTACGCGCACAAAAAAAAGTTTAGTCCAGATGAGGATAAATATCAGTATCTTCCTAAAAATAACTGCTATCATAACGTCATCACGCCTGTATTTCCCGATGGTTTAGGCAGAGGCGTACTAAATGTACATACTTACATCCACGCTTTGCCGGTATGCTTAAGTCCCATGTAATAGGAGGCGAGCTTGCCATTTACCGGGCACAAATTAATACTACGAGCCGCTACTGAGAATTTCTGTAAAAACTCATTATCACTTTGCTCGACCTGGGAATCGCGTGCGTATCGCGTGTGCGTAGTGCGTATCTGCGTAGCGTAGCAGTCGCGCTTGGGACCACTAGATTAATGAGGCAGTCGCTGCTGCTATCAGACCTGCTAAATTCACTTTCAGGGAAATAATACTGATTTATCGGACTTCTAAATATCACTTATTCGCATTAAAAACCAAAACTCTGGATGTGCTCACGCATAGATTGACCGTAGCAAGCACAGCTCAACTTTACAACTGGCATAAATCAACGTAGTTATTAAATAACTTCTTTATTATGTGCCAATTATTTAACTATAAACTTCCTAAAGTATAAACCGTAGTTATGATCACTAGGTACATAAAACGACATCGACACCGGGTTCTCATTAAAATCCAAGTGTCAACTAGTCATAGATTATGAACCATAGCGTGAGAAACAAACAATAAATGACAAAGATATAATAATAAACAACGCGAGATACGACAGTCGCTAATCTATGTCAAGGGTGGTCCACGGACATAATTTATAACTTTATCTCACGCAATCTCGTTGCCTTTTAGCAGCCAATTATTAACACTTCCATTACATATCATATTGGAAAAACGCCCAGTATATATTGAGCTGTATGACCACAAATATAACTTTCTTTCGAGTGTCAAATATAGCTGGTTAATTTTGACAGATGTGGAACAAAGATTAAAAGATTGCAGAGATGACAAACTTGGCGACTTTGATTTATTATTGTATTAAAATCACCTGAAGCTATTTGATTTCTATTGTGAGGTTCTAAATACGGATTTTGATGGCTGGCTAGACAAATTTACTAATTACATTCCATATATAGGTTGAAGCAATTTGATCTTTCCTAGAGTAATTATTATGCTAAATAATATTTTATATATCGGTCGTATTTTTCCTTCACTAAAATAACTTAATAATCTTTGCATGGAAAATGCCTAAAAAACTATAAAATATTTTCTTTTTGTAAATACAAAAAGATTTTATAGTTTTTTAATTTTTATTTGGGTAAGCCATTAAAAGATAAAGTTGATAAAAGTAACCTCTTTATCTTTTTTTGTTTCTTGGTGTAACCAACTCCTATCAAATTGATGAGGGTTTATTTTATAAAAAAAAAGAAAGAGACGTTTGCACAAACTGCTAAGCTCAGTTCACTCACTGTTTGGGAATATATTCATTCAAAAGTTAGCCTTTTGAATGAATATATTCCCTAAACAGATTTGAAATTTAAATGCCTAATTCTCTAACTTTATCTCACTTACCATCAGTCTTACGCAAGAAAATAAACTCCCCACTATGCATATTAAATGACTATTAAAATCAAATACAATATTAATTTCAAATCCCGAGAAATTTTATACTAACATAAACCGTTTATACGGTCCGATTATAATCGAGAACTCGCCACCGTAGTTACGCAATCGAATGAAACTCGATACCGATGCCTAAGGCATGAGCACATTGGATAAAGTTTTGTCGGTTGTAAAGATTGAAAGTTGGTTTTGAATATTATGTAGGTGTTACACCTTTAAACTAATAAACTACCTATGGAAAATGTAGGTACTCATTTCTGCTACTTCCGTGAAAACTATACACTAAAATCAACTTATTACAATATTTCTCACGAAATTAATATTATTTTTAATCTTGACGTTTCGGATCCATAGCAGTATTGTTTTATCACGGGAACGGGTAGAGTGGGGTATTGGATGTCTTTTTGATATAAAATTTTAGCTTATACTGGAAATGTCTAGTTTGATGTGTAGCCGTGCGTACTATTTTATTTATTATTTTATTGATACCTCAGATCAAATAAAAAGTTAAGATGGAACTTTGCGAACAAAGAAGTGAGGCGGCGAGTTATCGAGCTATCGAAAGCTCGACTGAAAAGATACGGCGTTGTTAACTAATACATGTGTGCGTGTAATTATGTGTTGTACACGGCAAGGCGTAGTTTTAGCCGGCCTCACTTCTTTGTTCGCAAAGTTCCATCTTAACTTTTTATGTGATCTGAGATTGATACATTTTTTTATAAAATTGAGAGCATTAGAGCTCATGTGCTTCAAGCCTTAAAATCTCGGTATAGATTCGAGTAGAATCGAGTAATGAGCGTGTCGTCGGCGATTCCGAGACCTATTTACCGGTGGCATTTCGTAATCTCTATTAATTAGTTTAATTCTGATAGAAAAAAGTGCGGTATTTCTAGATTACACAAGACTTGGGCGTCAGTGTAGCGATTGCAAAATAATTAAAACAAAACTTATTTATTTTAATTTATTTGTTAATAAATTGTAATATTCACTGATATATACGGTATACCGCATTTACCTATTAGTTTGTGCCAAAACATATAAAAATCATCGGTAACTACAGTGTTTGTATTTCTATGTAAGTATATCTATTTAACACATATAGCAACACCATCTCACATACTTTCACAAGTAGCGGTGGATATCTTGCCTTGACAGCTGTCAGTTAGCTTTTTGGGAGATTACCGACACACATATGGAAGGTTAGTGATTGGTGTATTGGTGAGCCATTGAAATAATTGTTATAGACCCATAAGGACCGTACAGTACCTATGAATAAATTAAAATTAGTCCACTGGTTTAGGATTGACAAGGTAACAGTCAGTCAGACAAAACTGTCTGCTTTCGTATTTATAATATTTTACACTGATTTTGTTATTCTTTAGACTATGGCACACTACTTATTTCGTTATTTATTGTTTATATTAGGTACAAAGTATTACATTAAAACTAGCACAGTGTCCCACAAAAATTGTACAAACAGTTTATCTGTCAGTTTACTTTGTTTTGCTATCGCTACCTCGAGCATTAGATCTGCAGTATGTAGGTTATGCCCTTACCTGCATTAGTGGAGGAGGCCGGCGGATATTGCCTAAGGATTCAAAATAGATGTCGTTTGACAGTACTTAGATCAAACTTAATTTCATCAGTGATGACTGATGCGATTTCATATAGTACCATACTTCGTCAGTATGTTTAGGTCCCATGTAGGTAGGTACAGGTTGTTCGAAATAACTGAGCTTGTCTGAAGTTGTCCGCAAGTGATTTAGCAGTGGTAAATTTTAATGGAAAGAGTCAGTGTTAAGACAACTGGGGTCAGATATGCTTCACATTTGTAATTATTTTCTTTACCGATTTCGATATTTATGTTCGGAACGTCTAACTTCAGAGGAGCTCAGTTATTTTGAACAAACTGTAATAGGAGGTGAGCCTATTGCCATTGAAAAGAATGTCATAGAAAAACGCAATACTTTATCCTCACTTTAGATATACTTTAGCTTAGACCCTCTCCCTCTGAGAAAAGACCCGTGCCCATTAGTGGTGCAGTAAATGGGTTGATGGTGATTTTTATTTGTAAATATCACTCCTTCCATACACGCCTGCCTCATTTGTCGGTACTAAGTGCGACTGATTCGCTAGAGGTCCTGAGTTTGATCCTCAGGCAAAACAGTGTTATTGGGTTTTTCTATGCAATTTTCAGTAGCAGCCCGTAGTCTGGATTTGGTCATTAATTATCGATTAATTCTTAGGTACTTACCAACTTACTTAAATTATATTTTTTTTACTTCAGCGTTGAAAAAACCAACTTACAAACTGCTTTTTATAATAAGTGCAGAAATTAAATAGAGACTGTAAACCACTGTAAAAACTAATTTCATTAAATGCAATTATCTACGTACCTGCGTAATTCAATTAAATTAAACTTTGATTTTATCATTAATATAAAATCATTGGTTAGTGAACGGAAAAAAATATACTTATGTAAATGCGAGGCCACAGAATTATTGATATCTATTTAATCTAAATCTTAATATTGGTACCGTGGCACTTAATCACTTTATGTATTTATTAAAACGCTATTAATTGTAGAAGTAATTAAGATGAATGGCGAATTCGTTTATATTTTTAGTTATAGATTGCAGTTTGCTTACCTGGGAATCGAACCCAGGCCCACTATCACTATCTGGAAGTAGGTAGACGATATAACGATAATTTCTGAATATTTTAATAGAATAATTATAGAATTAAGATAATTTAATTTCAATAATAAATCAATTTAAAGTTGTACACCATATTTTTTCTTGCCCACAGATTACTCTTGACGCAGACAGAGCCACCGAAAATGTTCCCTTGACTGCACCCAGTGCGACGAGGTAAGTAATTTCTTGGAAAAAAAAGTCTCAAAATTTGTTACAATTATTGTAAAAAACTTTTATGATATTATTAAAAATGGCTTGAATATCACGTAGTAGATAGGTTACTACCTGGGTGATATTTATATTATTTTTTTAACGACTACGGAAATCATAACCTCTGTTTTGTCTTTGACAGTTTGAACACACAGAATCAATTAAATTTAACTAAACTTGGATATCCATAACAATTTCTTTTAGTATTATGCGTTACTAATGAATCAAGAAGTACGTACCTTAATTAACAATAGAAATTGCAAGACGGTATTGCAAAGCACTTTGCATAAAGTAGGGCCTTGTGGTCACAGATTTGGAGCATAGATAATGTCTCCGAGCAAATTTTTAATACATAAAGATAGACAAGTTGATAATTTATTATGTAACGCAAAGTATACATTCAGTTGATTTTTGCGCAAGATATTTAATAACATAACATAACATACCATCACGCCTGTATTCCCCGAAGGGTTAGGCAGAGATGTACTAATGTACACCCACATTTCGCCGGTATGTTTAGGTCCCATATAATAGGGGGCGAGCCTATTGCCATTAACCGGGCACAAATCCAGACTTCGAGCTGCTACTGGGTATTTCATTGAAAAAGCCCAATAACACTTTGCTCGACCTGGGGATCGAACCCAGGACCTCTAGCGTAGCAGTCGCGCTTAGGACCACTAGACTAATGAGGCAGAGGAAGATACTTAATATGAGAGAATTAATTACGTTTTAGCCAACAGTCCCTGTTGTCATACGAACATCTGCAAAAATTGATCATGGTAGTCGGAAACCAGAAAAAAGGACAATCAGGCTATCTATCTAATATCGGTTTCAGAATGCATTTACTTTAGTTTGATAAAATACTCATTTGTTTACTTTAAAAATAGTCTCAAGAACCTCTTCGTGTCAAAAAATGCGTAGTAATTTACATTTTTTCAACAAATCTTTTATTTATCTTTTTGTATTTTTAGGCATTTTCCATGCAAAGATTATTAAGTTGTTTTAGTGAAGGAAAAATACGACCGCGGGCAGGATTCGAACCTGCGTCTTCTGGTTAAGTACACCAGACGCTATGGAGTCGCGGTGGCTTAGCGGTCATAGCGTCTGGTGTACTTTTATTAACCAGAAGACGCAGGTTCGAATCCTGCCCGCGGTCGTATTTTTCCTTCACTAAAATAACTTAATAAGCTTTTATTTGTTTTCGTGTTTCTCTAAAACCTCTATTCAGGTAAAGAGGTATAAAGTATCACATTATATTGACAACGAACGATAAAGATCAAGTTTATTTTTTGTTATTTTTGTCTGCGATTTCGAGTTTACCTCTCAACCTGTATTTACAAACAATGATTCAGTAAATAACAAAACACTGCCTTTATAACTTTACGTATCAAAACTAGTTAAAACCTTAATATTAATTAATGTATTTTCGATCTCCGACTATGATTTTTAGTCCGAATAAACCAAAACAATTTTTTCTATACCAACCTAACAGTATCAATCCCGTTACCTATATTGCAAAATAAAAACAGAACAAAGGGTTACGTATCTAGATCAAGTCGCACAGTGCTCAAACCGGCGCGCAGAGTGGGCAAAAAATGTTTATTTATATAAACACTGGTCAAGTACGGGGCAACGTGCTCGAAGTTGGGGTAGGGCGGAGTATTGTGGCCACAAAAACTTGCCTGACAGCGCACCGGGATGTCTACAGTATGTTGTGATGTTACTGTTATAATTTTTCGCATATTTCACTCGACGAAACGAAAATTCATTACAAATTAGCATTTACTTTTATTAGTCCAACATTGATGCATTTTGACTGCCTTATTAGTCTAGTGGTCCTGAGCACGACTGCTACGCTAGAGGTCCTGGGCTCAATCCCAGGTCGAGTAAAGTGTTATTGGGTTTTTTATGAAATTCTCAGTAGCAGCTCGGAGTCTGGATTTGTGCCCGGTTAATAGCAATAAGCTCGCCCCCTATTACATGGGACCTAAACATGTAAACATACTGGCGAAATGTGGGTGTAGGTAAGTACACCTCTGCCTAACCCTTCGGGGAATACAGGCGTGATGGTATGTTATGTTATGTAAATTAGCATTTACTATGATACGTGTAGTATTGATGCATTTTGATGACGTTTTGTGGGATCAAGCCTTGGTTTTTGCAGTAAAACATTTAGAAAACAATAATTTCACTTTTGTTTTGTTTACGCTTTTATATTTTTTGACTGCGTTGCCCCAGTTTTCAATCTACTAACTGTTCGATATATTGTTAAGACCATAAAACTTAAACTATAAACCTTTTGGTGCCTAAAAGCTATCGAAGTCTTAAATTAATTATATTATATTTAATAAATTATATTATACAATAGACTTCGACTTTAAGAGCAGCCTATACCTACACAAAATTGATTGAGAGGTCGTCACGTCTTGTGAACTACAGAGCTGCGCCGGCGCAAATTACGCGGCGTAGTTAAACTAGGCTGCTGCAGTCACGCAAATTGTACGCCTCTTTCATCTTTTGCGGTCTGCAGTTGGATGGGTCGATTGACTTTTTAATTGACTTGAAAATGGGACCCTCAATGTGATGCGTTTGCGCAGATGGGAATTATTATGCTAAAACTATTTTGTTTCAAAGATTTCATATTGAACAGAATTGGATTCGACCTTACACGAGTTTTGATCATCATTAGCACGTATTTGTCCATTGGTGAACGTAGGAGTGAAAGCCACAGAGCCTGATGTTCAACTCTTTTCATCCAGTTGCTACCAGTCGCCTTCCGCAAATCGTCATACCACCTGGCCAGCAGGCGTCATACACTACGTTTGCCTAGACGTGGTCTCCACTCGAGAACTCGTTTATTCCAACGCTTGTCGGTTCTCCGATAGATGTGACCGGCCCATGGCCACTTCAGTGTGCTAACCCTTTGAGCTATCTTTATTTTGGTTCTCTGACGGATGACTTCATTACGGATTCTATCCCTCAGAGAGAATCCGAGCATAGCTATACACGAGTACCTAACGATATAAATATATTCATATCAGACATAATATGATATTTTTCCGCAAACTAACAAAATCGATTGTTCACGTATCAATTTATTTAACCTACAATTTAAACAGTACAGTACTGGTGAATTGAAGGAAAATCCGCATTACTAGCAACGGTATGAATCAATGAGAGGTCGCAATTAAACGATTAATCACCGTTAATTAGAGACATTGCCATGTTCAAGCTATTTACCGCCAAGACTGTTTAATGAAATAAGTACTTTCATTTGTTTTTTGAATAGAATTTACACAAGTTTGTTAGATGCCTTTCAAAATTGTATTCTATTAACATCATTAAAAGAGCTTAGTGATGTGACCGTAAGCCAAGTCATAATAGCCACTCTCCGTCCCTCTCTATGCTAGATACGTCACTCACTACCCGCTGCACTTCGTTGTGGCGTCTGTCTGTTGGTTCTGGCTAATCTCCGAAAGGGCTGGACCGATTTTGCCAGGACTTTCACTGGCAGATAGGTGATTGTAGAAGAAGTAACTTAGACTATTAAACATCACGCTATGATTCTTAGGAAAACAGCTACTATATATAATATATAATAACTTATCAGCATTTTTTGTGAGATCATCTTGATCTAGGATTTCACCAATACGGTCTGTATTTAGCTTTATTAGGTTATATGCGTTTTGGCAGACTAAACACTGATTGCGTGACGTATTTTCAAAATATCCGGTATTTCACAAAACTAATCAAATAAAAATTTACCATTGAATCGCTGTCCAGTAATAAAATGTTTGATCTATACCCTTATATATGGTAATGGCGACATTTTACGAGACACCTAAAAATACTGTAGTGTTGCGATTTTTATATACCATCGTAAATATTGTTTAAACAACACATTAAATTGATACGTCCGAATGGCTATAGCTTATTATGCAGGGAGCGTGTGTTTCTGCATTCATTTTTGTGGTGTAGTAAAGAGTAGGTATTGAATACTGTCCGTCTCAAGGCCTCAACTATAATAAGGGATGATAAGTGGGGTTTTTAATCTGTTCTTTCTCCACTGTTAGTGAACGATTCATCTGCATTTTCCTGTTTCGAAAGCTTGGGAATTCTCCGCAGCAGCTCGGAGTCTGGATTTGTGCCCGCTTAATGGCAATATAGGCTCGCCCCCTATTACATTGGACCTAATCATACCGGCGAAATGTGGGTGTACACCTCTGCATTAACCTGCGGCGAATACAGGCGTGATGGTATGTAAGTATGTATGTTATGTTTATGTCTAATGAATCATTTTGACTGAAATTCATTAACCACGAATATTTCCGTCTTTCCATTACTATTTATTAATGCCATTCCGTGATAGCGTGATGACGTGAGTTGTTCCTCTACAAGCAACTTCCTTACAATATTGACTCCTTTTATTATTATAAGTACATATTGTCAACCCTGTCTCTCATGGGGGTATTTCCACCTTCAGGAAATGGGGTCCAAACCAGGTGGTTAGGTCCCTAGGTCTCCCAAAGTGTCTCTCCCTCACAATGCGTGCCGTGTAAAGAAATAAACTTCAATCAATTAAGTAATTACATCTACTACTAAAATAGTCTTTGAGAGCGGAAATGAAATAAACACATATTGCAGTATACCCCTTAAATACGGTGTTATTACGACGACTGGTGAGATAATTAAGCGTGGTTTATTATTATTGACAGGCTACTAAATTATCGATAGGAAACACATGTCAGCTGAGTGCTACGCCTTAAATTATACGGTGCGCTGGCGCACAGTTTAACGACAATGCACAGATGAAGGAAAGTAGTTTTGTTGTATTCTGTCGGTTAATTAATTCATAAAAAAATAGTATTTCTTTTTAATATTCTGACTGTAATGATCATTATCACAGATAAAAATAAATGCCGAAAAACTATCTTTCGATTTCGTGACTAAAATCAAGAGAGTTGAGAAAACAAATGTTTAATTAAGTATTTTTTATCGATGTAATACCATGCAAATAATAAAAATACAGACCCTTGTTGAGGAACCCATTTACGAGTAGTTTAACAAACTTTTCGATTTTCATTTCGCATTACCTAAATATTCTTTTTCTCCAAACTTTATCTTCTATCTCATTTCTGCAATCTCTGAGCAGTCTTAACTAGGTTGCATATAGACTTCACGAGCCCTCCCCTGAAACTCTGTACCTACGTTAAATACCTGCCTAAGGTATGGACGGTTGCCCAATATTCTTACTGATCCTGCCTATCTATATTTTCGTATGTTTAACCGTGAGTGAGTGAGATAGCAAGCTATGAGCGCTGTTCCTTAACCTCGCGCATGCGTGTCGGCGTTTATATCATAAATCTGACAACTGCGCAGCCATTTGCAATTTCAGTGCTGCCACAAAAAAAAACTTCAGAGTGGCACTATGATATTTATTTATTTATTATTGGAAAACCAACAGCCACAAAACAAATAAACAATTAGCTTTTCGTCGTTGTCAAACCAATATCTGTCATGTGCAAAAAGTATAACTTTGAGATATTTCATATAAACGCTCTCATGTAAAATATTATGTGAAGCAAATTTTTGAAAACTAATTTAACTATATAAATTTACAGTTTACCGTATAATGTTTAGAATCACATAGCAGCCTTTTTATACGAAACTTTGATTAATAAACTAGTCATAATAGTCAAAATTTCGAAATCTCCAAAAAGTGCACATAGCAGATAGGTATTTGTTTGACAACGGTGTTATGCTACACTAAGCCAATTTCAGATTTTCACGGAAATTTATAGAAATTTCTTGCACAAATTTATGTAATTTACGGAATGATAAGGATGTTACTGAACTAAACCAGTGAACCTACTGTGTGTACTATGCATAGGAAACCTCGGGCTCTATAAGGTTTGTTGAAGTAAATAGTGGATTTATTTCTCGAGTTCTGACGGCGGTGCGTTTTCAATACAAAGCTAAATCTTTGCGTCAATTGGATCAAGTATGTGACTGCTATATGGTCGATTAGATACCATTCTGTCTTAAATGACTTCGAATCTCATTGATTAGTCGGAAAATGATATTTGAAATTCATTTAAGTTTGCTACTCGCTAGTCGAGGTGTACTAATGTAACCCACACTTACGCCGCTTGGTAACGCCGCAACGGTACGATTAGGACCAACGTGATAGGGGGCGAGCCTATTGCCAAATTCAGGCTCCGAGCTGCTACCGAGAATTTCATAAAAAAAAACTTAATAACACTTTGCTCGACCTGGGAATCGAACCCAGGACTAATAGAGACAGCACGAGACTTACAGGGGATCGTCTCGTCTTTCTTTAATGACGAAAATTTTCCGGAATACCAAAAGAAAATTGCATTTGCCGTAAAGTCCGCCTTAATCTTATCTTAAAATTAAAAAAATAAATAATAAAATTAAGTAGCATTTGTATATTTGGTCTAAAGGCTGAACGTTCAGCCTTGGGCGCGAAATTTAATTTTTTCTTGTTTTTTCGCAAATTATTCGGCTATAAAACATTCTAAGTAAGGCAGTAAACATTGCGACATCAATAATACCTTATTTACGATTGAGTATTAAAACATTATGCTTAAAAATCGTTATCGTCGAAGATTTAAGGTGTAAAATAGTGGATCCGGCCAAAAATTACAATTTACACCTAAATCTTCTACGATAGAGATTTTAAAGGAAAAGTTTCAATACTGAATGAGATACCGTGAATGAGTTATTGTTGATATCGCAATTTCTACTGACATGTATCTAGAATGTGTTATAGGTGAATAATTTGCGGAAAAAACCAAGAAAAAATAGATATTCGCCAAGGATAAACGTGGAGTCTTTAAAATTGAGTAGCGTTTGAATATTTGGCCTTATGTTATTTAAAAATCGAACAATTCACAAATATTTTACCAACAATTTTCCCACGTCAATCAATCTAAAAAGTCTGCACGTAAAACCTAGTTGTCAGCTTAGCAGGATGTCTTGTATAATATATTTCCTATAGTGCAACCTGCCACTAATTGCGTCTAACGGTCCCATAGACTTCATTAAATATTTTAATATCTGATTGCAACTTACAGACAGGATGTTCATATCTAAATGTAATATACGATTTACCGTTATATTGGAAGGATTGGAACCAATTAAATTGATGCAATGTGTAAGGATTGCACTCATTTAAAACTTCTTCATCCAGACCCGGATTTAGATAACTAGGACTCTATTATCGTAACAGTAGGCGACAAATCCCCACGAAAATAAATGTTCAATTAATTATATTTCGTGATGATAATAATTATACATAATTTCTTTTAAATTTTAATAAGTATGAATTTTATACTTCCTGATCAATTTGAATTGTTATGCTATTTTAATGTGTTTATTATTAAAATAGCATAACAATTCAAATTGATCAGGAAGTATAAAATTCACACTTATTAAAATTTAAAAGAAATTAAGTATAATTATTATAGCAAAAATGTATTGAGGTATATAATTGTTCTGTACGTATGTATGTCACGGAACTCTTCCTAAACAGTTGGACTGAATTCGATGGTTTTAAATCTTGGAATTTTGTGTGTATTTGAGTGGGTCCCAGTATCATTTAGAATTGGACCTGATAGGTCGCGCTAACAATTCCGTCGGATCTGTTAGTCTAGAAGCTATGCAGGTAAGCTATTTTGCCATGCCTGCAATGAGTACTTACCACTTTATCCTGAGTATATCTATAGATCCTATTGTCCAGAAATTAAGTTGCCGAGGTCATGGGAAAGAAAAGGAATATGCCACGGCCTACCACCTACTCAGACGGCAGAAGATATATATATATATATATATTATATATGAGGATATTCCGCGCACAAAAAAAATAATATATTTATGTATCTCAGTGAATATGGTCTCCATATCTCCAAGCTTTTATTTTTACGGTCCATTTTATGGTGCAGTAACAATTCAGCATTACATTTAAGATAATTTACGGATGTTGAAACTTCATCGATATTTACATTTTATTCCATATTTCCATTACCTACGTTTAAAACTTTAAATTAAGTGTATTATTATTAAGTACTTGAAAAACAGGAGCACAGCTGTAGTTTTGTTTAAATTTATTATTTTGTGGAACAATAGCTAAGTTCAAAGGTGTTACTTGCGGTATAAACTCGTTTTTTATGAAAAAAAAAGCATAAGTAGGTACTTAGGTACCTGTATTTCCGAAGGTTCCAAGGCTATACAGAGATTGATCGATGTAAGTACACTCAAAATATCGTGTAATTTAGGTCCCATGTTATATGGAGTTAGCCTATTGCCACATACTGGACAGGCTCATCCAAGCTCAAAGATGTCATTGAAAATCATAGAAAAAATCAATGACACTGCTTGTTTTGGAAATGGTATCGAACAGCTCACGCTAAGCAACTGCACTTGCCATCACTATTTCAAGGAATGAATGAATGAATGAATGAATGAATGAATGAATGAATGAATCAAGATTCGATTATTTAATTTTGAATAGCGAACCCGTTTGATCTGAGCGAGTACCGAACAATTATCAGTGACCCCTAAATCCAACATCTGCTGCTGCTGTCAAAACAGCTTACGTAATGAGTAAAAGAGACAAAACATTTTGACCAACCTAAATGTTACTTGCACGCAGATGTTTTGTATCTTAAACAACCTGTTTTTTAATCAATTTCTCCAGAAATATTTTGTTAAACATCTTGTCTTATTGGAATGTGTAGATGTCGTTATTAAGCTTAATTTATGTATCATGGGCACCTTGATCTCGTTTATCAGTAAGTATAGCTTGTTAAAAACTATCGTTATTATTATAATAATCATCATCATCAACCCATTACATTGTCCCACTGCTGGGCACGGGTCTCCTCTCAGTACGAGAGCGATTAGGCTATAGTCTACCACGCTAGCCTACTGCGGGTTGGCAGACTTCACATGCCGTCAAAAAAATCTCTCAGGCATGCAGGTTTCCTCACGATGTTTTCCTTCACCGTTTAAGCGCGTGATAATTAATTATTAATACGCACATGACTTCGAAAAGTCAGAGGTGCGTGCCTTGGATTCGAACTCAAGACCTTTGACTTGGCAGTCCAATGGTCATATCACTAGGCTATCACTGCACTGATTATAATAATTTATCTATCAATAAACATGAGAAAAAAGTACTTATGGTAGGTAAATAGTTAGAGGTCAATAATTTTGATCAATCTCTCACAGCCGAAATAGCTCAGTTGGGAGAGCGTTAGACTGAAGATCTAAAGGTCCCCGGTTCAATCCCGGGTTTCGGCAAATGTATCTTTTTGTAGCAGTAATTTTAGTTTCTTTAGTAATTTCAGTCTCCATTTCCGTTATAATTAATTAATTACCTTTTATCTATATTTGCTTATTTAATGCATTATAAAAGATATCCCCTGTGATAACTATTATAACCAATTGATAATAGGTACTTAATGATAGGGACTCGTATGTGATAATAATGTATTTTAACAATGTAGGTATTAAGCATAAATTTTTAAATTTAATAGGTACCAGCTTACACCATTGAGAATTAATTGACCGTTAATTCGTATTGCTATAAAATACAACTACCTACTTGTAGACCTACATCCTACGTCACATGTTATACAAGCGGCATATGACGTCACTAATTATAATATAAATTCCCTAGTGTGTGTGTTGACAATCATCATAAATTTAACGCTAAAATGTCAGCATTGGGCGAGAAATTCAATTTTTTTCTTGGATTTTCGCAAATTTTTCGGTTATAACACATTCCAGGTACAGTCGCCAGCACATTAAGTTATACAAAACTGTCAAATTTCTTCCAATGATTTTAAACCTTAAAATATTAATTATTAAGTTCAATATCAACTATATATATTGTCTATAATAATATAATATTGTCTGGACTTTAAAAGAGACCATGATTCTCTGAGTTTGTACGACATTTCTTCTCAGAGGTCGTCAGATAGGAAATGTCGGCGCCATCTAGTTTAAAAAAAATATATGTAAAAGAAAACGACTTATAAAAGTGTCTTTAAAAGATCTATTTACAGAAATAAATATCATTTCATTTCATTTCAACTGAGAAGAAGTGTCATTTTTTGGTAACTTGATGTGCTGGCGTCAGTACATAGCAGTAGAAATTGTGACAGCCTGTGACATCAACAATATTTTAGGTATTCGCAATTGAGTATTAAAATTTTTGCTTAAAAAATGTTATCGTGGAAGATTTAGGAGTAGGTAAATTGTAATTTTTTGGCGAATCCTCTATTTTACGCCTTAAAAGCCAATAAAATTCAACCTTAAAAGGATTAAATTCAATCATTTATTGCATTCTATATACTTTCTTCTTACTATCTATACATATAAAATCCTTTGTCCTGAATGACTGACTGACTGACTGACTGACTGACTGACTGACTGACTGACTGACGGAACAACGCACAGCACAAACCGCTGATCGTAGAGATCTGAAACTTCGAGGGTATGTTCTTTGTATGACGTAGGCATCCGATAAGAAAGGATTTCCCGAAATTCTACCCCTAAGGGGGTGAAAAAGGGGGGCAAAGTTTGGATGGGACAACGTGATTCCTTGGTCCAATCTGCTTCAAAATTTGCATCAACGTTCTTTAACAGAATTGATGGAAGACGTGTTTCGTATTTTATTGAAATTCATCCCCTAACGGACTTAAAAAAGGGGGGAAAGTTATTTTCGGGATGATTTGCTTCGATTTTGATATCAATACTCCTTAGTGCTTTTGATTTAATTTACTTTTATTTTGACAAATGTCATGTCATGTTTGAAAACTCGAATGTGATTTTATTCAAGAAACGTTGGTTGATAAACATATAAAATGCTTTCTATGGCACACAAAAGTGGAATTGAGATTGAGAGGCACACCATAGAACCCTTCTTAAAAATGTTAGAGGCAGCAATAGAGTGATGGGTGGGGTTACTGTGCTGCTGGCACGGGAATTCCGTCAGATTCTGTTGTACCTAGAGGGACCCGAGCAGACGAAGTCAGAGCTTCCTTGACATCGTCATACCTGTGGCCCAACATAATGATTATCTTTAAAAAGAAATACGAGAGAGATGCGTCTGCTGGATAGTTTTCTGAGCTATTACTTAAAATAGTAAATGGAGATTGTAAATATGTTTATCATCTTTCCTGAATACAGTAGTGACAGGTGACTATGACAGATCTTAGAGTATATCCTGAATTTTCTAATATACAAACGAAGTCTATAGATTGGCACTTAAGCTATGCAACGGGACTAGACAGAGTATCAGCATTGCACAAAAATCTTAAAAAGGTCACTGTGATTACTGGATGTGCTCGGGGGTATTCAGTTTTCATACCTCGAATGTGTGAATTGATGCCTATGTTTTTAAAAACGATGCTTTGTTATGCTATAAATAAAATTTCAGTCATTAAGGGTAGCAGACATAGATTTAAGGGAAGAACGGCTTCTCACACGGGAAATTCTACCTTGCCTGTTACTGTATTAAAAGCAGTCTGGTCATTTTGATACCAGACAGAAAAACCAATGTGGTATACAAAGAAGTGCAATTTTAATTCTTGAGAGCAAAGTGGTCTTCCGGTATTTGTACCTCTTCATTGATATCAACCCTACGAGGCGTCCAGAATAACCAATCGCTCTAGCTAAAAGGACATGAATAAATTAATAAAAAAAATACATGTTATTCTTATATTTCAATAAAATAATATAGTGGAGCAAATTATTTGGTCTTAATTTTAGATAATTTACAATATCCCGCTGGAAATAGAAAAAAAATAACAGTCAAAATCGTGTTGTCCACGCGAGCGAAGCTGCGGGCGGAAAGCTAGTCTACTATATAAAAATAAGTCGGGTTTTCCTTCCTGACGCTATAACTCCAGAACGCACGAACCGATTTCCACGGTTTTGCATTCGTTGGAAAGGTCTCGGGCTCCGTGAGGTTTATAGCAAAAAAAGTCCGAAAAAAAACACGGGCGAAGCCGTGGGCGGAAAGCTAGTTTATACATAAAAATCAATTGTAGTTCGTAAGCGGAATACTATGATTATTGATTTTTGTACACTTGATTTATGTATACATACAGTACCTACCTATTTTCCTGTATTACTATATGCCTATGTAGGTAAACTGTAGGATATTTTATGCACTAATTAATAAGATTCAAATCAGGGATTCCCAAAGTGGTCGATATCATCATAAGGGGTCGATATCGACCCCTTGGGGTAGATATCGGTTTCCTAGGGTTCGACATAAACGGAAACTGATTTTGGGGGTCGTCGAGGTCTAAAAATCGACCCCTATTTAATTAACACAAGTTTAAAGCCTTCTAGATAGGTAGGTAGGTACTGTATTGTTTATTATTCATAATAGTCTGCTAACTTAAAGCATTGCTAATTCTCGCTCTGTCTTCTTCTATTGAGATTCTTCTTTCAGAATGAAAAATAACATTCTGTAGCAGCTGTTTTAAGTTAGCGGACCATTATGAATAAGGGGGTTGATCCTAAAAGTAGGTCATTTGGCCATGGGGGTCTGAGATACCTAACAGTTTATTTTGGAAAAGGGGTCACTTGACCAAAATAGTTTGGGGATCCCTGATTTAAATAATGCACTTGCTAAGTAAAATTGCTTTACTTAGTACCGAAGGCAACACCTATACAAAACCAGTATAGGTTGGCCTTAATTGTACCTACTGAAAACCTTAACAATCGGAGGTTAGTCTAAACTGGATTTGTATAGCTTGATGTGTAGCCGTGTGTACAAGGCTTAACTGTGTCACTCAACTGTATAGAGGGGTAGTTTTTTTTTAATGCTCTGTGAGCTAATTAATCCTGGGAACTTTAAACGGCTATTTTTATTTAAAGAAAAAGTTCTTTTCCGACACGTGTTTTTTTTTTATAAGTAGTTAGATCTATCAGCTGGGGTAAGGTTATTATATATTTTTTGTGTCAGATAAAGGAAGCTTTAATTTAGTAGGAATACACTAATACGAACATAACGACGAAGGGCCCTTTGAACTCTATTATAGTAAGCGATCAAAGGGCCCTTCATTCACAGTAACAACTCCGAGTTTGGATAATTATGTGCCCGGTGAATGGCAAAAGGGTTGCTCACTATTGCATGGGACCTAAACATACCATCGAACTGTGGGTGTACGTACTACAGTAGTCAGCACATCAGGTTATACAAAACTGTCAAATATCTCCAAATCATTTTAAATCCAGAGGTCCTGGGTTCGATCCCCAGGTCGAGCAAAGTGTTATTGGGTTTTTCTATGAAATTCCCAGTAGCAGCTCGGAGTCTGGATTTGTGCCCGGTGAATGGCAATAGGCTCGCCCCCTATTACATGGGACCTAAACATACCGGCGAAATGTGGGTGTACATTAGAACACCTCTGCCTAACCCTTCGGGGAATACAGGCGTGATGGTATGTATCATTTTAAACCTTGAAAGTTTAAAATCAACTGAGTAAGTTTGACAGTTTGTGGTTACCTGATGTGCTAGTGACTGTACAGTATGTATACCTCTGCCTGATCCTACGGGGAATACAGGCGTGATGGTACGTTTATCAGAAAAAATATAAGTACTTATTAAATATTAAAAGTTCGTATAGTACAAAATACCTATACAAACACATTATAATTTGTTTATCTTTCATCGTAGCCGTCAACTCGTCTGAAACCCACACAAAAAGGTCTGATATCGAAGCAAACCAGAATAAACATTTCCAACTGATTCATAGTTGGTTACCATGGTAACCAGGTGACAACAAACCCTCATACCTCTACACAACTTATGCTAGGGAGAAATAGACGCTATATACCAGTGAAAGGGTAGTGTTTCGTTTGTTGTTGAAGTTTAATAAGTAATTACTTGCCGCACAATGAGCGTGCATGAATATTTTATAACTAATGAAATGTGAAAGGTTTTCATAATTATTTTCACATTAGAATAACGCCATATTCATAAATATGTATGTTAAAACCTTGTTCTGCTTTTATTTATTACTAAATTTCCGCCCGCGGCTTCGCCCGCGTAGACTATACCTTTCTTTTCAACCGACTTCAAAAAGGAGGAGGTTCTCAATTCGTCTGTATGTTTTTTTTTTGTATGTTTGTTACGCGATATCTCCGCCAATTGTGGACCGATTTTAATTATTTGTTTGGTAGGTCATACTTTAGAGGTGATCCCGTTAAAATTTTATCGAAATCGGTTAGGCAGTTTTGAAAATATCAACAAAAATCTAAAAATTGTTTACATCGATGATATTATCGTTTACTCTGAAATAGTGCAGTGATAGCCTAGTGATATGACCATTGGACTGCCAAGTCAAAGGTCTCGAGTTCGAATCCAAGGCACGCACCTCTGACTTTTCGAAGTCATGTGCGTATTAATAATTAATTATCACGCGCTTAAACGGTGAAGGAAAACATCGTGAGGAAACCTGCATGCCTGAGAGATTTTCTTAACGGCGTGTGAAGTCTGCCAACCCGCAGTAGGCTAGCGTGGCGGACTATAGCCTAATCCCTCTCGTACTGAGAGGAGACCCGTGCCCAGCAGTGGGACAATGTAATGGGTTGATGATGATGACTCTGAAATATCGCTGTCTTATTGGAGCAGTGCGTTTAGTTGGCTAACATGTACTTCTAAACAAAACTTTCCACTAAAAATTACAAAATAAAATTACTTTTAACAAATAAATTAAACCGCCTTCAAAAAATAATAAAATAATTTTGTCTAAAAAAGTTTGGGAAGTCGGTGGCGAAAACAGAAGACCCACTTAAATAGAAGTCACCGACTTCCCAAACTGTTTTAGACAAAATTATTTTATTATTTTTTGAAGGCGGTTTAACTTTTTTCATTTGTCAGGATAATAATATATAGGCTATGTCACTTAGGGATAATGTAGCTTTCTATTGGTGAAATTTTGTTAAAAATCGGTTCAGTACATCCAGAGATTACCCCCTACAACGTCACAAACATCACCTCTTTTCAACCGATTTCAAAAAGGAGGAGGTTCTCAATTCGTCTGTATGTTCTTTTTTGTATGTGACGCGATTTTACAGCCAATTGTGTATCGATTTTAATGATTTTTTTTTGTTTGGTAGGTCATTCTTCAGAGGTGGTCCCGTTCAAATTTTATCGAAATCGGTTGAGCAGTTTTAAAAATATCAACAAAAATCTAAAAATTGTTTACATCGATGATATTATCGTTTACTCCGAAGCATCGCAATCTTATTGGAGCAGTGCGTATATTTGGCTAACAAGTACTCATTAACAAAACTTTCCACTAAAAAATCTAATATAAAATTATTTTTAACAAAAAAGTAAAACCGCATTCAAAAAATAATAAAATAATTTTGTCTAAAACAGTTTGGGAAGTCGGTGGCGAAAACAAAAGAACCACTCAAATAGAAATCACCGACTTCCGAAACTGTTTTAGACAAAATTATTAATATTAGTATAGATTACAAAGTAAAAAAGAACATTTTGCCGAAACCCGGGATTGAACCGGGGACCTTTAGATCTTCAGTCTAACGCTCTCCCAACTGAGCTATTTCGGCGATGTACTTATATGTAAAAATTTCTACTGGTTTTTTTGAGGTGAAATTTTTTTGTTACTTTTGATAGGTAACATAAAATATCATCACGCATGTATTCCCCAAAGGGTTAGGCAGAGGTGTACCTACTTAATTTACACCCACATTTCGCCTGTATGAGGTCCCATGTAACAGCGGGCGAGCCTATTGCCATTCACCGGGAACATATCCCAACTCCGAGCTGCTAATGAGAATTTGATGGAAAACGCAATAAAGCTTTGCTCGACCTGGGAATCGGACCCAAGACTTTTAGCGTAGCAGTCGCGCTTAGGACCACTAAACTAATGAGACAGTTTAACTTTATACAATTTAAATTTAAAAAATTATAACCTTAGCTTGCCGTATTTTTTTTTTCTACGTCATCAATTCATTCCGGACAATAACACGTGATAACACTCCTCACTACGGACGTACAACACCCCAACACCCCTCACCCCTTAACATCGTTAATTTGCCGGCGTGATGACGCATGCTTACGTTAGGGGGCGCTTTTATGTTACTATAATTATTTACTCGCTTATGTACTGGTTGTTGTATAAATAGGACTATGGATTCTTAGTGAAGACCATGGATTTACAAGTTCAAATTCGAAGCACCTAAGACTTTTACAAACCATGTAAGTAGGTGTGTATTATTAATTGTCCATAGCATAATTAAAGAAAATATCAGGAAAATAATATATTTTATAGTAGGACTGCCTCGTTAGTCTAGTGGTCCCAATTGCGACTGCTACGCTAGAGGTCTTGAGTTCGATCCCCAGGTCGAGCAAAGTGTTATTGGTTTTTCTATGAAATTCTCAGTAGCTGCTCGGAGTCTGGATTTGTGCCCGGTGAATGGCAATAGTCTCGCCCCCTATTACATGGGACCTAAACATACCGGCGAACTGTGGGTGTACATTAAGTACACCTCTGCCTAACCCTTCGGGGAATACAGGCGTGATGATATGTTATGTTATATATGTTAATAATATATAGTAGCTATCGGTCCCAATTTTCATGCGAACACCTATGACAATCGTTAGTGAAAAAGCCCGAAAACCAGACTATCCTTCCAGTATCGGTATTGCTCATAGATTACGTTATAAAATCAACAATGTTGGGAAAAGTCTAAGAGGATGATATTATAATAAAAGGCATGTAGATACTCATACAATAATTATAATTATTATTAAATACTAAACGTATGCACGGGAGTTTGAAAAAAAGTTACGTGAAAAGCGCTCGGCGATTTTTCTACAGCTTTGCTTCCACTTCGTTCCAACGAGAGAACGGTGAAAAAAAACTCCCACCGCATTCATATTAATAAGCGAACAAATACAGAAGTTGCGAATAAACACAAAATCTATTCAAAGCGTTGCAAAAGCGCTCGTGCGTAACCTTACAATACCCTAAATTTACGCAAAAGCGCTTTTTCACTTATGGTTATTTTTGGTGTGAAAAAGTTAGAGGGGTGAAAGGACGCGGTACTGTTGTGTAGTACTATTATTTAATCTGTGGTTCTAATACCACAGTATAATTAAGCAAGTAATACATCGCTTTGCCTGATCTTTGCAGGAAACGACAGCCGCAGTTAGAACACTATTAAACAAATATGAATACCGCGATATACAAATGAGTTGATTTAATTTGACACTAATGACTATGTAAACAGAGTCTCATACATATTTATGTGAGAAACTCATAAATTACATTGATAACGCGGCCTACCAGCTACGCTTTAAATACAGTTATTTGAAAATAATTGCGGCTGTATGGAATATTGGATGTTTATTTTAAATGACGGCACTTTTGATGTGGTTGCTGAGTAAGCAACTTTTGCGTCACTTGTTGGGAATTCGATGCCATGCGGAGCAAATATTTGTATGATGACGAAGCGGTGGTAGCCTAATGGCTAGGGTGTAGGACATGCGGTCATGTGGTTGCCGGTTCGAAATCACCCATTTCACTGACGACACGAAGCCGCTTGTAACACAAGCATTTAGCTTAGTACGAGGGGTTAAAAAGAATACCTACTAGTAATGTGTGACCCGCATTGCTTGTATCAAGTCTTTTTAAATAGAAAAAAAAAATTATTTTCTTAAATTTCTCTTATAGACGGACATAGGGCTAGTTACAATTTTATTATTTGCTAATTATCGATTCTTTGCTAACAATGGCTTTTTCTGTTGCAGATAATTATAACAGCATCAAGCAGCTACATGTGAGGTAAGAATAAAAAAAAACTTGTTTGTAATATAAGTAAGAGTTTTTTTAATAAATACGTAAGTATGTGAATTTCATTCTCAAATTGTCAAACGAATTCGTCACTGTTGACGATATTTTCTGTTGTTTTGTTATTTTGTTATTTCTTCTGTTTCTGTAAATAGAAAAAAATAACAAAATCCGTTGACGTCATCGTACCCGATTTAAAAAATGCTTAGTAATTATACGGAAAACAGGGAATCGTGTTCTGAATTTAAAAAACAGGGTGTATCTTTGTGACCACACCATAGAAGCATGACCACACGACAGAAGTGAAACTTAACAAAAAAAACAACACGTAAAGCGTGTATACGCAGTTTATGCCGAAGCGGAGTTTACCCGAACCCATCACCGATCCGAGTGTGACAATTCAATTTGGTTCAGTGATGAAAGAAGAGCGCTTAAAGAAGGTTTCATTTCAAAAGAAGATTAAAGAAGACAGGACCTCAATGGGCCTTGGCACTGGGAGAATTCACAGGAGTTTTAAATATACCCGTGAATTTCCTGATGCCTCAGCTCAATGTGGTCACTTTCAACGGAAGGTGAAAGAAGATTGAAGATATTGAATGCAATTTTTTTATCGCACTTTTGGAGGAGTGAGCAATCGGTTGCTTAAGACGTTAAGTAGCAGTATGTATACTGCCGCGTTTCGTATGATGAGTGTGGAGCGCCGGAAGCCCAATTCCTCCCTCAGTCCCCTTCCTTCTCCATTCTCCTTCCCTTCCCTTCTTCTAAAATAGGCTCAGCAACGCATCTGCGACTCCTTTGGTATTGCAGATGTCCATGCGCGGCGATAACTACTTACCTATGGATGAATTTTGTATGACCTACATGTATAGAATATGTATAAACTAGAAGACGCGTTCAGCCTTTTTTAATGTCATGTACATATTGAAATTGAGCTTCTTACACATTGTTGTGTTTCTTTTTAAGCAGCATCATTTTTCCTTTAAGGAACGGCACAAGATGACAGTAATTATATTAATTTTGCTCGTCTACGTTTATTTAGGAAACATCTTCACACGTATTACTAGCTAAGGCGGGTAATCCCACATTAACGGTAGTTTTAACAAAACATGCAAATGTCAGACAAATTGGCGTGCATTGACAATACGTGCGACCCGTATCTAATTATTGTCTATTGAACATGGATAGACTTCCTCACACATTGTCTTCCGATTGAGAAATATGTGTTTCCATTAGTGTAAGTAATAAGGGGAATACGACTTTGCTTTGTAATTTTAGTAGGTATACCTAATGATAACATATTTATGTTACTTAGGCCCATACTTCCTACCTGAGTAAAGGAATACATTATAAAAATTCTTATTAATTCAAAAATTCTGGACAAGATTAAAGACCTTAAATTATTTTAATTTTGCAAAAATATAATATAATTAGCGATATACTTATGTTCAAGAGTTTGTACCCGTTTCCATTGGATAGCCAAATCTTTGAGGAAGGTGACAGGCGTAAACATAATGCTACGGCCCTTAGGAGGAAGGGCAAAGCGAGTACAAACAGCTAATAAAATAATAATAATGCTAAATGTGAATAACTACAGTTTTCAACATAGGGTCGAATATAGGTACTTACTAAACTCGCGTTTCTTACGTGGCTTGCACCATAAAAAATATGACATGTTACAGTTACTCACGAAGCGAATGTTACCCCATTCAACGATAATCGTCGGTTAGGCTCCTGTAATCCATATGTAACAGATGATCTAACGTTACTGCTAACGGCTTGTTATTGTCTCTTTTTTGCGTGGTGTCGACCGCCCGGAAATGTGCGTTTGTACCGATTTACATTTCCTAAGATTTTGATATTGAACTGCCTTATTGGTCTAGTGGTCCTAAGCACGATTGCTAAGCTAGAGGTCTTTGGGTAGGCAAAGCTCTTTTTTTTTTCAAAGTCTGAATCAGTAATAGCAGTGACATGACCGTTTGACTGCCAAGTCACAGATTTCGAATCCAAGACTTTGTGAAGGAAAACATCATTAATGCAAGCGTGAAATGTTATAAACAGTTATTAAGCCTTTAAATGTCATATTTGTCATCTATTTTGTTGTAGTGAATGAATTTTGAAGCGGCGGTAGACGGATTTGCGATCATATATGGTTGGCGGTTCGAAACGCCCACGGAAGAGATAAATCTTATCTCTTCCGTGGAAACGCCCATTGCACTACCGACATGAACCCACTCGTAATACAAGCATTTCACAGCTTAGGGTTAACAAGAATACTAGTAATGTACGACACACATGGCTAGTAAGCTTATAAAGAAAAGATAAATCGCTGCTTTAGAAGCGTTCTAGATCTCTAGGTCTGCAATATCCTGCGAAAGCAATATCCGAGTCTACTTTGTTTAAATTGTAGGATATAAAGACAGGTGGTCCGTGCTTAACTAGATAATTGGGCAAATAAACCTCAAACAAATCAACCAAGCGAAGCTTTAACAACGTAGGCAAACGAGGTTTTTTTACAATACGATGAAATAAAATCTTCTACGCTTGTAAATGTTTTAATTTCATAAAAACTTATAAAATATTCACGATATATTTGTAAAAAGTATTTGTCCAGATTTATGGATGCAATTAAGAATGAACTTAATTTATTTAAATGCAAATCCGTAGAAAAGTTACATAACATAACATAACATACCATCACGCCTGTATTCCCCGAAGGGTTAGGCAGAGGTGTACTTAATGTACACCCACAGTTCGCCGGTATGTTTGGGTCCCATGTAATAGGGGGCGAGCCTATTGCCATTCACCGGGCACAAATCCAGACTCCGAGCTGCTACTGAGAATTTCATAGAATAACTCAATAACACTGCTCGACCTGGGGATCGAACCCAAGACCTCTAGCGTAGCAGTCGCGATTGGGACCACTAGACCAACGAGGCAGTCGTACAAAAGTCACACAACGTAGAAAAGTTATCTAAGAAAAAGTAGGTATTTGATAGTGAATGCTATGCAATTTTATTTTTCTCTTACTTACCATCACACCTGTATTCCCTGAAGGGGTAGGCAGAGATGTACCTGTACACCCACAGTTTGCCGGTATATTTAGGTCCCACGTAATAGGGGATGAGCCCATTTCATAGAAAAACCCATTAGGTAACACTTTGCTCGACCAAACCCAGGACCATTAGCATTACATTTACTTTTAGGACCACTAAACAGGAGGCAGTCATGTCATGATAAAAAATTAATTCTTATATCATTACTATTGTTTTCATGTTCTTTTTACTGCATTTAAAACAGGCATAGGGAAGTGAAACATAGTATCTATGAACGCTACGTCTACGAAAAACGGAGTCATCAAGTGATTGATATGAGTATGGGGCTATGAAACGCGCGATAAATAAAGAATTAATAATTTTATTAGAGGCTCACCAAGAAATATGTAGGTACTTAATTCGTTTATGAATAGGTTTTTACGTTTATTCAATTACTAAGTAATAAAATTCCACTGGCTATGCCTAGTTGATATCTAATAATTCTAGTTTTATTAAATAGTTGTTCTTGCCACCCAAACCAAGAACACCAGAATTAAAACAATATTCACCACACGTTATTATGTTGACAATAGCTCACTGATGCTGTATTATGAAATGGATAGGTATTAAAAAAGTGAGGAAAGACGAGATAAGGATCCTGCCGCTTTTGTACCCAAAGAGAATTCTCACTATTTATCTATTACCTATTTATAACTGAATGAATAGTATACCTACTTATACTTAGTACGCTACGGATAAACGGATCTTTGACTAAAATTCACTGTTTTGTGACATCCAGTGAGACCAATATGCGTGCAATGACATAACTTTATTGTCACATTTTCTCTTCTTCAGCCGTATATTTGTGACGATATATTTTTCGTGAAGCACTTTTTAACCTTGGTCGGCGCCTACACAAAATGTCAACTTAAATTCGAATCCACGAACCAATCAAAACAAAATGTATGGAAATGTAATGAATACCCGATTTGTCTGAAACTAAAGTCATTTCCATATTTTTTTTTTACTTAGTTACATCAATTCGTATATTAGATTGAAACTTGAAAACAGACCCAATATTGTTTTAATTTTCCCACCAAATATCGCTGTTGCACATTCCGCTCACTTCAAGGCCCATTCCGCCACCTTTTTGTAAGTGATAGCTAGACGGATGAGAGGCAGTTTTGTTCACAATGCTGTGACTTCCTCATATCTTTGTATCTAAGCGGTTAAGTACAGTTGTATTAAGGTGAGATAAGGGTTTAATGACGATATAATGAGAATTCGTGGGAAAAGGTCGATATCGGTAAAAAGTGTGTTGCAACATCACTAAATCATAATATGGCACCTGTTTTCTAAAGGGTGTATTGCTGTTGTGATGTACACACAGCTACACATCAGGGTATAGGTACATTTCCTGTATAAAAAAATATAAGAAGGTACAACCGAATTGACAATATCCTCGTTTTTTCTAGTCGGTTAAAAATTGGTCATTACTAGGCCCTCCTCCGCCCGTCTGTAAAACCACAGAAAACATTTATTAATAATGTATATAATACTGGCAAAGGAAAACCATCACACTTCATACTATCACGCTTGTACTCCGTACAGGGTTCGGCCATTAGGCAGAGTTCTCATTCTTCTAATTGGGGGACGCCTTTGCCCAGCAGTGGAACAGTAATGGGTTATCCAAAAAAAGAGGTACTTTTCTTCCATTCATCCCTGTTAGTCGTCATCTCATCCAATACCTTTTCCATCATATCTGACTTAACATAATCCATCCATCCAACCAAAGAAATAAACAAAATCCATACATTTCTTTGGTTTTTTAAATATGGCATTCGTTGATACCAAATATTATAAAAAAACTAATATTAAAATGATAAATAATCAAAACCATCTGTGCTAATAACTATACGGTATGGAGTCATAAAATGCTTGAAACATACATGGTTTATAAACAATACAATATTTCAATAAATAATATAAAAAAATCGTTAATCATAAATCCGCTTCGCTTCTCCCAATTAAAACTAAAAATATATAAACCTCTTTAAGATTATTGGCCTTTTTTTGCAACGAGGATCGTCCGTAAGTGGGACTTGCACTTGTACTATTAATATTTTTTTTCGTATATTTTTAGACTTTTCTTTTTTAATAAAATGCATGATTCAGAAAAATGTGCATAATATTAATATGCGCTGATATATTTAGATCCCATCGGTACTTAACTATGCGTTTTTATTACCTTTTCGAAACTTTTTCGGTAAAGTTTGACAAAGTGAAAGATTGCCAGTTTTGGCTAACTCAATACTCAAAAAAATAAATAAGTACCTAGTAGGGACTTTTTCAACCGCGGACAAATGCAAAACAAAATACATACCCGTGTAAAAATTGAGCCAGAAGCAAGATTATGGGCACCGAACCCAAGGTATCCTAAAAAATTAAATACCCAATCAGTGAAGTCGTTATCTCCGAAATCGTTCCATTTCTTAGAAGCTTATTAAGAGAGCATAATTTGGCTCGTGCCACCTATAGAGGGCAATTTACTTAAATTGTTACCGGTTTAAACATAGGAACCAACATGCAAACAACATGTTTAAACATAGCAATGTGCTCGTAGGTAAATATTTTATTAGTCGACAACTAAAATGCTATTCTCAATAACGACACAAAGATGAAAGTTGTAGTGTCTCGCTCGGACGTCAACGTGCCATCATGAAGGGGTCGACACGACCGGGGAAGTACTACCCTCCCACAGAATATCGACGTCAAGTAGTATGTATACAGTTGCGTTTCGTACGGCGAGTGTGGAGCGCCGGAGGCTAAATTCCTCACTCAATCCTTTCCTTTTCTGCTTCCCCTCCCTTTTCCATAAATAGGCTCGGCAGCGCATCCGGAACTCCTTTGATATTGCAGATGGGCGGAGATGACTACTTACCATCAGGTAGCTCGCCTGCTTGTTTACCGAGTTATCCCATAAAGAAAAAGTTGCTAGCTGCTAAATTGATCGTGATTTAGTTGAAATTCAATCAAATCTAATTAATTACACCTTACTCACCATACCGTTCAATCATTATCGTCCAGCCCTTATCCTTATTTATTTGGGGTAGGGCAGCATGTCTTCTTCTTTCATTAATCTTTAAGTAGAGAAGACCCAACAACTTTTTACCTCGTTTCTAAGAATTGCCGACAAAACATGCATCTGCTTCCGATCTCTCAAATTGTGCATTTATCCAAGAAGATTATAAAATCATATTCCTTTGTTTACAATACTTATTTTGTAGTCAACAATACATACAGACATTATGATCTTCATACAAAACTCATGGTTTTATTAGCTTTTGCGTTGATAAAAAAAAACAATCTGTTACGGTTTTTTTAAACTAAGAAGAACTAAAAAGATTTACAAGGATTAGGTATAGAGCGAACATTGGAAATATTCAAAAACTTTGATCCCGATTTGATTTCTTCCTTACTAACTACACAGAATAATTTCTCCTACTTATTTTCTGATGGCGTGTGAAGTCTGACAACCCGCAGTAGGCTAGCATAAGCATGTCGGTAGACTATTAGGTTAGGTTATAGCGTGCCCAACATTGGGATAGTAAATCGGTTACAAAATCATACTTACATAATCAGCTTATAATGTTCGCACTGCTGGGACACAACTCTCTTTTCGGTGAAAGGAAGTGGACCGAAACCACGCGGGCCGAGTGCGGATTGGTAGATGTCCCGTATCTTCCAATTTTTGGTTCTAGGACATGCCGTGACCATCGTGATCGTCACGAAAATATCGTGAGGAAACCGGCACGATGTTTTCCTTCATCGTTTTGGGAATATTGGTAATGAAATACACAAAGCGCCTGTCTGGGCTCGAACCAGTGGGAGTGGCGTCCACCACTGCTCCTTATATTATATTGAATAATAACATAACATACCATCACGCCTGTATTCCTCGAAGGGTTAGGCAGAGGTGTACTTAATGTACACCCACAGTTCGCCGGTATGTTTAGGAACCATGTAATAGGGGGCGAGCCTATTGCCATTCACCGGGCACAAATCCAGACTCCGAGCTGCTACTGAGAATTTCATAGAAAAACCCAAATAACACTTTGCTCTTTGCTTTGAATAATAATTTAGTAAATTGGTATTCGAAAACCTAGCCAGACCCAATTAGCAATATGTACATACTTAGGTATATCTACATAAGTAATAAAATAGTTTTAGACAGAATTTTGTACCTTTTTAATCAATATCGTCGAGTGGGTACATCCCTTCTACGGCTATTTATAGTCGAGTTAAGTAATTGGTTATTATGATAACAGTGACCCCTATTACCGGCGTATCGAGTTTCTGAAACTGTCATAGCGTCCAAGGCGGTACCTATATGGCCTATTTCCGATGAGGCCAAGTTCTGTCATTCTTTCACAATAATGTTACCAACTTACAGTTTGTTCGAAATAAGTAAGCCGATCGGAAGTAGTCTGCAAGTCGCTGCGCAGCAGTCATTTTTACGACAAAATCAGTAGCGCGCATGCGTGGTAATGGCGCGAGGGGCGGGGTCAGCGCCTCTTCGCTGTTTCACTCAATCCTTAGTGTTTGATGTATAATTCTGTCTCGCTCCCCCAGTGCAAGTACACAGTCAGTGCCAAAAGTGCTACGCGTTGTTTTTATTTCGACGTTATTGTTGTTTAGTTCTTCGATATTGTTTTGTTATTTCTCATTGCTAATGTATTATTGTGGTTTTTACTTGTTTCTTTTTGCTGAAAAATGCCAAAACGCAACACTGTTTTGCAAATCTGTGGACTATTTAAAATTTAAATGTCAATTTAATATTTTTTTGAAAATTCAAGTATGGATTTTATCAATGAAGCAATCCAGCAATATTACACGTAATTTTAGCAAATTATTTATCTTATTTTCGAAATTATTTGAATACGTTTCCGAACGCTAACACTTTATTACGCGACTGTAACTGCGCGGCCCCAGAAAACGGCTAACTTCCGATCGGCTTACTTATTTCGAACAAACTGTACATACATACATACCATCACGCCTGCTTTCTCCGAAGGATTAGGCACAGGTGTACTTACAATACACCCTCAGTTCGCCGGATCACGATCACGAATCCGTCGATCGGACCGATTTAGAAGTCATCCTATTGAAAAATCGTTTAACCGTATTTACACTTGTTCGTTGGGCAAAAACCGTTCAAAACGTTGACTTTAAAGTATTCACAAAACACTGGAAAACTGTTTCAACGATTGAGTCGCTGCGACATCGCTACGGTTTTAATTACGTGAATTAGGCTACTTGGAATCGAACCTAAGACTTCTAGCATAGCAATCGCGCTTAGGACCACTATACTAACGAGGCAGTTTGTAATGTAGTGTAATGTTATCTTAATCATGAAAATATAAAAGACTAAAAGCTTATTAGACTTTTACTAGGGAAAAATTAAAATTGCTTGCCTTATTATAGTGGTCCCAAGAGCGACTGCTACGCTAGAGGTCCGGGGTTTGATTCCCAAGTCGAGCAGTGTTATTGAATTTTTCTTCTTCTTGGTTTTTGTTTTTGTCTTCTTTCTTCTTATTGGTCCGAATCTGGTTTTCGATGGATCCGAGTCTGGAGACTCGCCCCCTATTACACGGACTTCATAGTAATAATATGGTATTCCTAATAAACTACCTAATATACTGATGGTTAAGCTAAAAAGGAGTTTTATTTTGAATAGCTTTCCGCCCACGGCTTCGCCCGCGTGTTTTCTCGACTTTTCTGTACAATAATACTTTAGTATTATATATATTAACCTTCCTCTTGAATCACTCTATCTATTTAAAAAAAAAAACCGCATCTAAATCCGTTGCATAGTTTAAAAGATCTAAGCATACATAGGGACAGACAGACAGCGGCAAGCGAATTTGTTTTATTCTTTTTATTTTTTATAATCGGTAAATATATCTTTGCTGCGCCGGAAAAGGGCACTCATCATACTTTTTACTTTAAATTTATATAATCAAAAATTATGCTTGTTCTTGCATTGTCCAAACTATAAGTCTGTGTGTAGTAGATAATTCCGTTCGTCCTTGCGTGCAGTAGCGGCGTTCGCTCCTGTTATTACGGCGGGTAGGGACTACCGATAATTTGCGCACTAGTAATGAGAATATTTTATATCGATAAATCTAACAATACAATTTTTACGCGCTGTTTTTAGTTCACCACGTGGGGAAAAGTCCTCGTGGATGGCTGCGCTTAGGAAGACACTAGCTGCTGATAAGTAGATAGGTATATGCGGCCACCCACTAATAAATCTATGCGATTTTCTAAAGATTATCTTATCTAGGGTCGGGGACGATACGGAAGCACATAAATTTATTTTACGACAGCCACAGGTTTTCAGGCACTATCGAATAGGTCCCTTCATGACTCTTATATAGGCGTAAGTTAGATAGCTACTTTAACTTAGGTATTATTTATTTTTGTTATATTTACTAGACTGCCTCGTTAGTCTAGTGGTCCCAATCGCGACTGCTACGCTAGAGGTCTTGGGTTCGATCCCCAGGTCGAGCAAAGTGTTATTGGGTTTTTCTATGAAATTCTCAGTAGCAGCTCGGAGTCTGGATTTGTGCCCGGTGAATGGCAATAGGCTCGCCCCCTATTACATGGGACCTAAACATACCGGCGAACTGTGGGTGTACATTAAGTGCACCTCTGCCTAACCCTTCGGGGAATACAGGCGTGATGGTATGTTTATGTTATATTTATTTCGGATCGCAAATAATAGGAATTATCGACACATTATTTTCGCATTCATCGATATGCGGGCATCTCTAGTTGTGCAGGTAATCGAGGTAGGCGTCGCGAGCGCACAGCAGCTCAGTTAGCTCGCTACTTCTAATTTGTCTTAATACATCTATTACACGCATCGGTACTGTAGTAACAAGGTAAGGATAAATAATATTACTCAGAGAAATACCTGCTACATACCATCACGCCTCAATTCCCCGAAGGGTTAGGCAGAGGTGTACTAATGTACACCCACACTTCACCGTTATGTTTAGGTCCCATCAGTACCATGTAATAGGGGGCGAGCCTATTGCCATTAACCTGGCAAAAATTCAGACTCCGAGCTGCTACTGCGAATTTCATAGAAAAACTCAATAACACTTTGCTCGACCTGGGAATCGAACCCAGGACCTCTAGCGTAGCAGTCGCGCTTGAGACAGCTAGATAGATGATATGACCTTCTCGTAGAATGTGGAAGAGAAATTAGACATAGTAAGAAGGCAGTGGTCTCAGTAGCTTAGTGGTTAATGGTTCCGGTGTACTTAATGGGAGGGACGCAGGTTCCATTCCTGCCAGAATACGAATTTCGTTTCGCTAATATTTATATCTTTAGGTAGGTATAGTTAAGTATTCAAGTAGGTACATAGAATTATTCTAGTTTAATCTAGTAGTACCTATCATGTACGATTCCTCACTAATTTGCGAGATTAAAATCAAAGAATGTATATAAAATTGTATATTTACTTTGCACACCTTATCTTTTTCAGCCTAATATTGATCTGACTGCCAGGAAATGTTTTCCATCCCTACTATCCGAGGCAATTTTTTTGGCAATCATCGGTACCTACTTACTTTGCCCGGCAACACATTTATCCTATCTCGTTTATTTGCCCTAAAATTTAATTTCTTTGTAAGGCCAATCTTATCTGTAAACAAATAAAATCATCGCTCGCTTATGTATTTTCTTTATGCATTACTAACGTTAGAAAGCTTAAAACCCAAAACAAAAATGGCCGACGTGGCGCCAAAAATGCAGACACCCCATAAGAAAATATTTAACATAAAAACACCGGGCATCGCCCTAAATGGGGTTGGGAAATAGGGGCGGCAGGGGGTGGCGGAAACCCCTAATGGTAGTTTGTCACGAGAACCCACCCAAATTACCACCACATTTAAGTTCCTAGAAATATGTAGGTAGTGTATGGATTTTTTTTCGTCTACCGTCATGATGTTTTGTAATGCGGTTAGGTTAAGCTGTACTGGCACGCCATTCGTGATTTAGACTACAATAACTTAAATGCCTGAAATGTGGGCAGGTGATTTCATATAGTATTTTTTGTATTTCAGTCTGGTAATCTGTACCTAACTGTAATTTTGAGGGCAATCAATCTAGGTACACAATATAGCTTTGTACTGTCAACAACCACATTCTATTAAAATTAAAATTAATATAACATTTATTCTAGAAAGTTCTTTAACCTTCTAGAATAAATCAGCTTTCAAACAGCATTGAAGTCGAGTTTAGAAGTCGCAAAGATGTTAGCATTATATACAGTGACACAAAGGCTCCGTTATAACGTTATGTAGATACTCCTATTTTCGTAGTTAAAGTAGGTAGATACCTAAGTACACCTCCTATAAGCAGCTTATTTGAAGCATCGGCTAACGGTTAGCATAAAGAACAGGTTCAGTTGACTATTGTTAACTTATTCGAAAATTAAATCTCTATAATGGAAAAATGCTGTTTATCTGCAAAATTATTGACTATACAAACAATTAAGCTGTTACCCACTATTTTATTCGCATGCTGAAGGATTTTTTGGGACAAACAGTAGTCTGTAAATGGGCTTGCTTTTGTCCTTCTCCTTAAAATGCAATTTATTGAAATACTAGCTTCCCGCCCACGGCTTCACCCGCGTAGCTTCTCGGCTTTTCTTTACTAAAATATGTATGTATTATACATATAAACCTTCCTCTTGAATCACTCTATTAAAAAAAACCGCATCAAAATCCGTTGCGTAGTTTCAAAGATTTAAGCATACAAAGGGACATAGGGACAGAGAAAGCGACTTTGTTTTATACTATGTAGTGATGTTCAGCGGTTTAGGCACGAAAGGTAACAGACAAACAGACACAACCGGTATTTTAATATTACTCGTATACTTTAAATATGCTTAATATACTAGTATAGATTATAGCAAAATGTTTTACTGTAATGGAAATAGACCGCTTTAAATGTAATCGACAACCATTTTGCAAATGCATTACATGCAAAACGTTCCCTACAGATCCGGTACCTAATGGGTAGTTTCCTGCCGAACCCCTGGCAACCAGTGCCGACTGGTACCAAAACTATGCAACGAACTTACGTGTTCCATTTGAAAAGTTTGCCAAGCCATTACGATGTTGATCGGTCGTGAATTTTCCGTGCAAACCGTACCGGGTGCCGAACCCTTCGGCTCTCTATGCTTTTATACTATAAAATGTGTTTATAAAGTAGAGATTTATTGGTTGAAGGGTTGGAAATGGTTTTATAGTAGACTATGAATGACCTTTGTTTGAACTTTTGATGATATTGTATTATAGTTTTAAACTAAACTATGGAGCTCTGTTCTAAAACGTTTATTGAACATCTATACAACTAAAAACACTTTAAGATTATATTATATCTGACTGGACTGGATCAGGTAGGTATAGCTTAACCACTCTCACTCTGAGAGGAGACCCGTGGCCAACATTGGGACAGTAATTTGATTGATGATGATGTCATTAACAGAGGGTGGAACTAGAGGTTAATATGAGTATTTACCTACTTTAGACCTTTTTGTAGATTTCAGAGATGCTTTAAAAAAATTTACGATAATCATGAACCCATATTGTCCCACAGCTGGGCACGGGTCTCCTCTCAGAATGAGAGGGATTAGGCTGTAGTCCACCACGCTAGCCTACAGAGGTTTGGCAGACTTCACACGCCATCGAGAAAATCTCTCAACCGTGCAGGTTTCCTCACGATGTTTTCCTTCACCGTTTAATCGCGTGATAATTAAGTATTAATACGCGCTTCAGACGATTGATAATAATGGACATTTATTGGAGGTCAAGCACGAAACGTAGAATTCCACTTCTTTTTTTTCTAAACAGCCATTAAACTTTACTCATTAACCCCCGACGCACAAAAACGACAGTGTTATAAGTTTGATGTGTGTGTGTCTGTCTGTGGCATCGTAGCTCCCGAACGGATGGACCGTTTTTGTTTTCTTTTTTTGTTTTAAAGGTGCATTAGTCGGGAGCGTTCTTAGCTATGTTTGATAAAAATCGGACGCGATGTTATGCAATTGTCGGGGGTTTTTAAATTACAAATTTATAATTATTTAAATTATCTGCAGTTACTGTAATGGTCACATACATTCGAGTATCTTGTGTCCGTAATTAGAACTTTGATGAGTTATTAAGCTTGTCCCTGCTTGCAGGTAATCAACATGGAGGGATCATCATCAGACTACAGCGACGAGGAGGTCGGAGTGCTGGCCAAGGGTCAGAAACTGTGGGTGCGAGGAGTCAGATCGCACACGACTTGCGCAGACATCGTGAGGGCGTTGCAGGATGCTCCCGAGGGTAACGCATATCCCTCTACCTATCTTCATTTGACGCATACTGGACGAAGATTGTATCGGTTACTTGTATTCAAGCGCGCTCCAGCGTAGATCGCAGTGTCGCTTAACATCAGGCGAAATGGCGGTCAAGCGTAGATTTATTATGAGTAAAAAAAGATTCCTTGGTACCTAATTCCTCTGCCAATTGCTTCTAGCTTGCTCGATCCGATCGTAGGAATTATTACCTGATCTGACGTCATGTCACCTAGAACGCGAATGTGTATACTTACTTAGGTATAAATTACCTACCTATTGGATGAAAAGAGTTGAAGATCGGGTTCTGTGGCTTTCACTTAAGGCCTACGTGCAGCAGTGGATGAATATGTGCTGATGATGATGATGATTGGATAACAGCTGTCTGCCTAGTGATAAGATGCATGCCCGACATTTCCTAATGACGACGGGCGGAGAGTAGAGTGTTCCAGCCCTCATTAGACCAGCGTAGTGGATTATAATGCCTTTTATTCTAAGACCTCTAGCGTAGCAGTCGCGCTTAAGACCACTAGACTAATGAGGCAGTTATTAATATTACTAGTAATACTTACATACCATCACGCCTGTATTCCCCGAAGGGTTAGGCAGAGGTGTAGGTACTTAATGTACACCCACAGTTCGCCGGTATGTTTAGGTCCCATGTAATAGGGGGCGAGCCTATTGCCATTCACCGGGCACAAATCCAGACTCCGAGCTGCTACTGAGAATTTCATAGAAAAAACCCAATAACACTTTGCTCGACCTGGGGATCGAACCCAAGACCTCTAGCGTAGCAGTCGCGATTGGGACCACTAGACCAACGAGGCAGTCTAGTAACACTTACCTATACCTAATTATTATTATTACTGACTGCCTCTATAGGTAGTCTAGTGGTCCCAAGCGCGACTGCTACGCTAGAGGTCTAAGAATGAGAGGGATTCTAGTACCTACCTTAGTCCCTTAGTACATGGGACCTAAACATACCGACGAAGGGTGGGTGTACATTAGTACACCTCTGTCTAACCCTTCGGGGAATACAGGCGTGATGGTACCTATTTTAATTATTATTACTCCTATAGCCTTTTTAGTCAAGAATAAGCGCATACATAATTAATTTGACAGAAGATATTTATATGTGACAGCTGGAGGTGGAGTGAGTGAGCAAGGAGAGTGGGTGCTGGCTGAGAGGTGGCGAGGAGTTGAGAGGCCTCTGCCACCAGATGTACCAGTACTCCACGTCCTGGCTGCTTGGGGAGACGCCAGGCACGAGGTCTGTATCTTAGTAGCTGTACCTATTTATAAAAGGTACCTATCTATGAAAACTGGATTAAATGTTTGAAATATTCCCGGGCGGCATACGAAAGGGGGCGGCAGCAAGGGCCACAACTTTGTAAAGTTATTCCAAAAATACTAAGTAATTTTCTAGTCACGTATCGAAATTCCGAGCGGCCCCGGGCGGCTAAAAGCCACGCTAAGCCACTGGAAATACCTAAGTAATAGGTACTAAGTATTATACAGATCATGAAAATCAAAACCAGATCATAAAAATTTGAAAAAAAACCCAACGACTCCACAGACGATGTAAATTTTCTTAATTCTAGTTTCTGTAAAAACACTTAAAAAATACTCCCAACGCTTTTCATAAATATTTTGACGCTTGCCGACTCGACGGACGATGTAAATTTTCTTAATTCTAGTTGCCGCAGTGTTAATGAATTCGGTAAATTAGTTCTCAAGTTATGGCGTGACCAAGGGAAATAGGGACTCATTTATATATATAGCTCGTTAAAAAAAAAGATGTAACACAAAATTTACGAATTTTGACCTTTTACAATAAAACGCATATTCATTGCGTAAAGATTAGGTAGAATTCAACAGCCGTCCCGATACGTCAAAATTGAAACACCTAATAAGTGGTCTAAAACTTTGAATCAAAGACAAGTCGGAATAAGTTGAAAACTTTAATCGCCGATTCCCACAAGTTGTAGTTTTTGAGTTACATCTTTTTATTTTTAAGGGTGCGATATGTAGAAGATGAGGGTATAATTAAATTATAATAGAGGTTATCTAAATTTACCCGCTCGTATTTAAACGAGATAAAGTAAGTAACTACTTACAACAAAAACATTAGGTACCTACCTATACCTATTCTAGTTCGCTGGACATTATATATATTTTGATGATGTGTATTATTTCACATATGTTATCTGTTTTAGATTGACATTGAGTTCTCAGATGCTGCGAACCTTTTTCTAATTTTAATCCTGACTTCAGGCTAATTATGACATAAACCTCCGATGTACTCACATCCTGTTATCGCCATAGTGTAAAGTGAATAATGTAAAATCTTTTATTTTAAAAGAGTGTCCATGGAGTTTCTTGCCGGATTCTTCTCCATAGGATCAACCTTTTGGAACCGTGCAACTAGAGTCAATAACGTTTCATAAACGCTTGTAAAAGCTTATTTGAAATAAAAACATTTGGTATTGCTATGGAAAGTATTGATCATCAGGCTAATATGTAACTACCTCCTGATATGGGTACAAATCAAAACAAGATTGATGTAAACACTAGTCTATATCTCTCAATTTTGTTAGTTATCAATATAAATGTTTAAATTGTTGATTATACTTACCTAAATAAATAGGTAAATCCTGTGGCAGATTCTCTTATTACGCAAGATAAACCCTTCTCACCTACTTTCTCGATTTTCAGGTTCGGTTAGCGCTGCGTCGTGTATCCAGCGGCGGTGAAGACGACTCTGGCAGAGACAGTGATGGCGGAAGCAGAACAGGAGCTCGGCGGCGGCGGAGACGAGGGCTGAGGGCAGCCACTCCCCCTCCTAGAGCCAAGAGCGAGGACCCCGCGGCCAGGCTCGTCTCAGTCATACAACATCAGAGCAGGACCATACATCAGCAGCTTGATAAATTAAGGTACCTACCTACATTATAAAGATGTATTAATCCAATAACTATAAGGCTCGTATGTTTTCTTCACTTGTAATTTTTGTCAAATATATATTTGCATAATTTGGTGTGTTGGGCTAGTAGAAATTGTAGGTTATAATTTAGACATAGGATATTTATTATATGCACAAGCTGTAGGTAAACCTTTGTAAATAAATAATGTACTTATACGAATTATAACAAGTTTGGGCCAACCACTGCAAACTTACCTACCACAATCAAGTTAGTAGTTTGATTACACATGCAGCCGTGCATACAAGATCAAGACATCTGTTACCTAGATAAGTGACGTAATGAAGCAACACCATACTATTGAGAGTTGCTATTAGACCGTTTCGGCATCAAACAAAAAGTAGCGTTGCAGTAATCGTAGTTTTTCTTGTATACTCAATGAGAACTTTTTCACAGGCTTTTTTTATCATTTACAGAGAACAAGAGAAACTCATTGACCACCTAGAAGACCAGACACACAAGAATCGAATGGAGAAACACGGCACCAATTACCTTCTCGAATCTTATCTCCGTGACTTGGGCAGGTGTAGCGAAGTCAACGACAGCCAAGCTGGTAACAGCGACAGCGGAGTAGGCGTAGGAAGCGGCACCCCACCAAGACGACACACAAAACACAAATCAAGAAGAGAAAGACATCTCATGAGAGAACATTACTTCACAAAAGAACTCACAGACATATGTCAAGTTAACTCCGAAAGACTTATGCAGACACAAAACGATACAGACTCCGAAGCTTCCGCCGATGAGCTATCGAGGATACGGGAAGAAATTGAAATGTTGGAAAAACTAGCAATAGTCAACAAACGATTACATCGAGAAGAGGAACTAGTTGTAAGGCTAACAGCAAAAGTCAAACGATACATGGACGAAAATAAAGCGAATAGTTGCGAAAACGTATCACAAGTGACAATGCTGTTGGATAAAATTGAGCAGGAACTGATGAATACAGCAAAAGAAATGCAGGATAACGCTGTAGAGTTGGAGAAAGCCGACAGCGAAATCGAAAGTAGAATGAAATTGCTTGATGAACTAACTCTACAATTGGAAGAGGAAGAATTACAAAATACTGTATTAGAGAGGCAGCTCAATGAAGCTTCAAGTCGCCAACCGATTCTCTTACAAGACAGTTATGTACCTGTTTTAGACCAAACGACGTTAAACCAGACGTTTAACTATGGAGGCGCTGGCTATGTCCTCGATACGTTGGTATGACATAGGTTTAAAATCGGAATTTTTGTCCCAAAGATGTTATTTTGAAATTACCATAATATTGTAAGTAGCAGTAAGGTTTCTGGAGTAGACCTCAAAACGCACGGATACCTACAGATCATACTATACATTTCCAGTATAAGGTGACCCTCTCATGGTGGGAATAGCCTATACAATGCGAGACGGCGATATGCTGGAAATGTTTAGCTTGAGACCTATCTCTCCGTGTGCAAATCAGATCAAATTTATCCACTCATAGATATAATGCAAAATGAGAGGCCAAAATACAGTAAAATCGTCTTCATAAAGATTTTTTTTTTCCAAGAACAATTAGAAGCATAATATGAATGATCTAAAATACCTTAAAAAAATCTAGTTTTATATAGCAATCTCGATTGTATCGATTAATTTAAACATTATTTACACGCATGTATCTGATTATAATGTTAATCATATTATTTAAGTTTAGATGACAATATTTTATCCGTGGTGCTAAGACTTACCTAATGTAACCAAAATAAGGACTCGATAGGGTATAAGAAGTAGTTAATTAAAAAGTTACGTTTACCTCTCAAGATTTTTCTTAACATCGACTGTGAAAAAGGACTATTAAATTGTGCGAAATACGCAAGGCCTACAAAGAAAAAATCAATGACGCCATAAAAAGAATACACTATTACAAATCTTTTGGCTCGATTGACCTGATCTCTGTTCTTTTTAAAGTAATATCAGTTAGTACGGTAGGTAAATATTCCGGCGAAATAAAACATATTCAGGAAACGTGCATGATCGAAATAATTTCTCAGTGGTGGTCTGTGGTTGGCCAGCCTAGTGGACTAAAACAATATCCCGTCTCATTTTGAGTCCTGTGCTAAGCATTGAGGCCGGAAATGGGTTGATGATGACGAGGATATACAGAAACCATAATAAATACAGAAAGAAAACCGTGTGTCAGCCAGTAAGTAATTAGACTCGCATTACCCTCACTTGTTTAAAAAAATGCATGAGATTTAAAGCATTAATTTAGTAACCTTAAACTTTCTATACCTATGTTTAATTCGAATACCAAATATGTATTAAAACCACCAATCGCAATACATTTTAATTTAGACTAGTCAAATTTAATACGCAAAAACATTTTTAGCTTCCTTCTTCGACTTCAATCGACGAATATGCTATGTTTAGAAAGTCGCTAGCGTCGCTTAGGGGCTGTCCATTAATCACGTGAGGCTCGAAAGGGGGGGAGGAGGGGTCCATGAAAAATCACGAAATATCACAAGGGGGAGGCGGGGGGGGGGGCATATTTAACTTGTGGGAAAGGGATACCAATATTCAATGTGCAAAGCAATCCTTCCCTCGCAAAACGATGGGACGTACCATGAGGTACGGCCTCTTGGTCTGAAGACAAGTCGATGCAATAAAAAAATTTAATCGACGAAGAAATCGAATCCAAAATGCATAGAAATAATATTCATAAACTCCTGAATCATCTGGCGAAAGCTTATGTTCTTTAAATTTTATGTCACTTCCCTCCATTTCGTTTGTAACTCTGAAACTTGTCTATGTCGAGGCCATCTGGATGTTACTTTCAACATTAATAATAGACACCAGTGACTTGAGTTTATTTAGCGAATATGTTAATTACTCCGCAAATACCGGTATTCTTTCACGAGAAATATTAAAAAAAACCGTTAAAGTCTAAAATGGCGGCGCTTTCCCGCCATTCCTTTAATAAATACAAGAATACAAAAAAATATTTTTCTGTGAACCATCCCAAATTAGTTGTTATAAAGTATATTTTAATTATGTTTAGATTAAGTGTACATAATACAAATATACAACGATTATAAAGAAACACTTGTTTTATTGAATATCGAAAGAAAACTTGCGGTGTGTGTTCATGGTAAGTAGAGGTAAGTAGATACATAATTAACTTAAATAACAGGAAAGAAATTAGAAACCTACGTACTTTTCTTAATTAAAGCCTTAGCCATGATTTTTACATCGCGAAAGGATACCATGCCTTAAATACTTACAAACTGAAATATTAATTACAGTACACACACCGCTGGTCGTTGTGATATTGAGTCTCAATTATTTTCGTCACCGACTTCCCAAACTGTTTTAGACAAAATTATTTTATTATTTTTTGAAGGCGGTTTAACTTTTTTGTTAAAAGTAATTTTATTTTCAACCGACTTCAAAAAGGAGGAGGTTCTCAATTCGTCTGTATGTTTTTTTTTTTTTTTTTTTTGTATGTTTGTTACGCGATATCTCCGCCAGTTGTGAACCGATTTTAATGATTGTTTTTTTGTTTGGTAGGACATAGTTCAGAGGTGGTCCCGTTCAAATTTTATCGAAAACGGTTGAGCAGTTTTGAGAATATCAACAAAAAACTAAAAATTGTTTACATCGATGATATTATCGTTTACTTCGAAACATCGCTGTCTGATTGGAGCAGTGCGTTTAGTTGGCTAACAAGTACTTCTAAACAAAACTTTCCACTAAAAAATACAAAATAAAATTACTTTTAACAAAAAAGTTAAACCGCCTTCAAAAAATAATAAAATAATTTTGTCTAAAACAGTTTGGGAAGTCGGTGGCGAAAATAAAAGACCCACTCAAATAGAAGTCACCGACTTCCCAAACTGTTTTAGACAAAATTATTTTATTATTTTTTGAAGGCGGTTTAACTTTTTTGTTAAAAGTAATGTATTTTTTAGTGGAAAGTTTTGTTTAGAAGTACTTGTTAGCCAACTAAACGCACTGCTCCAATAAGACAGCGATGTTTCAGAGTAAACGATAATATCATCGATGTAAACAATTTTTATATTTTTGTTGATATTTTCAAAACTACTCAACCGATTTCGATAAAATTTAAACGGGACCACCTCTGAAGTATGACCTATCAAACAAAAAAACAATCATTAAAATCGGTCCTCAACTGGCGGAGATATCGCGTAACAAACATACAAAAAAAAAAAAAAACATACAGACGAATTGAGAACCTCCTCCTTTTTGAAGTCGGTTGAAAATACGTTTTACACTACACGTTAAGTATCAAAAAGCTTAATTTATATAATAAATCATTACTTTATTAAAACCTTCATAGGAGTATTACAAAAATCAAAACGCGATATGGAGAAAGAACGCAATCGTTCTAACACTATTCAGCTTCGATTTACTTGCAGAAATCGACGATTGGGGATGCAAACAGCATCGTATGTTTAATTAGCTTATATTAGGAGAACTGTATATGCCTCCTTTCGGGCTGAGTCTTTCAGTTTTCTGTGTCGTAATCAGACTCGTAATAATCCACCTCACCTATTTTCACCGGATTTTCAGAGTTCACAATACGCAAATCTGGCATGAATGGAATCGAAACCCATTTATAGTATAGCCGTTGAGCCAAGCCAAAACTCCTATGTCTTTTAAGTCGTCGTCCGTAATAATATACAGAGTTCTTCGTGTCAGACATCGGCTTAACATAGATTCGCTGACTTCGCGACTCTTGATCAGATTCATCGTTACTATTCGCTCTTATAGCTGCATATAAGAATTTTACCCATCCCGGCTTATAGTAATATGAGACCATTTCAGACCACTGCTTACAAGCGTAATCGTTAAGCTGGGCGCTCGGGCCCCACCAGGTGATCTGATTCCAAGCATTATATTCATACAAATCAGCTTCCTCACTGTTGTTTCCTAATGCTCTCGCCTTAGAAAACCAATCGGAGGCACGAAAGTGTACTTCAGTTGCTAATATCAGGGACATATCATCAAACGCGTTCAGAAACTTTTGGACTGACGAGTTGAATTTGTTTGTGTTCCTCTCACTCACCATTTTAACAAAGACTTGTTCTATTCTGTACTGCAAAACTTGGCGCGTGACGTCAACTACGTCATAACGGTATCCCTGTGAGTTACAGTTACTGTTATTCACAAAAACCAGTCTCCTAAATGCTTCAAATAAATCAGAACTTTTGTACCAAGCCCAAGGATTATAATTAAAGCTGGGTTTTCGAGTTATTATGTTGGAGCCGTCCACTCTACCGAAACCTTCGTAGCTATATACACTTTTAAGCAGAAATTTCCAAGCATTCGAGAGGTCATGACAACCGTATCTTCTACGGGCGTAGTCAGCTACCCATATACTAAGGTCCTCCACTGGAGACTTGCGCCAGGCGGACTCCAGCATCAAGTCATACACCACATAGTTCTGGTTGATTCCCTCAGGAGTGAGGCCTGTACCGATCATTGTGCTGTTTGCGCGAGACCTAACTTCATACACATCTTTGTTGATAGTCACCATATTACCAAACATGCCCAATGTTCCACCGAAGTTATGTAGCATGCACCAGATGAAAGGATGACCAAAATACATGTCGAATGTATCGTATTTTGGAACCCGTTCGGCTTGCATATCAAGAATAAGAACTCTTCCATTTGGTATAGAACTCAAAAAGACTTGTACTCTGTCTTTAGGCCAATTGTAAGGAGTGGTGAAAAACATCCAATTCGGCAGCAACCAAACCGCTTGATCATCAAATTCCGAGATAGTCAAAAATATATTCCGGGCGGTCTCAGTCACTAACTCTGTGTCAAATTCGGACAAAACTATTTCATTAAAAGGATCCGAAAAAAATATGTGACAACCGGGGATTTTTCCCATTTCATTTAAAAACTTCAACCCAATTTCTTTGAAGATAGGATCCAAGGGGCTCACAAATAAGCCGCAGCAGTAGTCAAAGCCGAAATTACTCCATGGTTTGACTGTATGAAATGAATTCAGTGGGTATATCCTTAAGAATGCCGTCGGTACATGGCCATTAAACGCTGGCAATACGGGAACGATACCGAGATTCAGCATTGCATTAATTATCGTAATTTGCAAACGTAATTGTAGATCGTGCCAAGATTGGGGCAAAGGACCTCCCCAGCCGTGGACATTTCCAAATCGCAGCCAAGATAAAAAAGCTGGGCCCGTAAAGTGTTTGTCTATTTCTTCTTGCGTCATACCCATCTGGCGGTAAATCTGCGCCCATATAGCTTCTTGAGCGACTGGTGCCAGTGATAAATTGATACCGTTGAGCGCCATCCATTCTAAATGCTTCTTCCAATCCTGAATATTCCACCAAACAAAACTATATGACACGGTACAAGCGTTTTGATAGTATCGGAATCTGTCGTTGGCGATTACTGTTTCATCAACATCTGGTAGAGGAACAGGTATGTTAACGTTCTTAGTCTGCCACTCAATTTGGCTCTTGCAATATTTCTTGAGGTAATGATTGAAGCCCCACACTGCCGCCACGCCCGTGCTCGCTTTTATATGCAACTTTCCATTGTCAGCATTAAGATTAAAGAAGTCTTTTTTGTCTTTAAACCAGAAATGATTTACTTCAACAGTCACTAGGCGAGAGTATCGGTGTATGATATGCAATGCTGCGCGTTTTTGCACTTGGGGCGTCGTCACTGTTTGTAGTATCGTTGGATCTAAATAGTCCAAGTTCAGTGGCGATGAAGGGACCACTCCCAGTATCACTGTTGTCAGTAAAGACAGCCACATAACAATGCCGGATTTATACTGAGAAGGATCACCAACTGTCTGTCTATTGTATCCTCTGTTGTGATATGCCGGTCATGAGAACAAAAACATATATTGAACTTTGTGAATTATTGATTTTTTATTGAAATATTGGTGGGATTCCACGCAGGAAACTGTTAGGTAAAATACTTCATTGTTCCGTTACGTGCGACTGTCACATTGCACTTAGTCCGAAGATGGATACCTATAATTATCGTGGGATATTCATTTTTATATTATGTGACAAAATTATATATTCTTGTAAAAGCGAAATACCACTCACTAACACGAAACTATAATCCTATAAAATTGGACTGGTAACGTTCTTGTAGGACGTAGGTATCCGCTAAGAAACGTCTTAGAAAAAGTCTTACGTCCCCCTATTAGGAAAAACAACATAAACGCGGTTAACAGCTATTTTTAACTCCCTTACCACTGCCATAAATGTAAACTTATTTCCTTGCAAAATCTTTAAGAATCCGGCGGGCTATATGCTTAACTTTAATGTGAGGCGGAGTGCAAAACTATTGTTATCTCTGTCCACACCCCTAAAAACTAAGGAGACAGCACTACTCTGATTCAAAATGTTGTTTACATTGAGTTGCGTGCCGCCTTTCCGACGGAACCTTTAGATAAAAGTTATATGTTTTTAAACATAATTGAATTTTCTAAAGACCTACTGTCAGCTTAGCATGGAAAACACTTTATTTTCATTTGTAGGGAAAACAAAGCAAAAAAACCGAAAATACACTGATAGTAAAGCGAAACGTTTAATGAATAAAAATAATAAAATGCGATACCATTCATTTTGTGCCTTGGCCAGTGGTTGGGATAAGTATTACGTAGGACAATGTTGTCAAACCGATATCAAACTTTTAACACTTAGTGAGAGACAATTCACGGCTTAAATCGGTGAATGAGAAGGACAAAATTATAAACAGGAGCTTCCATTACAAGATGGAGACAACATTACGACAGTAAATGAAAATACAGCTTATATTACACTAAAGATGCACTATATTTAAATTCCTCTGTAGGAACCGAAACAGCTGCACCGATTTTGGTGATGTTTTGTGTATCTTAGCGAGTCCCTGAATGATTAAGATTCACAATTGGACCAATATGACAGGTGATCAACTGAATTTGTAACCTATTTGTTGAAAGTTGTTTTTTATAATATCAAATTGTGTAGTTATTCTTTAGTAATATTGTCTGGGGACTCTGGGGAAACAGAAACATGAATAGTTGCTAAATATGAATATATCTGCAGTTCTTTAGATGTGTTTGACTCGATATTGATTTACAAACGACCATTATAGCGGCTGACAACTTTTCGACCATATAATATTAAAAATAAGGGCTGAAACTGGTCAAATAAAATTTCCGATTGTAGGTTTAACAACATATATCCAAATTGATTCTTAACCCAAGCACTGGCCAAGGCGTGCCTTTAGGTAGACAACGGGAAGGGAGACGCTGAAACACGGTGTCCTGATAGACGTTGTGATTTATATCACCATGGCAACGTAGGTAGAAGACATTCCCGGCCCCTATGGTGACGTCATCATCGTCTTTACCTTGGAGACGTTCCTGGCTTATTCCGTGTCCATCGCCACCTGAAAAGAAAAGTATATTGAGTAAAGAATCCTCCTTCAGTGAGACTGCTTTCGATTCTTGTCTTTATAGAAAATATATACAGGGTGGAAGTGGCATCAACGCACTACCGCTTACCATGAATTCAGTATATGATTCTGGACCCACTTGTGTTGATATTTTTCGTCAGTTATTAAAAAAAACTGCTTTTTCCTACAAAAGTTCAACACCTACACGGTCAAAATGTATGGAACAGCTGCTTTTTTAATAACCGAGGAGAAAATTCAAACCAGTAATTCTAGAATCATGTAAGTACTGAATTCATAGTAAACGGCTTTGGGTCGATTCCACCCTGTATTTTGTTTTATTTACGCAATTTGTAAATTAATGGCACTAGGAAGTGCGAGGATCAACTTTAATTTATTAGTCCGTTCTTCTGAACGACACATAATGAGTAACACAAGATGGAAAAAGACCGTGAGTCATTCACGTAGATACTACTTAGAACAGTGGTTCCGAACCTTTTCTAGACTAGGAAACACTGATTTTACTGTTGTTAACAGCATTAAACTTTAATCAAAACAATATACACAAGTCAAATATTTGTTATAAATGTTTTGCGGAGCATGTAGCTCTTGCGAACCAAAGTCACTGGTGGTCCGCGGACCACTTGTTGGAAGCCATCATCATCCACAGCGTCACTTCACCCACAGCTAGATATAGGCCTCCCTACGTTTGTGTCATCCACCACGATCCCGTGCCACTCTCATCCAAGTACGATAACCTTGATTTCATAACAGGATAAATTTAAAATCAGTTTGGATTTTTTTATACGTAATAAATTTAGAAAACACGTATTATTTTGATTTTATTTATTAGTTTAGTGGCAATCCATAGTTATTCAAAATGCATAAAAGTTTTTGAACGTGATAAATTTGACAATTAGGTACAGAAGTTCACAGCACTAAGTTAAAGATAATTATTTTACAGTATAAGCTAAATTAAAGCATATAATTAAGAATAATGTATGTATATTGATTAATATATGTGATGCAACGCCATCTAGTTAAAAAAAAGAAATATGTAAAAGAAAACGACTTGTAAAAGTGTCTTCAAAAGATCTATTTACAGAAATAAATATCATTTCATTTCATTTCATTTCAACATGTACACGAAAAAATGAAGACACTTCTTACTGCAAATTAACTACATTATAGTTTAGGAAAGATAATACAATCTAATTAAATTTGAACAAAAATATAGAATGAGCTTCTGAATCCTTAGAAAACTCATAATTTATATTTTCATTTAATGTTTACATTCTACAAAGGATGTCTATAGATGATAGAATATTTGTATAAGACATGTCATATACAACCACGACCGGCAGTAGAAGAGCTAAACTTCATATACGAAGACGCGGTTTCTTTGCCTACTCCGCTTTTGCATCTGTATTCACATTGTTAACAGAACAGCCAGTGTTTGATCGGCGAAAATTAAACTCGATGAGTTTAATTTAGTAACACAGCATCGCAACACAACGTATAACAAAATACTGCAGCAATATTTTCATTAATCAAGTGGCGTAGTAGGCAAAATAATAACACTAGGTGGCTCAGGCGATTCAACGCTTTCACTTTGTACATCAACCACCGTCATCTTTATATCGTTATCCGCCTTTATTACGATCACAGGCAAGTCTACTACGTCTGGCGCGTAAACCCACTTCTTGTAAAGTCTTTTTGCAAATACCAATGTCGACGACCATGAACCAGATGAGGACGTTTGGTAAGACTGAGTTTTTACAACAAAAGGTACTTCAACTGTCGCCGCAATAATGCGTCTCGTGTCCTTTTCGCTGAACGATTCTTCAGCTTGCTTCGCTTTCAAAGCAGCAGACAGAAACACGTTCCATCTGGGATAGTAGTATTCTGTGAATACTTCTGCCCATTGTTTGCAGGCGTAGTCTGAAATCTCCCCACTCGGCCCCCACAAAGTTATCTGATTACGTGCATTCATCTCGTATAAGTCAGCTTCATCGGAATTATTCCCTAACTTTCTAGCTTTCATAAACCAATCTGCTGCAGAGAAATACTTGTTTTGACTTAATATAACACTTATATCGTTCAGCGCATCGAGGAAACGATTAATGGATTCCTCAAAAACAAAAGTGTTTGAGAATCTATCATTAGCTACATTCACGTATAGCTGTTCTGCTCTGTATTGTAATGCCTGGCGGGTCACATCTACTAAGTCATATTGAAATCCTTCTGTGTCACAGCTTTTAGTGTCAAAAACTAACCGTCTGAAGGCCTCGAACAAATCATAGCTGTTATACCAAGCCCAAGGTTTTATTTTGAAACTAGGTCTCCGAGTTGTGACGTATTTGCCCCTAACTCTATTTAAACCGTTAAAACTGTATACACTTTTCAGCAAATATTTCCAAGCTCCAGCAGTAGCGTTGCATCCGTATCTTCTCTCGGCGTAGTCAGCTGCCCAATTGTCGAGATCCTCCACTGGAGACTTGCGCCAGGCTGACTCCAGCATCAAGTCATACACCACATAGTTCTGGTTGATTCCCTCAGGAGTGAGGCCTGTGCCGATCATTGTGCTGTTTGCGCGAGACCTAACTTCATACACATCTTTGTTGATAGTCACCATATTACCAAACATGCCCAATGTTCCACCGAAGTTGTGTAGCATGCACCAGATGAAAGGTTGACCAAAATACATTTGATAAAGATCATATTGAGGCCATTGTTCCGACTGCAGGTCCAGGATAAGCATTCTGCCATTTGGCACGGAATTTATAAAAGCTTTCACCCTATTTACCGGCCACAAAAGGGGAGCGTCAACGAACATCCAATTTTGAAGAAGCCATACTGCATCTTTGTCGAATTCCAAAAGAGTTGAGAATATTTTCTGCTCCGTTTCTTGTACTAATGGTGTTGAAAACTCGGACAATTTGACTTCATTAAAGGGATCGGCAGTGTATATGTGACTCATGGTTAGGGATCCATTGGTAATTTCTTTTAGAAACTTAGTTCCTATGCGTTTAAACATAGGGTCAAATGGATCCAAGAACAGCCCGCAACAGTACGCGTTTCCGAATTTATTCCACTGTTCCACTTCATGAAACGTGACATTGGGGTACAGTCTCGAAAATGCCACTGGCACATGGCCATTAAATGCTGGTAATACAGGCACCATCCCGAGATTGATCATTGTATTGGTGATGTCATTTTGTATGAAGGTTTGTATATTGTGCCAAGACTTCGGCAACGGACCTCCCCAACCATGCACGTTACCCATTCGAAGCCAAGATAAAAATGCTGGGCCAGTAAAGTGTTTGTCTATATCTTCTTGTGTCATACCCATTTGGCGATAGACACGCGTCCAGGCGGCTTCCTGAGCCACAGGCGCCAACACCAAATTGATACCATTCAACGCCATCCATTCTAAATGTTTCCTCCACTCGTGAATGCCCCACCAAACGAAGCTATACGACGCAGTGCACACGTTTTGATAGTATCGGAATCTGTCGTTAGCGACCACTGTTTCATCAACTTCTGGTAGAGGATCAGGTATGTTTACGTTCTTAGTCTGCCACTCGATTTGGCTCTTGCAATGTTTCTTGAGATAATAGTTGAAGCCCCACACTGCCGCCACGCCGGAACTCGCTCTAATGTTGAGAGACCCTCCATGTGTTTTTAAATGGAAAGTGTCCTTATGATCCTTGAACCATAAAATATCTATTTCGACTGCCACTTGTTTTAAGTAGCGATGTATGATATCTTCTGCTGCTCGTTTTTGGACTTGAGATGGCGTGACAGTTTGTAGTTTAACTGGATCTAGATAATCCAAGTTAAGTGCCGCCACTATAGTAGCTCCTCCAAGGAGAAGCAATAGGGACCACCACATTACGACTACGAGGTCGCACTGTGGCGACCGCACTACTATATTCACTTAATGTAATTGTATATGCAGCAGTGTGAATAGAAAGTTTTGTATCTCAAAAAGTATCTAGGCTTATGGCAATATTAAACGGCTTAACAAAGTTTTAATCATGAAGTTGAAAGGCAAAAAGTAAAAATGTTTCAAATGACATAAAGACAATTTTTAACGTGTTTTACAAGTACCTATGTTGCTAACGTGACATTGTGATATGTTTTATAATATCAAGTAACATTTTATTATCATTTCTATAGATTCAATTACTTAAATTCATAAAATAGAACTTAGAACGTCCCTAAGTTTGTCGTTTTCGCAGCCCATGATTAACATGTTCGTCACGGCCAGACGTCTTATAAAACGGTCACTTTATTTGTTTGACTGTTACATCTAAGATGTTTGAATTGACCCTTGACTCATGTCATATGATAACGGATGTAACAAGTAATTTGTTCCCGGTATCTCTTATCGCTTTCCTATTAAATAGCATTTGCTCGTTTACTTTGTTTGTAGTCTGTCTGATAACATTTATTTTGGTCAACATTTCTAAAGGATGTACACTATATGAGGAAATGCGGGCGGAGAGACTTTTGTTAATTAGGTATTTGAAGTCACTCTCTGTGTCACCCTACTTCATTCCTAATTCAAAGAAATTTATCTCAAAGCTGGAACCTAACTGTCTTTTGGCGCATTTGATTTTAATTCTTATTTAAAATCCTGTTCTTAACGGCAACAGGAAACGAGATGGTAGTGACGCTGTAAGATAGTTAGGTAAGTTTATCGCAAAAAAGATTACAAATACATCTCTCTATGAAGAATAAGCGGACACTTTGAAAAGGTTATTACCTAACCCTCAAGTTTCTACAAATAATGAGAAAACACAATGTCAATTTAAATGTACAACAAAACACTTACCTACTATGATAGTGCAGTAGAATCGTCAATAATTAAATGGCGTACTTCGTAACATAAAAGCACTTGGAGGGTCAATTAATTCATCGATTTCATCGTCCATATCTAACATAGATCTGCTTTCAGTTGCATCTGACTCAGTAAGGGGCAAGTCGGCTACGTCCGGTGTGTAAACCCACTTCTTGTAAAGATTCTTAGCCAAAATTAAAGGTTCAGGCCAGAAACCCCTTGAGGATACTTGGTAAGGCTGAGTATGTATAACAAAAGGTACTTCAACGCTCGCAGTAACGATTCGTCTCGTGTCCATTTCGTTAAATTCTTCTCCAGCTCGCTTCGCTTTCAAAGCAGCAGACAGAAACACGTTCCATCTGGGATGGTAGTAGTCTGTGAATACCTCTGCCCATTGTTTGCAGGCGTAGTCTAAAATCTCCCCCCTCGGCCCCCACAAAGTAATCTGATTACGAGCATTAATCTCGTATAAGTCAGCTTCATCAGAATTATTCCCTAACTTTCTAGCTTTCATGAACCAATCTGCGGCAGAGAAATACTGGTTTTGTCGTAATATTACACTTATATCGTTCAGCGCATCGAGGAAACGATTAATGGATTCCTCAAAAACAAATGTGTTCGAAAATCTATCGTGAGCTACATTTACGTATAGCTGTTCTGCTCTGTATTGTAATGCCTGACGCGTCACATCTACTAAGTCATATTGAAATCCTTCTGTGTTACACCTTTTAGAGTCAAAAACGAACCGTCTGAAGGCCTCGAACAAATCATAGCTGTTATACCAAGCGTAAGGTTTAATTTTGAAACTCGGTCTCCGAGTTGTGACGTATTTGCCTCTTACTTTGTTTGAACCATTAAAACTGTATACACTTCTGAGCAAATATTTCCAAGCTAAAGCGGTAGCGTTGCATCCGTATCTTCTCTCGGCGTAGTCAGCTGCCCAATTGTCGAGATCCTCCACCGGAGACTTTCGCCAGGCTGACTCGAGCATCAAGTCATACACCACATAGTTCTGGTTGATTCCCTCAGGAGTGAGGCCTGTGCCGATCATTGTGCTGTTTGCGCGAGACCTAACTTCATACACATCTTTGTTGATAGTCACCATATTACCAAACATGCCCAATGTTCCACCGAAGTTGTGTAGCATACACCAAATGAAAGGTTGACCAAAATACATTTGATAAAGATCATATTTAGGCCATTGTTCTGACTGCAGGTCCAGGATAAGCATTCTACCATGTGGTACGGAATTAATAAAAGCTTCAACTCTATTTTCAGGCCACAACGAAGGAGAGTGCACAAACATCCAATTCTGAAGAAGCCAAACGGCATCTTTGTCGAATTCCAAAAGTGTAGAGAATATTTTCTCAGCCGTTTCTTGTACTAATGGTGTCGAAAACTCGGATAATTTAACTTCATTAAAGGGATCGGCAGTGTAGATGTGACTCATATTTGGGAATCCATTGGTAATTTCTTTTAGAAACCTAGTTCCTATGAGCTTAAACATAGGGTCAAGTGGATCCAAGAAAAGCCCGCAACAGTACGCGTTTCCGAAATTATTCCACTCTTCCACTTCATGAAACGTGATATTGGGGTACAGTCTCGAAAATGCCACTGGCACATGGCCATTAAATGCTGGTAATACAGGCACCATCCCGAGATTGATCATAGTATTAGTGATGTCATTTTGTATTGAAGTTTGTTTATCATGCCAAGACTTCGGCAACGGACCTCCCCAACCATGCACGTTACCCATTCGAAGCCAAGATAAAAATGCTGGGCCAGTAAAGTGTTTGTCTATGTCTTCTTGTGTCATACCCATTTGGCGATAGACACGCGTCCAGGCGGCTTCCTGAGCCACAGGCGCCAACGCCAAGTTGATACCATTCAACGCCATCCATTCTAAATGTTTCCTCCACTCGTGAATGCCCCACCAAACGAAGCTATACGACGCAGTGCACACGTTTTGATAGTATCGGAATCTGTCGTTAGCGACCACTGTTTCATCAACTTCTGGTAGAGGATCAGGTATGTTTACGTTCTTAGTCTGCCACTCGATTTGGCTCTTGCAATATTTCTTGAGATAATAGTTGAAGCCCCACACTGCCGCCACGCCGGAACTCGCTCTAATGTTGAGAAACCCCTCATGCGTTTTTAAATGGAAAGTGTCCTTATGATCTTTGAACCATAAAACATCAATTTCGACCGACACTTGTTTTAAGTAACGGTGTATGATATTTTCTGCTGCGCGTTTTTGGACTTGAGATGGCGTCACAGTTTGTAGTTTTACTGGATCTAGATATTCCAAGTTAAGTGCTGACACTATAGTAGCTCCTCCAAGGAGAAGCAATAAGGACCACCACATGATGACTACGAGGTCTCACTGTGGCGATCGCTGCAGTATATACACTACGTAATCACAGTTGTTGGCAAAAGCGTTTTGAATACAAAACTTATGCAGCACTATTTGTAAAATAAAGCGATAACACGACCGCCGATTAACGACACCGAAGACTCACTGCGTGATCGCTAAATTAACTGTTATTGTAAGGTATGTAGCGGTCTGAATTCAAATTCAGACTTAAGTGTTTTGTCTACTGAAATAAAACAGACATGTTTACTGACGAATTGTTGAGGCACCAAATAAATACATAGGGAAAGGTTATCGTCGAAATTGCCCCCAGATCGAACAAGAACACCCTCCTACAAGTACTACCCTTCCATAGAATATCGACGTCAAGTAGCAGTATGCATACTATTGCGTTTCGTATGGTGAGTGTGGAGCGCCGGAGGCCCAACCCCCCACTTCACCTTTTCTCCGTCCCCTCCCTTTTCTTTGGCTCGCTTAATTACTGCTTACCATTTGGTGACTCGCTTGCCCATTAGGCGAGTTATGCCATAAAAAAATTATGCGATTTTAGACCATTTCATTCCATGTGGAATATAAATTCAGGATGGCCAGCACCATTTATTTGAAACAAATTTAAAATACATATTGACTGTCAGTGACTTCATTTTTTTATTTAAATACAGAAATATGAACTTTCAATTCAGTTTCCTAGTGCCAGAACTTTTGTGTTGAGTGAAGGAGAAAATTTTAGTCATTTTTCAATGTTTGACTGCTACTATATTTATTTTTAAAATTGACCCCTCTCGACTTCTGTCATTCGATAAGCGATACACAAGCATTATTGTCCTTTTCAAAGGTTTATTCCCGGAGCATTTATTCACTATTAAATAACGCGGTTATTGTAGACCAAATGACTTCGAAGGAACCTATTAACGGTATCCGATTTTGTATAATAACAGAATTTAATTAATGCATTAATTACGATTATTGTTAATATGATAGGTAGCTTAGTTGGTAAAGCGTCTGGTTTACTTAACCAGAGGGACTCAGGTTCAAACCCTGCTGAGGCCGAAAATTAATATCTTTGATATGATGTTTGTTTACAAAAACTTTCCGGTAATTTGGAGTGCGCCAAATTCATTTCTGTGACCCCCGCCTCGCGACCGTAGGCATAGTATTGGAAGACTGATAAGAGGTTTCGGGTAAATTTCTATTAACCTTTATACAGTGTAATGTAAACAGTACGGTTTGTTCGAAATAACTGAACTTCTCTGAAGAGAGCCGCTCCGAACTGCCGCACAAGTAAAATGGCTTAATTAAGTGTTTTGATTCATAAATATCGAAATTAGTACAGAAAATAATTACAAACGTGAAACATATCGCTGCTTGAATTCAAAACTACCACGTATTTAAATTACACTGTTTTTCAGAAGAGTTAATTAAAGAAAAAATTGAAATTATATTTTTGTCTAATGCCTTCTTATTTCATATCACTTATGTATTTATTTTGTGATAGCCAAGTGATAGTGATAGGCAAGTGATATGACCATTGGACTGCCAAGTCAAAGGTCTCGAGTTCGAATTCAAGGCACGCACCTCTGACTTTTCGAAGTCATGAGTGTATTAACAATTAATTATCACGCGCTTAAACGGTGAAGGGAAACATCGTGAGGAAACCTGCATGCCTGAGAGATTTTCTTGAAGGCGTGTGAAGTCTGCCAACCCGCAGTAGGCTAGCGTGGTGGAATATAGCCTAATCTCTCTCGTACTGAGAGGAGACCCGTGCCCAGCAGTGGGACAGTGTAATGGGTCGATGTATGTATTTATTTTATATCAAATATTTATTTATTGATTTATAATAAGAAAGCATTTGACAATATATTTTTTTAATTATCTCTTCTGAAAAAAAGTGTAATTTTCATATTTGTGGTAGTTTTTAATTGAAGCAGCGATATATGACCCCAATTGTCTTTATACCGACTCTTTTTTATAATGTACCACTGCTAAACCACTTGCGAGCAACTTCAGACATGCTTAGTTATTTCGAACAAATTGTAGATAGATAGTGTAACCGGAGGAGTCAGTCTAAAAATTGACAATTTACTAACATTTGCTATGAAAACGACATATAAGCATAAGTTTCACTACACAGTTGTAAATACATTATAGTACATGTCGCAATTCTTACTGTCAAGAACGTAGAAAGTGTTAGACGTACTATTTGCGGAAAACCTGCGAAAAAATCCTCCCTCAGTCGCCTTCCTTCTCGTGTTCCTTTTCCTTAAGGCTAAAGCGTCGAGGCTGGGCGCGAAATTCAATTTTTTCTTGGTTTTTCGCAAATCGCATTTTAGATACAAGGCAGCAGAAATTACAACATCAACAATAACTTATTCACAATTGAGTATTAAAACATTTACTTAAAAATCGTTATCGCCGAAGATTTTGGTGTAAATTAGTAGATTCGGCGAAAAATTACAATTTACACCTAAATCTTCTACGATAGCTATTTTAAAGCAACATTGTTAATACTCAATTGTGAATAATTTGTTATTGATGTCGCAATTTCTACTGCCATGTACCTAGAATGTGATATAGCCGAAAAATTTGCCAAAAACCAAGAAAAAAATTTACCTTTAAGTGTAAAGTCCGAGAATACTTTCTTAAATTGCTGCCTCCGCCTTAAATCATCTATTATTTTTTTTTCTTTTTCGTCTTTCTTTTTTTTGCAATTCAGTCGTCATCATAACAGTTTTATTTATAAATCTATAGTGTATGTATTTATATAGATATATATATATTATTCATATAATATTATTATTTACATATAAGTATAACATATTTGTGTAGAAATATCTATTAGTGTTGTTTAATTTATATTATAAGCTTTTCTTCATTTACCGTTTCACCTATTTCTCTATTTAACCCAAAGGTTGACTGGCAGAGAATGCCATATGGCATTAAGTCCGCCTTGTGTACCATTTTATTTGTACATAAAAGATTAAATAAATAAATAAAAAATAGAATTTCGCGCCCAGCCTCGACCCTGTAGCCTTAAATAGGCTCGGTAACGCATCTGCAACTCAATTGGTATTGCAGATGTCCATGGGTGGCGATGACTAATTATCATCAGGTAGCTAGCCTGTTCGTTTAAAAAACGCTGGTTATTTGTACTCACGGCGGCTTGTGGCTCGTCCCCCGGAGCATCGCGATCGCGGTCGCGGTCGGACGGTGCGCCCGCGTCGCCTGTAGCGCTGGCGCCTCCTCCTCGCCTCTCCTCGCCCTCCACCAACGTCAGGAAGCGTGTCAACTCCTCCTCGTCAGCGATGCGGAGAGGCGTCTTCGGCCCAACAATCGCTATTGACACATTCTGTGATACAAAATAAACAGTAACTTAATTGGTAATTTGAAGATAAATGTTAGTGATGAAAATATTTTGTAGGTCTGATGTTCTCTCTTGAATCTGGGATTTCATAAAAATATTTAACATAAAAATTCCTACCTTCCGAAAAATTCCTAATTATCAAATGAAATCTTTTATTTGCCTGAAATATGGTGGATACATATATTAAATTGAGATATATGTAGCACATATTTCACCCTCATTGCAGGCATGCAAAATTATAGTTAATTTAATCCAATTATTTGAACAAAATTACAATTACTATAACTATGTAGTTACTATATTATTTTTTTATTATAAAATAAATTATTAAAATACCTTTACATTGTACTCATAAAACAAAGCCACTCGCGCTGTTTGTATGCTTAGATCTTTTAAACTCAACACAACTGATTTTAATGCAGTTTTCAGCAACAAATAGAATGATACAAGGGGAAGATATACATATGCGACGCAGGCGAAGCCATGGGCGGAAAGCTAGTTCTCTCATAATTTGATACTTAATTATTATTACATACATCTTCCAATACTGTATGCATGGCTATATATCAAGCTATACAAATCTAGTATATGCTGGCCTTAAATCATACAGAAAACCTTTACAATGGAAGGTCAGTCTAAACTGGTTTTGTATAGCTTGATGTGTAGCCATGCATACCTTGGACATCTCGGCTTGCAAAAAGTCGTCCCTTTTTCACATGTCAGTTGTGGTTTTTATAGGGTAAATGGGTCGGTATGATGGGGTCAATCACCGATTTAAAGGGTGCAGTTAACTTAATTATCACCCTGTGTGTGTATTAAAATATTTTATTTTATTGGCCCTCAAACTATTTTTCTTTCTTCTTCTAGTTCACTTTCGTGGAGCAACATAAAAAAAAATTAAGTACCTTAGTTATTTTAGTAAAGGAAAATACGAACGCTAATTTCACCTCAAAAATGCGAAGGTAAATTTAGACAAGGTGTAAACTCGCGGTGGCTTAGCGGTCATAGCGTCTGGTGTAATTTACCAGAAGACGCAGGTTCAAATCCTGCCCGCGGTCGTATTTTTCCTTCACTAAAATAACTTAATAATCTTTGCATGGAAAATGCCTAAAAAATACAAAAGATAAGTACCTTAGTGTTAAGGTCCACTTCATTAGGCAAGGTATCCCTCAAGGCACGTAGACCATGAGCCACAAGTTCTTGAATATCACAGTCCATGAAGGTGCTCAGGTGCTTCTCCAGGTAGGTACGAGCTGACTGGGAACGGGCACCGATGGCCATAGCACGGCAGTCGAAGAAGTTAGCTGATGGGCATGACTGGTAAATATGAGGTCCTTGGTCCTAGAATACAATCAAATAATAATAAACCTGTTAGTCTGGTGGTCCCTATTGCGACTGCTACGCTAGAGGTCTTGGGTTCAATCCCAAGGTTGAGCACTGTTATTGGGTCCTGCTATGAAATTCATGTTGAATGGCAATAGGTTCACCCCGTATTGCATGGGACCTAAACATTCTGGTGAACTGTGGGTGTACATTAAGTACACCTCTGGCTAACCCTTCGGGGAATACAGGCATGATGGTATGTTAAACCTACAATGGAATGAAGGTGACAACCATAAGTTCGAACAACAACCTGCTCTGGGCCTAGGTGGTAGATTACGGTCAACTCCCACACACCGAGACCTGTGTCCCAGCAGTGGGAACATTATAGGCAGATTATGCTTATACTACTTACATCATATCCAGCAACAAGTAACCCAACACCCAGTGGTCTCTTGTCGTATCTCTGAGTACAAATCTGCATCTTATTTCCAACAAGACCAATCAGTCTTCCAACTGGCATCGGTGCATCATGGGCATACTGATGGTTCAGACACTCAGTGCGCATATAACGGCTGAAACATGCAAAAATTTATATTATGAATATTAAGAACTATACAGAACACATAACGATTTTGCAGTACAATTACCTCGTTGAACTATAGACTGGGAATTACAGATATAATGGAAAGTTATTTACCAATTAAATATGGTTGTACACTAAGTACACCTCTGTCTAACCCTTCAAGGAATACAGGTGTGATGGTATGTTATGAAAATGGAATGTTAATATTTATTAGTCAATAAACAATATTATCGGGCTCTGTGGCGTCTACGCCTACGTCCAGCAGTGGACGAGTATGAGCTGGTGATGATGAAGATGAAACAATATTATTTGATGTATTGGTTATAATAATAATGAAAATTCTTAGGGTATTGACTACTGCTTCTTATATTAAAAAAGGTATTATTTTAATCTTTTACGGTAAATGTGAATAACATATTAACCTCAGCATCCTAGCATCTGCCGTCAGGCCAGAAATAGAAATGCCAATATGTTCGTCAATAGGAATAATTTTCTTTTGGTACGCGGACAGCTCACTCACTGCTCTCTTCAAAGCAATTAGAACAGCAAATTGTTTGTTTTTCAAGCCCACAGTAGCAGACCCGAGCTTCACAGCTTCCATAGCATACTCCACTTGATGGAGACGGCCCTGGGGACTCCATACTGTGACATCACTGTCATACTGGTTCCTGAACTGTAAAAAGGTTTTAATAGAAGGCATTACTTGGCTGTTTGTGAGTTTCCTTTGCTCTCCTTGAAAGATAGAATGTCAAATCAGTACATAGGTTCAATAGGTATTTTGCCTGTATCTGGTATTTGAACAAGTTATTGACCTGCCCTAAGTCATAAAATAACTGTGTGTATAGCATGTTTTAAGAACTTAATGTGTTCGTTTTACACAGTATACAGTAAAGAGGTTGGTGATGAACTCCAGTTTCTAGGTTACTAACAATCAATAATTATTTTTGAGGTTCATAATGATACGTAGTATTTGTTTTCTGTTTAATTTCAGTGCTAAAACTTTTCAAATTGATATAGTTAACTCGCTAGATTATAGACGCCTGTGTAATTTTTCGTTCCGGCGATGACAGAGCATAATCGAAATAACAAAGAATGCTTAAGTCTGATAAAATTAACCGAACTTTTATTTTAAAAGGTGATTAATAAAAGAGAAGCTTCTTACCATATTGAAATAAACTTGAAAATTAGGATTTCACAAATAAATCTATGTTTTATTTGCAGCAGACGAAGCCGCAAGCGTTCCCTACAACGATGGATGACTATGAAAATGTCAAATTGAAATTGTACGTTGTCATCTGTCACACGAAACTGCTGTCACTTTTGTTTACAATGCTCAAAATGGTAACTAAATCTACTACTTGGGAAATGGAACGATATTCTCTGTGGTATAGTTTACTTTTTTTCAAAGCTTCTTTTTTATGGTTATTTATATTTATTTAATAAGTATGTATTGCTTTTTTTTAAATAATCATACTGAATAATTAGTTGCTTTAAATCATTTTTCATGCGGACTCATAGTTGACGCTTCTCTGAATTTTCTCATCGCAAAAGTTGTACCTACTATATGGAGGGTAGAAGAAAGGAGGACCATCTCAGTGTATTAAAAAGTGTCCATTGAAAGGGAGCAAATTAAGGTGGCGCTATAGTAGCAAGTGGAAGAATTTAAAATAAATATTTATTTTTATTTCAGGAGTTTCATAGGTTATTATTTACTAAATTACAGTTGACTACGTAAATAGTTGAGATTTTAAATACTGCATATTTCTTAACTACAGAAGTCAAGAGAAATGTTAAATTTTTCAACTCAGCACACATCACTCTCTACACATTCATATCATTTCCACTTTCTACACTAGCGCCAGTTCGGTGAGTGTTCGAACAATAATTTGCTGTATACAAGTGGACACTTTTTCGACTAATCCCCCATACAAGATGGTCCTCCTTTCTTCTACCCTCCATAACCTACTACCTATTTGTGCGACTGTACTGACGATTCGCTTACAGATTAGTTCTCATTTAGACTTTTAGATGGCGCTACATGTAACTATTCGAGAACGTATACGTACAGCCTCTTAATAAAATACTTTAACTATTACGCTTGCACCAACTATTATGATTCCCAAATCGAACGAAGTTCTCAACAGCAATCGGAATTACATACATACCACCACGCCCGTATTTCCCGAAGGGTTAGGCAGAGTTGTAGGTACAGTCACCAGCGCATCAAGTTACCACAAAATGAAAAAAAACTCTGTCGATTTTGAACTAAGTTAACAACACTTTAAGGTTTAAAATCATTTGGAGAAATTTGACAATTTTGTATAACCTGATGTGCTGGCGACGACTGTACAAATGTACATCCCCTATTCGCTGGTATGTTTAGGTCTCATGTAATGGGGGACGGGATCACGGGAGCCTATTGCCATTAGCCAGGCAGAAATCCAAAATCCGGGGTGCTACTGAAGATTTCATAGAAAAACCCAATTACACTTTACCCAACCCTGGAAATCAAACCTAGAACATCTAGCGTAACAGTCCTGATTAGGACCACAAGACTAATGAGGCGGTTAGCACAATATTGTTTTGCGGCAGAATGTTTTATAATGCGATGATATCTACCATCACAAACGAGTAGGTACTTATCACCGTTTCAAGAGTATTATCTCGATCCAGTCGTCATGCCTCTAAATTCTATCATCTTTGGTAGAATTGTGATTGTGAATACAGCTCACGCAGCATATCACGTCAGCTTTTCGTTCATTAGTCAGGATCCTACACAATGTCTGTACGGCACGACTCCTCACGTCCTACATGTCAAATGAAAAGTGAGATTACCTTGTCATACTCATCCTATCTGATGTATTATCCGTCTGTTTTGAGTCGGTATCAACAGTTACGATGTACCTATTATGCGCATTATCTACTCCATAAAGTGACAAAATCCAGTGGCCTAATCTTTGGCTTATAGTTAGTTATAAGCTAAATGTCAATGTCAGCTGTCAATCGTTCATCCGTCATAAATATATGAACTGTCATCTCTTTGTGTCATCTGGTTCTGTACTGAAGAGGTACTGAATATGCCCAAGGGCTAATAGGGTAGCTACGCCCTTTATATCTGTATCGAGATCTATCACGCTACATGGAACTACGTCGTAACAAAGGCTGATTCGCGCAAGCAACATTTACCGCACAACTTGCACATAATTATATAACCGCCCGACATCAATAGTTGGGCCGCGCCCCGCCAGGCATATTACCCGTCTGGTCGAAGGATCCTCTCTTTGGTTGGAGGGGCAACACACCTCGCCTCTCCCCCCCTCTACTTTATTGAAGTATAACTAATATTACTATGAAGGACATGCATCCAATAGCATGTCCTCTACCAAAAGCCAAAAAAATATATTTAAAAACTTAATAAACATAAATAACGGGAAAAAAAATATTACTATGAGAGATGTGTTAGAACACTGCTAATAAGTCAGCTGGGGCAGGTCGGTATCACAGCATAGTTGTTACCGTTGGGGAGCCTGTACTGAGGCAGAGGAGAAGTTTGAAGTTAAGTTCCTCATGTCTATTTCTATAGAGGACCAACAGTCAAACGATATCTAATCGGACAATTAGACAGTCTACAGAACTATAACCTCTCTACGTATTTAAGTGCTCTTTTTTTTGCAGTACGAAAACTCCTCATCGATCACGCCACCTGGGGAGACTGCTGGTATGACGGACTCGTACTGACTAAAATACCGCAAAACCTTCCCGGCCTAGTCAATAGGCATGGCCATCGGGTTCATGTCATTCGCCATGACGAAGACAAGCTGTGGTTCAGCGTGATCACTGGACCCCTTCAAAATCTTGTCATCTTAATGGACCACCCCAGATCTCCCCAATCGCAACGCCTGTTATGGCACTACGGCCTTACGAATATTAATACCTACTGAAGGAAATAGGTTTAATAGAGTCACACCATCATTGTGATAGTATGGATTATATTTCTATGATCTATTGTATTTTTATTAATGACAGTCTTTAGTGAATCTATTAGTTTTGATCTGTTTAAGGAGTATTATCTGGTGGTAATCTAGTTGTGTAATAATTCATTTATTATTTTTCTTTAGCTAGGTAAGTCCTTACTACATTTCTCGTATCGTAGCAGTCGTTATTAGGCTACACGGGTATGATCCGAAACATTTCCGCGACTTGCGCTGATTACTGCCGATACAACTTTTAAAGTGATTTGCTCGGTGGTAGGACCTCTTGCGGTCTGATTTGCTCCCACGAAAGACTACGATGAAAGGGTGGTACTTACGTCGGAGTCTTTCATAAAGTACAAGGGTGTGTGTTTTGACATAGCAATGCTGCAGCTCTGACTGTCTGTAGACCGTTAGGGCTCTTCGGGCTCGGTGATATTGCAGGTATCCATGGACGATGATGACTACAACCATCGGGTAACATCACATACCATCACGTCTTTACGAGGTGAGACCCGAAGGGTTAGACAGAGGTGTACTTAATGCACACCTACAGTTGGCCGGTACGTTTAAGTCCCATGTAATAGGGGGTATTCACCGGGCACTTATCCAAACTCCGAGCTGACTGAGAATTCCATAGAAAAACCCAATAACACTGCGAACCCAAGAGCTCTAGCGTAGCAGTCACGCTTAGGACCACTTAGACTATTGAGACAGTTTAACATCAGGTGGCTATGTTATGTTTTATGATTTACCCTAATATACCATTTTGCTGCACATTTTGTCCGACTTTACCTCGGGTTCTTGACATGCTCTCCAACTCTCTCCAAGTCTCTGAGTGAGATCGTGAGGTCCCTAGTAGGGGTCACTAAATATCGCTTTTACCCGCATTACGTTCCGTTCCACGGAATCACAGAGCCGTCACGCTGATCTGTTTTTTGTGAGACATCTACCACTTAGCTGTGATAGTTGATTGATTGATACTTAGTTCATGAGCAAAGTGCAAGATTTGTTATTTCTTTTCAAGCGTTCTTTATTTGGTTGGACGGTAATATAAATACCATCACGCCTGTTTTCCCCGAAGGATTAGGCAGAGGTGTACTAATGTACACCCGCACTTTGCCCGTATGTTTAGGTCCCACTACGTACTAGGAGGCGAGCCTATTGCCATTAACCGGGGCCAAAAACCCAAACTCCGAGCTGCTACTTAGAATTTTATAGAAAAACCCAATAACACTTTGCTCGACCTGGGGATCGAACCCAGGATCTATAGCGTAGCAGTCTCGCTGCGGATCACTAGCCAAATGAGGCAGTATACATATTATTTTCATAAATACATGTGCAGCAATCTGTACATGTATTTTTTTATTATTTTATTGGTATGGCGGGCTTATTTCCGCAACTCCACGACTAAGCGCGTATTTTGCGTGTGGGTGGGACGATGTTATGTTTTAATCAAACCACCCCAACTCCTCGAGAAAGGCCGTCAAGCGCCCAATGTTGCCTACGGCCTCTCGGAGAGTACTCGGGTTGCCGAGGTACTTTGCCCTGTATGTGGCGACACCAGGACAGTGCAGTAGCACGTGGGCCGCTGTCTCGTCGGCCCCCAGGCAGGCTCTGCAAAGGGGACTGTCTGTGATACCTATAACAGAAAGATGTTTATTGAAAGGACCATGGCCGGTGACGGCTGCAGTGGCTATCCTCAGGTGTTGTTTGGACAGCTGCATTAGCTGCCTGGTGATGCGGTCGTCAATGGAAGGGAGAGCCTCCTTAGCCTGCCTACACTCACCGTGGTTTGTCCAGTAGTCGTTGTGTCTATCCCTAGTCCGTTTTCTTACCAGGGTGCGTATCTGGCCGAAGGGGAAAGGTACTATGGGTTCAGGGCCCACAGCCCCTGCGGCTGATCCCCGTCTGGCAAGCTCATCCGCTGCATCGTTGCCTCGGGAGTTGCTGTGTCCTTTGATCCATTGGATGGTTATTTTATTTAGCTCACCTACCTGGTTGAGTCTTTGGTGGCATTCGTATGTCAACCCCGTATTCACCGTGTGGCTGTTCAAGGCTTGTAGGACTGCCATGCTGTCTGAGAGTATTCGAATAGAGTAATTCTTTACCTCCCTTGCTGCAATGGCTGTAGTTGCCATTAGGATACCCATACATTCGGCTTGGAATATTGTGTTGTGGTGCCCTAGTGGTATGGCCATCCGAATGTTCAGATCTTCTGAGTAGATACCACATCCGGTGCCCATGCTTGTTTTTGATCCGTCAGTGAAGATACTCACCTCTGTCGGGTTTAGACCCTCACATCTATGATCCTCGTAGAGCTGGATCTTGTATTTCTTGTCGAAGATGAACTCCTTCGAGATGCGATCGTTAATGGCACGCATGATTGGGTAATCGGTTTGGAGTTCGTCCAAGATGTTGGTATGTCGCGTGCCGCTGCTTTTCCATAGCGTCAGTGTCTTGAGACGTGCTGCTGCCATTGCTGCCTCTTGTTGTATAAACAGGTGTAGCGGTGGCAGGTCCAGCATGGCTTCCAGCGCTGCGGTTGGAGTGGTTCTCATACAGCCCGTGGATGCTAGGCATGCTAGTCTCTGGAATCGCTGTAGTTTATTCTTTGCGGTTTCGAGTGTAGTTCTAGGCCACCAAACTACGGCGCCGTATGCGACTAGTGGTCTGATCACTGTTTTGTACAGCCATAGGGTGATTTTTGGGGATAAGCCCCATCTTTTCCCCATCATTTTCCTGCATTGCCAAAACGTTATACAGGCCCTGTTTAATTTATTCTCAATATGGCTACTCCATTTTAGTTTACTGTCGAGAATGACACCGAGGTACTTGACCTCAGTTGACAGTTGGAGTTCAGTGTTGAACAACTTTGGTAGGCGATATGATCCAAGTGCTCGTTTCTGGGTGAACAAGACTAACTCAGTTTTTGTGGGGTTCACCGTTAAGTCAAACTCATTACACCAGCGCTCTACTATTCGCAGTGCCTGCTGTGTGAGGTTACAGATGGTTCCAGTGACTTTCCCTGTGACAAGGATTGCAAGGTCATCTGCGTATCCTATAGTGTAATCATGGTTAGCATTTAGCTTGGTGATGAGGTCGTTGATAACTAAGTTCCACAGAAGGGGTGAAAGCACACCCCCTTGCGGACATCCTCGCGCTATAATGGCGGACTGCTCATTCCCTTCAAGGCGCACCACGCGTTTGCTGAGCATGTTGGTGATCCAATCCTTGAGTACTGATTCTACTCCATGCTTAGAGAGTGCAGCACTTATGCTGGAGAAGTTCGTTCTGTCGAAGGCACCCTCGATATCTATGAAAGTGCCTAGGCAGATACCTTTGTTATGTATCGCCTCTTCGATCTTGTTAACAACAAGATGGAGTGCGGATTCGGTTGATTTCCCTGAGCTGTATGCATGTTGATTGTCATGCAGGGGGGAAGCTTTTAGTGCGTTATCTCTCAGCTCTCTCTCGCAAAGCCTCTCCATGGTTTTTAGCATGAATGAGGTCAGGCTGATCGGTCTGTAGGATTTAGCATTTGTGTAGTCACTCTTGCCTGGTTTGGGAATGAATTTAACTTTCACTTCCCTCCATCCCTTGGGAACGTATCTAAAGGCCAGACACGCTCTCATGATAGCAACTAGTCTCTTGATGACATCTGTTTTCCCCCACTGCATCAGGGCAGGAAATATGCCATCAGGACCAGCTGCCTTAAAGGGGTGGAAACTGTCGATGGCCCATTGGAGTTTCTCCAATGATATCGTCTTAAGTGCATATTCCCAATCGTACTTCGTTGGTGAGGGAGATATATCGGTCCAGTTTACGTCCTGTGTAAAAACGCATCCTGGGAAATGCGTCTCGATGAGGACGCGTTGGGTTTCTTCTGGTGATGTTGTGAACGTGTTATCAGGTTTTCGGAGGGTACCGGGATCAGATGTGCTCTGTTGTGCCAGTATTTTCCTTACCCTGTTAGCTTGTTGGCAGCTTTCGATGTTACCACAGAATTTTCGCCATCCCATGGTGCTTCTAAATCTAATACATTTCTTGTAGGCGGATTTGGCCGATTTATAGTCGTCCCAGTCCTCATCCGCTCCCGTGTTCATTGCCCTATTCAGAGCCCTTCTCACTTTCCCGCGTTTGCGTTCCAGTTCCGCGCCCCACCACGGTTGTTTACCTGGTGCCTTGGGCGCGGTGGACTCTGGACATGCGGAGTGGTAGCTGTCTATCATTGCTTTAGTTAGATAACTTACCTGTGTTTCTATTTCTGTAGTGTTCCCTGGGGTTGGTGCTGCGCTTGCTTGTGCCAGCTTGGCTCTAAGCGTACGGGAGTATTTAGTTGTGTCTGTGTTCCGCGGATTCTGTCTTGGCGGTGTCGGTGGGATGTGTAGGTCAAGATCGAAACGGATCCATCTGTGGTCGGAGCACGATGCCTCCTTAGAGACCTGCCAACCTTTGATGATCCCTACTGCAGTTTCCGATGCTAGAGTTAGGTCGATGATTGTCCTACTGCGTCTAGTGACGAATGTAGGTTCAGATCCGGTGTTTAGTAAAGAAAGGTTAGTAGTAAAAAGGAAGTCGACTAGAGCCTTACCCCTTTCATTTGGTGTCTCCATTCCCCATAAGGGGTGGTGCGCGTTGGAGTCAGTTCCGATGACGATCTCGGTCTCGGTCGACTCGCAGTGGTTGACCAGACGCACGAGGTCGAAGGGTGGTGGTGCTTCCGCCTCTGGCATGTAGACCGAGGCGAAGACAATCGCTATATTTGTGCTCCCCTGCTGCATGTGCAGCTTTATGGCAGAGAGGTCTCTGCAACAGAAATCTGTTAGAAGCTGTGTAATAATGTTAGGTGTTACGTAGATACACGTTCTGGGATGATCGTGATCAGTGACTGTAAAAAGCTTACCTCCAAGATTCGTCATCCCTTTAATTTGGCCTGCTCTGATCCACGGCTCCTGGATAAGAGCGATGGCCGTTTGTTGTCCCTCCAGCCACTTGCGCAGTTGAGCCGTTGCGGTTTGACTGTGGTGGAGGTTTGCCTGTACATGTATTTATGAAAATAATATGTGGAGTACTTGATAGAAGCCAAAAAAAAACATACATACCATCATTCCTGTATTCCCCGAAGTATTAGGCAGAGGTGTAGATACGAATGTACACCCACACTTCGCCGGAATGTTTAGGTCCCATTATCCCATGTAATAGGGAAAGAGCCAATTGTATAAAAAAAAAATTTTGTTTGTCAGTATGTTTGTACGCACATCACAAAAAAACTACTAGCCTCAATTGGATGCAGTTTTCACAGTTGTATAGTCAAAGGTCTTTCTTAAAACGGTGCATGTTTCATTTTGATACAGCGTCTAGAAATTATACTTAGTAAGTTAATCTTTTTGGTACATATTTATCGATTGATATCTAATCTTAAACGACGTAGAGGACACAAATCTTCCTGAAGAGCCTGTAACTACAGTCTTGGGCACGTCATTTAACGCCCAACAATGTAATCGACCTCAGTATCAGATTCCGTCGGGCAGGCGCCGAGAACAAGATACTAACAATAACTTATGACGATTATCAACTCTCTACTATTGTAATTTAGAACTATTGTAAAATGACGCTACTAGATAAGGCTGTTTACAAACGTGACGATTTTCCGTCGTCGAAGTGGGGATAGTTATTTTTTATAAAAGCTTACAGTTTGTTTGAAATAAGTAAGCCCATCAGAAGTTTGCCGTTCCGAACTACCGCGGTGATAAAATCGTTTAATTAAGTGTTTTACATAACATAACATACCATCACGCCTGTATTCCCGAAGGGTTAGGCAGAGGTGTACTTAATGTACACCCACAGTTCGCCGGTATGTTTCGGTCCCATGTAATAGGGGGCGAGCCTATTGCCATTCACCGGGCACAAATCCAGACTCCGAGCTGCTACTGAGAATTTCATAGAAAAACCCAATAACACTTTGCTCGACCTTGGGATCGAACCCAAGACCTCTAGCGTAGCAGTCGCGATTGGGACCACTAGACCAACGAGGCAGGTAATTAAGTGTTTTAATACATAAAATATCGAAATGAGTAAACAGAATCATTAGAAATGTGAAACATATACGATTCTAATTATCTTTACATCGACTCTTTCTATTAAAATTTACCATTTCTAAACCACTTGCAGACAACTTCCGATCGGCTTACTTATTTCGAACAAACTGTAATAGCAATGTGGGTCAATACTCCATACGCAGTAGTCAATGTTTATGGCATACCACAATGTAGTTTACATGGATGGTAAAATTTTCATGGGTGGTAAATGTAGTTTACATGGGTCGCACATTACTAATCTTGTTAACCACTCGTTCTTAGCTAAATGCTTGTATTAGGAGTGGGTTCACGTCGATAGTGCAATGGGTGCGGTTCGAACTGGCAACCCCATGATCGTAAGTCCGACGCCCCAGTCATTAGGCTACCGCCGCTTCAAAATTTATTTATTTATGTTCAGTAATTTTCGTCCCACTGCATGGTAAAGGTCTTGCTACGCTCTTTCCATTCCTCACTTTTTTAGACCATTTTGGGCAAATCCTTCCAGAGGAAGTCAAGCTCATACTTCCATCTTCGTCTAGGCCTTCATTTAAGCCTTTGTCAAGGCCATGCTGTCATCCACCCTTTTGTTGACCCATTCAGTAACTAGGTATAATTGAATGAGAGTAATTTAGACTATGATTTTATGAAGCCATACTAATATTATCAATGCGAAAGTAAGTCTCTCTGTTTGTGTGTAACGTTTTCGCTCATACACAGCTGAAACAATTTTGATGAAAGAGTAGGTATGGAGAAAAATAGATACCTATTGGACATAGGCTCCCTTTTGTCTCAAAAAAATCTTTAGTCGAGTAGTAAGTCGAGGCTAGTGCATGTGTGTAGATAACCTAAGTATAATGTCATAATCCTCACTAGACTGCCTCATTAGTCTAGTAGCTTAGACTGCTACGCTAGGGGTCCTGGGTTCGATTCCCAGGTCGAGCAAAGTGTTATTTGGTTTTTCAATGAAATTCTCAGTAGCAGCTCGGAGTCTGGATTTGTGCACCGTTAATGGCAATGAGCCTATTGCCATTAACCGTGCACAAACCTCTGTTACATGGGACATGAACATACCGGCGAAATGTGGGTGTACATTAGTACGCCTCTGCCTAATGATTAGGCAAGATATAGCTTATATGTCCTTCTCCTAGATCTATTGTATCTCTACCAAAATTCATCAAAACTGGTTGAAGAAAAATTCATTTACTTGGAGGGTCAACGTACCGCATCCCTCCAAGATGAGAATCGAAGAATTTTGAAAGGAGACCCATACCCAGCAGTAGGACAAAATATAATATGTTGATAAATTAATGATGATGAGTTACAAAACAAAACCGTAAATTGAATACCCACTTTATTAAAGTATTGAAAATACAAAGAATAATCTTTCATAGTAAGAATGAGTTTGTCTCTTGGCCCGACGCCAGGTCTGCTCATGAATGGACGGCCCACGTTTTGGCCTGACGTATCACCCAGTCATGTCTGCCTACGTAAAAAGAGGCTTTGTGACAAATATATTTGATTAATTATGACTTTAACCTCTCACTGTCTTCCAAAGTTTTGAAAATAGACTCAATTTGGGTGTCTTCAAGACGAGAGTGAATCGGTTTCCTCTAGGCAAGCGCGCTCCATCGTAGACCACGTCAGGCGAGTTGTGGTTAAGCGCTAGCCTATCTATATACTTATATATATATATATATATATATAAAGTAACTACTAGCAGTTGTTTTACTGGAATCCCAAAGGGATTTTTGAGTGTAAAAGAAGCCTTTGTCCTTCCTGACGATGCCATCTATCTTCAACATAACATAACATAACATACCATCACGCCTGTATTCCCCGAAGGGTCAGGCAGAGGTGTCCTTAATGAACACCCACAGTTCGCCGGTATGTTTGGGTCCCATGTAATAGGGAGCGAGCCTATTGCCATTCACCGGGCACAAATCCAGACTCCGAGTTGCTACTGAGAATTTCATAGAAAAACTCAATAACACTTTGCGCGACCTGGGGATCGAACCCAAGACCTCTAGCGTAGCAGTCGCGATTGGGACCACAAGACCAACGAGGCAGTCCTATCTTCAAGCCAAATTTTATCTAGATTTCTCCAGTGGTTTGGACGTAAAAAGGTCGCAAACACCTTTTAGTGACGATTATAATTTCAATAATATGAATCCTAAACAAAGTTATGATAATTCAAAACTACGTCGTAGATTACGGCGCTCCCCTTTCACGGAGAGGAGGCCTCAGGTATCCCAGCAGTGGGAAAATAATAGGCAAATTATGCATATATACTTATGCATTCAAAACTAAAAATGGTTATAGAAACTTAAAAACGATTTTCAAAGACTTATTAAATGATTTTCGACTTTCATTTTTTTCTTCTTTCACATTATATAACATCTGGTTGCCGCCAGAACTTTGACTACTGTCATGACTGTTTGCCCTAATACTGTAAATGTGTCATGATCACATTTACGGAATTAGGACAAATCGACTGCCGTAAGAATAATCAAAATCGGCCAATGCGTTTGGTTCCTAGAACGCCACAAAGGAACATACATAGAAAGGCTGAAAAACATAGTATCCCTCCTTTGCGTCGCGCAGTCGGGTAAAATAGGGCATAAGCCATAAGGTAGGTACCATTGATCTCAAAAAAACATTTGGAATTCGAGTAAACCCACACGCAAAAGCTAGTCTTCAACAAGACAAGCCGACTTAATAATTAAAATTTAATCAAGGCGCTAATGTACTCTTTGAAGCAAAATGTACAGTTATTTAAAACAATATCTTTACAAAGGGATTACCATTTCAATCAAGTAATATTTCCATTCTTGACTGTTAATCTTCTTTAAGATGAAACAATCAAATCATAAAACATAAAACTACAAACACTAACATTTTTCAAAAACAAGAAACTAAATCGTTTTCCCAGTGGGGCCATGAAAACGGCTTAGCCAGCATATATATAAAAACGCTAAAGCACCTTAAGAGGACAGGTGTTTACGTGAATAAGGTGCACTTTTGCTTGAGGGTTGTTTTGCAAAAACAAATTGTTCTTTTTTGGCAAAAAATATCGTAACAAAATTTACATTAGGACCTAGTTCATTAAAACTTCATAAATACATACATATATAGCCCTAGCCTATAGCCTATTCCCCGAAGGGTTAGGCAGAGATGTACCAATGTTAGTAGGTACACTCACATTTCGCCGGTATGTTTAGGTCCCATGTAGTAGGGCGAGCTTATTGCCATTAACAGGGCACAAATCCAGACTCCGAGCTGCTTCCAATAGGTAACACTTTGCTCGACTGGGGATCGAAACCAGAACCTCTAGTGTAGCTGTCGCGCTTAGGAACACTAGACTAATGAAACAGTCATACATACATAAATTGTACATACACACTAACCACACAATAAAATAAGCCAAAGTCACACCTCGAATTATGACTAGGATTTTCAGTTGGAGTTAGAGCTATCCTTATCGCACTGCTTTGAGTGTAGAGCGACAGCGATCTTAAAGCCGCAATTTGTGTGGCCCCAAAAGTTTTGTAAGAGTGGGTGTTGCAGTCTCGATTTTGTAAAACCAAGTCTCTGAGTCACTCACTGTATAAGATGACAAATATACATAGTTTTAGTAAATACTTTTACATACTGCCCTTTTGTTGCGCAGATGTAATGTTTAAGCTAATTGCGTAAATTATATTCTAATATAAGTATACTAATATTATAAAGATATATACATAGAAGCGGCGGTAGCCTAATGGCTAGGGCGTCGGACTCGCGATCATGCGGTTGCCGGTTCGAAACTCACCCATTGCACTACCGACGTGAACCCACTCGTAACACAAGCATTTAGCTTAGCACGAGGGGTTGACAAGAAGGTTACTAGTAATGTGTGACCCACATTGCATAGCTTTTATAAAAAAAATTAAAAAAAAAAGAATTAAAGTTTTTGATTTCGTGAGGTTGTAGGGGGTCATCTCTGGATCTACTGAACCTATTTTGTAAATTATTTTACCAATAGCAGCCACGTTATTTCTGAGTGTCAAAGGGTATGTCACCCAACGAAGTGGGCACGGGTCAACCATGTATAATAAATTAATTGACGTCACCTCAAAGACGTAAATTTTAGAATGTGAAGGCAAACTTCGATAATTCGCAGTGGCTTGGTTGGTCATAGTGTCTAGTGTAATTAACCAGAAGAAATACGTTCGAATCATACCCGCAGTCGAATTCTATTCACTAAAATAAACAAATGGTATTTAAAAAAAAACAAGCTTTATAGTCCGCCATATTGGATTTAGAATGACGTCACTTAGCTTAAAAACTGTTACCGCAACGGATAGTAGAAAAAAGTAGAAAAAAAGACTGGCACCCTAGGCTAGACGAGCCTTTAGTCGTTTGCCCAAACAATTTCAGACTCAGGATAGGAAAACAAAGAAACCTGTATTTTTGTTTTAATGGCTATAATTATGATTATGAAATGTTAATTGTGACTACACGGGAAATAATACTTACCACCGTTAAATAATACTGAAATTAAATGAAATGATATTTATCAACCGACTTCAAAAAGGAGGAGGTTCTCAATTCGTCTGTATGTTTTTTTTTTGTATGTTTGTTACGCGATATCTCCGCCAATTGTAGACCGATTTGAATGATTGGTAGGTCATACTTCAGAGGTGGTCCCGTTTAAATTTTATCGAAATCGGTTAAGCAGTTTTGAAAATATCAACAATAATCTAAAAATTGTTTACATCGATGATATTATCTTTTACTCCGAAACATCGCTGTCTTATTGGAGCAGTGCGTTTAGTTGGCTAACAAGTACTTCTAAACAAAACTTTCCACTAAAAATTACAAAATAGAATTACTTTTAACAAAAAAGTTAAACCGCCTTCAAAAAATAATATAATAATTTTGTCTAAAACAGTTTGGGAAGTCGGTGGCGAAAACAAAAGACCCACTCAAATAGAAGTCACCGACTTCCCAAACTGTTTTAGACAAAATTATTATATTATTTTTTGAAGGCGGTTTAACTTTTTTGTTAAAAGTAATTTTCTATTAAACGGATCTTTTAAAGACACTTTCACAAGTCGATTTTCATATATATTTTTTTAACTAGATGGCGCCGAAATAATAGAAAGTCAATGTTTTTAGATTTTATACTTGATAGGGCCGGCTTTCTAGACAAGCGCGCTCCATCGTAGATCGCAGTGTTGCTTAACATCAGGCGATCTGGCGGTCAAGCGTAGGCCTATCTTGAATAAAAAAAACTGGCATAATCTGAGAAAAAACGCGAAAACAACCTTTTAGAATATGGTTCGTAAGTCCAAAAATCGGTTACTATGTAAGTACCACATTGTAGAGCCATGTCTAGAGGCTTTAAGGTATGCGAGGGAAACCGCAGGCTAACTTTAAAATAAATACCTTAATTCAAACATATTATTTCGATTTAAAAGGCTGTAATTAATTTAAATTTATTTATGTTGAATAAATCACAAATCAAATACTATATTTACACGGATCTGAATTTTCTAGTAAAAGAAATGTATAGTTGAACCTGCGTCCCTTCGGTTAGGTACGCCTGACGCTTTAGCCACTAAGCTACCGAGGTCTTAGGGTTACTTCAACAACGTCTACGATAAATGACTATGTCTTTCAACCAACACGACTTACTCAAATAATTATGTTTCATAAATATTCCATGTACGTGGATGAAAATGCCTTCATTTTGGTAAAACATAATTATGTGAAATGTCATAATAACCTTGTTATTGTGTTCAAAGTTTATTACTTATAGCGTCAAAAGTCAGTATAGCTCTAAAATATAAGTTTTTATTAATAAAGTCTAGTTAAAATATTTGAAAATGCAACGAGATCGCTACGCGTTAAATAACTTTCCCACACGACTGTACTAAGTGTAACATAGATAATGAGTTATGTGTTCAACTGTACTCCCATCCCACGTCCCATGATCTGTAGCAAAATGACGTCACGGGTGATCACCGCAACCACATAAAATGCTACGCGCTCCTGCTACAGCCACCAAATCTGTAGAGCGACCGCTACGGCGTAGACGCGCTACGCACCATCCGCGTAAACTTCGTACGACAGTGTATATTTTTCGGGTATGTGTTTTACATATTTTTATATGTGTATAGTGTATATTTATATATGTATATAGTGTTATTACAGTGTTCCAACATTCAGTTTTGCAACTAAACTCTGAAGTTTCAATGAGTTATTCGAGGTTTAGTTGCATTTTAAAGTATTTTTTTAATCACCTTAATATTCTTTTTGAATTTAATAAATCAACGTTAAGAAGTGTGTTTCCTAACTTTTCAATATACTTTTTTTCGGGTTCAATGGAAGAAATTTGGGATCCTTCAATAATTTAATAGGATAGGCAATACAGTAGCCATTAAAGTTACTAGTATCCCCTCATTTTTAAAAATAACGTTATCTCATAATAGGATAAAATCTTCCTTTCATTCTGATAGAAGAATCTATGATGGCGAGAGAGATAATTATATCTGAATTAATAATTATTCTTTATAATAGACTAGCTTTCCGCCCACGGCTTCGCCCGTGTGTTTTCTTGACTTTCCTGTACAATAATATGTATGTAAAAAAATGTGATAAATGAAGAACCGCTCGACCGATTTTGTGCAAACTTCACATAAACCATCTACTAAATAGTCCGAACAAAGCCTAAGCATTTGGTTTGGATAGGTGAGCCCGTTCTTGAGTTATAAAATTACAGCGAAAAGTGGCATTGATTTTTATATATATAGATTGACTTCTTCTAATTCTATACTTATATAACTAATTCATAAAAACCAAAAGTATCAGCACAGTACCTACCAAAGAGGTTATGATATCATTTACCACTATATACACATATAATTGCAAATCAGTATTTTGAAATGTTTTATTTCAACCAATTTCGGTTGAAGTAAAATATGATTTCGATTTTTAAAATAACTTGTCAGCTTAACCCACAACCATTAATTAACCTTTAACATATAATTTACTTTCTTCGCACTACGTTTAACGAGGGTAAAACAGACAGAATGTCAATTAACAATACATAAGTACATACCATCACGCCTGTATTTGCCGAAAGGTTAGGCAGAGGTATTTTTAGTTAGGGTTAGGTACAGTTCGCCGCAGGTTTAGGTCCCGAGGTAGGTTAAGCTCCGAGCTGCTACTAAGAATTCCATTGAAATACTCAATAACACTTTGTTCGACCTTTAAATTGAACCCAAGACACCTAGCGTAGCATTCGCACTTAAGACCACTAGACTAATGAGATAGTCTAAATTAAAGATCACTTAATTATTTACAAGATAAAATTGTCAGACACAATAAAATACAATAAAAGCAACACTGCATGAGGCCAAAAATTGGTCCCTATCCGAGCATAATACTGTGCGATTATTAAAATAAAAAATACTTGAGGTGTAAAATGGTCTTACCGTATGCAGATAGAAAATTCAGAGATCCTAATCACGGATACAAAAACTTATACATACATATACATACACTCACGCCTTTTTCCCATAGGGGTAGGCAAAAGCTTATTGCATCAGGTAATCAAAAGCCCTAACAGCTGGACAACTAGCGTATCTTTAGAACATCCATAAGCAAATTGGCTGGAGGTCTGATGGTAGTCACGTGTCTTCTTCTTCATCTTCCTCAACCCATATAATATATTATTTTTGACATTATATTGTATTACCATGATTGCTTCAGAATTAACACTTCAGCTCATCCGTTGGCTAGGATCTAGGCCGGCTCCTTGTCACAACCGATTCCCGGAGTAGCTATGAATCTCACCAACCCATACATTGTCCCACTGCTGGGCACGGGTCTCCTCTCAGAATGAGAGGGATAAGGCTGTAGTCCGCCACGCTAGCGCACAAGAAAATCTCTCAGGCATGCAGGTTTCCTCACGATGTGTTCCTTCACCGTGTAAGTTCATGATAAATCAGTATTAATACGCACATGACTTCGAAAAGACAGAGGTGCTTGCCTTTGATTCGAACTCGAGATCTTTGACATGGCAGCCCTATGGTCATATCATAGGGCTATCACTACACTTTCAGCGATAGTCACGTATCAGCATCTAGAAAATCATCTGGAACTAGCCAGAAACTCCAACATGCTTGACAAAAGGCTAGGACAATAAATGAGGACTATTAAAACTTCAAGACTATCTGTTAGACGGTCAAGCTTAAGCGACAAGGCTATTGCGACTTCGAAGTTAAGATAGTCATGTAAGATATCCACATAAATCTGTTCAAGTATATTTGTAACAAGGACACTATGACTGGCACGAAGCCAATGTTTAAACCTAGGGTTTATCTATCAGACTAATCAAAAAGAAAAAGAATAAAACGTTACACTGCCCCTGTTGTTACAATTAAAGAATCATGTTACTGATGTTAATATGACTTTTTTTACAGTACTGTGATCCTTAAATCAAGTCCTAGATGAAATATTCTTCGCAAATTTACCTTCGGTTGTCCGTTTAAATATCAGAGTTATCCACTATAGGTAGGTAATTATTAAGATACACCAATTTAAAAATATATAAAAAAAGTGCAATTATCCGCGTTTTTTTTACTTACTGTACAATAAATTTAATAATAGTATTACTTCGTATATTTTATTTAGTTATTTACCAACTGTTTCCGCGATTTCAATCGCATCCGAAAATATTTTTTGAGACATAAGGTAGCCTATATCCTTCCTAAGGATGCAATGTATCTCCTTGGCAAATATCGTAATCTGTTCAGCAGTTCAGGCGTGAAAACTTAATAAACAGAGAGAGAGACTTCCTTTCATATTAATAAAATTTTGTGGTAATATTTTGTTGACACTGATCGATAATGCAAGTTTGATGTGTGAGAATTATTCAATTGCTGAAAGGTGTCAAAATCGAGTACTGTCCTTGTACATAACACGTATTTTAACCCGTTAAGCCCTATATTATGTACAAAAGACATAATGAAAACCTATTCTTTTAGTTAGACTGCTTCATTAGTCTAGTGGTCCTAAGCGCGACTGCTACGCTAGAGGTCCTGGGTTCGATCCCCAGGTCGAGCAAAGTGTTATTGGGTTTTTCTATAAAATTCCCAGTAGCAGCTCGGAGTCTGGAATTGTGCCCGGTTAATGGCAATAGGCTCGCCCCCTATTACATGGGACCTAACCATACCGGCGAAAATGTGGGTGTACATTAGTACATCTCTGCCTAACCCTTCGGGGAATACAGGCGTGATGGTATGTATGTATGTATTCTTTTAGTTACCTGTGACCGGCGTCACTCGTCAGTTAAATTATGAGTTACATTTTGTTACTCTGCCGCGAAGCAATAATGTGCTAGCGGTTCAGGGGGCCTAGACAATGTTACATTTCCATATCGAAAACGAAGTTACATTAATCAGGGCCCCTAGACAATGTCACATCTTCATTATCGACAACGAAGTTAGATATCACAAATCTATGGATTTGACATAATTTCATCACGTGACATATCGAAAGGTTATGCCAATTCCACACATTTCTGATATCTAACTTCGTTATTGATGATAACGATGTGACATTGTCCAGGCCCCCTGAAATGTATGCAATTGGCATAATCTTTCGATATGTCACGTGATGAAATTATGTCAAATCCATACATTTCGGATATCTAACTTCGTCATCGATAATGAAGATGTGACATTGTCTAGGGGCCCTGTACTGGCGTCGTAACGAAATAGGGCACAACTAACATTTTTCAATTTTTTTTTACAAAAAATATAGGCAGATTGGTCTTTTAATTCTGAATCCAAATACGTATGTATCTAAATTAAAAAAAAATGTCAGTTGTGCCCTTTTTCGTTACGACGGCAGTGTAAATGTCTGGAAAAAAGATATTGAGATGATAACGCGCTTATAGTAGTAGTAATGTCTCGCTAGCATGTCTCCTACTACAGAATACCGACGTGAAGCAGCAGTATGCTATTATTGTTGTTTCGAACAGTGAGTGTGGAGTGCTGGAGGCCCCTTCCTACCTCAGTTCCCTGTTCTCCTTACCATCAGGTGACTCGCATGATCAGTTCTCTGGTATGTTTAGGTCCCATATATAAAACGTTGCAAGCCTATTGCCATTAACCGGGCACAAATCCAAACTCCGAGCTGCTACTGAGAATTTCCTAGAAAAACCCAACAACTCGCCCTGGGAATGGAATCGAGGACTTCTAGCGTAGTAGTCGTAACCAACCAGACTAATGATGCAGTTCAACTTATTCACCTTTTTGGTAAGCGCTATAACTTAACATTTTTTAAATAAATGCTTACTAGCAATGTGGATGTGGGTCGGACATTACTAGTACCTATTCTTGTTAACCCGTCGTGCTAAGCTATATGATTGTGTTACGAGTGGGTTCACGTCGGTAGTGCAATGGGTGGGTTTCGAACTGGCAACCACAAGAACACAAGTCCGCCGCCCGAGCCATTAGGCTAACGCCGCCAAAACAATGAGTGTTAATGAGATTATAATATATATATAGTATTTGAAGTTAAAGGACTGCCTCGTTGGTCTAGTGGTCCCAATCGCGACTGCTACACTAGAGGTCTTGGGTTCGATCCCCAGGTCGAGCAAAGTGTTATTGAGTTTTTCTATGAAATTCTCAGTAGCAGCTCGGAGTCTGGATTTGTGCCCGGTGAATGGCAATAGGCTCGCCCCCTATTACATGGGACCCAAAGATACCGGCGAACTGTGGCTGTACATTAAGTGCACCTCTGCCTAACCCTTCGGGGAATACAGGCGTGATAATGGTATGTATGTTGAAGTTGAAGGGCTCAAGCTATATTATTTTTTAGTGACAAGCTATATATTATAACATAACATACCATCACGCCTGTATTCCCCGAAGGGTTAGGCAGAGGTGTACTAATGTACACCCACATTTCGCCGGTATGTTTAGGTCCCATGTAATAGGGGGCGAGCCTATTGCCATTAACCGGGCACAAATCCAGACTCCGAGCTGCTACTGAGAAATTCATAGAAAACCCCAATAACGCTTTGCTCGACCTGGGGATCGAACCCAGGACCTCAAGCGTAGCAGTCGCGCTTAGGACCACTAGACTAATGAGGCAGTCATATTATTTTATAATATCCTGTAAACTCCGTGACTACTTACTTCATTAGTCTCGTGGTCCTTAGCGCCACAGAAAAACTCAATAACACTTTGCTCGACCTGGGAATCGAACCTAGGCCTTCCAGGGCAGTGAACGCGCAGTCAATTCCAATTTAAGTTTTTCAGAAAAGAAATAGTTTTAAAGCAATTGGAATGTTAACTTTACTGAAACAAAGTCCATTATCATATATCTCGCTACATTGTTGTAGATTTCGTGGAAGAAAAACGAAAACTCAATTAAAATCTTTGCATTCTTTAGTAACAAGTTTTAAGTTAAGTTGTTAGCCGCGGTTTTTCTCGCGTCTTTAAATGCTTTGTGTAAATGTAGCATCAGTTACTCCTTATAACATCAGCTATCTGCCAGTGAAAGTCCCGTCGAAATCGGTTCAGCCGTTTCCGAGTGTAGCCGGCAGGAACATACAGACAGAGGAAAATGATAAAATGTTTTTTTTTGTTTTATATGCTTACCGAGAGAGACGAAAAAACGAGAGAGAAATTCTAATGAAATAAAATCCGTACTTTATTAAAGGTCTTACCAAGGTTCTAATATTCTCCTTGTATTTCTAGTGAGGTACGTAATGTAACTGAATTAATTGTGTATATTACATAGGCAGATATAAACAAAAGAAAAATACTACGGTATACATAAAAAAGCTTGTCTTATGACTGCCTTGTAACCTGTGACAAGTATGAAAAGGTTAATTAGAAACATGGTAACATTATATAGAAAAATATGTTGATGTGACGCCATTCAATTCAGTAACGGAGAGCAATCACTACATATTATAAAAGAGGAAAGATTTTATTGTTTGTTTGCATTGAATAGGCTCTGAAAGTACTGGGCTGATTTGAAAAATTCTTTCACCAATAGAAAGCTACATTATTCCCGAGTGTCATGGGATATATCATTCCGTAAAATGATAAGAAACGTATACTCCACTCTAAATAAAGCTGTAAGTGACATAGGTTAGTAAGAGTTTTTTAATACCTACGGTAAAGGGGTCATCAGGGATCGTCGTCTGCCACTTGGGGTAACAGGGTACGTCATGCTTGAAAGTTTTTGTCGAATTTTCTCAAAAAAATAAACATACCATCACGTCTGTATTCCCCGAAGGTTTAAGCAGAGGTGTAGGTACTCACACTTCTTATATATATTTATGTACATTATTGTAAACCAAGGATAATTAATAAATGTACATACTTTTTGTATATGATACATAGAATTGGCGGTCTTATCGCGATCTGTGATTTCTTCAAACGTTTCAGTGACACTAGTAACTTCCTGAACATCTATTTTAACTTCAAAAGTGAGCTTATTCTAACAAATTATCCATGAATGGCAGACTTTATCTTGAAAGACGGCAATTATCTCCAATCGCAGATAATTGAGTGATATTACGGCCGCTATTTGTCAAAACATTAATTGATGAAGATCGGATTTTTTCTCGCTATTTAATAGAATGGAAAATAGGGATTGCTATCCGGTACCAATTTCAATCCGGTTGAAATTGGTACCGGATTGAAATCTCTATTTTCCTGTACCTACTACTACTTATCTAATAGAATGGAAAATCGGGAATGTGTAGTACCTGTACTACTATCTAATAGAATGGAAAATTGGATTCAATCAAGTACCAATTTCAATCCGGTCGGACCCGGCCGGATTTTTATCGATCCAATCGGATCCACCCGGATCCGGCCGGATTGGACATCACAACAATTTACCTTTTTATTTCAATTCAACCGTATTTAAAGATGATCAACATAGTGTATGAAGAAGAAGAAGAAAAAAAGAAAGTTGATCATTTATGCTTGCTTGCTTTACTTATTTTTCTTGTAAGCAAATAAATGATTTGATTTGAAGTAGGTAACTTATAAATGATAAATGATAATTATTTATGTAAATATATAGATCCTTTAACGACACTTTTACAAGTCAATGTTAAACTTTTTTTTAAGGTAGATAGCGCCGACTTTTCCTATTTAATGACCTCTGATGAGAAAAGCCGAAACAAACTCAGAGAATCATGGTCTCTTTTAAAGTCCAGACAATAGTTATATCATAGAATGCGAGTTTTACAATGTAGGGCAAAATCTGAACAGGCCTTTTGAAGTTTTGAGTTGACCTGTCCTAACTGACGGCACGCATACATCAGTCCTCGTGTAGCCCAACCATTTTTTAGAATGCTCAACGCTCAATTATAATTCGTTTTAAATAAAACTTAATCAATCCATTTATCCATCTCGTTGGAGGTAATGCCACTCGGCGTTTTTCGGTGCGTGGTCTTCAACCAAGAAGTCTTTGGCCTCAGCGGTCATTAGTTCTACGAGCTATGTGGCCTACCCACTGCCACATAACTAAGCTTACCAAATTGGAAAATTCATTAAAGTATCTGTCGCGGTTTCATGTAGGTATTGATATAAAGTAAGAGAAGAGAGTGAGAGATAATAAGCCCCCCACTGTCTTTATCGTAAACTTCACCCCGTTTCGAGGTTCCAATACACGTCTCATGTCTTTCAAGACATTTCACATTATTTATCAACATTTGAATCCAATATCAAAATTTCCAAACAATTGAATCTCACCCACGCAAGGCAAAAAAGGCCCTAAAAACAAAAACAAGTCGTGTTCATACGTCAAATTGCTGTTAAGCCAGTCATTTACCAGTCTTTCACGTTACGAAGTCATGTCTTCAATGTACATAACACGACATGTCAAGCTTTACAGTTCGCCCGTATTTCGTCACAATAGCGGCGATTTTTGTAGAGCAAATTTATACCTTGACGCGTTGTCATGTGTACACATTCTCCACTCACTCAAGTAAGATGATCTAAACAAACCGACCGAAATATTCATGTTACATTCAAAATCTGTATTCAAATATCGTGAAAGGGTGTTAGGTATAGTATTCCAATATCATGTTTTTATGTAAGTATTATTTTAGGGTTAGGGTACGGATATCTAGAGTACGAATATCTATTCAATGGGAGACGATACATAAAATGATCATCGGGCGTATTAAGAGTTATTTTTCATCATCAACCCACTACATTTTCCCACCGCTGGGCACGGATATCCTCTCAGAACGAGAGGGATTAGTCTATAATCCTACTGCGGGTAATCGTACTTTACACGCCGTCAAGAAAATCTCTCAGGCTGGTTTCCTCGTGTTTTCCTTCACTGTTTAAGGGGATGATATTATTATTTTCTACAACTGTTAATTTTATTATATAATAGCTCATATTACACGATAAAGGAAGCACTATTCATGGAAGAGTTATCTCCCCCTTAACCATTTTCCCAACTATGTTGGGGTTTGTTTCCAGACCTACCTATTTTTAACCTTTAGAACCTGTACCAATTTTTGCTTATTTTTTTAAATTATTTACTGTGCTCTTTCCTTTCTTTTCTTCTCATTCTGACAGGAGACCCAGCAGTGAAACAAAGTAAAGAGTTGATGATGATGAAACTATTTTACAAAAGGCTAACTTACATGATAACTTGTTGGGGCAGTTGCACTCAAAGCTGCTATGGCTCTTCCTACAAAAAGACATTCCAGGTTCCAGATATTGCCAGTGACAAATACGTAACATTTTTTTTTTAAAAAAAAAAGCTTACTAGCAATGTGGGTCGCACATTACTAGTATTCTTGTTAACCCCTCGTGCTAAGCTAAAATGCTTGTGTTACGAGTAGGTTCACGTCGGTAGTGCAATGGGTGGGGTTCGAACCGGCAACTCCGACGCCCTAGCCATTAGGCTACCGCCGCTTCAATAATGAATGTCTGAGAGATTTTCTGGCAGCATGTGAAAATGCCAACCCGCAGTAAGCTATCGTGGTGGACTATGACCTAATCCCTCTCGTATTAAGAGGAGATCCGTGCCCAGAAGTGATACAGTATAATGGCTTGATGATCATGATGACGCGTGGTTCTTATTAACTTTGAGACTGAGCTTCTTTTAAAAATAAAACTAATCAAAAGGTTCCTTAATTTTCTGTGTCAAGATAAATAATGGAATGGAATAAATATTCCATACAAAATTATAAATCTCCTTTATTAAAAAATACCAGGGATTTTGGTATTTACTGTTTGATCTTGTTACTTGTAATACCGCTTAATTAGACGAGAAAGACTGTATATTTTGAACCTTTAACCTTTTCTTCTTTGAAAGAAAAACAATGTTTTTTTTTATATAAAAGCAATGATTAAAGAAAGGTTTCTTTCTTCTTCTTACTTATAATATACGTTTATTAACTTATAGAATAGCTTTCCACCCACGGGTTTGTCCGCGTGGACTATATGTTTCTTGTCATTCTACGCCATAATATATAGCCTATGTCACTCAAGAATAATGTAGCTTTCTATTGGTGAAAGATTTTTTTAAATCGGTCCATTAGTTTCAGAGATCAGAGCCTATTCAATGCAAACAATCAAATCTTTCCTCTTTTAAATATTTGTTTAGATGTACATAAGTTATGTTTTTGAACACTACTTTTTGGGGGCTACTATTTATAACTAGCGACTTGCTTTGGCTTCGCCCGGGTACAGTGAAATTGTAGAAGTTTTGAATGGTCACCCATCTCAAAACATCCCATAAGTAGCATAATCACTATAGAAAAATATCAATTGAAACTAAATCATTATTTAAGCAGTGGGACAGTAAAAAAGTTTTTTTTATTCAGCCATTATCGTCCCACTCTACAGTGGCAGACCTATATACTAATATCTAGCAAAGTGCCTTCCTATACTTATAACCGTAACACAATATGCGCCAAACATGCGTCAGACCCTTCAATAATCACATCAGGTCGGAAAGTTTCGGACAACTTTTGATAGATGGCTCTATAAGCATATTGTGAAAGCTCAGTTCCTAGTTTGTGACCCACTACATCATGTTCTAATAAACTGTTGTTTGTTTGTACGCACGCCTGCACATCAAGCTATAAAAAACCAATATAGGCTGGCCTTGATTTGTACGGAAAACCTTACAATGGGAGGTCAGTTTAAACTGGATTTTTATAGCTTGATGTGTAGCCATGAGTACCTACCTATTATCTATGCAGATGTTTTGAAACGTAACGTAATATTTCCGCAAATTTAGATTAGTCTATAACCTCTTCTAGAAGTTCTAGAAATTGATAAATATTACATTTAGATCAAAAATAAACTATTGAATAATGTCTAACCACTGAAAATCACTGAATGTTTATATTTACCTCATTGACATTAGTTCTTATTACATACATATATAACATACCATCACGCCTGTATTCCCCGAAGGGTTAGGCAGAGGTGTACTTAATGTACACCCACAGTTCGCCGGTATGTTTAGGTCCCATGTAATAGGGGGCGAGCCTATTGCCATTCACCGGGCACAAATCCAGACTCCGAGCTGCTACTGAGAATTTCATAGAAAAAACCCAATAACACTTTGCTCGACCTGGGGATCGAACCCAAGACCTCTAGCGTAGCAGTCGCGATTGGGACCACTAGACCAACGAGGCAGTCTAGTTTTTATTATTTTGATTTATTTATTATAACAATAAGCTTTTGGCCCAGTAGGTAATTGAAATGCCTTTATTAGATAGGTATAACTTTAACGGGAACCACGGAATAGGTACGTAAGTAAAAGTATCTAGTACTTAGGTATCTAACTATATAAAATCATAGCTTAAGTCAACGTTTGAATATTAGGACGAATATTTATAAATGTAGGGATAAGTCCTCTTCATAATATTTACAAGAATTAATTTATATCAATCAAAGGATTCGATATGTATTTAAACGACAGTCAACGACGGCAAAACCCGAAGATATTTATTCATAAAACCTCTTTTCGATCCGATCGGATCTTCTTATCCGATGTAGGCATGTCATTAATTTTTCCTAACAACGAATTTCCATTGAAACAGATGGACTAACGGACTAAGGTATCATTAAAATCTTTACGATTATTAGTGTTCAGTTGTTGGAAAACCATTAAGTATACTTTTTTATTGTTTAAGTAAGTACCGAATTAAAAAATATTTAAAACAAGTATTAGGTAATTTTTTTTTATTTTGACTACGCAAAAATAGGTACTTGGGTACTTTTGGTAAACCATAAAATGTACGGACATACAGGAAAAGTCAATTTATATGTGCAGATTATAGCCTATCATACAGGTTTAGATCCTAGTGCGGACTTCAGCTCTCAGAAAGGTTTAACTTTATGTGCTGTCAATATAGACTGCGAGTAACAGCATTGCACAAAAATATTAAAGAGGCCACTGTGATTCCTGGATGCACTCGGAGGAATCACTTTTCCTACCTCGAATACCACCGATCTACCATCCGACTATGTTTTTCAGAACGATTACAGTCCCCCCAAAATATCTGCTTTGCAATGACCATAGAAAATTTCGGGGTAAGGGGTAGAGAACATTGCTTCTTACTTGGGTAATTCTACGTTGTCTGTTACAGAGTCAGTACTAATAGCAGTCTGGTCATTTTGACACCAGATAGAAAAACCACAAATGAGTAAAAGTGGTCTACCACTATTTGTACCTCCGTGGAAATCGATTCTTCGAGACCTCCAGAATAATAGACTATCGTTCTAGCTATTAGAACACGAATGCTGCCCATTTAATAACAAATATACGGGTACAGTGGGTTATAGCTGTTACCTGACCCACTTAAGGGCCATGTAAACGATCAAATTTGCTTGACAAACTTACGTGTTTGTAAAATTATTTCATAGTGTGCAGCTTTGTTTGACGCGTTTGTCGTCAGTCTACTAGTATGTATGTATTTAGTGTGCGTCCTCTCTATGTGATAAAATTTATTTTCTTTCTTCTTTACTACCAGTTTTTGATGAAAACGTGAAGTTTGACCAACAAATTTGTCAAGCAAATTTGATCGTTTACAGGGCGCTTAAGTGGGTCAGGTAACAGCTATAACCCACTGTAGGTACATGTTATTTTGGAAAAACCAAAACAGACAAAATCGTGTTGTCCACGCGGGCGAAGCTGCAGGCGGAAAGCTAATTTTTTAAAAGAGAATTAAATACTTTTTTTATTTTGATGTAGGTTCAAATAGTTCATGTCATAGAACTGGTTATAAGTATGTTATATGCCGCCTGCATCCCACGATACTACACATGGTCAAGAAAAAAATCCTCATGGGTTTCCGTACATCTAGGGAAGCGCATGGTATGTCGGACTGAACTAAACACCACACTTTTGTAGTAGCAGTGTCTTGCTGGCATGTCTACATGTTAACATGAATGGGTCGGCACGACCGCGGAAGTACTAACCAGCCACTGAATATCGACGTCAAGTAGCAGTATGCATACTGTTGCGGTTCGTATGGTGACTGTGGAGCACCGGAGACACAATTCCGCCCTCAGACACCTTCCTTCTCCTTTCCCCTCCCTTTTTCTTAGCTCAGCAACGCATCTATAACTCCTTTGGTTTTGCAGATGTCCATGGGCAGCGATGACTACTTACCATCAGGTAGCTCGCCTCGTTTGCAGAGTTATCCGGTAAAAGATAAAAAACCTACCTTCCTCTCCTCTCGACCACGACCATGACACATTCTATTCACCAACACAGTTTTATTCAAACATCTACAAATACCAATTTTTATGGCGAATCTTCAGGAAACGATAAACCACAACTTGATAATATTTCATGGTGACTATAAAACTTAGGGAGACGGAACACATAAATATTTTCGCGATCTCCCATAAACATGACTTATGCTGTTTTGTATTGACAATAAATATAACAATCTTATTACTTTATGAATGTAAGTATTCGATTGAAGTGTCCATGGACTTTCTTGCCGGATTCTTCTCCATAGGATTAAGTTTTTGGAACCGTGCAACTAGAGTCAAATAACGTTTCATAAACGCTTGTACATAAAAGCTTATTTGAAATAAAAACATTTGATTTGATATGAAAACAAAAATAAGAATAGGGTAGGTATTAGTATTAATATTATTTAAATAAAGCAAATTTGATTTATTATTTAATAATAATAATCGTACACCTAAATTAAAAAAACTATAGAAATCGACTTACAAAGTTCCAAGATATAAGCTCTTAAAGTTTTTAGTGATTTGTCCCTTTCCCACAAAATGAGTGTAAGTATAGAATTTATATGGGGAACGCATGGTGTGACGTCACAATGTCAGTAGTGCGCTCTCTGTCTAGCATAAAATTAAAATGTTCACTTTCCATTTCCTTCACCGTTTAAGTGTGTAATAATAAGCATATCATAATTCTGTATTCCCCGAAGGATTAGTCAGAGGTGTACTAATGTTCACCCACACTTCGCCGGTGTGTTTAGGTCCCATGTAATAGGAGGCGAGCCTATTGCCATTAAACGGGCACAAATCCAGACTCCGAGCTGCTATTGAGTTTTACATAGAAAAACCCAATAACAATTTGCTCGTCCTGGGGATCGAACCCAGGACCTCTAGCGTAGCAGTCCCGTTTAGGAACACTAGACCAAATAGGCAGTCTAGAGTGTAATAATGTAACTATTAATACAGACATGACTTCGAAAAGTCAGAGATGCATGCTTGCCTGCATGCCTTCGATTCGACCTCGAGACGTGAAAAGTGGTGTAGATATGATATACAGTTTGTTCGAAATTAGTAAGCCGATCGGAAGTTGTCTGTCGGTTTAGAAGTGGTAAATTTTAATAGAAAGAGTCGGTGTAAAGATAATTAGAGTCGTATATGTTTCACATTTCTAATTATTTTGTTTTCTAATTTCAATATTTATGTATTAAAAAAACACTTAATTAAATGATTTTATCACCGCGGTAGTTCGGAACGGCTAACTTCCGATCGACTTACTTATTTCGAACAAACTGTAATACGCCTACATATCAATATTCACCTTTTATAGTCAGAGAGTCAGACTGCACTATACACAATCTCGGGCCTGTTTCCGCCATTTTGACGTCATCCGACACAGACGAAGACGTTGCATTTGTATTGTGTATTACGTGGCCGCTGTCGCCGGTTCACTGCATTACAATAACCGTATCCGATTCGTTTTGTTGCACGCGTCTTTTGTATTTAGAAGAGTTCATATTATTGGCATATTTAATTTAACTTTTGTTTTTTTTAGTTTCAAGATGTTTGTTTGAATATGTTGTTGGCTTCCGGTCTATTTCAATTACGATGTTCGTATTTTAAAAAACATGTGATTGCTTGCCGCAGTCTATATTTAGATGGATGACCATTCTTATTACAGCGAGAGCATGTAGAGCCTTTAGTCTCGGTTTTCATATGAACACCGAGACTATTTATGTTCAGTTCCTCCATCCAAAAACTGACTGCAGTAGCTTTACCTTGCAGATTTGTGGATCAGCGTACCTACTTAGTTATAATTTATTCATGAGCCCCTCGATGAATGATTATGAATCATATTATACATAATAATAATCACTAAATATTATAAAAATAAAGTCCTCCGCCGCGTCCGTCTGTCTGTATGTTCGCAATAAACTCAAAAACTACTGCACCGATTTTCATGTTGTTTTCACCAATGGATAGCGTGGATCTCGAGGAAGGTTTATATGTATAATACGTACCGAAAACCACGCGGGCGAAGCCGTACGCGGAAAGCTAGTATATAATATATGTTTATTCCCAAAAAGTGTGGTACAATGACACAATTACAGCTATTTTGTTTATATACCTAGTGTTTTGATGCTGTATCTGTAGCTGAACTAGGCAGAGCTTGTATTTCGGCTTGCAGCGCCATCCTATTCTTTCGTTTTCCTTGTAGCCCTAAGCTATTATTTAAACATATTTATGTTTTTAAACAATAGCTTCAATAGGTATAGCATTGTAATTTTGTATATTGAAAGTGTTTACGGGAATTGCTATTTGGGGCCGTGTTCTGTAACGTCTTGACGTCATCATTATTAGATTGTTCGAAAGCGATGGCAATTTCTAATGTGTAGAGCGGCATTTCTCTCTCTCAATCGCAAAACTAACGCTATAACACGTTAAGGTACAGCCTCTATAATTTCAAACTCAAATCAGAGGCTGTCGAAATTGTAGAGAGCAGTAATGAGTCTCGCGAGAAATTAAACTAAATAAATTAAACATCCAAATCAATTATCATAGGTTGGTATTTAATTCTATATTCACATAGGTAGGTACATACCTGTATTCCTCTAACGGATAGTCTATAATACTGTGGGTGTACATAAATAAGTACACCTCTGCCTAATCCTTCGGGGGAATACAGGCGAATTTTTTATCCAGTCTACGCTGCCCTCTCATTGCACAATATAGAGTATAAAATGCAATGTCAGCCTGTAAAGCTTTTTTCCTACAGAGGTAGGCAGAAACTATAGATTGAGGTATCTCTTATTCATATATCTTTTCCTACACACACGCTGGTTGCGAGTTCTACGCATCTGACCTTTGTGAGGACCTCGCCGATAAGATTGGTGTATGTCCTTCTAGAGCGACCTCTCTTGACGCTGCCATTCGCCATAAGGTGCCATTCACACAAGCCGCTTTCAGACTGATATGCCGCAAACTTTGTGTCTACATTTCGTACCGCAAGTGAACTCCCGTCGGCATCTAAAAGCCGCGCGAGCCTAGCGACCTAGCCGGCGACCGACCCGCCAGGAATGTGTGGATGCTGTTTTAAATTCCATTTGTTACTTGTCTTTCATTCATTATCTCAACATGCCCAAACCATCTTAGCATATTCCTTTCAATTTGTGTCACTACATCATCTTTCCGCCCGCATCGTTGTCTTATCACACTATTTGTCAACCTCTACAATATTTAGAGTTACTATAGTTTGTTTCATGTTACCTTTATTTATTTTAATAGCTTTGTGAAAGCTTTAATTTTGTTAGATTCTTTCGTATCTATATCATTCCACAGATAATAAATGACAAACCTCATGTGGTAGGTTTATTAAAAACGTTTTGTTTGATCTCATTTCGCCTCCAGCCATTTAATAAATGGTTCAAAGGAAGAATGTCGGTGTATTTTTGTTAGGTTGGTAGTCTTTTCGGGGACGTAATAAAAATATAAGTCAAAATCCTACTTTTTTATTAGGTTAGTTCTACCTAATTTATTTGTATATATACTTACCTACCCAATTTGTATATTTGTTTGTTTGAACGCGCTCTTTGGAACTACCAGTCGGATTTGAGAAATACTTTTTGCATAATGACAGCCATTCATGAGGCAGGCTAGGCTATCTAGTATCGCGCTGAGATGCTTAGGTGCGGGGCACAGTGGGTTCAATTGCGAAGCAAAGCATTTAAGGGGCTATTCATTTAATAAAATCCTTCAAGGGTCCTAGATTTGGTTGCGGGAACAGGCAGACGGGAAGTGGTTTTAGATTTTTGTATTTGAAGAATTCTCATGACCTAGCAGTAAGTTGTAGTGTCTGAGGAACAAAAGAAAAAACAAGAGACAAAGGGAATTTTGGAAAAAACAAAGGTAGATCTAGCAAGGATTAATTAAATTTGGCAACACTGAGGAACTTTGGATCTAATTAGTCTTTGAGAAGCTTAAAAAGATTCGATGTTGAAATTATTCGCGATTTTGAGACAAATTCTATCAAACTGAAAGTATTTAAGTAAGAAATATTAATGACAATCTATTAATGTTATAAAGAGGTAAAGTTTGTGATGTTGTAGGGGGTAATCTCAGGATCTACTGAACTGATTTTGAAAATTCTTTAACCAATAGAAAGCCACGTTATTTGTGATTGTCATAGGCTATATCACCCAACGAAGTAGGCACGGCTCAGTATTCTATAAAATGCCTCATCAGTCTAGTGGTCCGTTCCGCGCACAGAACAGTTAAAAGAGGTTTTACCTGTTCTGTGGTTCCGCGACTCCCACGCTAGAGTTCTTGGGTTCAATTCCGAGGTCGAGTAAAGTGTCAAGCGCCACATACCTCTACAAGATGCAGGAGTATACAAGCTTGATTGTGATTGCGGTCTCTCATACATAGGCCAAACTAAAAGAAGCATAGGGACCCGCGTAAAAGAACACATCGCCGATGTCAAACACCGCCGTTCCGGGAAGTCAGCAGTTTGTGAACATACACTTGACAAGACCCAGCACTACATCAGATTTGATAAACCACAAGTCCTTGCAAAAGAAAACCGATTCCTACCTAGGATGATTCGCGAGGCTATTGAAATTAAAAAACATCCAAATTTCAATAGAGAAGATGGCTGGGTCTTACCATCTGCTTGGAACCCCATCATAGATTCCATTAAATCCAAGCACAAGACTGCGAGACCTAAGGATACGGTGAGCTCATTCTGCGTGACCGGCATAAATAATAATCAAGAAAATGTAGGGTAGCTGTTGATAATTTTGACATTAGGACGACCAACACCTCAGTCCACCCGTGACCATGGATGCTGTAAAGAATCCGAAACGTCGGGAATTTAAAATAATCAATATAACGCGATAAAATCCGTAAAAAGTAGTTTTATTTCAAAATACTTACATAGTAAATTGAAATATTCTAATAAATCTATATACACAATACCGAAAGAAAAAAAAAACTATATTGTCACGCCCAGGCGTCGAAGTACTCCTCTACATCGCTGTCATCTGGTAACATGCCCAGAAGACTGGCAGCATTGCCACGTTGAATGGCAATACTAATTCTTTGACCTAAGAAAAGGCCAGCCCTCTGGTCACGTGATGAGGCAACTAGTCTCTTAGAGATTTCCTTAAAAAGAAGGCGCGCACTCGGCCGGAGCGTCTTGTATAAATGTTTCCAATAACTACTATTTTCATTACCATTTCGTAGAAGCCATTCCATTATACTGATTATATCTTTGCGTGTCAACTAAATAGCATCTCAGGTAATATCCCTCGCAATCACATTAGGGTAATTTGGCGTTCTCTTATTTTGGCAAACAGGCAATGTCATGGTCAGTGACCGAATTGAAGTGGTTATTAGAGCCCAAAGAACTATTTGCGTGTTTCTAAACGTTAAAGGTGAAGGGAAACTTCCTGAGGAAACGTTCATGTCTGAGAGATTTCCTTGATGGCGTGTGGAGTTTGCCAATCCACTTTAGGCAACAAGGTGGACTATAGACTAATCCTTCTCATTCTGAGAGGAGACCTGTGCCCAGCAGTGGGACGTATTTATATAAGTGCACACCTCCCCCTTTTTGAATTTTCTAAAGTCGGTTAAACATATAAAGGTATGATATTGATATGTTTAAGTATTTTTTTTTCGTTATAAGTACGCCAGACTAATTAAGTACCACCTTCCCTTTTCTTTTAAGTCATAAGTAATAAGACCGCCCAATTTGCTCAACATTTCTTTTTTATAGTTTTTTTGCGTTTGTTCTTTGGTGTATCAACATTTTTAACAACATTTTTACCTAACTCTTTGGATAGACCCAAAGAAAATTAGTACATACGTAGTACGTACGAAAATTAGTACGTACATTAGTACATACATAGTTCTTAAGGAGTATCTACTCCTTAAAAGAAACAAAGAAATCTTGATGACTTAAAGTTTGGGTTTTTCTTTTCACTTAGGTACCCCTTATACTATTATTGCCTATTGCAGATGAAATGGTAGATTTTTTCAATTTAAAATTCTAAATTCTTTTTTTATTCCAACTAGTGATAGTCCGTCCGCGTGGATGTTGAAATAGATATCAATTTGAATAATGTTAATGATAACTTGGAATAAATTTGATGGATTTTCAAATGGAATAGTATCTAGGTACATATATTATCACTATTTACACGCCTTAGGCCAATCCAACGCCTACATTTTGTTCCCCCAGTCACAGATTTCTTAACAATATTTCGTACTAGAGAGTTGAACGTGGCTTCTCCTACATAAGTTCCCGGTTTTCCCGCGGGATGATAATAAATATTATCTAAGTTACTGCCTTGTTAGTCTAGTGGTTCCAATAGCGACTGCTACGCTAGAGGTCTTGGGTTCGATCCCTAGGTCGAGCAAAGTGTTATTGGGTTTTTCTATGAAATTCTCAGTAGCAGCTCGGAGTCTGGATTTGGGCCCGGTGAATGGCAATAGGCTCGCCCCCTGTTACATGGGACCTAAACATACCGGTGGACTGTGGGTGTATATTAAGTACACCTCTGCCTAACCCTTCGGGGAATACAGGCGTGATGGTATGTTATGTTATATTCAAGTTACTCTTGACTTGTTTTCTAAGCGCTTCGAACACATAAACCCTTAAGATTTATTTGAAGGCACATAAAAATACTATAAAACTACCGATGCCCGTTAAATAAACCGCCTTACGTCTTCATTTAATATGACTTTTATACCCCTTGACTATTTACCAGTGTGTGAAAGGTCTTCTAGCGACGGGCGAATGGCAACTGCTATGCTAGACGTTCTGGGATTGATTCCCAGGTCGAGCGAAGTATTAATTCTGTTTTTCTATTAAATTCTCTGTAGCTATCTTTTTGTATTTTTTAGGCATTTTCCATGCAAAGATTATTAAGTTATTTTAGTGAAGGAAAGCTGTCATAGCGGTGGCTTAGCGGTCATAGCGTCTGGTGTACTTAACGGGACTTAACCAGAAGACGCAGGTTCGAATCCTGCCCGCGGTCGTATTTTTCCTTCACTTAAATAACTTCTCTGCAGCTGTTCAGTCTGGATTTGCAACCGGTTAATGGCGATAGGCACGCCCCCTATTACATGGGACCTAAACATACATAGGTGTGATGGTATGGAAGGTCTTCTATAGACTTTTTTTAATATCTCTGCAATCAACACATAGATTAAACTCGTAATTATCACAACTTGCGATGAAGATAAGATATTTTTCTTAGTACCTAACCTTTATCGATAAAAAAATAAAAAATATATACCTATGTTCATAAACACCATAACCTGTGTTTCAACTGACAGTAGAAGACTTGACGTAGTTGAAGAAGTGGCTTATTTAGAGCCAGCTAATAAAAAGACATAAAAAAATAAGTATCTTTTCCCAATCTGGCACCTACACATAAATCAGGGAATTACTACCTTCCCACAGAATATCGACGTCAAGTAGCAGTATGCATACTGTTGCGTTTCGTACGGTAAGTGTGGACCACCGGAGGTCCAATTCCTCCCTCAGTCCCCTTCCTTCTCCGTTTCTTCTTCCCCTCCCTTTCGCTCGGCAACGCATCTGCAACTCCTTTGCTTTTGCAAATGTCCATAGGCGGCGATGACTACTTACCATCAGGTAGCTCGCCTGCTCGCTTGCTGAGTTATCCCATAAAAAAACATTGGCTAATTTGTCGTATGCCAAAACGAATTGTTCCTCTTGCCAAGTCTGTAACTACAGGTCAATGTAACAAACATGGAATAGAAATATTACGCATAAACAATTACTAACGACTTAACCACTATGTCTGATAGTTTGAAGTAGGTTAACAAAGATATGAATTCTGTAATAAAAGAAAATTTCTAGTGAAAGAAAAAATCGATCTCAGGCAGGGTTTGAACCTGCGTCTCTCGTTTGACCTCGTCTGAAGACGTAAAATGTGGAATATAAATTCGACATCACAGGCAGTGGTTTTAGAAGCTTAGTTGGTAAAGCGTCTGGTGTACATAACCAGAGAGACGCAAGTTCAAACCCTGCCTGAGATCGAATTTTTCTTTCACTATCTTTGTGAATATCCCTTTTTCTACTTTCAATGCTGCCCCATTATCTTTAAGATCAATTTTAAGTACTCTTAAACTTCCCACATAAATCTCGTAAGGTCCATTTGCAACTATTTTGTGAACATAATTTTCTGTAATGCCATTGCGGGGTGACTCAGCCGTCCACCCACTGTGGCGTCGGAATGTCTACCATCCGCGACCTTGTGTCTTACGATCATTTATAAGCATAAGAGGTTAGTAGAACTCATGCTGATTTAAATCGCGAGAATAGGCGAAATAGTTTCCAAATATTTTTAAGGTCCTATAAAAAACTTGAGCATAAATAAAGCCAGCAACAACTAAAACAAAAGTAAAATCGGTTCAAAAATTAAGCAGTTATTAGCACTATAGCACGTTGTGACGTCACACCGTGCGTTCGCCATACAAATTCTATACTGACACTCGTTTTGTCGGAGAGGACAGAGCATGGGGTCTGAATCCTCCCTAAAACTTTTAAAGCTTATATATCGGAACTATAAAATCCCTAAATAATTCCTTTATCATCCTCTTAGACTTTTCCTCTATTTAGGTATGTTGGGGATGTGATACGAAGCGGCTGCCATCAGACCTCCGTCATCCAAAATCTAGGCAACATCGATATTCGAAGGATAGACTGACTGTCAGTCTTTTTTTACTACTACTTTTTTAAGACTACCACTAACGAATGTCATAGGTGTACGTATGACAACCGGGACCGACGACTTTACGTGCGCACGACGCAGTTATAACTTTTAGCTTAACGCCCCAGTAACAAAAACAAGAATTAAACTGCTTAATTAAGTTTGTCATTAAAATACCTTTAGGACGAAAGAACGTCTGACTTAACGCCGAAGTGGATTTAAATAAAACTTTAATCTACTTAGATCAAGTGTCGGTCCATTAAGTTTGGGACGGGCGGTGTTTTGCGAAGCCGTTTAAAACGGTAAATAAATGACCCACACCAAAAACCAAGTACCTACCACTTCCATAAACAGGGACTAAGGGAGTCACCCCGGTCGATTGCGAAGCACCTGATCAGACCTGTTCTCATGTTATAAATGAAATGTGAAAAATGTGTATTGATCGTCAGGAAAACAGCGTCTTCGCTGTTTCGATCAATACCCACATTTGATGATGGAATGACCGAGGTCCACATATTAACATCTGTCTGACCTCGGCGAACGTACCGCAACCAAATTGCGGATGTGCTAAAAAAAGGCCAGGTTTCGAGCACTCTAAGCCGACGGTCACACATGAAGGGATTAATGAATGTAGATGAAGCGAAAGTAGTGTGCCAGAATCGTAGCAAATGGAAATCTATAGTCTCTGCCTAGAAGACAGGTGGGACAATATGTATGAATGTCGCCGTAAGCTGGTTGAAAAACTTGTATATAGAAATGTGATCCACGCAGGATGAAATGCCATATGCAATGATGATGAATAATCCGCAGTAAGGTAGCTTATCGCCCTCCCTACAGCCCTCTCACTCTGAGAGGAGATCCACGTTTGGCAGTGTCCTCTTGGACTCTGACAGGTCAAGCACGGTTCCTTATAAGTAGCAATAGGCTCGCTCCTTATAATATGGGACCTAAACATACGGCGTATGTTCAGTTCGCGGGAAATGTGGGCATAGGAGCGATAGTAGGTCCACTTCTGCATAACCCTTCGGAGAATACAGACGTGATGTTACGTAATGTTAAGTTTCCACCAAATCTACAATGATTTTGTTACAAATACGACTTGATTAAAAACAAGATAATATTACAATGTTTAATAGATTCTTTCTTCCATACTTTGGGTTCATTGACCTCGCACAGAATAATATTTTTCCTATGTCTCCCTGTTACTGTCTACTTTCCTCAATAATGAAGTCGTTACCGCCGTATTGCTGTTTATCCGTCTGTCCGCTGAGATGTTCTATATACATATGTATACAAACATGTATTATATATATATATATATATATATATATATATATATATATGTAGGTACTATAACATCGTTCAGCGTCATGTTGTATCATATCTTGTGACACCATATAATCTTACACGTGTATTTGTTGACACGGTAATTTCTTTTTTCAGTAAATTCGGTCATAGCTTAGCTTTATATTTGTTCAAATTACTCGTATTTATCTAATTTTGACAATTACTACCTCATTAGTCTCGAGACTGCTTCATTAGTCTAGTGGTCCTTAGCGCGACTGCTACTGCTTCTACTAGTGTTATTGGGTTTTTCTATGAAAATTTTAGTAGCAGCTCGGAGTCCGGATTTGTGCCCAGTTAATGGCAATAGGCGCGCATGGCCTACTACATGGTACCTAAACATACTGGCGAAGTGTGGGTGTACATTAGTACACCTCTGCCGAACCCTTCGGGGAATACAGGCGTGATGGTATGTAGTTAAACTTAAGCCTATGAGGATGTCCATTCTTTCCACTAGAGAAAACAGTAGTATAAAAAATCGAATGTCCGAAATATTTAAATGACTCTTTTTTCCCAGTTTTCCACAACCAATCATGAGTTGTTCCCGGAGTGTGGCGTTGCTGGCGGCGTTGTGGTTGGTGGTGGGAGCCACCTCATCTCCAGTAAGACGGTCACCAGATCTTGAAGCTCGACGCAGAAGTGCTATTGACCGGGGTATGATCAGGTAAATGAGAAAAAGTTACACAATGTAACAGACAATGACAGCAGATTTTTTGTCCTAATTAGAATCAATAGATTTATAAGTTAGTAGATTTATAGTTTCTTCTCATGTATAAAATCTCAACCTCTTTGGAAGTCGTTAAATCTATTCACATCAAAGGCATTTGGAAATTACGAGCCATAGACAAGCCAGCACGAACAACAAAATTACCAAACATTATTTGGTACCCATAAGTGTAGCCCATAGGTATCAAATCGCTCTGTTATATTATCATACGTCAGCCTTATAAAGAAAGAAATCAAATTATATCTTAATATTTTCTTAAATCCCTTTGATCAACATCTATATTTCTTTATAAAATTATCTTTAATTTTGCCATCAGGTTTGGCCGATCTTACCCACAAGAACCGTCAGCCGCAGACATCCGAGAAGCGTTGCAGCGCCCCACTCGTAGAGGAAACAGTTTTCTCCGCTTCGGTCGCTCCCAACCTCTCTCCCTCTCCGCCGACGACCTCGTCACTCTCCTGCGAGCCTACGAAGAAGACTATGAAACTCCAATGACAAAGAAATCCGCCAGTTTCGTACGCTTCGGTCGGGACCCTAACTTCATTCGCCTCGGCCGTTCCGCGGAGGATGATAGGGGCGCATTCGAACAGAACTCTGAACTCGCTGTGAGTGGATACCCTCAGAGGAAGAGCCGAGCGAGGGACCATTTCATCAGGCTCGGCAGGGACAGCGAAGAAATTAATGAAAATGAATTTGAGGAGAACGAGGAAAGCAGAAGGAAGAGGTCTGCCGAGTCGTAATTATTTATTTATTGAATGGGTAGTGAGTATCTTATGCCGCGGTTTTTTTAATATTTCTCAACTCAAACATTTTAAAAGGGCTAAAGTTTTCTAATGAGGCTAAACAATATGGTGCAATGGTGTTTTAAAAAGAATATATAAAATGGATTAATACGTATATTTATTAGGTTTTACTGTATAAATATATATTCTAAAGCAAGATACGCTTGTACCTACTCATATTTTGATCTCAAATAACTTTCACTTAATAGTTATATGATAATGTACAACTATTTATATAATAATACCAGCAGTGTTAAGTGGGTCTCATAATTATTATAAATAAATTAAAAAATATTTTACTAACGAAATAATGATGCTAAGAAAAATGTACTTACATTTATTTTCTCAAACTCTTTTATTTCTTCTCAAATGTAAATGAAACGATCTTTTTATATTCTTAGTGTTGGCATCTGAAATATAGGCTGGGTGTTATTTAAATTTCGGATGCTCGCACTTACTTATTCATATTTATTAAAAAAATATGTATTTAAATGTTAAGTCGATGTTATTGAAATAGTATGTATTGAATTGTTGCAATACCTAATAAAGCATTATTGTGTAATGATTGAACATGCATTTCACATTTTATTGAAATAAAATGAAGTTTATCGAAAAAGTTTTGATCACTTCATAATAACCTTTCCCTATCAACGTTTTAAATTAAATTCAAAACTTCCCCTCAAGTCTAAAGACTGTGTAATGAAATTATTTATGAGGAATTTACTTAAAAATAATGGAAAACAAAGCTCGACTCATGGTTTTAATTGGCTGTCGTAATTGACTTGATGTTACGGAAGAGGAATGAAATTATTGATAAATTAGTGAGACGCACAATATTATAACTCCCTTATATTACGATATAAAAGGGTAAATACATATAAGAGAATTTTAGTAAAAACACCGCCGGTATGGAACACACGCTTTAGAAAGACATACATGGATACCATCAAGCCTGTATTCCCCGAAGGGTTAGGCAGAGGTGTACATTTAGACCCACAGTTCATCTGTATGTATAGGTCATATGTACCTAATAGGGGCGAGCCTATTTATAAAACATATCCAAACTCCGAGCTGCTGCTGAGAATTTCCTGGCCTGGGAATTCGACTCAGGACCTCTAGCTTAGCAGTCGCGCTTACGACCAATAGACTAATGAGGCAGTTTAATGAAGTAAATAGTAGAGCAGCAAGGTTATGGTTTATAGGCGACTAGCTTTTGCCCGCGACTTCGTCCGCGTGGAATAGATTTTTCCCAATCCAGTGGGAATTTCCCAAAATATCGTTATAAATTAAAGCCTATATGTTATTCTGATGTATAAACAATAATACTGTAAAGTTTCATCAAAATCCGTTCTGCAGTTTTTGCGTGAATGAGTAACAAACATCCATCCATCCATCCTCACAAACTTTCACATTTATAATATTAAGTAGAAAGTAGGACTAGTAGGATATATTAGTGATTATGAAGCGCGTACAACATATCACACCATCAAGTTTATACTCTCCGAAGGGTTAAGCAGAGTTTTAGGTAGTAATATACACCCAAATTTCACCCATGTAATAATGGACGAGCCTATTGCCAGTAGATTATAAAATGATGCAAGTGAAGAAATTTTATGTAGAGCTTTATTTAACACAATACATCTGTGGCCCTTAACGTATCCTAATGAGCGATTTGATATTTACATACCATCACGCCTGTATTCCCCGAAGGGTTAGGCAGAGGTGTACTAATGTACATCCACACTTCGCCGGTATGTTTAGGTCCCATGTAATAGGGGGCGAGCCTATTGCCATTAACTGGGCACAAATCCAGACTCCGAGTTGTTACTGAGAATTTCATAGAAAAACCCAATAACACTTTGCTCGACCTGGGGATCGAACCCAGGACCTCTAGCGTAGCAGTCGCGCTTGGGACCACTTGACTAATGAGGCAGTCATAGGCGATTTGATATTTCTACACAAAATATGCAAATCATTTCCAAAAAATGAACACATGTAACATAGTCTTCGAATATGAATTCGAAGTCAGATCACGTTATTCTCGAGTTTGACCACAAAAGAGGAAATGCCTAATGAAGGATCTGCAATTTTGCAAAAATGTTAGGCAAAGATATCCTTTTGCCTATGTAGTACCTCGAAAGCGTCCGTATGAAATCAAATTAGGTATTATCTACTCATACATACAAATGGCTACACATCAAGCTATACAAATCCAGTTTAGACTGACCTCCCATTGTAAAGGTTTTCTGAACAATTCAAGGCCAAGCTATACTGGTTTGTAGAGCTTGATATGTACCAGTGCGTACCTATAAGCCAGTGATATTTTTATAAAGTCTTAAACTTAAAAAAATACTGCTGATATATATGTATGGATGTAAAAGATCCACTACGCTAGCATTCCATTCATCATTCATTTATACATTCAATTTACTCAAAACATAAAAGAAAGGGATAGGACTATTTAATTGTAGAGCGGCATCACTCTCTCTCAATCACAAAACGATCGAAATAACATGTGACTAGTACCTACCACTGCGATTACAGACCAACAGTTTGATTCATCATCATCATCATCATCATCATATCAGCCAAAAGAAGTCCACTGCTGAACAAAGGCCTCCCCCATAGACTTCCACAACGACCGGTCATATGCCGCCCGCATTCAACGACAAAAAGATTGACACGTTTGATTCAAAAGGACTCATTTAATCAACTTTTACATATTTTTATCAATTCAAGGGCCAACAAAAATTTTCCTTAAAGCAAAATGGTAGCAAAGAGTCGTAAAAGTCACAAATTAGCTTCGTATGACAACAGTAAAATAAAATGCGCAATATAATGTGTCACTTAAAGGGTTTTAATTGGAGCTTTTGTTGAATAAATATCGTATAACATGGACTTAGGCGTTTATAACTCTCTCGTTGGTCGTTACGCTAAAATGTTGCTAGATCAGAAGTGATCATTATTAGTGCTCTTGTAGATACGCTGTTTTACTTTGAATAGCTATTTTTAAACCTTGTGACATGACTACTACTTTCAGAATCAGCGTTAATAACCCTCTTGTTGGTCGTTACGCTAAATTTTTGCTAGATCAGAAGTGATCATTATTAGTGCTCTTGAAGATACGCCGGTTTACTTTGGATAGTTATTTTTAAACCTTGTGATATGACTACTTAAGTGTGAATCAGCGTTTATGACTCTTGATGGTCGTTCCGTTAAATTGTTGCTAGATCAGAAGTGGTGACTATTAGTGCTCTTGTAGATACGATGTTATACGTAGGTACATTCGGTTCATAGTTATTTTTAAACATTGTGATGGGACTACTACAGTCTGGATCAGATCTCTCCTGTTGGTCTTTACGCGAAAATGCTAAGTCTTGAGTGATCATTATTAGTGATCTTGTAGATACGCTGCTTTACGTTGTCACAATTTGTACGTTCGTTATATTGAAATGAGATCGGAAATTCAAGAATATGAAATGTATTGTTATTGGCTGAAACCAATATAGATCAGAACTATTAGTTATAAACTTTCATACTTTATGCAAGTTCTGCCCCGCGGTTTCACCCACTTTCCCCTGTCCCTAAAGATCATAACGTGATCATAGATAGCGTATAGCCTTCCCAATGAATGTCGCTATCGATACAAAATAAATTAAAAAATCGGACTAGTAGTTCTAGCAAGGACTATTATAATTCGCTTTGAGTTCCAGAGATAAGCGCGTCCAAATAAACTTTTTTCTTTATAATATTAATATGGATTGAATATTTTTTCACCAGTGAAACACGTATGAAATCGTGCGGGTAATTTTTTAAGAGATACTGTTAATAAAATGATGACGTGTAGAGAAAATCCAGTGACCTTATTGAAAGGACACAGAGAATTCATGAGGTCAAATAAATAAAAAAAGATACGTTAATGGAATTATCAAAATTCCTAAAACAAGCAACGTCTTGAAATTTTCAAGTAGGTATCTCAGATCAAATAAAAAGCGTTTAGTCCACTCTCGGCCCCTCGACCCCCAATAAATAATGTGTCCACCTTTAGGGGTCGAGAGTGGATTTTATTTTTCAGCCAAGTTTTACTATCCCCTCGACCCTCAAAGTACAGTTACGATGATAAATCATATACACTATATTTGAATACTATTTAATTAAAATACCCTCAACATAATTTGTATAATACTTACTTAAATCATTTGCGTTTAGCGTAGTAGCTATTAAGTGATTGAACAATTCACAAGTTATTTCCAGACATGACTGACACAACAAGTGATAGCAGGGAATATTTAAAATGTATAACTTGAAACAACCTATATCATCTATATACTATGATGGTTGTGCTAAAGGGCTCCGAGACAAATGTTATAGAAGAATTACCGCCATATGAAAATACAAAATCAGGACCTTGCAAACAATGGAATAAAATTGCAGGTGAAATAAAATTGCTACTCGGCCTCCAACAGACAACAGTAGAAGTGGCTAAATTATTCTGTAATCTACTGTACCAAAATATTAATTTTAGGTACTTACCGAACTAGGGGTCGAGAGTGGACGAGGTATGCCTGTCTTTTGTATGGGAATTCAATCTCAACCCCTGGGGGTCCAGTGTGAACTATGTTTAGGGGTTGAAAAGTTAAGATGGAACTTTGCGAACAAAAAAGTGAGGCCGGCTAAAACTACGCCTTGCCGTATACAAACACAATTACACGCACTCCGTAGGTATACCGAAACTACGCCTTATCTTGTCAGTCAACCTTTGTATAGCTAGCGCTATACGTACCTCAGAAACGTACTCAATGCTTCAGCTCAATATATTTTCTGTCTACGCAAGGATTACTTTTTAATTAAAAAAGTCAATCAAATGACATTTAATTTTCTTCTGTTTATTTGTTTTGTCTCTTAGTGTAGTTGAAATAATGTTTTTTTAACCTTGACATAATTGAAATGGCGCTTGAATAGCCTTAGGGAATTTTGAATTCATGTAGCTTAGCAGTCAGTATTGTGTTCCTGTACTGCTATGCTTGAGGTCTTGGGTCCGATTCCAAGGTCGAACAAAGTGTTATTGGGTATTTCTATGAAATTCTCACTGGCACCGTTCGGACATGTGCCCGGTGAATGGCAATAGGCTCGCCCACTATTACATGCGACCTAAACATACCGGCTAACTGTGGATGTACCTACATTACACCTCCGCCTAACCCCTCGGGAAAAACAGGCCTGAATTGAACCTAGGACCTCTAGCGTACCAGTCGCGCTTGGGACCACGAGACTAATGAGGCAGTGAGGTTTAATATATATATATATGTAAGTAAAATATTCCTGTTACTAACATACATATGGACTTGATGGTCTGAATTAAATTATTTTTATTATTTATTTTATTTATTAATATTTTCATCTTAATTTATTAGCGATTTCGTATTGACATTCACAGAACAATTTGTCACCATATTTTACGCGGTTTTCGCTTTCTATGCATATTAGATAATATTTCTTACGAAATGTCAAATATTATTCAAATTCGTCATGTAGGAAGAATTTGTCTGTTATTATAATACATAACACAGCAACAGGCGAGCAATTTATTACAGTGTAAATAATAAAGCGGCTGCAGCAACAAAACAGGAAACTGAGCGTCTAACGACAATAAGCGATGCAGCGTTAGCAATCAGTCTAGGCGCTAGGCGACAGGCACTTTTTTATATAAAATTCTCAGTAGCAGCTCGGAGTTTGGATTTGTTCCCTGTTTATCGACATGGGACTTAAACATAAAAGTGAACTGTGGGTGTATATTATTACCTTTCTACCTAACGCATCGGGGGAAAACAGGCGTAATGGTATTTTATATTAATAAAATATATATTTGTGAATTTTTTCATACATAAACATACTTACATACCATCAAGTGAGGCGCAGATGTACTAATTACACACCACAGTTCGCCGATATGTTAAAGTCTAATGCAATAGTGGTCCCCTTAAAAGGGATGAAACAGCACTTAGAAATTAGAATTAATCCAATTCATACAGAGAAATCCGATTATTATGGAAATAACGAAAACAATATGTGTTTGATTATGATTTCCATGTCAAATTTCGACGGGTTTGTACAAACTTGTTTGAGGTTGAAGTGTTTCCCATAACGTTCCCATAATCATTCTAAAAATCTCTAGTAGATAGAACAATCTAGAAGTTTTTAAGTTACGAGTGAAAATTGCCTAAACTTTGCCCGTGGAAAGAGCTGAGAATTCAAAAGCTCTTTTCCGTACGCTAAGATGAAATTTAAAAGTAAAGATTGTAAAAGTCTAGAAAACCTAGCACTCTGGGATCTAAGACCGGTACCAAGTAGTTTAACGTTTTACAGTGTTCCGTAGAGTCACTATAAAAACAATGTCTTAGAATAATAAGCGGCGGTAGTCGAATGGCTACGGCGTCGAACTTGCGATCGTGTGGGTGGCGGTTCGAAACCGACCTATTGCACTACCGACGTGAACCCACTCGTAACACAAGCATTTAGCTTAGTACGAGGGGTTAGCAAGAATACTAGTAATGCGTGAACCACATTGCTAGTAAGCTTTAAAAACAAAATATTAGGTCCGTGGAAAACACCTAACCTCGAACTACATAGACTGTTGTTATAAGAAGTGGGTTCAAAACATCTGAATGAGAATTCAATATTATATCTAATGCATGCATGCTACTATGGGGGAAACAGGATGCGTTCCAGGAAATAGAAAAGGATGTATGCTTCTGTTTCAAATACTGCTTGTTTAATTAAATAATAATCGAACACACACACAATATTTTCCGTATTTTCTAGATAAGAGATGGATTGCTAAATGTACAAATGTTTTAGGAATGCTGTTAAAGTGGATATTGTATAGAACGTCGAATATATTTATTAATTCTATGGAATATCCACTTTAACAGTAGGTAGGTATGCCTACTATTGCGTTGGGTACGCTCTGAGTGTTACCCGAGTTACGGTTCACTCCCTCTCACCGAAAGGAGGCCTGAGTCCCAGTGGGAACATTATACCTAAGCTGATTATAATAAATTTGACTTTGTCTGGAGAGCGAGTTAATCAGCCTTGATTCATTCATCATGCTTAATTCCCCACTATCACGCGTCATTAGATGATCAAAGGCTATACAGGAAGCTACGGCATTCATTAATCAACGTGCTCTGGATGCCACAATGGTAACGGACAGGGAAAGTTTGTAATGATACTGTGTATTGACTAGGGGAGTAGAGGTATTAATGGCTATAGCCGAGATGCAAGATTATCTATTATTAGCTGGACTTGTAACGATCAGTTTTATACTGAAAATGATTGTAATGTACAGTTTGTTCGAAATAGGTAAGCCGATCGGAAGATAGCCGTTCCGAACTACCGCGATGATATAATCGTTCAATTAAGTGTTTTAATACATAAACACCGAAATTAGTAAACAAAATAATTAGAAATGTGAAACATATACGACTCTAATTATCTTTACACAGACTCTTTCTATTAAAATTTACCACTTCTAAACCACTTGCAGATAACTTCCGATCGGCTTACTTATTTCGAACAAACTGTAAGGGCTGATTCTTGCAATGCATACCTACCTTGTTTGTTCTAAGTGATAGTCATTGATAGCTAAGTAATGTAAGTGCTTTATTGGTACCTAAACTACGCAGTTACTATAATTGCAGTGGCAGCCTATTGATATGACCATTAGACTGCCAAATTAAAGGTGTCGACTTCAAATCCAAGGCACGCATCTCTGACTTTTCAATGTCATGTGTATTAATAATTAATTAAGTATTACGCGCTTAAACGGTGAAGTAAAACAACGAGAGGTTACCTGTATGCCTGAGAGATTTTTTATGGCCTAAGAAGTCTACCAACCTGCAGTAGGCTAGCGTTGTGGACTAGCTTTTCCTCTCATTCTGTAAGGAGACCCGTGTCAAGCAGTTGAAAAATTTAATGTGTTGTTGATGATGATAATGATGATAATTTAAACAATGATGATAATTATTGATAATGTTAGTCGAGGCAGAATTTTAATTAAAAAAATGCACCTCTTTATACAATGGCAATATTTGCTACTCGGTTAGAATATAAGAAAATGAACTGTGTCACGGTTGGTGAACCACTAACAATACATAGCATAAACAACCGCCAGTTAACTTAGCTGAGATTTATACCTGCTATCCTATAACAGCGTGAGGATTGCGGTTGTCGATAAAATAATATCGATAAACTAAGATACCTATTATTTTAATTTTGTCGGCAAGTACGGCCTAGTGGTACGAGTTGTGGGTATGATTGCCACACAAATCCAGTATTTGTATAGCCTGCAGGTGAGATTTCCCACTGCCTCCGCAGGTTGCAGACGATCTATAAGGATTTTCCGAGCTTAAAATAAAACAAAATAGGTAGGTACTAAGTTGTCCTGTGTCTAATCCTACACAACACCACAGGACAACGCTTTGAAGAAAGATAATTTGCGACAGCTTTTTCAAAAAGGTAGATATAATGTCGAGATGTCTCGATGTAGGTACTTTCAGCTTGCAGTCAAGATGAGTGAAATTTAGAAAAGAGTCTTTACGATGCAGTTTGGTGCAAGATATTAATTGAGGTATGATATAAGTGAGTTCTTATTTTATAGAGCTTTAGACTAACATCAGACCTAGGTTAAATAATATGGCACTAAAAAATCTTATAATAAAAACCTAAATCTTATCACATGTGACATGTCAATTACCCATTTTTTCTGCCTTGATAATTATATCGATAACCTGATATCGATAGTTACGCACTATCTGTGTCCAAGGTACGGAAGTGTGTAAAAGATATTGCATAAAGTATATAATATCGGCGGAACAAAGTGTTGGCGAGGTTATCATGTTAGGTAATACTTAACTATGTTCGCAAATATAGAAGCTAGATTTATAGAGAATCAAACTGCTCTTTGTATTCAAAGAATTTTTAAACAGTCAAGTTTAAATAAAGCGTTTTATTGCGTCGCAAGCAGGTAGCTACTTAGACGAACAGAAAGTCGTAATTCGAATCAAATACACTAACTTCGGCTATCATGTCCAAGCATTAAGCTTTAACTTTGGAAATCATTTTTCTATACTAGGAAATATAACTATCTTAAAATTATGATTGACATGGTTGGTCCCACATTGGGGGCCACGTTAGGCAAATTTATACTTTTTTGTAAACTTTTATTGTATGTATGTATATGGAAACTTAAGTAACTACACTAAAGCCCAAAAGTATCCTCTAAAAAAAGTATTAATTTTTGTCAGCTGTCATCTATTATAGACATTTACTAAATAATGGTCCCACTTTGGGCGCCACTTTCTTTTGAGGACACCATTCTATAGAACTAAATAAGTACCTATACAAAAACAATTAATAAAATATTGAATATCAAGCATGTGTATGACTATGAAATAAAACTACTTTTTACGGATTTTATCGCGTTATATTGATTAATTTAATTCCCGACGTTTCGGATCCTTTACAGCATCCATGGTCACTGAGATGTAATAAAATCCGTAAAAAGTTTTATTTCAATATATAATATTCGCGTAAGTGTTAGAAACCAGTATGTATATGACTTTTAACTTCGCAAACTACACTACACGCCAGAAAAATATCGTCTCTGAATCAACGTTTACACAGAATCCCAAGTATTTAAGAAACGATTTTGGGACATCAATCAAGGCTGTGATAGGTAACTATTTGTCAGAGCCATTCACCATTCAGCAACATTAGATTGATAGTAACTAAATTGTAAAGAAAACGATCTCGTATGTATTTCAAAACTGTGTGGGTAGTATTGTAAATTAGGTACTTTACATTAGGTACCAAAAACCCTGTTGTTGCCGGTTGGTTTATTAAAATCTTTATCTAAACATAATAAAAGTAACTTATTTGCGAAAAGAGTAAAAAGAGAGAGAAAAATAAATAAATAAAGAAATGTAATAGGGGGCGAGCCTATTGTCATTAACCAGGCACAAATCCAGACTCCGAGCTGCTACTGAGATTTTCATAGAAAAACCCAATAAGACTTTGCTCGACCTGGGAATCGAACCCAGGTCATATTTTTATGAGATATATGAGGGATATATTTTTATGAGACCATATAAAATACAGTCAACGACTTTATAAAACCTAAGGTAAGCAGCAACAGAACACCCAAAAATCCAATCTAAATCCAATAATAATTGCAACTAAAACTCAATGCAGCAACACAAAAGTACAATGCCTTAGATTGAAGCACTATTTCAGCAGTTTCAGCATTGATAATAGTGACAATAATCCAATAATAACTCGGACAAGGCAATATGCGGCAAGGCAACATTGTCAGGGAAACATTGCCGGCCTGAGCTCGGCGCTCCCTTGGACACCGGAATTGTGTTTGTCAAAGTTTTTGAGGAATGTAAACTTATATTATAAAGAGGTAGTTTTGAAAAATATTGACAAGTTTGAGCATATCTTTTTTTTGTATTTTTGTGGCATTTTTCATGCAAAGACCTCAGATCAAATAAAAAGTTAAGATGGAACCTTGCGAACAAAGAAGTGAGGCCGGTTAAAATCACACCTTGCCGTGAACAAACACAATTACACGCACACACGCACGTGATAGACGTGCAGCGATAGCTCGACTCTACTCGACTGACAAGATAAGGCGTAGTTTCGGTATACGTGTGTGCGTGTGATTGTGTTTGTACACGGCAAGGCGTAGTTTTAGCCGGCCTCACTTCTTGGTTCGCAAAGTTCCATCTTAAATTTTTATTTCATCTGAGGCAAAGATTAGATACCTATAAAGTTATTTTAGTGAAGGAAAAATACGACTGCGGGCAGGATTCGATCCTGCATCTTTTGGGTACACCAGACGTTATGACCGTGTGGCTTAGCGGTCATAGCGTGTGGTGTACATAACCAGAAGACGCAGGTTCGAATCCTGCCCGCAGTCATATTTTTCCTTTACTAAAATAAGTTTGAGCATCTCTGTCTCTTATAATTAGCTTAAGGCGAATACCGGACATGGAAGCGGTCTTATGTAAACAGTGTGTGGACACCACACAATCTGGTTAGTTTGTTTTGCTTATTTACCTGCATGGTAGTTTCACGCCCTTTTGGGATCTTAAGGGCAAGACGCTCAGTTTGCTTGGCAAATTACAATTTTATATTAGTTTGGTTTTTAAATACAAATTTTAACATCACAAATTTTTGTTCTGTACAAATGCTTCTTTTTTATTTTGGACTCGGCTGCTGAGTATGAAGTCCTTGGTTTAGTTCCGAAGTCGAGTCATCATAGTCCTAGCTTTTTCCCAATTATATTGGGGCTGGCTTTCAGTCTAACCAGATGTTGCTGAATTTCAGTATTTACAAGTACACGAAACGACTGCCATCAGACCTTCGCAACACTGACATTCGAAGGATAAGTAGACTGGTTGTTAAGCTTTAAGACTGCCTCATTAGTCTAGTGGTCCTAAGCGGGACTGCTACGCTAGAGGACCTGGGTTCGATCCCCAGGTAGAGCAAAGTGTTATTAAATTCCCAGTAGCAGCTCGGAGTCTGGATTTGCGCCCGGTTAATAGCAATAGGCTCGCCCCCTATTACATGGGACCTAAACATACCGGCGAAATGTGGGTGTACATTAGTAAACCTCTGCCTAACCCTTCGGGGAATACAGGCGTGATGATATGTTATGTTATATGTTTATTTTGGACTCGGCTGCTGAGTATGAAGTCCTTGGTTTAGTTCCGAAATCGAGCAAAGTCATCATAGTCCTAGCTTTTTCCCAATTATATTGGGGCTGGCTTTCAGTCTAACCAGATGTTGCTGAATTTCAGTATTTACAAGTACACGAAACGACTGCCATCAGACCTTCGCGTCACTGATATTCGAAGGATAAGTAGACTGGTTGTTAAGCTTTAAGACCTCATTAGTCTAGTGGTCCTAAGCGGGACTGCTACGCTAGAGGACCTCGGTTCGATCCCCAGGTCGAGCAAAGTGTTATTGGGTTTTCTATGAAATTCCCAGTAGCAGCTCGGAATCTGGATTTGTGCCCGGTTAATAGGAATAGGCTCGCCTTCTATTAAATAGGACCTAAACATACCGGCGAAAAATTAATGTTCATTAAAGTACACCTCTGCCTAACCCTTCGGGGAATAAAGGCGTGATGGTATGCTATGTTATGTTAAAAAAAGTAATACCATTCCCTCTCAATGCCAAATTAACGAAAATTTATCCATGATGACTATTATAGGTAATCAGCTTTGAAATTTTCTAATTACCTGCACATTGATTTTTTAATTGAATAACAGTATTTGACATTCAATACGGCTGATTTTCTCAGACCGTAGCATTTTGGCTCTTAAAAAATTATAGAAATTTTAACTTAACCACGAATAGAGTAAATTGTACCATAAAGTTTTGGGAACCCAAGTAAATTGGATCATACGAGTACGAAGCGAGAAAATACTAGAATACTGATTTCTGAGGACACTAAAATCTGTGAAAATGTAGTTTTAGGTAAGTATTTTAAAGTTTAACACCAGCGAAAATTCCACACGTTATTTTTTTCCAAATGTAAGTTCCAAGATTCCAAAATGTAGAAAATCTTCATTCAATACAAAATTCGCCTTTTCGAAAATAGAATCGTGTGATTTTTTTTTGTGACGTTTTCAATAGAGCTATTCAATAAAAGGTGGCGAGGAGCCTAACCATTTATCTACTTATATAAAACTCACAACTGTCAATGTCAACATCAATACCTACTGTGGGTATTTTCATATGTTCCATATGGACTCCAAAGCGCCTAGATAAATTTTAAGGCGGTCTACGGATTAGCCCAACGAGTCATCCTGTAGGGTTAGGTAACGATATAAAAAAAAAAACAGAAACAGGCACAGCTAGTTTCTCTTAAAATAACCCAATACACTTCACTTGAGATTTGAACGGATAACCTCGAGCTTAGCAGCTGCCTTGCTACTATTAGGCTAATGAAGCAATTTACTATCCGCAACTATCAAAATCTGATTACATTTAACAATGTTTAATATACAAAAATAATCCTCAAAGAACTGATCACATCATTTTTTCAAACCCTTTTTATTGAAAGAACTTTTTCAGTCCCGAAGGCCGGATCCTATTCAAACAGATGAAGTGTTATTCCAAATTTAAACATCACTTCTTTGAAAGAAATGTCAATATTATCATTGTATGAAGTTTGAAATATAGTTTAAGATAGTATGTAGGTAAAGGCATTTAAATATTACTAGCGATAAATAGAACATAAGGAACAAAATCGTAATTAGATAGATAGATAGAATATTCTTTATTGTACACCAAAACAATGACAAGTACATGTTGTAAATTATAGATAAGTACAATGGGCGGTCTTATCGCTAAAAGCGATCTCTTACAGACAACCTTTGGATGGACTGAAGAGAAAAGTAGTCAATAACCAGGTAGTCTGGCATACATGAAAAAAAAAAAAAAACTAAAAAAACTTACACTAACAGTAATATTCTCAAAATAAAAGTACACTACAAACCTAAATAAAGTAAATAAATAAATACATCCATAAATACATATAAAAAATAAATAAATAAATAATATATATATATATATATATATATATATATATATATATACGAATATAATTACATACAGTTTGAAGGACTACTTACAATAGCAGATAATGCTCCTTAACCATTTTTTTAAATGTAGGCAACGTTTGTGCGCGCCTAACTGACACAGGCAAGGCATTCCAAAGTCTTACAGCTTGCACTGTAAACGATTTGTCGAAGAACATTGTGGAATGCAATGGCATCTCGAGCCTCAAATTTTCCGACGATCGCAGATATCTAGTATGTGTGTCATGAAGGAACTGGAAACGTTCTTTAAGATAAAGTGGAGTTGAAGGATTGAACAGAACACTGTAAAGAAGGGATAATATATGTGAATTCCGGCGAAGGCGTATTGGAAGCCACTTGAGTTTTTTACGAAAAACCGAAACATGATCATACTTGCGCAAGCCAAATATAAATCTAATACAGACATTCTGGAGTCGCTCAAGTTTATTTAGCTGTACTTCAGTGAGATCGAGATAGCTGACATCGGCATAGTCAAGGATGGGAAGTAGAAGGGATTGTGCTAACGCAATTTTGGTGGCAGTAGGTAAGAAGTTGCGAAGTCTCCTCAGTGACCCTGCTGATGCGAACAGTTTACGACTGATTTCTTGTAGCTGAGGATCCCAGGAAAAGTTCTTGTCAATAAATACTCCCAAGTTCTTAACCTTGTCACTCATTGGTATAATATTTCCGTCAAAACTAACTTGGGGGATCTGAGACCAGTCTATCCTTACATGCATTCTAGGACTGCCAACAACAATTACTTGGGTCTTCGTAGGATTCACCTTCAGCCCGTAGGCTTTTCCCCAACTGCTTATGGAAACTAAATCTTTATTAATCGTGTCTATTGCATTTGGCAGCTCCGAAAGGGAAGCCTGTTTATAAATTTGTAAATCATCTGCATATAGGTGGTAGGAAGAAAGAAGATTATGGGAAATGGAATTAATAAATATTGCGAAGAGTAAAGGAGATAAAACGCCACCCTGCGGTACACCAACATAAGTATTACACCAAGAAGAGAAAGTATCTTCTACGGATATACGTTGACGGCGACCAGACAGGTAATTTCGAAACCAGTCAATCGCCGTTGGAGATATGTTAAGCGAGCATAGAATGGCAAGCAGGATGTCAAAATCAACGGTATTGAATGCATTGCTAAAATCTAACAGGCAAAGAACCGTTACATTTCCACTTTCCATACCTGATCTAATATCATCTGTGATATTGGTTAGTGCTGTAGTGGTACTGTGACCAGGACGAAAACCGGATTGGAGAGGATTAAAGAGACAATTCTTGCATAGGAAACTGCTGAGCTGATTATGAACAAGACGTTCTAGGACTTTGGAAAGGAAAGGTAATATGGATATTGGGCGATATTCAGTGAAAGAAGTGGGATTAGGTTTTTTGGGTAACGGAGTAATGAGGGCGTCTTTCCAAGAAGTTGGAAATTCCCCGGAGGATACAGAGTAGTTAAGGATATGGCAAAGGACAGGAAGGATTTCGTCAAGTACAGGAAGTATCATCTTACGGCTTACACAATCACTGCCAACTGCATTGGATGAAATAGATACTATGCTCTTTTTAACATCACAATCGGAAAATCGACTAAAAACAAAAGCAGGATAGTCAGGAGTTGGAAGAGTGGAAAGATGATGTATTGTAGCCGCTTTCAAGGTCCCATTGCAGTGAGAAGAAGATGAGAAATGCAGATTCAATGAATCAATGTCCAACTTTTTAGGAATATTAGATTGGTTCTGCCTTCCAACCCTCAAAGATCTTAGAAATTTCCAGACTTTAGCCGGTTCTCCCTTTTCTACAGAGTCATGAATATAGTGGCGCAAAGCATCCCTACACACTCTATTGCAGCGATTCCGAGCAACTACATATTTTTCCCAGTTATGCAAATCTGGACGACATTTGTACTTCGTTTTTGCAGCAGCCTTCTTATGCATAATGCCTCTAATGTCATCCGTCAACCAAGGAGCAGGGAGATGTTTCAGCTTTACTGCACGTAAAGGAGCATGCACGTCATAAAGCCCAATTAAGCTTAATTAATCACTTTTTGGGTAGTTTGAAATAAATCGCTCTCTCCGAATCGCTCTGTCTCTGTTCTATGTCATCCTGGCAAACAAATCTAATGGGGATCAACATTTTAGTATGAAAATTTTCCCAATATTCGCTCTATAACCCTTTAAAACCTATTTGTAGTTAGGCACTTATTAAGTACCTACTTCGAATTTATTCGGGAAATTCTAATTACTATTTTAGTAGAATACTAGCGACCCGCCCGGGCGCGCGGTTGTACACAATTATCGTCATATTTCAACAAAACACAAAACTTTAACAAATTTTATAAGTCGATCCGTCTATTGGTGAAATGCATGAGAATCCGTTTTAAGTTTATCGGAAACTGACAGACGGGCAAACGCGGCGGGGGACTTAGTTTTATAATAGCTAGCTTTCCGCCCGTGGATTTGCCCACGGGGACAATGCCGTTCTTTTCATTCTACGAGATAATATATGCCACTCACGCCTATGTCACTCAGGAATAATGTAGCTTTCCATTGGTGATAGAATTTTCAAAATCGGTTCAGTAGATCCAAAGATTACCTCCTACATCGTCATAAACTTACAAACTTTGCCTGTTTATAATATAAGTAAAGTATAGATTATGTAGTGATGTAGAGTTAAACGTTAAATTATTATATCATCTTAAACGAATAACATAAACAAAAACAAACAAGTTAATCTTAATTTAATATATCAATTAATAAATTATAGTGCGGTTGATAGCGATTCGTACAACTTAAACAAGCGATGGATGGCGGCATGCGGACTTACATTAATGACATTAACTTACAGTAGTGTTGTGGTGCGGTATTTGTCTTATCGATAAAATAATAGAAATGATATTAAATTTTTTTAATCACGAATTTTTAGGATGACTTGGTAAGAGGCAATTTACACTATAATTAATAGTAGTTTTGCTATCCTTTGACGAAATCTCAATGTTAAAATTGTGATTTTAGTTTGAAGTTGTAATTTATTTCATTAATTAAAACGTCTTGTAGCTGAACGTTTTGATATTTATCTGGAGATTATTGTTTTAATTAAATTTCTTAAATCAACAATAAACAAAGAAAATGCGAAAACTAAACAATTTTAGTGTTGTACCTAACGAAACCAAATAATAACAATCATAAAAATAAACAAAAGTAATCATTCACATACACATTAAATATGCAAATCAGGTCGAGCAAAGTGTTATTCGGTTTTTCTATGAAATTCTCAGTAGCAGCTTGGAGTCTGGATTTGTGCCCGGTTAATAGCAATAGGCTCGCCCCTACATGGGACCTAAACATACCAGTAAACTGTGGGTGTACATTAGTACACCGCCTAACCCTCCGGGGAATACAGAAATGATGATGGTATATCTTTAAGATCGTCTTTAGCATTTTGAAATCTGTATTATATTCCATAGATATATTTTTTGGAATTGTCGGAAAATAGCAATAGCTGTCTGCAAAATGTTTATTTCGTCTACAAAAACTAAATATAAACCGTAGATGTTTGAATTAGTTGATTTTTATTTATGTTCACGTTTCACTATGAAAGTGTTATTTTAAACGTATGGTACGTTTTATTTATTGAATGTTTCTAACTTTCCATTTGTTTGAGTCGTATTGACTGTAAAATAAAGATTTTCTTCACAATGTTTCGTTGCAATTTACAAAGCGAAATCTTTTCACGAGCGGTCTTTGATATTTAAATGTCAAAATAAATAAATAACATTTTTGTACGCTCCAACAGTTGCACAATCAATCCTTGTCTTTCTTTGTCTGAACATATTCAAAAAATAATTTAGTTAAAACATAACATACATACATAACATACCATCACGCCTGTATTCCCCGAAGGGTTAGGCAGAGGTGTACTTATGTAAATACACCCACATTTCGCCGGTATGTTTAGGTCCCATGTAATAGGGGGCGAGCCTATTGCCATTAACCGGGCACAAATCCAGACTCCGAGCTGCTACTGGGAATTTCATAGAAAAACCCACTAACACTTTGCTCGACCTGGGGATCGAACCCAGGACCTCTAGCGTAGCAGTCGCGATTGGGACCGCTAGACCAACGAGGCAGTCAATTTAGTTAAAAATGTTTTTTTATTCACCATTATCATCATCATCAACGACGACCCATAATTAAATTTAGTATCAGAGACGGTCACGGGTCTCCTCTCAAAATGAGAGAGATTAGGCTGTAGTCCACTAACATGATCTTATATAGCGGGTTGATAGAATTCACACGTCTCCACCGTCGAAAAAATCTCTCGGGCATGATTTTTCCTTCACCGATTTTTCCTTCACCGTTTAAGGTCGTTATTAACTGACTACGAAAATTCAGAGGACTTCGATTCAAACTCGGGATCTTTGACTTAGGCAGTTCAATAGTCATATATCACTAGGCTATAACTCCTCAAAAAAAAATCTTATCAAACTACTTTTTTTTAAATCGGAAGACACAAAAACATCGATAATAATATCGACGTCGCTCCCATCATTATCGGCGAGCCCTCTTTGAAAATTCGATTAACGTGGTGTACACGTACAATATTGTCGACTCAGTGTCCCGTTAGGCTGAACGACATATGGACAACAGCCATGTAAAACTTATTGTGAGTGCAAAAGTATTTATAAGAATTTGTTACCCGAATTAGCAGATATATGGTAAGTTATTCAATCTTTATTAAATAAATCGGAATTATATTGAATCACGACATCTCCTAAACTACATTGAACATACTGATTCCTGGTTTACTTATTCAATATATCAAAATAAAAATCATTTTCTTAAAAAGCGCGATGTTGAAAGTTTTTACACGGCTATTGCCCCGAAGATAATATTATAGTCAATAATTATATAAAAGGTATAAAAGACAGTGTTACGTTCAGCTTTTCCATATTGACATCTTAACGACGTAGAGTCGTTAAGTGTTCGTTCGTGTATTTTACAGTTTTTTTTTAAGTTTACTAGCATTGCGGGTCACACATTACTAATATTTTTGTTAACCCCTCGTGCTACGCTAAATGCTTGTATTACGAGTGGGTCCTCTTCGGTAGTGCGATGGGTGGATTTCGAACCGGCAACCATATGATCGCAAGTCCAACGCGCGATCCATTAGCTACCGACACTTGAAAATTAATAAGTACGATTATCATTGATTGCCTCATTAGTCTAGTGGTCCTAAGCGCGACTGCTACGCTCGAGGTCCGGGGTTCGATCCCCAGGTCGAGCAGTGTTATTCGGTTTTTCTATGAAATTCTCAGTAGCAGCTCGGACTCTGGATTTGTGCCCGGTGAATGGCAATAGGCTCGCCCCCTATTACATGGGACCTAAAACATACCGGCGAACTGTGGGTGTACTTTAAGTACACTTCTGCCTAATCCTTCGGGGAATACAGGCGTGATGGTATGTATGTGGTATGTATAAAAGCTTACTAGCATTGTGGGTCACACATTACTAGTATTTTTATTACCCCTCTTGCTAAGCTAAACGCTTGTGTTACGAGTGGGTCCACGTCGGTAGTGCAATGAGTGGATTTCGAACCGGCAACCACATAAACACAAGTCCAACGCCCTAGCCATTAGGCTACCGCCTCTTCAAAATTAATAGGTATCTATCATAATAATATATCATTTACCAGGATGCCACGTTCACGATTTCATGTTCTGTAATATCGGACTTTATCCATGAGACATGAAATATTTTCTATTGTTTGTTAGTTTCTTTATGTTATACTTTATTATGGTTTTTACGTATAATTAGCTAAATCTTCTTCTTATCGTGTCAATGGCAAATACCCACCTTTGTATAATAGTTTTTATATCAAGCTACATGGTGTTGCTACTGTGATTATTATGTATACCAATAAATAAAATAAAATAAAAATTAGTACAATAATAAATCTGTAGGGGCCGGTCGCGTCGCTCTAAATTAGCTGATCAACCGATCTGTAAGGTTCAGTTGGACTTGCCGCGGTCAATACATGGCTAGGTTACCATTTTTAACACATCGAGACCTTACCTTGCCTTGCAAAGCACGTAAAGCCATCGGCCTTGATGGTTTCTCGGCTTCCTGTACTTTAATATGTATGAATTATACATATAAATATTCTCTTGAATCACTCTATGTATTAAAAAAAACTAATCAAATTTTTTTGCGTAATTCTAAAGATCTACGTTGGACTTTGTTTTATACTATGTACTGATCCTTTATAATGGATTTTATATGGAAACCATAAAAAGGCACTATTTAATAGAGGCTCTGTCTCCTGAACTAGGTTGTTACCCTGTATCTCAGGAGACAATTCCTTCCCTAATTACATGATACCCTTCTTAATCTACACTGTTTTAACTAAGTATACCTAACCCAAAAAAAGTAAAATCTAAACATAACAGAAAAAAATAACAGAAAAATTCGCCTGAAGCCCTGGAAACAAGGCTTTCAAGTATCAATAGACCTTGTTACGTGTTCAGATAATGCTATTAATTCCTCAGTTGCATCGTAATAGCTTCGATGGTAGAGACTATTTGTAGAATGGGATGGGTAGGTTAGAGGGCTAAACTTTGACATTTAGTTTTTACGACATCGTTTGAGGTTAACAGTTACTTTACAAATTGATGTAGACACGACATGGAATAAATTAAAGCCTTACTAGTCTAAGGGACTTGTATGTGGAGGGATGGAGAGGAAGAGGGAGACCAAAGTAAAGATGGATGGACAGTGTTACGGCAGATATGATGGAAAAGGTATTGAATGATGAGATGACGACTAAGGATGAATGGAAGAAAAGGATATGTTGCGCCGACACCAAATAAAATGGGAAAAGGGCAGGAAGACGTTGATGATGATGAGTCTAAGGGATTAAGTTACCCTGTGTGAGTGTGAGTGTAAGTGGCCCGAATCTAAACTGACAACTTCATAAAAAAAAAACAATAATTCCGAGCTCGATTTATGAATCAAAATCAGAACACAATACACGACAGCCGCGCCTGTGATCACTAGGCCAATTAAGAATCCCATGACCGTGCCTATAAGGCAAGCAAAAGCAAGTGCTGTTTTAAGTTGGTATGAGTCCGACATCCCTGCCGCCTCTCCGGGTGGCAGATGATCCATGAGGTTTTACGTACTAGAAAAAAAGGAAAATGAATATTTTATTTCTAATAAAATGTGGCCCAACACAAAGTATGCTTACGTACAATTCATAATTTCATGCAGTATTTAGTAGTGGTCCTAAACGCGACTGCTACGCTAGAAGTCCCCAGGTCGAGCAGTGTTATTTAGTTTTTCTATGAAATTCTTAGTAACAGCTCGGAGTCTGGATTTGTGCCCGGTTAATGGCAATAGGCGCTCGTCCCCTATTACATGGGATCTAAACATACCGGCGACATGCGGGTGTACATTAGTACACCTCTGCCTAACCCTTCGCGGAATACAGGCGTGATGGTATGTATAATAATATGTATTTTTTCTATGGGCCAATTTATATATATGAAAATTAGGTACAGGAGAATTGAGGCGAGAAAGTATTGAATCAAAGAATGTGATGAGATTTTGGATATTTGATTGGATATTTTTTTACACCGAAATGAAAAAAATAATATCTTATCTTCGTATAATATTATTTTGCCTGTTTTCAGTCGCAAGCAGTACCTAATAATTAACCTCTGATACTTTTTTTTAAAGTAGGTAAGGAGAGAAAACCTTTTTGATACTTTTTTAAAGTAGGTAAGGAGAGAAAACCTTTTTGATACTTTTTTTAAAGTACCTACGGAGAATCCTTATGGATCGTCTCCCGTCGTCGTCGTCCCCTACCTCGTCTGGTTTCTCCTCATAAATTGTTTAACCACTGTTTTTAAACGCTACCCAAGATACTGGGGAATTCCTATTTTCCATTTTACTCTCAAACCAAGAGCACTTCAGTTTCCTGAAACGTTACACATTTGGACCTGAGCCCAATACAGTGATTTATGTATTTAAATGATAAATCATTGAATATTTATTACTTCAGCTACCCGCACTGGAGATGTAGGTAAATGTTTACAGTAAACTACGACATGCAGTTTAAAATTAGATATTATTTACATTTTAATACATCATGCGGAACGAATCTAGGGGCACGGTAGTGCCCCCGCCAAGACGAGGCAAATAAAGCACGTTTTTTCTAGCTTCGGTCTTGACGAACCTATAGAGAACAAATTTCACGCATTTCCACTAGCATTAATTTATTAATTGCATTAATTTTGATAATATTATAATGTTATTTTAGTACTGCCTCATTAGTCTAGTGGTCCTGAGCGCGACTGCTACGCTAGAGGTCCTGGGTTCGATCCCCAGGTCGAGCAAAGTGTTATTGGGTTTTTCTATGAAATTCCCAGTAGCAGCACGGAGTCTGGACTTGTGCCCGGTTAATGGCAATAGGCTCGCCCCCTATTACATGGGACCTAAACATACATGGGACCGGCGAAATGTGGGTGTACTTCAGTACACCTCTGCCTAACCCTTCGGGGAATACAGGCGTGATGGTATGTTATTTTAGTGAAGCAAAAATTCGACTGTGGGCAGGATTCAAACCTGCGTATGACCAGACGCTATGACCAACTAACCTCAAGTCCCACCCGCCATACTTACCTACATATAAATTATCTCGCTATCTAGGGCAATTTAATATAATGCTATATTTTATTTATATTGGAAAATTTTACTTTTTTCTTACGACACGATCCTAACAATAACCATTGCATGACATAAGAATGCTCCAGTAAAAGTGATCGTCAGCTGTAAACATGTACACAAAGATGTAAATAATTTACTAGAAAGTAAAAATTCAAAAACTCTGGCATAGAAATTTATAATAGATACCTACTTATCATAGCATAATCGGCCTATAATGTTCCCACTGCTGGGACATAGGCCTCCTCTCGGTGAGAGGGAGAAGGCCGTAAACCACCACGCGAGCCCAGTGCGGTTGATAAATGTCACATGTCTTCGAATTCTTGGTTCTAGGACTTGCCGTTTTCCTCACGATGTTTTCCTTCACCGCTTCGAGAGCAGTGGTGATGAAATCGATACCTAATAGATACTACTAGGTAAGGTTTGTATAATAAATAGTGATAGGATGAGATAAGCCAAAGATAGGACTCTGTGGCGGTAGGAGAGGCCTACATCCAGCAGTGGACGAGTATAGGCTGATGATGATGAAGAGGCCCACTATATACTTTGGTAGGTTTGCACAGTCTAGTAGAAAAGTATTTTTTTAACACAATATATGTACCTACCTATGTAGATCGGTGTACCTATAGGTATATGTGATTATATTATGAAATAACTTTCATAAACCCTTACAACATTTGCACCGTTTGCACGCACACATACACCCACATGTGCAAACACACGCAGATAACCGCACACGCACAACTACACACACACACACTCACACACTCACACACGCGCACACACACTCACCTACACACTCTCATCCCCACGCGTACAGGTACACGCGCACACTCACGCAGTGAAACATACACACACAATTCATTACTACTTCACAAATTTTATAGTTTTTAATTTTTCCTTTTTAATTAATTAATCACTAAAATGATCATCATACTGTATCGTCGCCGTAGATCTATTTTGTTAACCTGATCTCATGGTCTCCACTTAAAAAATAAAATTTCCTTGTCGCCACTAGGTTAAGTTAATTAGAAATAAATATTAATTAGAATTAGAAAATGATTTAAATGATTAAATAAATAAATGATAAAAAAACGATTATTATTTTTTAAGGGAATAGGGCACTCGACTTAGCCGGACGTACACAGCGTACCCGCTTATGTGCACAACGTGCCTAATAAACCTAAGAAAAACTTACCCCTTTTTAAGAGTACTAAATCATGCGTTTCAATCCCTTGAAGTTTTCGTATGCCCCTTTAAACGTGCCATTTGATGACTCAGAAAAAAATATAAATTCAATCACTCCAAAACCCTGGCAAATCTCCAAGAGTTCAGATAACTAAATCAGATTGAGGAAATGATTTACGTGGAGTTCCGAGTGCGCTCATATTAGTCACTTCTAGATATTGTATATCGCTGTGCGCCGATCGCGACCGCGCCGCCGTTCAGAAATCTCGTCGCCTTTGATCCATACATTTGGCGATGCGTACATGTTTATGATATAAAAACGGATGGCCCCAGATACCCAGACTCACGGGTAATTTATAGATTGAGATATCGCCCACTTCGTTACCTACAGCTCAAATAAAATTAACGACTTCCTATAGTTGATTTATTAATGATTATGATAATGGTTTAAAAAAATATTATGATGATCCAGAATTTAACATTTGATGGGTTCAAATAAAATTAACGGTTTCCCTAGCGCCTAAAATTTATTAATAAATTAATAATTATGGTGATGGCTTTACCAATTATGATGATACATAACTATTATTTTATGATTAACATACTTAATCATTATTTTGATTTATCATTTAAAACATTATTCATAGTACTTCATTTATATTATTCCCTTATTAAAATCTATACGTAAAGAAAAACTTTGCGTGCGCGTAAGTGTCTTAGACTTGGCATAATTAAAGTTCATATTATAGAGAAGGAGTGCAGAAAAATATTATTGCCGTCTAATTTGGTCACTGGGCGACGGCTAGTTTTGTTAAAGGTGTATTCAAAATAATGTCATGTTAATATTTTTAAAGTTTTAGATAATACATTATTTTATAACATTGGGGTAAACTACCATGGTACTAGTCGGAGAGGTAATAAGCATCCGTATATTAGTTGTTTTTTAATTAAAATAAACCATTAAATAATATGACATTCCGAAAACTTTTTATTCTTCTTTCATAACCAACATACGAAGCACATTTTATTGCATTGCGTTACTTCAGTTATTTCCGAAAACTAACAAACATTCATTCACAAATCCAGTCTTTATTTAAAAATAGAATACTGATCGCAACGAGACTATATGCTCCATTTAGTTCGGTATCATCCGCGAACCGTTTAGCTACGTTTGCAAGTGCAAAGCAGCCTCGAAGCAGCACTATTTCAACATAAACATGTCGGCAACAATTAGTAATGTGATTGAGTGAACGATTGATGTTTGATTAAATCGGTTGAATTTTCATTCGAAATCGGCTGTTTATATTTGGATTCCGCGTTCTAGTGTTCGATTTTTGAATTTTAAAAGTTGTATTGAATTTGAGATAATTTTATTTTGTTTCTCTTTTCTAGTCAAAAGTTTCTAAAGCTAGACGCTCTTATAATATTTAAAAACCCTTTTACGGTTCTCATTGAACACAGAGTTTTTAATCAAATAAAATGTATCATTAATTAATCATAAAATATTAGAAGTGGTTATAAATACTGAAATTGAAACCTTAAATTTTATAATAAATACTAATTTCGTAATCAAATAATTTTGCCAACGCATCAAAGATTTTTAGAAAATGGAGAAGTGTCTTAAAATTGCTTTGACATAAGTGTCGAAAATTAAAAAATAAGACGAAATGAGTGAGTGAGTAAACGAATATGGGTTAAGTGAGTTAAAAGTGACTTTAAAAGCAAAATGAAAAGACGAAAAAAAGACAGCAAGGTTCGAGTTCGGTTCAACATCACCAATGTGGTGAGTTAAAAGTTATTTATACTTTATATAATAAATCTGAAGGGTTTGTTAGTTTGAACGCGCAATTCTCTGGAACTATCAGTTGGATTTAAAAAAATAGTTTTTCATTTGATAGCCCAATTCTTGAGAGAAAGAAAGAGAAAGAAAACATATTTATTAAGACAAGGAGACAAAAGATAAAATGAACAGTAAAAAGGCTAGGTTTAATATTACGCTAAGATCGTTAGGAACAGGGCAAAGGCGAAATCAACAAAATTGCAACATTCCGTAAGTTATTGGTCGAAAACGAATAGGCGACGCCGATGCGACGGTCTGATCATCGCCTGACGTTGTTAGTGGTAGTTAAAAGCCCGAAAACTTGACAAACCAACATCATAACATCAACAACATCTTAAGTACGAATAGCTAGCCTTAAGGCGCTGACAACAGCTAACAGAAATCGACGTTTCGGTATTTTGGCCACGCCTACTATTGCTCCGATTATCTAGCGCTCCTTTTTAAAAGAACGGTGATGAAGCGAACTATCAAATAAGAAACAAAATCAATAATGAACAATGAGTCAATAGATGGCGCTGTGTTGTATTTATTGCTCTGTACTAAAACTAGAAACAAATTAGAACAGTATGAATAGTTATTATAATATTAATTATTATATGCAACTTTATTTAAAATGAATTAAAAACACTATATTTAAATGTAAGGAAAATAAAAACCCACACTACTTATACTAGCAAAATTTTCATTATTTTTAAATACACTATTCATTTGTTTGTTTTTTGTATAATATTATCTATTTATATATAACATACCATCATACAATAATACCATCACGCCTGTATTCCCCGAAGGGTTAGGCAGAGGTGTACCAATGTACACCCACATTTCGCCGGTATGTTTAGGTCCCATGTAATAGGGGGCGAGCCTATTGCCATTAACCGGGCACAAATCCAGACTCCGAGCTGCTACTGGGAATTTCATAGAAAAACCCAATAACACTTTGCTCGACCCGGGGATCGAACCCAAGACCTCTAGCGTAGCAGTCGCGCTTAGGACGACTAGACTAATGAGGCAGTCATAATAAGACAATAATAATTCCACATGCAGGGACCTCCTGAGCTAGACCCATATATTTTAAACCGACTTTAAAATAAGGAGGTTTTCCCCTACAAAAATTGTATTAGTATATAATGTTTGCGTATTATATATTTCTATACAATTGTAAGTGTCCATATCTCTGGGCAAACGTAACAGGTACTTATGAGTTTATTTTATTAACAAACAAGATTCCGCCTGCGCACGGTGGTCCAAGTGCCCTACAAGCGAGGTCATAAATACCTTACTTTATTAAACTTGTTAAATAGGATTTTTTCTGAAGGGTAAATAATAAAAAAAATGCTTCACTGATTACATTAATGCTTTATTTACATAATTTAATACATTACCTATGTACAATTAACTGTACATATATGTACTGTTCAATATAAATTTAAATTATCAATATTTGAGATTTATTCTCCCTCGTTCGGAAATACATGTGATTATGATATTAAGGCTATTCATGAAAGGGTTATCATTAAATATGTATTCTTTTATATATTATACATATTATGTACAACAAAAGACAAGAAAACTAAAACTAACATCTTATTTTCAAACGTCAACATAACCACAACTAACTACAACAATCAACCTAATTTAAATTATACTAAATCTCTACTAATATTATAAATGTGAAAATAACTCTGTCTGTCTGTCTGTCACGCCTAAACCACTCAACCGATTTTGATGAAATTTGGTACTGGGATAGACTAAAGCTTGAGAAAGGACATAGGCTACCTTTTATTACAAAAAATAGTCTTGATGGGGTTGAAATAGGGGGTGAAAGTTTGTATGGAAGCTCGTCATTTTTCAAGATAAAACCATGAAACTTTATATTAAGGCACTTGATAAGAAATAAATAAATATTAGTTTTACCGTTTTTGAAATTTCGACCTGTGTGGGGATGAAATAGGGGATGAAAGTTCGTTTAGAAGTCCAAACAAAGTCAAGTTTAGCCCCGGAACCGATTATGATGAAATTTGGAACAAAAATAGACTAGACCTTGGGAAAGGAAATAAGCTACGTTTTGTCGTAAAAAAGGGGTTGTAATAAGGGATGAAAAATTGTATAGGAGTTTGTCATTGTTGAAGATAAACGCTGAAACTTTGTGATTAGGCACTTAGGCATAAGAAAAAAAATTATTTGATATGGGGTTTATGAAATTTCAAACTGTGTGGGGATGAAATAGGGGATGAAAGTCCGTTTGGATTTTGACGAAATTTGGTACAAAAATAGATTAGACGTTGAGAAAGGACCAGTCAAAATCGTGTTGTCCACGCGGGCGAAGCTGTGGGCAGAAAGCTAGTTTTTAATAAATCTAAAACCTGCCTCGACATAAAGCTCTTTTTCTTATGGGGAAGTTTCCGAAGACCAGTAATGAATGGGTCTGAGCTGAGTCTCTTAAGTAAGTAAGAGGAAGTCTGTTAAGTAAGTCCGTATTCGTAAGTACTCGCGACATTTTTCTCGTGTGATCCCGTCTGAAGGTCTTATAATTTTTGTTGTTAGATTCTGTTGCCTCTTCGGATAATTCCCCGATAGATAGTAAAGCATACTGTGCTACTTCAGCACCATGGATGAGGACTTTGTGAACGGAAGCTGGGAGAATAAACCACGGATATTCTTGAATTAAAAGTCACGCGGTTTCCAAAGGATATTCATTAAATTTATCCGAATCAATATTAAAACCCGAGGATAAGGCTTGTAAAATTGTGGAACAACGTTCAATCAAATCTTTATTTAAGCCAGTAATTTCAACTGAAACTGCAATCAGAGAACAATAATTTTCTACTACTACTAAACTACTAGTTTACTATTAAACCTAATCTACGTCTAAACTCATTCTGAACATACGATTTCCTATCTGCTACTTGTCTCTTCTCATCATCCGACCTAACCTGCCACTTCTTAACATCCATCCTGTAAGAAAGATGAACAAAATATTCGAAAAAGCAAATCCAAGAATGTAAAGGAGATAGGCCAAACTCAAACCTACTTGGTCATGGTCGGTTCAGCCAAACCGCAATATCCAGACACGTGTATTTCTGTTAATGGACACAAATTTGAGGAGGTAAAAAAGTACAAATACCTGGTATTGTATGGTATGCGACCCGGTTAAATGCATCTAGGGAGAGTGAGCAGAAAATAAAAACCCGTATCGAAATCGCTAGCAGATCTTTTAACAGGATGAAGCGTGTTCTCTGCAACCGTAACCTCAATCTTCTTTTGCGTATTAGAATGCTTCGCTGTTCTATCTGGCCCATCCTTCTATACGGATGGGAGGCTTTGACGGTTAAAGAAGACCTCAGGAAACGTATAGAGGCGTTTGAAATGTTACGAATGAGGAAGTTCTCCGACGAGTAAAGCAGAGACTGAAAATAATAATAATAAAATAAATGATATTTTGAAAACCTTCAAACAGAGAAAAGCTTCCTACTTAGGACATTGTTCGTTTTGATAGTAGAAAATCTATATAAAAGAAAAATAACACAGCTTATCAACTTTTTTCACTTGAATTTATCAAAAAACCTAAAGATCCGAAAAAACCGGGTACCCGGTTCCGGCTTGACTTCGGAACCGAAAGAACCGGTTCCTTAAATAGGGCCGGCTCGATGCTTTATCCTCCTGAGTGAATCTGTAGTATATTTACAACATAGAAAGAAAAAAATCCTACACTGCCATCTAATGGAATAAGCTGAGACTTTTACTTTAATTGGATAGGCAAAATATCTGTCATCGATACTGAACGGTGATTGGCCGAGGAAGTGGCTTAGATTTTTGGTAATATCTATTTCAAGTGGACGATGGCGTCGGTACCGGAACCACGTGATAAGTTAAGTTGGATTTGTTTATGAAATGCTATGTTTTTTGTAAACATTTCGGTAATTCTTTGTTCGTTTTGATACATTTATCATAATAGCTCAATTTTTCTCATGTTTGAACTAACAAAATTTATAGAAATCCACAATTAAAGCTTTATGTTGTACTAGTAATACATTGGTTCTCAACAATGTGTATGTGCAAAGCATGCCCACTGTAGTACCTGTACAACATAAGACTTTTCCACTTGTTTTTCTTTCTTTTTTATTGTTTTTCTGGGTTTTCAGGAGAATAAAATAACAGACATCTTAACAATTTAGATATCCATTCGTCGGATGAATATAACCCGACAGAAGACGGTTATTCGATGCAAAATTATGGCAGCAGTGACTCTGGCCCTGGTTATTTGAATTATTTGGACACAGAAGAAAGAAGCCTTCAGGAATCTAAAATTTCTTTATTTTTCTACTCCTACAACCCGTGGAAGTTGTTTCATAACCAGAAGTAGGCCCCTAACGCATGGTGGTCGATTCAGAGGCCGTGTGAGAGTCAGATGTGGTCGAGGAAAAAGTACGAGATCTTTACCATCATCAGCAACTGCTAACAACACTGGTGCCGGTCATTTCTCTCTTTGGAGAAACCTATTTATCAGCCAAGATACATATATTTTCACTAAAAACGTATTCATGGACGGATAAAGATTTTTTCAAGTATTTTTGTTAAAAGTTATTTTATTAAAAAAATTTAGTGATTACATCTTACCAAATATGTATTAGACCACCTCAGGAGCATTCACTTTCAAATAAATAAGTTTGGTAGAAAATGAAGATGTATCCTGATATACTGAATACATCTGCATAACCCTTACGAGTACACAGGCGTGATGTTATGTTGTCTGATTGCGTAATCAATGCATATTTATGCGATAGCAGTAATCGTGGTTGATTTGCTGTCATTTTTTGAAGAGTTCCGTTGTATGTCTCCGAAAGTCATCATCAGATCTATGCGAAATTTAAATGGGATCAATTCGGAATAAACTCCTTTTGAACAAAAAAGAATTTTGCAAATCCGTCAATATAATTATGACGGAGTTGTGCCCGGACATACATAAAAAAATATTAACATCCGAATTGATTTCCTCCTCCTTTTTGAAGTTGGTAATAAAAGGAGAAGAGTTGAAGATGAAAAACATTTATAAGCATCCTGATAAATTATTGGGTCTATAAATTTGCCAACTATAACTATGTATTGTCTGTGAGTGTGATTAAAAGTACAAAAAGTTTTCTTATATATATAAGAAAATTAAGCTAATCCGCTGACTGTGACGTACTACACGTACGACTGTGTGTAATTCTAGACGATAATAAGTATATAACAGAATGTTACCGATCTTGACGATGTGTTTGACTATATAATAATTAGAAATGACCTTTTATTCAGTAAATATAAAGCAATAATACCTTCATTTAATAAAATATTTTTTATGTTGTACATATACTACACTTTTCACATTAGGTATACAGAACGGATGTCGTATATATATTACATTGAGAAAATCTAGATTTTCCAACATACAATTTTTTTTCTATTTTTTGACAACATTTAGTTGGCTATCAAATCGATCCAGATAGTTTTTATTGAGATTCCTGAAAAAAAATGTTGTGGTTCTCAGGAGGTTAATTCCATTGAACGAATCCGAGCGTGTAGGGAACTCAATCCATATTTGTAAATATCTTTATATTTTTGGTTTCCTTCTAATTAACTCTTAAAAGTTACTAGACAGATTGGATCAGTCATTTTCAACTGAAACTGCACTATAAATATTTTGGCCAGATGTTCTATAAAAACTCCGAAACAGGGGTTTCTAAAAACTTATAGTCTTATCGTAGTGTGTTCCATCAGGGTATACAATTTGATTTTTGCATAGCTTTCTGTTATTGTAACATCTTCTTTGGCTGGATAGCACTGATTTTTTTCTTTGACCAGCATGTAGTAACTAGGGTAGGTCCCCCATAGACTGCCCCGCCCACTGCCACTTCAGCTTGCTTATCACGTTTGTGTGCCATAGGTCATCACTGGTGACACACACTGGTAAAAGACTTTTGTCTTAAAACACTGTGGTAATCCCGACGAAAAGACGTTGCGAAGTTTCCCGAACGCTGCCCAGCCGAGTCGGATTCAATGAGTGACCTCCTTTTCGGAGTTGGACCTACTTAACTGGACAGTTTGTCCCAGATGGAACAGAAGCCAGGTGGTGCTTTTCTTTAAAAAAGGTGATAACACCTTATTAAAGAATTATAGACAAATCTGGCTTCTAAGCCATGTCTATAAGTTGTTTTCCAGGGTTATCACGAATCGTCTCGAGCGCAGGTTTGATGACTTTCAGCCTCCCGAACAAGCCTGATTCCGAAAAGGTTTTAGTACCATAGTCCACATACTACGCTGCGGCAGATTATACAGAAGACCGAGGAATTTAATCTGCCACTATGCTTAGCGTTTGTGGACTATGCGAAAGCCTTTGATTCGATTGAAACTTGGCCGGTGCTGCAATCTCTGCAGCGGTGCCACATTGACTATCGGTATATCAAAGTGCTGAAGTGCTTATATAAAAACGCCACCATGTCGGTCCGAGTACAGGAACAGTGTACGGAGGCAATTCCGTTGCAGAGAGGTGTTAGACAGGGAGATGTTATTTCCCCGAAACTGGTTACCTCTGCAATGAAAGATGTCTTCAAGCTTCTAAAATGGAAAGGCTTTTGGATTAACATAAATGGCGAGTATATCACTCACCTTCGATTTGCCGACGATATTTTAGTCATCGCAGAATCGCTGCAAGAGCTCAGCACAATGCTCAATGACCTCGACCGAGTTTCCCAACAAGTGGGTCTTACGATGAACATGGCCAAGACAAACATCATGTCGAATGCCCATGTCGCGCCCATTTCTATATCTATTGGGAACTCGAAGTTTTTGACGAGTACGTCTAATGAGAAATCAATTAAACTAAAATATTTTTTTTCTTGTAATAAATATAAACTACCTTATAACTCACAAAGTGCCCGTTTGGCGCACCATGTGTCTTAGAACTAAATAAAGCTCTTGATATGCGTAGTATGATAGTGAAAACCGTTACAATACATATTTTGTGTTTTGAAACGCTATGTTCGTTTAAATCTAAATACACATATGTATATATCCTCTGACTGTAAATAGGCAATATGCCTATTTACGGTTAAATAAATCGAAGTAAACATAATTATAAGACAATTTAAAAATATATATATTTCATTATCCTATATCTCATAAAGTGCACGTTTGGCGCACCGTGTGTCTTAAAACTAAATGCAGCTCCTTGATATGTGTAGTATATTAGCGAAGACCACAACAAGGCCGGAATCAGAAATTAGAGTGATCAATAAGGTCATTTTCTTGGTGAAATTCCATAAATGTTTTAAATAACTCCTTAAATACGAGAGATATGAGAAAATTTGTCAGAACAAATTCTGAAGGCATGAGATAGTCAAGTACGTACATAATTAGTTTTTTAAATTAAAAAAAAAATGTTTGAGGTGCGAATGTCCGACCTCTCCCATACATTCGTTCCACTGTGCGAGGCCGGCTACCGGACACCGCGCTACACACGACGCCAACTGTTCGTGAGAAATAGTGTTTATTCTTATTTTATATGTAGGTACAATGTTTGATATTTTATTTGTTATTAGTTTAAGATTTATTGTATTGTATTATAGTATTATATATACATGGGCTCTGTTGCCTGAAATAAATAAATAAAAATCTATTTCTCATGATTTCCCGTGGCTTTAAAAATATTTTTCTTGACTTTCGGACTTTCCGGGTACTATATTTTTTTATCTCTGGATGCTATTGAAGAATACAAGCAACAAAAAATAGTACAATATTTTCTACACTTAATAGCTTTTTGCCATATTAAGTAAACGTCTCTTTTTACTGTAATGAAAATGAAATAATTCTAGGAAATATATTAATAATTATTATAAAAACTAAAAATAAAATAAAAAAGATCACAACAATAATAAACTGCACTTGTCACCAACAGGTATCGAACTTGAGACTCCGAATTCTCAATCATGGCATTTACCACTAGGCCAACCGAACACTACCAATTAAGACGAATTACGGTATCCTTTGTAGCAAATAGCGTATACTTTCAGTATTGTTCGTGTATCTGTTTTGCCAAATGACATGTATGACACTATAAAAATTGTTGTTTTTTATTACTTTCATGACATGTTTTTGTTTGTTAGTATAAAAGGGCTTTTTGGGCTGGCATTTTTGTACGTTTTCCATTTCTACGGCAAATATTTTTACTACTTAGAACTTTATTTATATTTGAACTATAGTTATAGTTCAACCATATCCTTTACCAATGTCTTTAGTAACGTCTTTCAATCTTATTTGGGAACAAAATACATGTGCGGTCTTAGCGTCTGGTGTACGTAACCAGAAGATGCACGTTCGAATCCTGCCCGCATGTCGTATTTTTCCTCCACTATAATAAATTAATAATGAAAAATGCCTAAAAAATACCTAAAAAATACAAAAAGACATATGTAATATGTTTTGAGGTATGTTTATGTTTGAAATTGTCAAACAACAAAATACGTAATGAACGGATAGCGCGCGGAGCGAAGCGACATAGGTCCGTCTAGCAGCACGTCTATGCGATCACTGTCGGATTGCATAGAAAAGAAAGAGAAGCGCGGTGATGCGACCCTCGCAGCCACTCGCAGCTTTTTACAAAACCATAAAACAATTAATTACTAAAAAATAAGTTAAGTTATCGAAAATATAAAGCAACCAAGTTCTGTATTTAAATATGATACGTTATTGTTATTAATTTTACCAACGTGCATTGCTTAGTCATAGAGATATTTTTGTTTAGAATTCGTTTTAAGAGGTTAGTTTACAATTTTTTTGGATCGAGAAAACTTTTCAAAAACGTGTTTTCAAAGCAACAGTTTTCTCCGGAATATGTTCAAGATTAACATATATTTTTTTCGCTGTCACAAACTTTATGGATTTGGCTAAAAACTTGTTTAAAATATGCCTATTTGGGTGTTGTCAGCGCCTTAAGGGAGAATATTAGAATTCTCTAAAATTGTGTTGCGGAGACCTGGGGCCGTATTACCACGTATTAATGCCATCATTTTTAGGTTGTGAAAGAGGGACGCCACTATTTAACCTGTAGAGCGGCATCCCTCTCTCACGACCTAAAAATGATGGCATTAATACGTGGTAATACGGCCCCTGATGAGTTAAAATGCAAACCAACCTAACCCTTTCTGGAAAAAGGCTACAATGAGGACATTGATACTTATTATTTTTAGTGAAGGAAAAATACGACCGCGGGCAGGATTCGAACCTGCGTCTTCTGGTTAAGTACACCAGACGCTATCACCGCTAAGCCACCGCGACTCCCACCCGCCAAGTCGAAATTTGCCTTCACATTTTTAATTTACGTCTTTGAGGCGACGTCAGTGACATCTGTTGAAAATTTGATTCTCAACCGACATGACATGCTTTACAGCAAGTACAATGTCGTACGATGCCACCTTACCTTTTAACTATCTTTTTGTATTTTTTAGGCTTTTTCATGCAAAGATTATTAAGTTATTTCGACATGGCGGGTAGGGGTTGCGGTGGCTTAGCGGTCATAGCGTCTACTTAACCAGAAGACGCAGGTTCGAATCCTGCCCGCGGTCGTATTTTTCCTTCACTAAAAATAATAACTTAATAATCTTTACATGGAAAATGCCTAAAAAATAAAAAAAATAGATATTGATACTTCTTTGAAAAAAATCTCGACTTTTTTTTTAATTCTCTCGAATCGTGGGTTTAATTTAAATAAAGCCTATGAAAACAAACTGTAGTGTTCAGTACCTATACAATAAATCGTACTCGAAGAAGACTGTGTATTGCCACTATTTTGTTTGAATTACGTATTAATTGTAGCGTTAAAATGTGTTACCCAGTGCAAACAAAACTGAAGCATTTTTTTATCTTAGAAGTACGGTCGCCACATCAAGTTAACTCAAAACGTCAAATTTTCTCAGTTGATTTGGAACTTAATAATTAACAGTTTAAGGTTTAAAATCATTTGGAGAAATTTGACAGTTTTGTATAACCTGATGTGATATTGAAGTACAGTCGCCAGGACTGTAGGTACTTCAATATCATAGTGAAATGACCATTGGACTGCCAAGTCAAAAGACTTGAATTTTAATCCAAGGCACCTGACTTTTCAGTCATGTGCGTATTGATACTTACTTATCATGCGCATAAACGGTGAAAGAAATCTGCATACCTGAGACGTTTTCTGATAGCGTATAGTCTGCCAACCCGCAGTAGGCTAGCGTGGCGAGTCGAACCTAACTCTTGTTCTTTTTTTTATGGTATAACTCGGCAAACGAGCAGGCGAGCTACCTGATAGTAAGTAGTCATCGCCGCCCATGGACATCTGCAAAACCAAAGGAGTTGCAGATGCGTTGCCGAGCCTATTTAGGGAAAGGGAGGGGAAGGAGAAAAGGAGAAGGAAGGGGATTGGGGGAGGAATTGGGCCTTCGGCCCTCTCGCTCACCGAACGAAGCGCAGTAACTAAACGCTACTACTCGGACGTCGGTCTTCTGCGAGAGTGTGGTACTTCCCCGGTCAAGCCGGCCCATTCAAGCTGCGAACAGCGTGGCCCTACCACAACAAAAATAGCTAGCAAATAATGTTCTGATAGCTTACATATAATGATCCCGTGCCGTAGTGATTAACTTATGGAAGTGAAGTACCTGTTTCATGTTTGGTGTATTCTTGCTGGATTGGAGTGAGCGAAAAGTGTGGGGTTTTAATATTTAGGTTCTAAAGCCTAAAATCCTTTTTCAGTTAATTATACACAATAACCGTCATTTACCTGAGGTAAACATGGTGGTATCTTATTCCTATTGATATGAGTTTTTCGAAATAAGTATAAAGAATCGAAAATTCAACGATAAAAAATCAGAATTAATATATTTCTTACTTCCCAATAATGCTAAAAGGTAAGAATAAACAAATACACAAGAAAAGGTATGCCTAGCAGAATTCTGTTCTTTCTATCTTACCCTATACATATATGACGAAGGCATGTGTATGTATCACAAAATGAAATTCAATTTATTGTTATTCAATGTCCAGTCATAACGCTGATTTCATGTTAAAAATGGGTCATGTTATAAACACGAACATTAATCAAATTGTTTCTAAAAATCCATGGATCATAAATACAAGAAATACTCGTATATTGTAAGATTCAGTAGTATTTATTAGGTCTTTAGATTTTCATTAAGTCCAGTGTTCTATTTTTTAGAAAATCCAGGTCATAAATACCTTATTACTTGATTTAATCATTTATGGAAGGAATTAGGAAGTAAATAAACTGCCTCATTGGTCTATAGCCGTCTCGGGGCTGTTGAGCATGGGATCCTAGGTTGAATTCCGAGAGCGAACGTAGTTTTATTTGGTGTTTCTATAAAATACTCAGTAGCAGCTCAGATTCTGGATTTGTGCCTGTCCCTTATTACATGGGATCTAAACGGAGAAATGTGGGAATACATAACAAGGTACACATCTGCCTAGCCCTCGGAGAAAACAGTCGTGATGGTATCTTATGTAATGTTATAAAAAATAAGGTTGCATATTTTAAACATAACATAACATACCATCACGCCTGTATTCCCCGAAGGGTTAGGCAGAGGTGTACTTAATGTACACCCACAGTTCGCCGGTATGTTAAGGTCCCATGTAATATGGGGGCGAGCCTATTGCCATTCACCGGGCACAAATCCAGACTCCGAGCTGCTACTGAGAATTTCATAGAAAAACTCAATAACACTTTGCTCGACCTGGGGATCGAACCCAAGACCTCTAGCGTAGCAGTCGCGATTGGGACCACTAGACCAACGAGGCAGTCGTGTGCCTGAGTTCATATTTTACCCTATTTATTTTCAATACAAAAAAACCGGCCAAGTGCGAGTTGGACTCGCGCACGGAGGGTTCCGTATCATTACGATTTATGACGTATTAAAAAAAAACTATTTACTAGATCTCGTCCAAACCAATTTTCGGTGGGAGTTTACATGGTAATCTACATCATATATTTTTTTTAGTTTTATCGTCCTCTTATTTTAGAAGTTACGGGGGGGGACACACATTTTACCACTTTGAAAGTGTCTCTCGAGCAAAATATTCAGTTTATGACGTATTAAAAAAAAAACTATTTACTAGATCTCGTTCAAACCAATTTTCGGTGGAAGTTTACATGGTAATGTACATCATATATTTTTTTCAGTTTTATCGTTCTCTTATTTTAGAAGTTACAAGTCTCGCGCAAACTATTCAGTTTAGAAAAAAATGATATTAGTAACCTCAATATCATTTTTGAAGACCTATCCATAGATACCCCACACGTATGGGTTTGATGAAAAAAAAATTTTTGAGTTTCAGTTCCAAGTATGGGGAACCCCCAAAATTTATTGTTTTTTTTTCTATTTTTGTGTTAAAATCTTAATGCGGTTCATAGAATACATCTGCTTACCAAGTTTCAACAGCATACTTCTTATAGTTTCGAAAAAAAGGCTGTGACACTATCGGACAGACAGACAGACGGACATGACGAATCTATAAGGGTTCCGTTTTTTGCCATTTGGCTACGGAACCCTAAAAAGAGTAATAAAACCAAATAAGTAACTAATAAGCTAAAAATGGTTGATGACAATTATGTGAACGTGATACGTAAGTACACTCGGCGGAACATTAAACTCTACAGTACTCTTTGGATCACCATTATTCCGTCGATTTTTGTGAAAGATGATTATGGTACGGAAGTTACTACGTGATGAAATTACGATCAATAGAGATGTGAAAGTGGCGCCAGAGACAGAAAAGTTAAAAGGGAATCGTTTGTCTTGGTATGGGCACGTGATGAGGAGGGATGAAACGCATGTAACCAAAAGAGTTATGAGTATGAATGTGGAAGAATGGTGGGGTAGAAGGAGACTAAAGAAAAGATGGATGGATTGTGTGAAGGCAGTTATGATGGAAAAGTGATTGATTGATGAGATGACGACTAACAGGGATGAATGGAAGTAAAGGACCGGCTGCGCCGACCCCAAACAATTTTGGAAAACGGCAAGAAAATGACGAGAGATGTTGTAGGTGTGGAAAAAAGACGTACTAAGTACACTGATTCAAAGTAAATTGGAATAAGAGTTAAAGGTTGATCAACTGTTGAGCTTAACTTGTTGTTGTATGTACTCTTTAATGTAGGCGACATGTTTAATTTTTTATAGCTCTTCGTGACGAAGTGTTGTGTTGACCCCCATGGGAAGACAGAGCCATGAATTTATGGGGTCTCGCGTATCGATAGCAGGAGGCATTAGATTTACAACACGACAAAATAGTGTGATGTATGTAATTTATGTGTTTTGTATTCGTTTGTAAGCATTGTAAAAAAATACAGAGACAAATTCAAAATAAGAGTTATGTTTATTTGCCAAAAAAGAGTAATTACCACGTTCCTACATACAATCCCATTTTCGATTGGAACACCTTTTCGACTGTACCTATACCAACAAGTATTAGGAAGAGGAGGCTGAATCCGAACCAGGCTCAAATCCAAACTTGTTGCTACAATTACCTACTGGAAAAACTTAATTTCAGACTTTGTTCGACGTAGCAATCAAACCCAGGAAATTACAAAACACAAAAATGTATTCTTTAGGTATTGTGATTTTATTGCAACAACATTTTTTTAGATACCTACTTTTGCCGTTTCTTTTTAGACGTCGCCTAGAATACCGGCCTTCTAGTATTAAAAATCTAAATAATTGGTATGAGATATACCTACGTTCCCGGATGTCATCCGAAAACCTATGCCATTCGTTAGCTGTACTCCGTGAAACTCCGTGGGAATAACGCATTTTTTATTTTATTTTTTGTAATTTTAATTAACCGTGCGTCACTTCGGCGTAAATAAAAATATTGTCTCTTTCTTCTACTTTCAAATTGCTTCGTGGAGGTCCGCTGGCAATAGCTTTGTGTAAAATACTGGTGACGATTGCGACTTTACTATCAGATGTATCGCATGCTCGTCTGCCAATAGGCTCGACAACGCATCAGCAACTCCTTTGCTTGTTGTAGATGTCTATGTTCGATGATAACTACTTACCATCAGGGTTCTCATCTACTCGTTTGCTTACTAAACCAATAAAAAATTATATGTATGTATAAAATAGTATAATGCCAGTGTTTCTGTTTGTTAATAACAGTAATAACTTGCAAAGCAACTCCATTAAGGAGCGCCCATTAGACTTAGAACTACTGGTACTTGTAAACAACCGTATATCAAACGTTCCCTTTTTATTTTTTAATAAAACTGAAGCGCAGTAATTAATCAGTATTATTTATTAATGAATTATGATAAGATAAGATAGTTTATTTTGCAAATATGGGTACAATGCATGATGACATAATAAAAAGAAAATACAGCATATTTTCAGCCATATTTTGCCAGTAGGCATGCAAAATTTTCAAAAATACAATATAACACTAAAACTTAGGTACAGGCACAATTTGATAGCATTTTTTTTTAATAACTGAAATGATAGGTATGTATGAAATGGGTAGGTATGTCATACAATATGTGATGTCCTTTTTTTTATACATCTTTACCTACGAATAAATGAGTATTATTTATTCGTAGATCTTTACCGAAAAACAGTTATTGGATAATACAATGTCATTTCCCTTTGTCTAGTTGAAATTAGTAAGTAATGCCATTTGATAATAAACAAGAAAATGTAGACAGCACTAGAGAACGATGTATTAGTCCATTTAAATTTTTAACATAACATACCATGGCGTATTCTTTTTTCTTTTTCTTAAAAAAGGTAATCTAAAAAAGCAATGTGGGTCGCACATTACTAGTTTTCTTGTTAACCCCTCGTACTAAACTAAATGCTTGTATTACGAGTGGGTTCACGTCGGTAGTGCAATGGGTGAGTTACGAACCGGCAACCACACGATCGCAAGTCCGACACCCTAGCCATTAGGCTACCGCCGTCTTGTCTGTACCCCCATTTCACCGGTATGTTTACGTGCCATGGGTGCGAGCCAAAGACTAGTGCAAGCGCATTGCCATTTACCGGGCACAAATCCTTATTACGAGCTACTAAAAAGCCATTAACACTGTAACATACCATCACACCTGTATTCCCCGAAGGGTTAGGCAGAGGTGTACTAATGTACACCCACACTTCGCTGGTATGTTTAGGTCCCACGTAATAGGGGGCGAGCCTATTGCCATTAACCGGGCACAAATCCAGACTCCGAGCTGTTACTGGGAATTTTATAGAAAAACCAAATAACACTTTGCTCGACCTGGGGATCGAACCCAGGACCTCTAGCGTAGCAGTCGCACTTAGGACCACTAGACTAATTAGGCACTAACACTTTACTCAACTCAAACTTTTTGGTTGTATGAAAAGTATGAATAAGACTGCAGACAGTATTTTGACTTTTATTTCAATCCGTTGTTTTAAAATTCCCAAACATATTTTTGTATTAAATCAAATCAAATCAAATCAAATGTTTTTATTTCAAATAAGCTTTTACAAGCGATTATGAAACGTTATTGACTCTAGTTGCACGGTTCCAAAAGGTTGATCCTATGGAGAAGAATCCGGCAAGAAACTCCATGGACACTCTTTTAAAATAAAAGATGTTACATTATTCACTTTACACTCTGGCGATAACAGGATGTGAGTACATCGGAGGCTTATGTCATAATTAGCCTGAAGTCAGGATTAAAATTAGAATAAGGTTCTCAGAATCTGAGAACTCAATGTCAATCTAAAACAGATAACATATGTGAAATAATACACATCATCAAAATATATTAACTATAAACTACTTAGACATAAGTGGCTACAATGTACTCACATTTACAGTTCCTGTATACATAAAGTTCTAGTAAACAATACAATAGAAAATTGTGAGTGACTAGGTAACCTCAGGGTGCCAGGGAGACCACCAGTGCATCTGTATTTTGACACCACACATTTTTATCATCAACATAGTCCTTGATTTTATAATATGCCTTCTTAACAAGAACAGATTTAACATAGTTTTTAAATTTCTTGCCGGTGAGATCGGTGACAGATTTTGGGAGTTTATTGTAAAAACGTACGCAATTTCCTAGAAATGATTTATTTGTTTTAGTTAATCTAAATTTAGGTACCACTATTTTATGTTTATTTCTAGTATTATGGTTGTGAAAGTCGCTATTTATGCTGAAAATATGCAGATTTTTACGGATATACATGATGTTTTGAAATATATAAAGTGACGGCAGCGTTAGTATATTGACGTTCTTGAAGACTTCTCTAAGGGAATCGCGAGGGCCCATATTGTAGATTGCGCGGATGGCCCTTTTCTGCAAGATAAAAATAGAATCTACGTCAGCAGCTGATCCCCACAGCAGAACACCGTATGACATAATGCTGTGAAAGTAAGCAAAGTAAACAAGTCTAGCCGTAGCTACGTCAGTGATCTGCCTAATTTTCCTCACTGCATATGGTGCGGAACTTAATCTGCGAGACAGGGCTGAGATGTGAGCACCCCACTGCAACTTACTATCAACCGTAATACCTAAGAAGACAGTTTCATAGATTATATCGAGTTTGCTGCCTTCAAGAATTAAATTAGTTTCAACTTGTGGGACATTTGGTAACGAAAATTTTAAACATTTTGTTTTGCTGGCATTAAGAAGTAAATTATTAGCAGAGAACCAGTTCGATAGGGATTTTAGGCTTTCATTTACATTAAAGAGATTGCTATCATTCCGTTCGATCTTAAATATAAGTGAAGTATCGTCAGCAAATAGTACTATATTAGATAACTCAGACATCATATAGGGGAGGTCGTTAATATATGCTAAGAAAAGGAAAGGGCCTAAAACAGAGCCCTGTGGAACCCCCATTTTGACTACAGACCCGGAAGATGTGACTCCGTTAATGCCCACTTTTTGGCGCCTCTCAGAAAGATAGGAGGACACAAGCTCCAAAGATAGCCCTCGAATTCCGTAGTGGTCTAGTTTACGGACAAGCGTGTTGTGATCAACGCAATCGAAAGCTTTGGAGAGATCACAGAAGATACCTATGGCATCCTGTGATCCTTCCCAAGCCTCTAAGATATGAGAGACTAGTTTCGAGCCTGCATCAGACGTTGACCTACCCTTCGTGAAGCCAAACTGCTCATTATGTAAGATCTTATTTTCATGAAAATGAGCTATCATTTGATTCAGCATAAGTTTTTCAAATATTTTACTTAAAGCAGGGAGAACAGAAATGGGCCTGTAATTACAGGGATCCGCCTTACAGCCTGATTTGAAAATTGGAATGACTTTACCGTGCTTCATTAGGTCTGGAAAGATTCCCGTCTTAATACAAAGGTTAAATAAATTAGCAAGGGTCGGTGCGATGTCGTCGATAATCGACTTGAGTAATCTAACAGATATGCCCCATAGATCTTCGGTATTTTTCATATTTAAACTATTAAAAACTTTTTTAACCGTGAGGGGAGATACTTGAATAAACTCAAAATTTGGTATTTCTCTATTGAAGAATTTCTTAGCTAGAGATTCTGCTAATAATGAGGACGAATGTAAAGATTTCGTGATCTCGATCGGAATATTAGTGAAGTAATGTTCAAAAGCTTCTGCAACTTCAACTTTGTTTGAAATCACTTCATTGTTAATTTTTAAATTTAGTTCTAGATCCTGTTTATTGTTGTTGCCCCTTTCAGTATTTATTATTTTCCATACTGTTTTAATTTTATGTTATTATTATATGTTGTTATTATTTTGTGTTATTCCCAAACATTAGGTACATTAAGATTTTTGAGGAATAACTGAAAATATAACTTTTCTTCAAAAAGTTTAAACCGTCAAGCGCCATATAATGACACAATGCAAAATATATTGTTTGACCCTCATGAGACCATTACGTACGTCAGTCAATTAATGGAAATTCTATCTATCTAAAGGTACTTTGCGTGTTAGCACAACACAATCCGCAACATTTTTGTTAAAAAAATAGTCAGTTCAGATGGTAACCGACAACCGAAATACGCCTATTCGACAATATTTGTTTATCATTATGTCTGTTCGCCTACACTATTGACATTGGTCAGTTAGTCGTTCAGTTAACGGTCAAGTTACGCATATCAGTAACCTCTGAACTTCGGACTAAGTTAGACCTGTGTTTCGAAGATAATTAATTCGTATTTTTTTTGTGAAAACAGAAATACTGGCTTCAAAACAAACTCTCAAAGACTATCGATATCCACCACCAATAGTGTACATTATTCAGTGTCAATGAGTGAAGTGATAGTCTAGTGATATTTACCATTGAACTGCCAGGTCCTATTCCCCGTATTAATAATTAAACGGTGAAGGAAAACATCGTGAGGAAATCTGTATGCCTGGGAGATTTTCTTGACGGCGTATGAAGTCTACCAACCCGCAGGAGGTTAGCGTGGTGGACTAAAGAAATGTGCCCAGCTGTGGGATGATGGACTGGGTTGATGATGGGAGTTTCATCATCAGCTTTTTCCATTGCTTTCCGTAGGTCTCTCCAGATTGAAGTGCCATATTAATCAGCTAGTTGGGAATTGAAAATGTGGGGTCGTAAATGGATACTTGGTCAATCACAATATCACAATACAATTCATTGACATAATAATATGAGTCCCCAAAATGCCATGCATGTCAAGTTATACTGGAACTGTAGGGCTCGTTGTACGTTGGCCAGCACGTCAACTTAAACACGTTGATTTTGAACTTAAATAACAACATTTTAAAGTTAAAAATCCTTTGGAGAAATTCGACAGTTTTCAGACCTTATGTATGTTAGTACAGCCTTGTCATAAATTGTGATTCATCATTCCACCCCCCCCCCCCCCTCCCACCATCAGTCTAATTGATTTATCCAAATCAATTAGACTGATGGTGTACTGCTTATAAAGTGTAGGATGGAACATAGAGAAAAATCTCAATAGCAAGCGGGATATTGCATCAACTTAGGTACTGATGATGCATGCCAATTAAAAGTAAAACTACTGCGCTCTTTTGCTCACGCTATATTAGGAGTTATTTATGGTATTTGAAGTCAGTAGTTTTGAAGTTCTTTGTAACAATTTGTAGTGATGTGTTTATTTTTAACAAGTGCATTGTAATGGAGGAGACACGAGTCAGTATGCAGTGGACTTGTACAAGTTGTAACGTATGTAAATTGCTTTCATACAATTCAGAACTTATTCAGCTCAGACTAAAACCTAACTTTAATATAGGAAGTCGGAAATAATTTATCTGAAGCGCTCTTCTGAAACTATTACAACATACCATCACACCTAATTTACCCGAAGGGTTAGACAGAATTATACTTGATGTAGATCTACAGATCGCCCCCTATGGGACCTAAACATATCAATTAATTGATATGATTAATTGTCTTTCCTTAAAAAAGCTCCAAAGATATCGGCACATTTTATTTCCTACTCCTAAATTATCTAAAATATTCAAGAGACTAACTGTATACACCACATTGGTATACCTCTGCCAAATACTTGTGCACTCAGACTAATCTCATTACCTAGAGCTTAACTGTATTCATTCCGAGAGAAAACCGTACCCAGTAATAAGGCAGTTAAATATGCCAATAATAATAATCTATTTAGATAAAAATCAATCGCTGTTCGTTAGTCTCGCCTAAATACAAAAACGGCTTGACCGATTAGAATAATTGTTTTACGTTTTGTTTGTCGTAATACAGAAAAGGTTTAAGAAGAAAAATAATAGGGAAAATCTTGAAAGAACACTTAAAAAGAATAAATAACACCTATTGGTTTAGAAAATCGTCTACATGACTTGCGACACAAAACTGTATTTTTTCTCGTTTTATTTTTAAATGATTAAATGGTGTTCGTGGCAGGCAGTGTTTAAATTATACTTTTTGGTGAATTTAGGGGCATTTTATATTTAATCCGACCTATTTTTCTTCCGTATATATAATTATTTATATAAGTCGTGTGAATATCGTTGTCGAGTCGGTAAACCATCAGCGTTGTTCGTTCTAGCACCGTACAACAAAACGAAAAAGTTTAGTACTTATATCTCAAGGTAATTCAATGAAGGGAATTGACCAGAGTGTAACCATATCTAAGGAGGAACGAAATTTTCCTAATAATATCCTATATAAACGTTATAAATTACTTGAAAGCTACAAAATTGATATCTGAACCAGTAATAACATAATTGTAATAACTGTCGTTCAAAACATGTTATGCATAACCGTTAATATACTATTAGTTATTTTAAACTAGTAACGGAAGACATAAATATGTTTTAACTAAACTAAAACTGTTATTTGGCTTCAATAAAACATTGGATATGTGTTAACGGACTTATGATGTGTTTACCATTAAATAGTTGATTGTTTAGAACTATTTCGGTATGAAATTAGTTAACTTTATTATTGTTTGTTCTTATTAAAGGGATGTTTTAATCAGAAATGAAGAACTACAGTGTTTCCGTTCGGATTCGTGCACGGAAAAAGAAATTGTTCGTATGACCTACAGTCGATAAGCATCTACTTGGATTTGTGTGTTTATACACGACAATGTTAGGAGATTCAGAAACAAATTAAAAAATATATATTACAATACTACTGCATGAGTGATACGCGAACCTGCAGATATTGTGAAGGGGCTGATGAAACGCCACTTCACCTTCTGGGAAAATGCAGACCGCTGACACACAAGCGCAATGCACATCTGGGAAAACATGCCTTAACCGCAGATGAAATAAGGGAGCTCATCCCTAAGAAAATCCTGCAGTTTATAGTAGCTGCAGGGTTTAGCGGTGAACTTTAAATCAATAAAGTGGCGATCACAATAGACCGACTGCGGTCGCAGCGATCCTACAGCCACGAAACAATAATTTAAAAAAACTTTCCTTTCTTTTTCTTTTCTGTACTCTTGTTTTATCTTGTGGAAATTCTCATTGACTTCCGCTGCCCGGGAAGGGGTGATGGGCCATGTCGAGCTTCTTCATAGAGGGTTCATAACCTACCGACTAAAACAATAGGGGTTTTCCGCCAAACCAACTATTGCTGGGATTAAGAGAACGAGGTTGTCAGTCCTCTGAGCCGTTAGACGAACTCGCTTAGACGAACTCATCGGAAGAATCCTATTGCGCCGAATAAAATATGTAGTATCCCTTCCAATGAGAAATATGTCAATACTCCTCAACTGCAGCTAATAGCAAATTTAAAAGCGGCGGTAGCCTAATGGCTAGGGCGTCGGACTTGCGATCGTGTGGTTGCCGGTTCGAAACTCACCCATCGCAGTACCGTCGTAAACCCAAGCATTTAGCTTAGCTCGAGGGGTTAACAAGAATACTAGGAATGAGCGACCCAGATTGCTAGTAAACTTCAAAAATAAATAGCCGTGTAAATATAACCCCACATTCTTCTTCCAGACCGGCATGAACCGCGGCTCCAGGGAGGAGCTGCTGGGCAGCTCCCAGGAGGCCCTGAGGAACAGCTCACATGATCTCCGTCAGGTCTACGAGAGGCCGCTCACGAAAGAAGAAAAGACCTTCCTACTCCACGCCGATAGAGGGGACTATGTCACCGTTAAAAGGTAAGATGACTAGTATCTGGCTGAGAACGAAGTGTTTTTTAAATATAACATAGCATCATGCCTGTATTCCCGACGGTTTAAGCAGAGATGTACTTATGTACACCCACATTTCGCTGGTATGTTTATGTCCCATGTACCTAATAGGGGGCGACCCGCGAGGGGCCGAGTTTTTCTATGAAATTCCCAGTAGCAGCTCAGATTTATTTATTTATTTAACTAAATAGTACCTAGTATGATTAGAGTAGATTTATAGTAGTCTTATGCCCGGACTTATGCCCGGTTAAGGGAAAAAAGCTTCCTATTACTTACATGTAACCTAAATATACCGAAGAAGTGAGGGTGTTCATTAGTACACCCCTGCCAAACCCTTCGAGGAATACAGGCGTGATGATATGTTAAACAGTACAAATGTTCGAGAATGTCCTTCGACTTGATGTACCTAATTCACGATACCCACGGGTTCTGATACAGACTGACATCACGACAGAATCGATTTTTTCCCTACTGTACTTATTGAAAAAGAGCAGTTCTGTGTAAATATATACTGTATATTGTGTCAATTTAAAGGCAACTGCCCACTTATTATTTAATTATTAATATTACATATTATGTTGATTTATATTGCCTATTTTATGAATACTTTTGGCATAATGTCATGTAAAAAAATATGCCTAGTTAGAACGAACGGAGAGGACGTTGTGATTTAAGACAAAAATTAAATCTAAAATTTTTATTTGTGATCAGCATGTTTTATTCCAATCCGAATTATAAAAATATTTTACAGGAGTTTTGCACTTAGATTAAGTTTAAGAACATGTTCTGCTTTGTAAAGAATGTTTTATTTATTGGTTTACTGTTATAACAATAAACCAATAAATAAAATACCAGGGGGCCTACAATGGCTACAATCTCATGTTTTCATTATAGATAACGAAGCTAGATTTCCTAAATGCATGGAATTGGCATATGAAATGATGAAATGAAATGATATAGATTTTTTTAATTTTTTTTAACTAGATGGCGCCGACGTTTCCTATCTGACGACCTCTGAGAAGAAACGTCGAAACAAACTCAGAGAATCATGTCTCTTTTAAAGTCCAGACACTAGATATGTTATTAGATATGCGAGTTTAACAATGTAGGGCAAAATCTGAACAGGCCTTTTGAAGAAAGAGCCATAGCAGCCTTTAGTTGACCTGTCCTAACTGACGGCACGCATACATCAGTCATCGTGTAGCTCAACTATTTCATAGGGAGCTCAACGACCCGTCGCACAACGATACCAGATCAGCAGGATATTTGTGTAGGTAACCTTCATCACGTGAAATATCGAAAGGCTATGCCAATCCATACATTTAGGATGTATCTAACTTCGTTACCGATATGAAAATTTGACATTGCCCATGCTCCCGGATTGGCGGAACATTTGCGTACTTAATGCGGATAGCAACTAAATGACCTAAAAAACTAAATATCAATCTACTGTCATTTAGAGCGCTTCCACGTCCGTCTAACAAATAGGATTACTGAAGTCACCACCAGCGCTTGTATAGTTTCCTATAATTGACTACTTAACTACCAACTGAATTGGCTTTGTGGCGATTTCTGCGATTTCGAAGGCTTTTCGGATTAACGCAATCATATATTATATTTGTTTGAAAAGACATAACATAATATACCTAACATAAGGCCGGCAACGCATTTGTGACTCCTCTGAAATGAAATGATATTTATTTCTGTAAATAGATCTTTTAAAGACACTTTTACAAGTCGATTTTTTACATTTTTGTTTTAACTAGATGGCGCCGACGTTTCCTATCTGACGACCTCTGAGAAGAAACGTCGAAACAAACTCAGAGAATCATGGTCTCTTTTAAAGTCCAGACAATCGTTATGTTATTAGATATGCAAGTTTAACAATGTAGGGCAAAATCTGAACAGGCCTTTTGAAGAAAAAGCCACAGCAGCTTTGAGTTTTTTTTTTCTAATTCCGCCAACGTAATTGGCGCCTTTTATTTATCTTTTATCCTCTCTCATACTAGCTCTCGCTTGTTTTCCTCTCGCACTTTTATGTCTCATACTTTATTTTTCTTTCATCCTTCTCCATTCTTTCCTGTGGGTGGTGTCCACTTACATATCTATGACCTATCTACTTTATTATACTAACTTAGGGAAATAACCATACACGTTATGTTTTATTTCATTATCAGAGCTTAACCTATTACATTGTTTTATTTGTTAGCCTTAATGTAGTTGAAATCTTTGTTTCTATCTTATAATCTTACTGCTTTTACTTATATACAATTAAAAACTTATACCGCCTATGTTTATATTTTTATATGTGCATATTATAAAATGAAGCATAGTTGTCTCATCCAGTTTTACATACCATCACGCCTGTATTCCCCGAAGGGTTAGGCAGAGGTGTACCTACTAATGTACACCCACAGTTCGCCGGTATGTTTAGGTCCCATGTAATAGGGGGCGAGCCTATTGCCATTCACCGGGCACAAATCCAGACTCCGAGCTGCTACTAAGAATTTCATAGAAAAACCCAATAACACTTTGCTCGACCTGGGGATCGAACCCAAGACCTCTAGCGTAGCAGTCGCGATTGGGACCACTAGATTAACGAGGCAGTCAGTTTTATTTCTATTAATTACTTTATGAGCTACGTTATCGCAGTACCTAAGAAATTTGTCTCTATCTTTGCAGGCTAATAATTCCCAAAGGGGTTTCCTTTGTGATGGTGCCTCCCATCTCCATTTCTAGGTTACGTCTCTCTGCTATGTGTACCGGACAGTCTATGAGGATGTGCAGTACTGTTTCCGCTATTTCTGCGTCACAGATGCTTGATGGGCTCTCCTTACACTTAAAACGGTTTAAGTATTCTGAGAACCCCAGCAGCAGCTTTGAGTTGACCTGTCCTAACTGACCGCACGCATACATCAGTCATCGTGTAGCTCAACCATTTTATATCTGGTGTTGCGGTTGTCCATGGGCGGCGGTAATCGCTTACCATCAGGCGATCCGTTTGCCCCCTATTCCATAAAAATACATACCATCACGCCTGTATTCCCCGAAGGATTGCAGAGGTGGACTAATGTACACTCACACTCCGCCGGTTTAGGTCCCATGTAATAGGGGGCGAGCCCATCGTCATTAACTGGGCACAAAACCAGACTCTCTCAAAAACTCAATAACACTCTCCTCAACCTGGGAACCTAAACCAGGACTAGCATAGCAGTCGCACTGAAGACCACTAGACGAAAGACGCAGTTATAATATATTATTATAAAAAAAAAAACGATTACCATATACCTACTGCCGAGATAAGTACTTTTAGACCTCGTAAAATTTGATGTTCAATCTTTTATCATGAAAAGAAACTACAAAAAACTTTAACCCTTCAAGTAACAACAGACAATGCAAATTCCATTGTTTTTGTGTCCCGGGGCCCTTACGCGTCTGCTAAATGAACCTTTCAAGTATTTAATTAATTACAGATACAACGCAAAATCTATTCTTGTATTTTTTTTTTTATGGGCTAACTCGGCAAACGTGCAGGCGAGCTACCTGATGGTAAGTAGTCATCGCCGCCCATGGACATCTGCAAAACCAAAGGAGTTGCAGATGCGTTGCCGAGCCTATTTAGGGAAAGTAGGGGAAGGAGAAAAGGAGAAGGAAGGGGATTGGGGGAGAAATTGGGCCTCCGGCCCTCTCGCTCACCGAACGAAGCGCAGTAACGAAACGCTACTACTCGGACGTCGGTCTTCTGCGAGAGTGTGGTACTTCCCCGGTCGAGCCGGCCCATTCATGCTGCGAACAGCGTGGCCCTACCACAACAGAATACACGGGCCAAGCCTGCATATTAAGCTATCCATTATAAGCTGACCTTTACGTAAAGCCATTTTAAGACGACGTTTATACTAGATATGTATAAATTTATGTTTAGGCCGTATGTACACCGGGTTATCTTTTCTAAAAAGCTATTAAATAATAAATGATATTTAATAATGTAAAAAGATCTTTAAAATACACTTTTACGAGGCAATGTTATTCATTTTTTTTTAAATAGATGGCGCTTGCATTTCCTCCTCTGAGAAGGAACGCCGAAACTAACTCAGACATACGCGAGCAACTTTAGCGAGTTTTACAATGTACACCAAAACCTGAACAGGCCTTTTGAAGAAAGAGCCATAGCAGCTTTGAGTTGACCTGTCCTAACTGACGGCATGCATACGTCTATCATTGTGCAGCTCAGCCATTATTTAGGGAATTTTAAATCGATAGCTATACCTTTGACTTCCGTTTCATACGTTTTTTTTTTTCTTATAGGTTGATAGAACAATATACACCTCAGCCCGATATTCTGGACATCAACTGCGTAGACCCCCTGAACCGCTCAGCGCTGATAGCCGCCATAGAAAACGAGAACATTGAGCTGATCAAACTCTTGCTCCTCTCCGGCATCAAGGTCAAGGTCAGTTAAAGGTCAAGAAATAATTATGATCAATCGCTTGCCCCTCTCTGGCATCAAGGTCAAGGTCAGTTAAAGGTCAAGAAATAATTATTATCAATCTCTTTTACCCCTCTCGACATCAAGGTCAAGGTCAGTGAAGTTCTAAAATTTATTAACTCTATTACTACTAAATAATATAACATACCATCACACCTTTATTGCCCGAAATTTGAGGCAGAGGTGTACTAATGTATAGTCGCCAGCACATTAAGTTATACAAAACTGTCAAATTTCTTCAAATGATTTTAAATCTTGAAATATAGATTTTTGAGTCCAAAATTGACTGAGAAAATTTGGCGTGAGGCGCGAGTACGAGCGCCGTACAACCACAGTTCGTCGGTATGTTAAGGTTTTAGTCGAGCCATTTGCCACTAAGCGGACACAAATCCAAACGGCTGCTACTGAGAATGTCCGTGATAAGTAATAATTATGACAAAATAAATGACGTAGTATCAATTGCGCTTCAAAAGTATAACCTTGGTTGAAGGATAAAAAAACATTGCCATGTAAACAATGTATCTGCAAGGATAGAGCAAAAATACTTAATATCATGTGTTAAATCACGAAAATAATAATTCAATACAAAATTATCTAAACAAATAAATCCTTTTTTCTTACAAAATCCGACCAGCTCGCATAAATAACTTTGCCGAAGAATCTATTGTCTCAAAAAAACCTATGAAAAAAGAATACGACAGAATGATACCTCCTTCCCTCGGGAAATTATGCCTCCAATAGTTTGCATGATCACATCGGCGTATATTTTCATAAAAGCGTAGTACGTAAAACGGCGTACCGAATACAAGTAATGGCGAAGTTTTAGGCTAAAGGTCACAAGCTAATGGACGGTGTCAGGGCAAGTTCGGGCTTTGCAAATTTATACGGAGTTTAGTTATTTATTTAATGGTATCTGGGTATTTTAAGCTTATAGCAAATCTTTTATTGACGTCGTGTCATCATTATAAAGCTCAATGACAGTTTCTAATTTCATTGCCCTCATAAATGTCAAAAAACCGCGCCAAGAAATAAAAAATATGGCGGCCATTACTGTCAAAAATATCTTTTATTTAACTTTTAAGCAGACAACCTCAGGCCCAATTCCTCCCTCAATCCCCTTCCTTCTCCTTTCTCCTTCCCCTCCCTTTCCCTAAATAGGCTCGGCAACGCATCTGCAGCTTCTCTGGTTTTGCAGATGTCCATGGGCGGCGATGACTACTTACCATCAGGTAGCTCGCCTGCTCGTTTGCAGAGTTATACCATAAAAAAAAACAACCTTGGAATGACCCAAATTATCATGATTATAATTACAGATAGTCCCCAAAGGGTATAGATAAATATATAAGTATATTAATGAATAGCAACTGCTTTTGCAACACTTTGACCCTAATGTCAGGTATATACGGCTACAGGTCAATCTATACAATTCCAATTTAAGCTGATCTCGCGTTGTCAAGGCTTTCCACACAATAAGAGGTCAGCGTAAAGTGGATTTGTAAAGCTCGACGTGCAGCCGTGCGTACATACATAATATCCAAATAATGGATCAAGGACAAAATTCACGGAAATGTTTTACGATTATGGGCAAGTAATAAAAAATAAAATCCATGGATGGATATATGCATATTTTATTAGAATTTTATAGTATTACAGTAGCAGTTAAAATAATACTTAAATTATGATCACTACTCTTATTTTGCATCGCAAAACTTTGGTACTTAATTATTATATGATTTAAAATTAATTGAATTCTATGAAATTCTCAGTAGCAGCCCGGAATTTGGATTTCTGCCTGATTAATGCCAATAAATAGGCTCGCTCCCTATTACATGGGACCTAAACATACCGGCGAAGCGAGGCTGTTATTTAGTACACCACAGCCTAACCCTTCGGGAAATACAGGCGTATTTTCCAGTAATGATTAAACACCAAAACGAAGTCAAGTATCATGATCTCTTTCTAGCATACAAATAACTGTGAGCGTGTGAAGTTGTTCGCAACTGTTAATAATTAATATAAAGAATCGGTGTACGGCAATTAGGTTCGAATATTTTTTGCATTCGTGATTATTTTCTTTAATAATATCGATTTTTATGTATAAAAACACTTAAGAGGATAGTATCCGCTTCGCGCCCCATACAAACGCAGTTTGGCCCTTGCTTGAATTTTAAACAATGAAAGTCATTGAAATTTTGCAGTAACAATCTTATCATTAATACACGTGTTTCTGTAATATAAAATTTCATTTCAATATACGGTTAAAAAGTTACACGAGCTCAAAGATTGGCAATTTTCGTTGAAAAACGGCCCAACTTTATGCTAGTATTTCTCGACAATGTATCAATACAGAAACATTCTGATTCGAAGGAAACCCAGATAATATAGTGAATATTTTTTTACAAGATTTTTTTTTTACATATTAGCAATATTATAGGAGTAATCTCCAAAATTCGGAACATACGAAATACGCGTGAAAATGTTGTTGTTTCTCCTCTCGGGCACGCGTTCGCATCGCGAGGGATAGAGACAGCGACAACTGTGCAACATTGTTGCGTTCGCGAGGGACACTCCTCTTAATTAAGCAATGGCTACATGACCTGTAAGCCTCACGCACACACGTATACCGATCTGGACTGACAAGATAAGGCGTAGTTTCGGTATACGTGTGTGGTTGTAATTGGGTTTGTACACGGCAAGGCGTAGTTTTAGCCGGCCTCTCTTCTTTGTTCGCAAAGTTCCACCTTAACTTTTTATTTGATCTGAGCCTCTAGCTAACATGAAACTGGAAAATTAAGGACCATATAATGGCCTTAAATTCAGATCAGATGACGTTTGCTGCATGCATACCTAACTCTTTCGTCGACTGTACGGAACGTGGCACTTTAGTCAACCGATCCCACTCTCTATGCTGATCACGCGGGATGAGTTGACCAATTCATTTATTCTATTATTAATTATCTTTTGTCAACTGGACCCGCTTTTAAATTCTAAAATGTTATATTAGTGTTAAATTATTTACATTTATAAGTAGGTATTTGGATTGAGGTAATCACAGTAACCGCACATCTGAAAAGCTATACGAATCGCCCTGGATATCTGTGTTAGACAGTTTTACGACGAAAAGTACGGGTTATTGCTACATCTAAATCATTCGACGTCATCTCGCAACGTGCAACCTGTAAACATTTGAAATTTGGCGCTTTGAAAGATTGAGAAAAATATTCTGATAAATTTGAATTTGTTTGTAGATTTTTAAAAAGGATTTGGACAATATGCTGACAGATAATGCAATTTCTGGGTGGTGAACGCTGCCAAGACACTTTTTAGGGTTCCGTAGCCAAATGGCAAAAAACTGAACCCTTATAGATTCGTCATGTCTGTCTGTCTGTCTGTCTGTCCGATGGTGTCACAGCCACTTTTTTCCGAAACTATAAGAACTATGCTGTTGAAACTTGGTAAGCAGATGTATTCTGTGAACCACTTTAAGATTTTCACACAAAAATAGAAAAAAACAATAAATTTTGGGGGTTCCCCATACTTAACTGAAACTTAAAAAAAAAGTTCAGCAAACCCATAAGTGTGGGGTATCTATGGATAGGTCTTCAAATATGATATTGAGGTTTCTAATGTCATTTTTTTCTAAACTGAATAGTTTGCGTGAGAGACACTTCCAAAGTGGTAAGATATGTCCCCCCCGCTGTAACTTCTAAAATAAGAGAATGATAAAACTAACAAAAATATATGATGTACATTACCATGTTAACTTCCACTTAAAATTGGTTTGAACGAGATTTAGTAAGTAGTTTTTTTTAATACGTCATAAATCGTAATGGTACGGAACCCTCCGTGCGCGAGACCGACTCGCACTTGGCCGGTTTTTGTGTGATTTGCCATCGATTTTTAAATACTGTCATTGACTTTTTAAAAAATGGCAGTTAACTGTTTATAGCGAATTGAACTATTACTAACTATTGCAAAGAATTCTGAATATTTCGCTGTTAAACATACCTACTTATACAAGGTGAAATTGAAGTCGTGGTTTTGATTGAACGTTACACAAAGTGAAGCGCCTGCCGGGGTTTGAACTTACGACCTACAAACTCGGAAGTCGCGGCCGTTACATCTGGGCCACCACTGCTCTAATTAATTAAATTTAATAATAATAATTTAACTGCCTCATTAGTCTAGTTGTCCTAAGCACGACTTCTATAGGTTCGATCCCCAGGTTGAGCAAAGAGTTATTGGATTTTTTTATGAAATTCCCAGTAACAGCTTGGAGTCTGGATTTTTGCCCGGTTAATGGCAATAGGCTCGCCCCCTCCTATTGCATGGAACCTAAACATACCGGCAAAATGTGGGTATACATTTCTACACCTCTGCCTAAGCCTTCGGGGAATACAGGCATATATAGTCCACTTTGTTTATTTTAAGAAGTTTTATCAATTCTCTAAACTATTACTCGGTCGTGTAATTTTGAAATAAGAATGGATTGTCAACCAATGCTACCGCGACGTACCGAAGTTAATCCAATTCCAATGGATACCGAGGTCAGGCGAAAAACCGAACGTGGAAGTACTTTCACGAATGATGACTTAGTAACGATGGACGCAATTTGAGATTATCTAGTTTCTGCCTACATCTTCATATGCTATAATATGTCCATTTTTCGTCGACTAAATACAATAGTGGCACAATTCAAAATATTGATGTTTTATTTTTCTCGTTATAAAGTACGTACTAAATCACCCTCCTAGCCTTACCGTCAGCTCCCATTCGTCCACATCGAAATGAGCTGAATATCAGTTTTTTATACGAAGCGACTGTTGTCATAATTGTTCAGTAGAAATTCGAAAATGGAGACGAAATAATGTATTTTAAAGAAATCATTTCACTAACCCACACTTATATTTTCTCCTGTATCGTGGGTGTGTTTACAAACATAACATTTTATAGACCACCCGGACTACTAGGTAGGTACGTTTCGGTTTTCGGTTTTCGGTTCGTTGTAGGTACTAGTACTAGGTACCTACAACGAACAAGTCGGTGTTTATATCTGTTTGTTCTCAGGACGCTCTTCTCCACGCCATCAAAGAAGAATACGTGGAAGCTGTAGAACTGCTTCTCCAATGGGAAGAAGATAACCACGTTCCTGGAGAGCCCTACGTAAGTAAAACAAGGCCATTCTGATATTCTAGAATGAAATATCGTGACAATGATGAGACCATTTACTTAGACATTAGCGGTTTTATTCAGTGGTCGCGATTTCAATCCCCTGATTGATGAAGCTTTATAATTATTACAAATTTCAATGTCAATGTAATCAACTGCCTCGTTGGTCTAGTGGTCTCAATAGCGACTGCTACGCTAGAGGTCTTGGGTTCGATCCCCAGGTCGAGCAAAGTGTTATTGGGTTTTTATATGAAATTCTCAATAGCAGCTCGGAGTCTGGATTTGTGCCCGGTGAATGGCAATAGGCTCGCCCCCTATTACATGGGACCTAAAACATACCGGCGAACTGTGGGTGTACATTAAGTACACCTCTGCCTAACCCTTCGGGGAATACAGGCGTGATGGTATGTTATATGTTTAATGTAATCAACCCGTTTACAAACCAATTACCACTGGTCTCCTCTAAAAATGAGAGGGGTTACGTTATAGTCCAGCACGCTAGCTTACTGCAGATTGGCAGACATCACAAGCCGTCGAGAAAATCTCTCAGACGTGCAGGTTTCCTCACGATGTTTTGCTTATTGATTATTTACTTACGCATATGATTACAAAAAGTCAAAGATCCGTGCTTTGGAAAGTTAATACCTGCACCTTGGCAGTGCAATGGTCGTATGACTAGGCTATTTTTTATAAATCAATGCGATGCCATCATTGCAAACGCAAACGAAACTGGAAAAGTTAAAAGTTGTCAAACAAGATTAAGAATCTAATGAACCACAAAATGATATAATAATATGTAGGTCATGTCACACCGTGTATCTACTACGGATTTTACCATATACTTTCTATAGGTAAATACAGCATCAACATTAGTCTTTCTAAGCGCGTGACAAAGATATATTTTCACGCGAAATATTGATGATACAACCGTGCAATATTAATGGTACCCCCATCTTATCGTCATTATATTCGACGGAACAACATACCTATCCATACATCATACTATTAAAGAAATTCACTTCCCGACGTCTTTTCCTATGTACAGTGGGTTATAGCTGTTACCTGACCCACCAAGACCCCGTCGTCCCACCTAGGGTGGGTCAGGTAACAGCTATAACCCACTGTACGCTTAGAGATCTTGTAAACCACGCAACGGATTTTATTGCAATTTCCATCAATAGGAAGACGTATAGTTTGATATTGTAATATGACCTCTTTAACTATATTGATTCGGTTCATTTTCCATTAGAGCTGGGAGTCTGTCGACCCATCATCGGCTACGTTCACGCCGGACATCACGCCCCTGATCCTGGCATCTCACAGGAACCACTACGAGATCCTGAAGATCCTGCTGGACAGGGGTGCGACGCTGCCAGTGCCACACGACGTCAAGTAGGTAGAGTACTTCAAATTGTTTAAAACGTAATATTTATAAAATGCCCTGTGACATCCCTAACGATAAATTCGATTTAATTTATCTCTGTAGTTTAAAATAAAGGATTCCTATCTTTTTGTATTTTTAGGCATTTTCTATGCCAAGATTATAAAGTTATTTTAGTGAAGGAAAAATTCGACTCCGGGTTGGATTCCAACCTGCGTCTTCTGGTTAAGTACACCAGACGCTATGACCGCTAGCCGTCAAGCACCATATTGTAGACACAATGCAAAATCTATTGTTTTGCCCTTATGAGGCAACTGTTCGTGTGTCAGTGAATTAAGAAGGAATACCAGATCGTGGAATTTTCTAACTGACCCCTAAGAAAATGCATAAACAAATAAAAATAATCCTGATCTCTTTTAAAGTCTAGATAAAGTAATAACAATACAAATGCAAGTGTCAGGGTATGCAGGTAGAAGCATGAAATGGCTTTTTGCAGAGAGCTAAGCATATCTGTAAGTAAATATACTTATTAGGCAGTCTAATCATTCAAGAATAATTAAATTATATCATTCTCCTATCTTTGGAAAATTTTGCCTTTCTAGTGATCACAAAATCTATTAAATGTAGTATAAGTACTGCCCGCCTTATTAATCTAGTGGTCCTAAGCGACTGCTACGCTAGAGGTCCTGGTTTCAATCCTCAGGTCGAGCATAGTGTTATTGGGTTTTTCTATGAAATTCTCAGTAGCAGCTTGTAGTCTGGATCTGTGCCCAATTAATGGCAATAGGCTCGCCTTACATGGGACCTAAACATACCGGCGAAATGTGGTTGTACATTAGTACACCTCCGCACCTTCGGGGAATACAGGCCTGATGGTATATATGTTATTTAAGTACATTAACCTCTTTTTTACTCAGATGCGGATGTGATGAGTGCGTAAAGTCCTCACAAGAGGACTCCCTCCGGCACTCTCAGGCGCGCATCAACGCGTACCGAGCGCTCTCCTCTCCATCCCTCATCGCCCTCTCCTCTGCCGACCCTCTTTTGACGGCCTTCCAGCTGTCTTGGGAACTTGGCAGGTTGAGCAGGATGGAGACGGAGTTCAGGGTTGAGTATAAGGTTAGTTGATTGGTATGGTAATCAGTCTTCTAATGTTAAGTATAACCGTTTGTTACATCAAGTGTAATGACCCACCCTAGGGGTTGTGATTAGGAAACTAATTAGTGATTGATTTGTAGAAATTAAGTATTACTAGTCCACTAGAGATTTGATAAAAGGTGACTATCCCCATAAAAGAAACAACATGGATCTAAGATGGATATACAAATATGTGCATTGTCTATCATACCGTGTGGTGCTTAAACTTGGTTAATGTTACTGTTCTTGCAGTTGTTATGGTACAATTGATAGACTAGACTAAGAATTTAGAGAAATGCTTAGAAATCACAGCTTGTTTGACTTATGAATAAAAATCTCTCTTTTAGTCAGGCAATAAGGCAGTCACCATATTAAACAAACATGTCTTTAGGCTTTACGACAACAATGTCAAGAATTCGCGACCTCATTACTGGACCACACGAGGACTTCCAAGGAGTTGGAGATCATGCTGAACTACAACCCTTGGGACGTGGACTGCTGGGAGCCAGGAGAGCGACAGACCCTCGGCAGACTGAAGCTAGCCATCAAATATAAGCAGAAAATGGTAAGGAAGCTATTCATCATCTTCTTAGCATTTTCCCAATGTTGGGGTCGGATTGCTGTCAATAAATCAATCAATAAATATCAGTATTTTACACGAAGTAGCTGTCCCAAGACTTCCTAAGCTGTGGATAGCTATTGGAATGATGATTAAGTGTAATGAGCTATAGTTGCTAGCTCATGTACAGTCGAAGCAAACAGAATGTTCATAATTATCTGAGTAACTAGAGAAATTAAATCATATCACAGCGACACATTAAAGGATGTTTCAGAATGAACACTGTCACTGTCATTCTGTACTGTATTTTATCCTATTGAGATAAAGTTTAATTTCCTTAGTTGCTCAGATAATTATGAACAGTCTGTTCGCTCCGATATATTTGATGGTGACTGTACCTGTCAGTGACGTAACGTGGGTTTTCACCACCCGGAAATTTCAATTACTAAATTGGGGGCCTCCCCCAATTTAGTTGCGCCAACTCAAACCAAATCCCGGTATGCATCCAAATCGTCCCGTCATCTCTTTCTGGACCGACCTCGATGACGCCTTCCATCTTCAGATACCCATTGAGAGGAGAGCCTTGCCCAATTACTTACTAGTTCAAAGTTTAAATATTTTATTCAACGGACCTTATGCACATCGTATTTACAGCTTTTGAAAGTCAAGATTGACTACCACTTCTTTCGTTGAAAACATAGTTGTTTACCGCTAGATGCAAATTTACAAAATACAATGTAGGTAGGTACGGTCAGCAACGAAAGTTGCTGAACACCGCCAAGTTTTGAAAACAACACAGCACCAATACTTTTCAATAGATTCACTTAGGAAAAAATGATGGTCCAGTATGTAGAAACACGTACTACTCACTCTCTCGGGTCAGTAAATTTTGAATAATAAATATGTGTAAGCGTTTTGAAGATTTCATCGTGTTCAGCGACTTTCATTGCTGACTGTACTTGCAAAATATTTTACAGATACTTAACCTTTTATGACTGTCGAAATACCTAACTCAGTTGTTGAGAATGTCTTTATTTTACAGCATGAATAGATTGCAGATTCATTTCTTCTGTAAATATAGATTTCAGCAAGTAGCTAATATAATAATGATAAAATGCAGTATAAAATTTCTAGGAAGGAATTCGTTCAGAAACTTCAGGGTCAGTTTATTCTACGTAATACATTACGTGGTCATGTTATTTCATAACTGTGGTTACGTCCGCGCGGAAAATTAGAGTTAACTATAATTTAACGACTGTTTCGCCGGGAGCTTATTATTGGAAAACTAAACATGTGTATATACTACTAAAGGAACTGCTATCGTTCTGGGTTTAGTACATAAAATGGCTTTAGCAAACATCAATTTCGCCTGCGTGCGTAGCTTAAGGTTTAAAAAACTGCCAGAAGTGACTACTTACCTACTTGATCGTTGAATGATTTTAATACTGGCACAATTCGAAAAATTAATAACCAGCAAGTTGGCTCTTTATTGCATAGAATTAAATGTGTAATTAGTATGTACAAGAATCTCTAAATTACACCATTTTAAACTGTGCCACTATTGAATTCAGTCATTTTGTGTGGCATTTTACAAATTATTTTAAACTTTACCTATATTTTATAACGTCAAAATTTGATGTGACCTAATAAAGTTGTCGTGCTCCTTCTGGTGAATTTGCGTGTATTTCGTGATTGAACATTATTTTAATCTTGTTCCCTGTCCAAATTTTTATATTCACAATTCTCCACATTATTATGCCAAATAACAAAAACATAATTTTGGACACTAAAACCTGTACTTTTATAGAGCACGAATAAAAACACGTCGACGTAAAAACGCGTAAATTTTACGTTCAACCCTAAACATGTTAAAGTGTCGGAGAAGAAAGTACATAGGTACGTAGCCATTCCATCTGCGACTAGACTTGTCACTCCTCGTTTTACTGGCAACCCTAGACGTGTAAAGACATGCGCACATTAAGGGGCGCACGCCCGCTTAAGCGTAACATATTATCTCCTACAATTGTAGTGTATGGACGATTGTCCGAGCAATCCTAAGGCTTGAGATATATTAAGAATGACAGATGTAAAGGATTCAGACCACTATATCGTAGCAATCGTAGCTACCAACACATGCTAAAAATATTTAAGCACTTATATTCTTTATACTTACGAATTCTTGTCTCTGTTTCTAATTTTAAAGTTTTTTGGAATTAATGGTATAATGAATGTCCTTTTCTGGTTCCTTTTAGGCTGACGGTTTTGCCTTGTCAATTTTTATTTCCAATTGTACATTGACGACACAATCGGGGTCATTGCAGTTAAAATTGCGACATCAAAAATAACTTATTATTAAAAATAGTAGTAATTATCTATTGTAGGGCAGATAGTGTAAATTGACTATGAATGCAGAAGCTAGAGGATTCTGCCAAAATTGTAAATTTTTTACATTACTTCTACTGAATTACAGTACTATCTGCTACTATAACGTGTTTTAAGCATATTGTTACGAGCTGGGGTTCGGGATAAATTAATCAACACCAATTTACCAATAAACAAACAAACACTTTAATTAAATTCACTAAAACACAACAATAATCACCACAACGTCACTATAGTTGTACACTACACTCAACAATATCGCACAATTAATCACTTGTTAACTCACTTCGATCTTCACTTGTTCGCTTCCAACACAAGACTACTCTGCCTAGCCCTCACGACCGGTATTTATACGCGCAATGAAGATTCCAGAGTCGAATGGTCGCGATTAGTCGATAAGAATCGTGTAGGTACCTAACCGCCTATTGTTTCCGGGCGTTGACCCGTGACCTTGGCCTTGAACGGTTATTATTTGCGCGCGGTGCAGTCGGGTACATTCTTTTGTGTTTCGACGTGCTTTTATGACGGATCTAGAACCTTCGTGGCCTATCCACGTTTTTCTATTAGTTACTCGGCGTAACACTGCCCCCTCCTAAGACATGCTCGTCCCGAGCATCATTAGATCCATGATACCGCGCTAAACGATCCACATGAACGATCTTCGGAGCACCTCTTGGTCCTTTTTGTATCCGGTAGGTGACATCGTTAATCTTAGTCACGACTCTGTAAGGACCGTCCCATTTTGCTTGTAACTTAGGTGACTTTCCTTTGCTGCGCACTGGGTTATGTAGCCACTTTTTAGGTCCAGGGTGGTAAACCATTTCATTCCGGTCAGCGTGTCTAGAGTGTCATCAATCCTTGGCAATGGGTAGCTGTCCTTCTTCGTGACATCATTCAGTCGTCGATAGTCAACACAAAAGCGCATACTGCCATCTTTCTTTTTCACCAGCACCACAGGAGAACACCACGGACTAGACGAAGGCTCTATTACACCATCCTTCACCATTCCCTCAATCATGGTCTCCACTTCCTTCTCACGTGCAACTGGTAGCCTCCTGGGTCGCTGACGAATTGGTATCTCATTGCCAGTATTAATCTTGTGTTGAACCAATCCAGTCTTTCCTATGTCCGCGTCATTTGAAGAGAAAATGTCAGCGTAGTGGAACAACATCTTCTTGGCCTTGTTTGTTTCCTCTTCAGACAAATCATTCCGAGAGTCTTCTAAGAGCGTTGCCACGTTAAACTTCAGATTTTGCAAAATCTTGCCAGTACACTGATCATTGCATCGTCGCATCCAGGCTACTTCTTCACAAGTACCCATCAATGTGCCCTTCTTGATAACTTGCTCCTTATCGCTTGGGTTCAATATGCGTACTGCTGAAACATTGGTAGCCCTTACCAACGTTCGTGCCATCTTCCATGGGAAATCATCGTCCACCCTTTCTATGAGAACGCATCGATTTTTCTGATCAGCATCAGCATTCTTTGTAAGAGTGACAGGGACGACAGTTTCCGACCTAGGGGCAAGAACAATTTTCTTCAGACAGAACACATTCCCTGGTGTTGCACCTTCCATAAACAGTTCTTCTGAACCGCACTTCAATACTCCCTGATTCACATCAATCTCACAACAATGCTTTCGCATAAAGTCCAATCCTAAGATGCAATCATCTACTATGTCAGCTACGATGACATTATGCCGATATAATCTGTTGCCAAGTTTCAATTCCACCTCCTTTTCGCCTCGGACGGGTATGTGCTGACCAGTAGCTGTTACCAGTTGTATACAATCACGGTCACTGATGCAGTCCCCAAGAACCCGACGTGCCACCTGAGAATTCACGACCGTGCGAGAAGCTCCAGTATCTAGTGTCAGCTTACAGGGTGTTCTGTTGACTTCGCCTCTGATGATCAGGCTGTTCCCATCATGGGCTTGCGAAATCGAAATTCTTGGGGCTCCCTCCACACCAGCCAGCACCCGCCCCGCAGTCCTGGCTTTCACTCGTTTCCCTGCTGCTCCTCGGCGGTGGTATCCACCACCCTTAATTTATCGCCCTGACTCTTTTCGCGCCACGAGGTTCCCTTAGGGCAATTAGCTCGGAGGTGGCCCTTTTCTCCACAAATGTAGCATCTAGGCGATGCAACACCATTTCTTCGACCCTCGCCGCGCTTTGGGCAACCCGCCTGGAAGTGACCCTTTTCCCCGCAGAGGTGACATGTAGGCAGCACGACCTCCCGAATACGGTGGGCCCGATGGTCCTGTCTGACTGCCTCCACTTCTAAGGCATGGGCCAAGGCGTCTTTTAGACTCTTGTGGTGCCCGAGTCTCACAGCGGCTCTGACTTCCAGGTCGCGAATTCCATCAACAAACGCCTGAACCAGATTTCCGTCGATTTGCGCAGGTGTGGACTGATAGGCTTTTCTGACCATCTTTTCGACTTCCACGGCCCATTGCTGCAACGTTTCGGCGCTACGCTGTACGCGGTCCTTCAACTGGGCACGAAAGACGTATTCAAGGTGAGCGTCACCGTACCTCGAGTCCAATGCCTCCAGCAGCTGATCGTAGGTCATGTCCTTGCCAAGGGCTTCCAGAACTGATAAAGCCTGGTCACGAAGGCTTAAGGTGAGTGCCGTCTTTGCCTGTCCTTTATCCCATCCATTTGAATTCATAAAAGCTTCAAACTGGATCCTGTAAGCTGACCATGATGAGGTTCCATCAAAAGGTGGCACTTTAAACCCACGTAGTGAGGTGGTCATGGGAGCCGCAACCACAGGAGCCACAATTCCGTTTCCTGCCTTTATATCGCCTAAAGCCTTTTTCATATCGGCCATCTCAACTTTGGCTTCGGAAATCCAACAATCATGTAGCTCAACCTGATCTTTCACAACCTTGAGCTCCTTGCTAAATGTGGCGTGAATGTCCTTCATAAGGAGCATTTGGTCATTTTTAGCACTCTGTATCTGCTCCTGCAATTGTCGCGTTTGCTCCTCCTGCCGGCGGGCCTGCTCCTCCTTATCCTGCTGCAGCTGCTCCCGCAGAAGGCGTGCCTGCTCCTCCTTATCCTGCTGCAGCTGCTCCCGCAGTTGGCGAGCCTGCTCCTCCTGACGGAGAGCCTGCTCCTCCTGACGGCGTGCCTGCTCTTGCAGGATTACCATCAAGGCCGCCATATCAGGTGCTGGTGCAGGAGCAGCTCTAGATTGTCCAGCGGCTGGTTCTTCCAGCGGTTGCTGACGGACCAAAGGTTGTGGTGGAGACTCTCCAAAACGTCTCTGGTCCAGCTCCTGCTGTCGCTGACTTCTGGTACGAATACCTTCCGTATCGTCCTTTGGTAAAACTGGCATATTTATCCCACTACTTCTGACACCAAATTGTTACGAGCTGGGGTTCGGGATAAATTAATCAACACCAATTTACCAATAAACAAACAAACACTTTAATTAAATTCACTAAAACACAACAATAATCACCACAACGTCACTATAGTTGTACACTACACTCAACAATATCGCACAATTAATCACTTGTTAACTCACTTCGATCTTCACTTGTTCGCTTCCAACACAAGACTACTCTGCCTAGCCCTCACGACCGGTATTTATACGCGCAATGAAGATTCCAGAGTCGAATGGTCGCGATTAGTCGATAAGAATCGTGTAGGTACCTAACCGCCTATTGTTTCCGGGCGTTGACCCGTGACCTTGGCCTTGAACGGTTATTATTTGCGCGCGGTGCAGTCGGGTACATTCTTTTGTGTTTCGACGTGCTTTTATGACGGATCTAGAACCTTCGTGGCCTATCCACGTTTTTCTATTAGTTACTCGGCGTAACAATATAAAAAAATTACACAATTTCTACTGCCATTAACCTAGAATGTGTTATAGACGCACAATTAAAAAAAACATTTGGCACCCAAGGTGAGCCGATCCGCTTTAACAATTACTCCCGCAACCAATGAAATTATCATATAAGGAAAGAAAGAAAAACATTTAGTTTTAGTGCCTATAATATACAGACTGACCTACGAGATACTAACGATACTCGAGGACGCGATTAAATATGATGATATTTGGCAATCATACCTATATGAAGAAAAAAAATAACATTTTAAATAAATATTAATCGACTACTTAGTATTTTTTTTCCAAAAGTTAAGTAAGGAATTAATTACGCAACGCATGGTCACCGCGCGGACACACCATGCACGTGCTGCGCTACCAACAGATAATGGGTACCTACATTTGGACGTAGTTAAGCAGAAAGGACTCAATCCAAACAATGGCCGAAATTGAGTTAAATATGCCACCGTACTACTGTTAATATCTCGTAATGTATTGCAAAATATATTATTTTTAAAAAATATAACTTTGTGTTAGAGAAATCAAAGTGACATTGTTTGGATTGAGTCCTTTCTGCTTAACTACGTCCATTTATTATAGGTACTGAAACAACGTTATCAGCGTCGCGCGTCGGGAATGTATTCCGCACTTCATTTGTTTATAGGAAAATTTGTTGAAAAGTTAACTACATACCTATTTTTATTACATAATTATAACTAGATTCGAGTACCCTCCTTAAGTATTGTTGGTGACTCACCAGTCACCCTGTATATTTATAATACAGACACAGTCATCGCTGCTTTGCTTCAATAACTTATTATCTTGAAATAAACAATTTTACGTTCGCCTCTTTTTAACTTTCATAAACGATTAATTTGTCAAAATAAATTGTTTATATGTTACTAGCTGTCCTCCCGCGGCTTCACCCGCGTTGAGTATACGTTTATCACTAAGGGGTGTGAAACATAGATAGTATCCGATTCTCAAACCTACTGAATCTGCATATAAAATTTCATAAAAATCAGTCAAGCCGTTTCGGAAGAGTACCTATGGTAACTAACATTGTGACACAAGAATTTTATATATAAGATGTATCTATTAATTTAAGATAAAGTAATAGATATTATAGTTAAATAACTAAGCTTTCTGAAATTATAAGAGTTTTTGTAATAATTAAATTGCATTAAAATTAAACTTAAAAAGTGAGTATTCGGACTTGTGGCGTTATTGAAGCAAAGAAGCGACATGCATAATTATGACTCTATCAGTATATTTTTCTGTGCCCCTGTAACAGTTCATAGCAAACTATCATTTATAACTATTTGGTGCTGAATAAAGACTCGCATAAAAGCTCTCAACGTGTGAAAATATAAATGATACGTGATAATATTTCTTCAAATAAAATACGCGAATAACTGATGGACTTAGGTAAGTATGTCTGAACTTCTTAGAGTTTAAGGGATAAAAATGATTCACCTTTGCAATACACATTGAAGTAAATAACTCCACTAATAAAAATATCTTCAATTTATTTACCATCACGCCTGTGTTCCCTGAAGGGTTAGGCACAGGTGTCTTTAATGTAACTCGCACTGCACTGGTACGTTAAGTTCCCATGTAATAGGGGGCTAGCTTTTACCATTAACCGGGCACCGGGCAGGAAAAATCACAGATAAACCCAATAGCACTTTTCTTGACTCGGTAATCAAACCCAGGACCTCGCGACCACTTGGGACCACTAGACAAATGCAAATGGCACAGTGGAACAATGAAATAATGAATGCCTCGGATGGGAATCGAACCCCAGACATTTCGCGCAACTTTAGCAGCGAGGTAACCTCTTTACTGGAAGGATATAATATATACTCGTAGGTTAGGTACTAATCCCTAAAATTCGCTGGTATATTTAAACAAAAATCATGAAATAGGAAGCGAGCCTATTATCATTAACTAGGCACATATCTAAACGTCGGGTTAATAATAAGAAACTTCGACCACAAGTTCTGAAGGCCACTAACTCACCAACAAACCATCATTAATGTCGGACTTGTATAAAAAAAAACAATAAATATTTATAATCCTGAATCTTACCCTTTCAATTTGAAATCTTTTGTCCTTAAAACGAGTGTGAAAGACACCTTTCTTTTAACCTTTCAAAAGTCACAGGTGTATCTGTTATGTAACTTATTTGTTACTTTCAATATAAAAAGGTATCTTCCATTTTTCCGATTGTCTCATGCCCAAACTACAATTGAATTTGTTTTTAGGGTTCCGTAGCCAAATGGCAAAAAACGGAACCCTTATAGGTTCGTCATGTCCGTCTGTCTGTCTGTCTGTCCGATCGTGTCACAGCCTTTTTTTTCGAAACTATAAGAACTATGCTGTTGAAACTTGGTAAGCAGATGTATTCTATGAACCGCATTAAGATTTTCACACAAAAATAGAAAAAAAAACAATAAATTTTGGGGGTTCCCCATACTTTGAACTGAAACTCATTTTTTTTTCATGAAACCCATACGTCTTGGATATCTATGGATAGGTCTTCAAAAATGATATTGAGGTTTCTAATATCATTTTTTTCTAAACTGAACATTTTGCGCGAGAAACACTTCCAAAGTGGTAAAATGTGTGTCCCCCCCTGTAACTTTTAAAATAAGAGAATGATAAAACTAAAAAAATATATGATGTACATTACCATGTAAACTTCCACCGAAAATTGGTTTGAACGAGATCTAGTAAATAGTTTTTTTTTAATACGTCATAAACTGAATATTTTGCGCGAGAGACACTTCCAAAGTGGTAAAATGTGTGTCCCCCCCCTGTAACTTCTAAAATAAGAGGACATAAAACTAAAAAAAATATATGATGTAGATTACCATGTAAACTCCCACCAAAAAATTGGTTTGGACGAGATCTAGTAAATAGTTTTTTTTTATACGTCATAAATCGTAATGATACGGAACCCTCCGTGCGCGAGTCCGACTCGCACTTGTTTTTAAAAAAAAACGTTGCTCAGAATTTTCTCCTGAATTATAAATAAGGATTTTCTACACTATAAAAATGGATCAAGATACGCATTCGCCACAATAGTTTTCATATAACTATTATCTTATATAAATAATTCCCAATTCCTCCCCCAATCCCCTTCCTTCTCCTTTTCTCCTTCCCCTCCCTTTCCCTAAATAGGCTCGGCAACGCATCTGCAACTCCTTTGGTTTTGCAGATGTCCATGGGCGGCGATGACTACTTAACATCAGGTAGCTCGCCTGCTCGTTTGCCGAGTTATCCCATAAAAAAATAAAAATAAAAAAAAATAGCAAGGAATTTCAATTAGAGCGGTGACCGGGTTAATCCCTTCTTCCATCCCACCTGTTATTTTAACATAATATTTTCATTAATAACACACTGAATATTTATTTTAGCACATTTTCGCTAACACCACGCTGAGACCCCATTTCACCGTTCCTGTTTCACGCAAAATATAAATGTTATCCCGTCTCATCATTTACTGCGATGATAAATTTGGATGCACCTAATTTTATTTTTAAGTTTTCGTTACAATTACATTTTAAGTAACGATTACTGAATGCTCCATTTCGTTTTATCGCATTTTCTAATGTATATGTTATGCCCCAATAGTCTAGTGGTCCTAAGCGCGACTGCTACGCTAGAGGTCTTGGGTTCGATTCTCAGGTCGAGCAAAGTGTTATTAGGTTTATCTATGTAATTCTCAGTAGCAACTCGTAGTTTGGATTTCATATTCATATTCATATTCATATATATTTATTGCATTTGATTTGTGTCTATATAAGTGCCAACATCTCAGCCTAACCTTCAAATACAGGCGTAGCAGGTATGTTGGAGTCCTATGTAAAACGAACCCAAAGGAGATTTGGAGACTAGCCTATATCTTTATCCAAGATCCTTCTTATTCTTAACCAATTTTAATATAGAGATAGATTGGTAGGTATCTTAAAACCAAAATACAACAAAATTAATTCCCCGGTTTAAACGTGTACATGCAACAAACATACCTGCTTGTATGTTTGTTGCATGTTGTTGCAGACAGAATTACTTTCTCATATGCCTATAATATCCATTTCGATTGAGCTCGCTAGGCGAACGCAACATCAGCTTAACAAAAACTACATTAAAACAATCATCGTTAGAACTGAGAGCTACACAAGAGAATTAATGGTTTATTTACAACACGTTACTTCTGTACAGGTGGAAGATAAAAGTATTCCCCACCTGCGCAACACAAACAAATTTGATTCGTACTTTGAATTATTTGTGTTTACTGTTCTATTGCACATAGATAGTCGCAGGGTTAAACAAGATGTTTACGATGTTTAGTTCGAATAAAGAATGTGCTTTTAAGTTGTTTTTTTATGAATTTAAACAGGCAAAATACAGAGTGTTTGGTGCATCGTTTGCCAAATGGAATTGGCCGATAGAAGAGATCATTAGCTATCTCTTTAGGCCCAATAAATAACTCACTCCTTGACATAAGGGTTTTTGAAATAAAACTACTTTTTTACGGATTTTATCGCGTTATATTGATTATTTTAATTCCCAATATAACGCCATAAAATCCGTAAAAAGTAGTTTTATTTCAATGTCTAATATTCGCGTAAGTGTTAGAAATAAGGGTATTTTTTAATCAACTTTTATTTTATACACTTAATTGGGATCTTCGAATTCTTTAAAAATGTTCTCTAGTCTGTCAGCACATCTCTGCCTAACCCTTCGAGGAATACAGGCGTGGTGGTATGCTTTATTTATGAATTACTACTTACTGATTAATGAAGATCAGATTATTTGTCCAAAACTATGTGAAGGTTTTAAAATCGTTCGATTCAAATGTTCTCAAGTATATACCTACCTACTACTTAATTAGATCTCCCAATACATATTAACTAGGAACCTACACCGGAAGTACCTAAAGTTCATAAAATCCCCTCAGAAACTTTTGATGTTTTTAGAGGTAAATAATTTCAATTCAGAAACTTTACCTGAAACATTTATTTTCAGTTCGTAGCCCATCCAAACGTGCAGCAGTTACTGGGAGCGATATGGTACGAAGGTTTGCCTGGATTCAAGAGAAAAAACATCGTTGGACAATGTATACAGGTAATTTTGAAGACGTCTGCATCAATATCAACCAAGCGAAACCCAGCCAGTATTTACCTGGATATGTTGGGTTTAAGTCTAATCCGATGCGACGGAATTTCAGCTAGTTTATATAACTGGCAAGTTAGAAGTAACACTTCCTCATTAGTCTAGTGGTCCTAAGCGCGACTGCTACGCTAGAGGTCCTGAGTTCGATCCCCAGGTCGAGCAAAGTATTATTGGGTTTTTCTATGAAATTCTCAGTAGCAGCTCGGAGTCTGGATTTGTGCCCGATTAATGGCAATACGCTCGCCCCCTATTACATTTGACCTATATAACATACCGGCAAAATATGGGTGTGCACCTCTGCCTAACCCTTCGGGGAATACAGGTGTGATGGTTATATAACTGTAACAGGCCGATGTCTGTACATTATAGATATTGAAGAAAAACTAATATGGGAGGCCTTTATTAGAGCAACAGAGAAGCCATACCAACAATTTTTTGAATTCTTGGCTGTCTGTATGTTTGTACACGCATTATGCAAAAACTGCTGCACGAAATTAGATGAGATTTTTACAGTTGTATTGCTGGATGTCTAACTTAAAATCAGGTGCAAGTTTCATGTTGATACGCTGCCAAAAACAGAGTTATCGAGTAAATCCTTTTAAGACAAGAGTGTAATGTGGGCTAGTTATTCGTATAACATTTCAAAACGGCTAGGCCCCTTGGCACTGCGTAGAGATGTGGCTTCGCTTTGCATCTTCTATCGCCTTTAGTATAGGGAGTGCTCTGAGAAATTGTTCGGATTGATCCCTGCTGCCACATTCTGCCATCGTTCTACGCGACAGCAGTTCCATCCCCATCATCTAGATGGTTGGCAGTCCACAACGGTGCGTTTCTCTAAAAATTTTCTATTTTCAACTACACTGTGCAATAAACTGTCGCATGCAGTATTTCCGACCCATACGACCTTCAAACCATCAAGAAAAGAGCGTACTCCCTTTTAAAAGGCCGGCAGCGCATTTGTTATTCAATTCAATTCATGCCTCGTTAGTCTAGTGGTCCCAAACGCGACTGCTACGCTAGAGGTCCTGGGTTCGATTCCCAGGTCGAGCAAAGTGTTATTGGGTTTTTCTATGAAATTCCCAGTCTGGAGTCTGGATTTGTGCCCGGTTAGTGGCAATAGGCTCGCCCCCTATTACATGGGACCTAAACATACCGGCGGAATGTGGGTGTACATTAGTACACCTCTGCCTAACCCTTCGGGGAATATAGGCGTGATGGTATGTTCAATTCATTTAGAAGCGGCGGTAGCCTAATGGCTAGGGCGTCGGACTTGCGATCATGTGTGGTTGCCGGTTCGAAACTCACCCATTGCACTACCGACGTGAACCCACTCGTGATACAAGCATTTAGCTTAGTAGGAGGGGTTAACAAGATTACTAGTAATGTGCGACCCACATTGCTAGTAATCTTTTTTTTTTTTTTTTTAAAGTCCTCTGGTGTCCATGGGCTGTGGTAATTGCTTACCATCAGGTGATCCGTCTGCTCGTTTGCCTTCCCTATCTCATAAAAAAAATATCTGAATACAGTGTTGGTTTTCAGGTGGCGAAGTTAGGAGTGATGTTTCCAGTATACTGCACGATATACATGCTGGCCCCGAACTCGGAGTACGGCAGGTTCATGAAGAAGCCCTTCGTCAAGTTCATCTGTCACAGTTCTTCTTACATGCTTTTTCTCAGTGAGTTTTTTTTTAATTTACATTCAGGGTAATCGACTGTTGAATTTATTGAAAATAACAGGCCTATTGTAAAATATAATGAAATATAAGACGTATACTGAAAAAATATATTTAAATAGACTCATAAAGTTCTAAGATATAAGCCTTTAAATTTCTGGTGGGGACTGAGAGGGGATGCTCTGTCCCTTTCCCGCAAAAGAGAGTTAGTATAGAAATTGTATGACATATCGGATTGTGACGTCACAAACCAATATAGTGCTCTCTATCTAGTATAAATGAAAATGATCATGAATTCCTTGATTTTTTAAACAATTTTAATTTCGATTTTGTTAATCGGCTCTATTTATGGTACACAGTTTTATGTGACCGTAAAAATACAGTCAACTAGCTAATTGAATGAGTGTGGTCTGATGGAATTTACATGATAATAAATTTAAAATATTATCCGAACTACGCTGGGCGGAAACAAACGTCTTGAAAGGGAATAATAACGCTTTTTTCGTTACGTGACGATTTCTTCTAGGCAACTGATACCGCAAGCTGCGTTACTACTTCATTCCAAATTTCAAGTATATAAATAATTCAGTACATACAGGTCCTACCTACATTAAAGGCAGATAACGGACCATAAACTGTTAGGCGTTGGTCTTACAGGCGAGGGTTGTAGCTACCCGGGTGGATCACTTGATCCTACCTCCAAGCACCAAGCAAAGGTTTTTCACCAGTACATTGCAATCGCAGTGACGTCACGGACGGCATACACTGCGCATCAGCTGTTTGCATATTTACTTAAAAATAAAAATTACCGCGATCTTCCGTGTAGAAGAGTTTTAATTACACGCGATACGCTGTTTTATACTTGTGTGTGTGTTTCTGTGGCTATACATCATTTGAAACTGTGCATAAATCACTTTATTAATTGTTGATATTGAAATCGATTATTTAAAACTAAGTCACTTGAAATAAAATTAGTTTTTTGGATACCTCCAACAAGTGTTGAAAAGTTCATTGACTCAAAAACATCTGTGGTCTCGGCACAGATTATATAATAGTATAGCCCTGATCAATAATATCTGCGCGACAAGCGACATCTACCGCCTTACTGGGTCTTGGTAGGAGAGACATCTTGTTTTTCTCGGCAGAACTACTGCGAACCATGGCAAAGTGTGCGGCGTGTGGCAAATTCTTGTCGGCGAAAGGGGGCGCTATTTGCAGCAAGTTTACATGCGCCAATAGGTACCATCTCGCCTGTTTATTGTTGCCGGAGACCACGCAGATAAGCACTGATTGGTTATGCCCGGATTGCAAAAGGAAGATGCCCAGGAGTGATAACACCGCCACCCCTGTGAAAGAGCTAAACAGTGGCCCCGCTGAAATTGTTCCCGCTACTGGGGCCGCTATTGCGGTTCAGTCCCGTGCTGGGAGCGACAGTGAGCCCTCGCCGGAATCACAACTAACCCTCCGGGAGGAAATTAGGCTTTTCCGGTCGGAATTGCGAGAGGTCAGGGATGAAATGCGGGAATTTCGCCGTGAAATGGCTGAGCTCCATTCATCCATGGGCGTCTGCACTGAGAGAATTGATGTCTTAGAAGCCAGGATTGAGGTTCTCGAAAGCAGGCAAGTTGTTGACCCACCTGAGAACAAAGTAAGTCAGCTTGAGCTCACCGTGACACGTTTACAGCTGGAGCTTAATGACCGGGATCAGGATTTGCTTAGCTCTGACTTAGAGATAGCTAACATCCCCGAAACCTCCGGTGAAAATGTGTTGCACACGGTCGGGCTGGTGGCTGCAAAGCTAGGGGTGACCCTGGAGGAGCGCGATATAGTATTCGCGCAGCGGGTGGGCCAACGAGTTGAACCTAAGGCTCAGCCAGCCAGCTGAGACTTCTATGCGGCCTCAGGTCCAATGCTCGCGGTTCAGACGATATATCTCTGGATATGCTGATGATGACGCTTCCAAGGACTCTATCAGTGATAACTGCCATCATTAACAGGTCCATAGCAAGCTCCTCTTTCCCAGACCTGTGGAAATTAGCAATAGTTAGGCCCATACCTAAATCATCTCATCCAATTAGCGCAAAAGACCTTCGTCCAATTAGCCTGTTGCCTTGCCTCTCTAAGGTCTTGGAGAAGGTTGTATGTAATCAACTGAGGGAATATCTAGAGCATCATAAAATATTACCTTCAGCTCAGTCGGGTTTCCGTAAAAAGCATAGCACCGCAACGGCCCTCCTGGATGTGGTAGGAAATATACTGGAGGCCAGGGACCATGGCATGGGAACACTGCTTGTTCTCCTGGACTTTTCTCGTGCCTTTGACTCAATTAACACTTCTTTACTTCTCTCTAAGTTGGCATATTATGGGTGTCACATAGACACTATCAAATGGTTCCATAGTTATTTGAGTTGTCGGTATCAGTTTGTCCAGGTGACAAATGCCAGAGATGGAGACAGGCTGGTGTCGAGTCCTAAACAGGTGGTCAGAGGTGTCCCTCAAGGATCTATCCTGGGCCCGCTCCTCTTCATCTTATACAGTGCTGACATTACCAACTGTCTTGTCAACTCAAAGTTTCACTTATACGCAGATGACCTTCAGATGTACCTCTCATTTCTCCCCCGGGATACAGTTGATGCTGTAAGGAGTTTAAATGAGGATTTAAATAGAATTTTAATGTGGTCAGAGAAAAACTCATTAGTTCTGAACCCTAATAAGTCGAAATTTTTAGTCATGGGGTCCAAGGATGCAATTAATAAAATACTCTCTTTTAAATTGGAACTGAAGATTAATAACTGTCCTATTGAGCAAGTAAAAGAAGCTCGCAATCTTGGAGTTGTTTTTGATGGGCAGCTACATTTTGAAACGCACATATTGGAAGCTGTGCGCAACTCATTTTACCGTCTCAAGTTACTCTACCGTATCCGTCCCTACATTAGTGTGGATATGCGTGTCATGCTATGTGAGTCGCTTGTCTTATCCAGGCTGAATTACGCTGACACTGTTTATGGGACCTGCATTCTTGGTAGGACAGAAAAATTGATTCAAAGGGTGCAAAATGCTTGTGCAAGATTTTGTTTTCATGTGCCTCCACGATCTCACATTACACCATTTCTGAATAAGGGTAATTTAATGAAGATGGCAGCACGTAGAAAACTTCATCTTGCCACCCTCCTTTTTGATATCATATTAACTAAAAAGCCAGACTATCTTTACCATAAACTGTCATGGTCGCGAGATTTTAATAAATTAAATACTAGGGCATCTGCCTACCGCTTAACAACCCCCAGGCATAAAACTGCGGCATTTCGAGGTTGTTTCAAGTTCGCAGCTAGTCACTGCTGGAATGACCTGCCACCTCCTTTCCGTGCTATGAAGACTGTTCACTCCTTTAGGACTCATTATAAAGAACACTTGTTGCGTGTACAGAAAGAGGTTCCATAATCTTACCTTAGGTGTGCACGATAGCGGTAAAATGGCAGTGAAAATTTTTTTTTGTATGCGTCATGCTTCAGGTGTTTCCTTAACCTGACCAACTGCAGAAATAGCTCAAGCTATCTATTTTGTTTCGTACACAAACTGGTGGTTACTGATAATCTAACATCATAAATAAGCACATTAATTACATTTATTTTAAACAACACACATAAGCAACATATCTATTTACACTATTCACATATTTTTATACACAATATTTACTATTTTATTACATTTCACTCTTTTTTAGATAGGTAATATATTGTACCTCCGACATTATTTCTATTTATACTGACACTGACAGTACTTCGATTTGAACTTGACATGACAAATGACAAACAACATTGCGGTGCGTTCGCATTCGCTCCCTTCATTTGTAAATTGTTGTAACTGATGTGGAAGCGACGACTGACTGACTGACTGATTTATAAATAATTAATTAGGTAACAGGCTTGAAAGCATACATTAATCTCTTCCTTCTATTGCTAAATTTCAATGTACTGCATAATATATATTTTATTTTTATTTTTATTTTAGGATTAATATTATCAAACTGTTTTATTTTTTATTTTATTTTTATTTTATTCTGCATGGTGTTCGCGGCTGCCCGTGTCATCACTCTACGGCCCTTTCTGAAAACCAGCGCTGTGGCATTTAATGTCACAGCATTATGCTGAGAAAGGGGCCCTTTTTTGGCATTGTGCAGGGCTGCTAACATTTTGATTGTTTAGATCTGTTTTTTTATTGTGTTCTATGCTCTGTCTAAGTCCAAAAATAAAAATTTTCTTTCTTTCTTTCTTTCTTTATGACGTCGCGTCTCATCTTTCTGTTCTATATGCAATGAACCACTAATCGTATGAAGCATATATTCAAGTTTTACGGAATCCGAAAATATTCTCGATCTGGAAATAGAATCCAGGACTCGCTCGACAACCGCGTCGATCTGACACTATTATTATACTTCTATACCGAAACACCACCACAAAATCGTGTTAGCAAATCATCAAAAATATATTTTTCACCGAGAAATTTAATGCGATGCGATATTTTATCACATTTTCAACATGCCTATTCATCAAAACTAAACGATAAATATCACTTAGTGATAAAGTTTCTCCACAAAGTAATATTGTTGATAGATCGGAAACAAGCTGGCGATATTTCCTCATTGTTCTTTAGACTCGTGATCTTTGATAGGTTTCAACGTTTACGTAAATACTGAACTGCCTAATAGCTTAGTGTCTGCAAATGTGCCTACTATCCGGGAGGCACTAGGTTCCATTCCTAGGTTGAAGTTATTGGTATTGTTATGAAATTGTTATTAGGAGCGTTTGGATTTAAAGCTAAAGCGTCAGCTTTTCACGATTGAGTAGTATTTTGCTTAAAAATCGTTATCGTCGAAGATTTGGGTGTAAAATAGTGGATTCGGCGAAAAATTACAATTAACACCTAAATTTCCTATGTACCTAGCATGTGTTATAGCCTAATAATTTGTTATTGAAAATTAAACAGTCTGTTTTTTTTTGCAATAATGGCAAGAATTTCGGGGAAAATAGGAAATCTTTTGACCAAGATTTATATTGAGACCCGCTTTGCTTATCACTAGGAAACGAATTTCGAGGAAACCAATATTGTCACCAAGAGTAATGTTAAGACCAGCTCTGCTTATCATAAGGAAAATACATGTGATAGATATAGTATAGCGTGTGAAGTTTACCAACTGCAATAGGCTAGAATAGTAGACTATAGCCTTCTCACTCTGAGAGGAGGCCCGTGCCCAGCAGTGGGATTTCAATATTTGACCGCAACTTGTGTTCTACTTAAATCTTCTAGATCCAGACAACTGGAAGAAAAATCCAAAAAATGCATACCATCACGCTTGTATCCTCCGAAGGCTTAGGCAAAGGTGTACTATTGTACACCCACATTTCGTAGGTATGTTTAGGTCCCATTTAACAGGGGCGAGCCTATTGCCATTAACCGGGCACAAATCCAGACTCCGAGCTGCTACAGAAAATTTCATAAGAAAAACCAAGCATCTCTAGCATAGCAGTCGCGCTTAGGACCACTAGACTAATGAAGCAGTCAAAAAATAGTGTTAACTTAAACATCTCCAAGAATTTCAGCGCGTCTCCTAGAAATCTAACATACATATTTACTCTTTTTGATTTCTGAAAATAACTTCAAACAAAAAGATCGTTCTATACACAAATTAGACGGGCTACATCATAAATTCATCACCAGTAAATCTTATACGTTTCGTGGTTTTTTTAGTTTTTTTAATAGCTAGCTAATTTTACTATGACTATAGTGAAATTAAAACAAAAGATAAATAAATTTTACCTAGATCAAGAAATTTCTCGTAGGTTAAAGTTTGATGATGTAATATTTTGAATTCAATGCTGGACAAAAATCTATCATTTTATTTAAAACTGAGGCAGTTATGTTTTTACTTTTAACTGTAATTTACAGAACGGTTATTCATGGTCATTACAGAAAAAAAACACGGAAAGTTAGTATGTAGTCACAGGACTTGAATGATCATCATAGGGTGTCAGATTTAAGATTTATTTTTGAATCCTTATAATTTGAAAAGTACGTGATCCATTTTTTTTTCTCATATTTTTCTAATAACTGTTACACCTTGCCCTAATGACCGCTTCGGGCATTTCTGGGACATCTTGTTGATCCTTCGTCTGGGCACGCGTCTGCCCTCAGAGTGAGAGGGTTAAGCTATAGACAATCACACTAGCCTACTGCGGGTTGGCAGACTTCATAAGCCGGTTTCCTTACAAGGTTTTACTTCACCGTTTAAGCGCAGTATTAATGCGGTCATGACTTCGAAAAGTGCAGTGATAGCCTTGTGATATGACCTTATGAATGCTAAGGAAGGAAGGTCTCAAATTCAAACCCGAGGCTCTCTGACTTTTCGTGCGTATTAATACTTAATTATCACGGTGAAGGAAACATCGTGAGGAAACCTGCATGTCTGAGAGATTTTCTCGATGGCGTGTGAAGTCTGCCAACCCGCAGTAGGCTAGCGTGGTGGACTTCAGCCTAATCCCTCTCATTCTAAGAGGAGACCCGTGCCCATCAGTGGGACAATATATGGGTTGATGATGACTTCGAAAAGTCAAAGACCCACGCCTTTGACTTTTCGACTTGGATTTGAAGTCAGCAGTTCAATGGTCGTATCAATAGGCTATCACCGCATGCAAACGCAATCAAAACAGCATAAAATTATCTTTCAGCGCTTCTGTCGCTAGCATCTCAACGCGCCGACTACTTGATCCTAGAATGGTCAGGGATCTCCTGGCTCCAAGAGCTGGTGGTTACTTGGAAAGAACGAGAGCGAGGCTCTCTGCCCAGCATCATAGAGTTCAGCGTCATCATCTACATAGCAAGTAAATTTGCGTTTGTTGGCATGCTTTTCAATATATTTACTAATGTCTATGCGAAAATGACTTTGAAATAAATCAATTTTTACATAGTTACTTTATTATGTATTTCATCACGTTTGCTGATATTTTTCTGTAGTGGTTATTTATACCTGCTTTACAGTTCAACTCTTCTGTTATAATACTCGTATTTTGTATCTATATTTGTTTATTTTCAGATTTATCATTGATTTATCATAAATATATGTGCGCATGGCAACATATCAAGCTATACTAAACCAGTTTACGCTGGCCTCTTATTGTATGGGAAGCCTATACAATGCTAGATCAGCTTAAACTGGATTCGTATAGGTTGACCTGTAGCCGCGTATACCAACTCTCCTTTTATTCAAAGCATTGTACTGAAATGTTCAGCTTTTTTCCTAATTTTTTTCCCGTTTCAAATTTTTCTTTGACAAACCACATTGTTTACAGATATTTTTTTGGTATTGTTTTAGGACTAACAGAAGTTGACCATCATTGTTTTTCCAGGTCTAATCTGGGCTGAAATAAGATCATTGTGGACCGGTGGCATCACGGAGTACACCAGTGATTTGTGGAACATAGTGGACTTTATTACAAACGCCTTTTACATAGCTTGGATCAGCTTACGATTCTCTTCTTGGTACATCGTCCAGGTATGTTTTACACATACGTATTGTCACGCCTGTCTCTCATGGGGGTAGGCAGAGACTATAGATTTCCAATTGCTAGGATCCTAGCACACCACTTTTGCTTCATCTACGTTCATTAAGCTCCTCATGCAAGATGCTCTTAACTCGGCCTTTTTTAGAACTCCGCAATTGAGTTACGGTACGGTATGTTTCATGAACACAATTAGGCGGATAGAAGGATCTGCCTAATTGTTTCGAGTTGTCCCATGTAATATAACAGGTTCGTTGCTTACAGAGCCTAAAATTACTTGAATTGAGAACGTATTTCGCAACAATGTCCCTATTCGCCTAAAGGCAAATTTCTGACAAATCAATCAAACATTTTTTTTATTTTTGCCTGCCTGGTGTTAAGCTGTACCGATAACCTATTGACACTAGCAACCCAAGGGGCATAACCACAGGCATAACATAACTCGCGCGTTATTTTGAGGCATCAGCTGTTCAGTCTCATTTAATTTTTTATAGTATTTTTTTGGAACACAATAAACAATGTTAGCGCACAAAAAAATATTGACAGTATACTTGGGAATACTTGTCATACCCTGATTTACTCACACGTAACTTTAGGAGTTTAGTAAGTGATCAGTTTCTGGGGTCAAAAATGTGTATGGAAAACCTTGTTCCTTAATTGAGTACTTGAGGCGCTTTCTAATTTTTTTTTCTAAATATTTGACGGTCCCATAGCGTCTTCTCACTAGAGACTGGTCAACTGTTGGTTGGGATCTATAGTAGAGATCTACCATCCTAAAATATTCTCTTCTTTTCAGCGAGACGAAAACAGTGGAATTAATCCCTGGTATCCTCGCGAGAAATGGGACTCCTATGATCCCATGCTCCTCTCAGAAGGAGCCTTTGCCGCCGGCATGATATTCTCTTTCCTCAAGCTGGTTCATATCTTCTCCATTAACCCGTACCTTGGACCTCTGCAGGTGTCTCTAGGAAGAATGATCCTGGATATCCTTAAATTCTTCTTTGTGTATATGTTGGTGCTGTTCGCTTTTGGATGTGGTGAGTGGAACTATTAGAAATGACTGACTGACTGTAAGTGGAATTTGAAAATACGTGCATAGCATAAATGCAAGTTATTCTTTGCTTGTATTTATTTTAGAATGTTTGATTATGCAGATACATCCTCATGTTATCGAATGATGACAAAGAGTTGTTATTCTTATTAGAAGTATGTAGTGTTTTATTACAAACGGCTCCCACTGTTCTGCCTCTTCTTTCTATTGTTGCTGTCCAGCCAACTTGATCTGGGCTTACTGCGTTGGCATTTGCCATTAACAGCCAGTTTTGGACACTACTTGTAGGTATGGAGAAAATTCCTATCTTTAGTAAGCAAAATACTGAGAGATTTGTTATTGAAATTGATCAATTGAATATCACTACATAGTATAAAACAAAGTCGCTTTCTCTGTCCTATATCCCTTTGTATGCTTAAATCTTTGAAACTACGCAACGGATTTTGATGCGGTTTTTTTTAATAGATAGAGTGATTCAAGAGGAAGGTTTATATGTACAATACATACATATTTTAGTATAGTAAAGCCGAGAAACTACGCGGGCGAAGCCGTGGGCGGGAAGCTAGTAACGAATATAGATGAATTTTATATGAATGCAGGTTTGAACCAGTTGATGTGGTATTATGCTGAGCTGGAGAAGAACAAGTGCTATCACCTTTCAAATGAGATCCCGGACTTTGATGGTCAAGACAGAGCTTGTACAATTTGGAGACGATATGCCAAGTAAGCATTACCTACCTATTTTTATCTGTCACAAGTCTTCGAATACTAGCATACAAAGATGCAGTTCAACAGTAATGTTGATGACAATGGTATTTTCAGCAGAGCGGCTAATCAATAACTTCTTGGCTTCTGTGCCTCTAGTAGCATGTTCGATCTTCGTACATAACAAAATTACTCGTATGGACTCCAAGTCCATCAAAGTATTTTTTTTGTGTTGGCCATATGTATATACAAAAAAATAATGTAGAACATGCTTGGAAAAAAAATATTGTAAATAAGTCTAGTTTTTCTTATTTAGGACACCATTTTATCTTCTAACTTTACGTAATCGTGTAGTGTTATTTGAATGACGACGACTACAGTGAACATTTTATTTAACTGCCTAATTCAATTGATGTTTAACATTTCTTCCTTCTGTTTTCCCATTCATAAATGTAAAAATCATGGATGAATGGAAGAAAGGGACAGTTTGCTGCTACAGGCTTCTGCCCTTTTGTCAATTTATTTGGGAAAAGGGCAGGAAGAAGAAGAAGTAGAAATACAAAAATCAATACTTTTAACATAATACATAAATTGTATTATAATCAATTTACTAACGCAATTTCTCTTGCAGCTTATTCGAAACATCCCAGTCTCTATTCTGGGCGTCTTTCGGCCTGGTAGACCTAACCACCTTCGAGCTGACTGGCATCAAGAGTTTCACTAGATTTTGGGCACTCCTGACCTTCGGATCATACTCGGTCATCAACATCATCGTACTCCTGAATATGCTGATCGCTATGATGTCCAACTCCTATCAGATTATTTCGGTAAGCTCATAAATGATATAAGCAGAAACAATATCATTCTCTTAAATCTAAAAAAACTAGAATTTCTTTCCACGCTCTTCCTAAATTACCTATCTTTCCCCCCGTGCTTTTTATTTCAGACCTCATGTCCTACTTGCCTTTACCGGAAGTTGGTTATCAATGAAAGAAACATCTTTTAGGACGGACAATGTGGAAGTGAAATTCGACATCACAGGCGTTCTCCTATTGTTAAATTAATTTTGATATTACTCTACTTTCTTAGTATTAGCTCCCTCCTAAACTGAAATCATGGATCTACTACTGGTAACTTAGAAGGCCCAAAATAAGAATTTGTCATACGTTTTAGATGAGATCATGTTCTCGAAACTGTTAAAACAAATTATTTCTACGCAGACTGCATCTTAGCCGCTACAGCAATAAAATGTAAATAAATTACCATATTTTATCGACTGTCTACCACAAGTTTTATATCTACGTCATAAATTTTTAATGCATTCAAGAATCGTCTAATAAAATTGTTTATTTGAAATTGGGATCGATTCATTCAAACTCTGCTGTAAACTGAAGGTAAAACTATCGTTAAACTTAGAAGTAAAAAAACAAAAAGGTGACCGCTTGAAGATTTCCTCTGAACTTGAGACATATTACCGTGGAAACATATACTAACTAATTGATTAATTTCTTTTGATAGATAGAATATTATTTATAAATTGAACACCAAAAACGAATGTCAAATACATGCGAGAATCATAGAATGATGCAATAATAGGCGTTCTTATCGCTAACTGCGATCTTTTACAGCCAACCTTTTGATTGACTTAGAAAAATCTTTTGGTCGCTGATTCGAATGAATCTTGGAATCCTTTGAACAACAAATCCTGAGTCACGATGAGCTAACTCTACAATTTTCAGGTTAAACATTTAACACGATCCTGAACTGCAGAAACAAGAAAGTGCCCCAAGAAATGGTGAAGGAAAATTTCAACACTCCTTAATTTTGAAAATTCGTGAAGCCATCCAAACTAGACTAGTTGTAGTGTAGTTACCTAATTCCCTCCTTGGTCCCAACATTGGTATAAAAGATATCTAAGATGAATAAGGTATTTTTCAGGAACGAGCAGACACTGAGTGGAAGTTCGCCCGCAGCAACCTGTGGATGTCTTACTTCGAGGACGGGGATACTGTGCCTCCCCCGTTCAACATCATCCCCACACCCAAGCACTTTATGTGCTGGATTAAGCAATGCTTTACCAGCAGGGATCGTGGATCTATCATTGTAAGATATACTTCCGTCTATTTTCTTACGTTTTACTTTTTATCTAAGATTTCATTTAAATATCTAGCTAAGGAACGGAAAGGAAATGTTTTACATAGTTCTGTATCTGTAGTAATTTTGAGAGATACAGCACAAAAAAGTCATCAAATAGCACTTAATTGTTTTTTAGAGTCTGATAAAAACCTGGAAATATTTTTTGAGGTAGATATTCATATCATTTTGTTACCTTATACAAAATAATAAAATAAAATAAACTTGTGTGTGTGTGTGTAAAAACTTAACGTAACTTAAAAGAATCGAAAATTATTAATGATATTATAAGAGAATCTAGCTAAAACTAAATGATTACAAAAGAGGCCAGTTAGTAACGAGAAATTACACCTTCAGCTGCGCTAACGAACTTAACCAATGATGCAGTGGTTATAACCAGAAATGCAACATCCATCCTTTGTAGCCACTTTGCCTATGATATTCTTTCCCTTAGAACAAATCTCGTGAGAAAGCACGTCAGGAACACGAAGCTGTGATGAGAGTACTAGTCCGAAGATACGTGACAGCAGAACAGAGGGCCAGAGACGAGACCGGAGTCACCGAAGATGACGTCATGGAGATCAGACAAGACATCTCCACGCTAAGATACGAACTGATAGATATACTGCATAACAATGGGATGAAAACGCCGAGAATCACTATGCAAGATGCCACTGGTAAGTGCCATCATTTTTTTAATACCACTAAAGTGGCAAAGAGGTATACGGCCCGCCCGATGGTAAGCAGTTACCGTAGCCTAGAGACGCTTGCAACACCAAGGGGTATCACTTGCGCGTCGCCGAGCCTGTGGAAAAGGGAAGGGAAGGAGAACAGGAGAAGGAAGGGGACTGAGGGAAGAATTGGGCCTCCGGCGCTCCAAAGTGGTGCGTTTGTGAAATAGAATTATTTCTACAATAGTCTTCTATAAAAATATTTTCTGCTTCTCCACCCTTCCGGGAATAAAAATATAGGTATATGATATTTCCATTGATAAAGCTATTTTATCTGGATCTGGATTTATGGAATCTGGATTTACATCGTCATAAAATTATAGTGCCGTTCCAAATTTCTATAACAAGGACACTCGCAAAAATTTACTTAGTTGAGACAATTCACAACAGAATAAACAGGAACGTGAAGAGAAACACTTTTGTTTGTACGAGGGGAATGCTGTTATATATAATAAATAGCGCTATCCCTGTCTCACACGTTATAGCACGACTTATTCGTAAATTAAAATTCGTACTACTACTTTACTAGTAGTACTACTAGTTTACTTTACTTACTAATACTATTTTACTTGATTTCAGTCGCTGGTAAAAAGGGCAAAGTAATGGAGAGAAGAATTCTGAAGGACTTCCACATTGGAATAGTGGAGGGGATTATAAAAGACGTGATATCTAAGGAAAATAAGCCGAAGGATGTGTTCAGCCAAATTGCTAAAGCTATTGTGAGGAGAGGAAGCACTGACAGGTAACCTACTATGGAACTGGAATTCAATAGTCATATCCTTAGTAGACTTTCTCCGAAGTCTTAAAAATGTAGTAGGCTCAGAAGGAGGGAATAGATAGAAGAGAGAAAGAAAATTAATTTAACACAAACTCTAATAATTCTACTACTAAAGACAGCTATAAATAGGCATAAATGGATAAGTGGGGAGGGTGATGATAAGCCGGAAATTTGCTGTGCAGTGGGGCAACGTGGATTTCTTTTTCTGTGGATTTTTTTACTTTTATTTTTTCAGCAAAAAACGCGATTGGAATGCCCTTGTCCGGACTAACACTGCTCGTAAGGATCCTATAGGCACCACGGCTGAGGCGGAAACTAGAAGGAGCCGGCAGTCACTCAGGGAACACATCCTCGATAACATGGCGTCCAGGACCATTGATCCTCAAAAACTATTAGGTATGGAACATATCAGCTTTCTTTATTGTGTAGATTAGTAACAGAAAGATACTGACTTGTAGAAAATATATGGGTGAAGTAATTAAGAGATCTATTTATCGTGGTTTTTACGCCAAAATAGAATCCGAGTTTTAGTCATTCGAATAAATGGTCGTAGAACCCTACAAACAAAAAACTATGAGAACAATAATAATAATCTATAGCCGTCTACCCTATAGAAATCCCTCTTTCCAGGTTTCAGATGTCACTTTGACTTTCGAGTATCAACGTAATTATATTTAAATAAGTACCTATATAATATAATTACGTCTTTAGCGAGTCGCCGTCTCAACGTGACACTGGCAGAATAGCCGCAATCGGCTCAATTGCCACAAAAAAAAAAAAAAAAGTATATAATAATAATCATCATTTTACACTATCCGCAAAAGTTTTAAATACTCAGTCGTCAATATACGAATAACGCAACCAAGAATATATTATAAACCTATCTACAATGTGTGGATAACCAGAAAATATTTGGATTCGCCCCCCAAGGAGTGAGGATATGCCTTAAGTCATTAGTCTATGGAAATTAAATGCATTATTTCTACAAGCAAGCCGTAATGAGGTTTAAAATTTGTTCTATTCCATTACTAATTCAATCTTCTTCTTCTTTCTAGAATACAACCCGCAGCTAGCCGTAGTATCTCCTTGCACGAGGGTAGCGTACGCCAAGTTCATGAGGAGCAAGATCCGGTCAGATTTCAACGAAAGAGAGAAGAGCAGCAGGAGATCTTCAGAGATCAGTATGGAAGACGAGGTGTTTGAGCCGCCCAAGAAAAAAGAGAGTTGTAGAAGATGCAGTAGTGAGTATAAAGGAGAAAAAGGAAAATATATTTATTGACACAAAACTAGAAAAAAAAGGGTGCTGGACGGGTTGTTGTGGTGTGGATTTATTTAAAAATAATACAGGTTTTGTGAAAAATATAATAATAAGTTAAATATAGATAAATATATTCTAAAACAACTATGCCAATAAAGTTAAGAGTTTAAGTATAATCTGTCCTTTCCCGCAAAATTACTGTTAGTATAGAATTTATAATGGCGAACTTAGTGGTGACGTCACAACTAAGCATAGTACGCTCCGGCCCCTAGACAATGTCACATCTTTATTATCGATAGCGAAGTTAGATGTCCGAAATGTGTGGATTTGACATAATTTCATCACGTGACATATCGAAAGGTTATGCCAATTCCATACATTTCTGATATCTAACTTCGTTATTGATAATAACGATGTGACATTGTCTAGGGCCCAAAATTAAATTATTTTCTTATTTTTGAACCATTTTTAAATTTGTTTTTGTTAATTGGCACTACACCGTAAAAAAAATCATGAGACCATCATACCTACATATTGCAAAAAAAATCCCTTGCTGCTGCCTGCCTACTGCGTCTGTCTGTTCGCTATAAACTCAAAAACTACTGAACGGATTTTCATGTGGTTTTCACCAAGAGACAGCGTGATTCATAAAGCAATTGAATCAGCAATTGTGTTGCGCAAGTCTGGATGCAGTTTGGTGGAAAATGCACGAATAGAGTGGGAAAATGCAACACGAATAGAGTGGGAAAATGGATAGGAATATGAAAGCTAGTGACATAAGAAGGTCTAGGTCAGCTTTTAAACCATTATTCTCAGATCAAATAAAAAGTTATAATCGAACTTTGAAACTATATAACAATACCGAAACTACGCCTTATCTTGTCAGTCGAGCTATCAAGCTATCGAAAGCTCGACTGACAAGATAAGACGTACCTAGTTTCGGTATTTTTATATAGTGTAAAATTGTGTTTGTAAACGGCTAGGTGTAGTTTTAGCCGGCCTCACTTCTTTGTTCGCAAAGTTCCATCTTAACTTTTTATTTGATCTGAGCCATTATTATTATTTGTGGTCCATATGAAAAAAAAAGGTTGACTACCACTGGTCTAGGTAATGTCTGCGAGAGCAAAGAGCAGAGCACAGCGGCAGCAGCGTATATAATATAATAAATTAATAGAACAGAAATGCTACTTACCAGCAACTCCTGCGCAGGCCTGCAAAGCTCCCACAAGCGATGTTCCTAGTACCACCGACATCACGTGATTTGCAAAGCAGTAGTCTGATGCACAACACTGATCATTACCACTCACTTATTACAAAGCACAATCACAACGCTTTTTAACCGACTTTAGAAATTTCGAAAAGGAGGAGGTTATTTACACCGACATTAATGTGACACAATAGTCTCGTTCAAAAATATTTAGTCCGGTTCATTAAAAAAAATATCATAAACAGAGCCGAAGAACAAACACTAAATTAAAATCGGTTCCAAAATAAGGCAGTTATAATCATTTTAATTGCATGCTAGAAAGAGACCGCACATCAGCACTTGTGACTAAACCGTTCGCTCGCCACACAGTTTCTATACTGACACTCGTTTTGTGGGAAAGGGACAAAGCATCCCCTCTCAATCCCCCACCCCACCAAATTGAATAATTTAATTTATTTTTAAATATGTAATAGCAATTATTTTTTATTGGTTTATTTAATTTATTTGTATATATCGTGTAACATCGGAGCTCTTTAAACGCTTATATCACAGTAATGATAGCTTTATAAGTTTATAACATTCTTTGGAATATAAAATTTATAATAAATGTAGTTATTATAGGATACTTTCGATACTTCGGTACACAAAACTTGGCAGTACGTAGGTTTAACTGTCACACACACGAAGCACAGTGTTATTATGCCGGTGGCAAGTTAAATGAGGATCAGTACAGTTATAGAAAATGCAATAAAACTAGTATCCACATTATTCTTTATGACATAAGAATGATATATCTTTTTGAATTATCCAAATCGGCCCATTACTTACGAAGATATTAAGTAATAAACATATGTCCCTCCTGCCGCTAAAAAATAATGTACGCGAGTCCGTGTGACGTCACAGTGCCGAAACCGAGCGCGGCTAGCACTTTTACTTCACGATTCGACGGAGCGGCGACGCGGTTGGTCACTATATTTGACTATTTATTTCCAGAAAGTGTTGTTAAAGCGTTATTTTGTGATTTTAAGTATAAAATATACATAATATGAGTACTAATAAAGTATTTTGTGTTCAATATCTTTACTTAAATCTCTTTCTCAATCTATACTATAAAGTGGTAAAGTTTTTGAAGTTGTAGAGCGGTAATCTCTAGATCTACTGAACCGATTTTGAAAATTCTTTTACCAATAGAAAGTCACGTTATTTGTTAGTGTCATAGGCTATATTTTAACCCGACAAATTAAAAGACTTTTTCGTGGTAGTCGTATTTGCTAAAGTAAGTCGGAGAGTCGGTCAAGTAAAAATGTTAACCGCCCAACGAAGTGCGCACGGTGCAGTATTCTTTATCTTGCCTTTTCTTATAACTGGATATCAATTTTATTTTATTGGGGCTTTTGACATTCAAACTTATGAGGCAAAACTCATTTCACTCACTCACTCCCTTCTTCAGTTTAGCTTTCCTCCAACCAACTTAAACTATAAGTACTTAATTTATTTGCTTCTAGCGAAATGCGTAGCTGGACACCGCTGTTGTATAAATGACTAAAAAATATTATCATTCACTACCTATTTGATTTTTACCCAAGTACGTACACACGGCTACAGGTCAACCTATACAAAACCAGTTTAAGCCGATCTCGCATCGTATGGGCTTTCCATACGATAAGAGGCCAGCGTAAACTGGATTTATAAAGCTCGACATGTAGGTAGCCGTGCGTACGTGCCTGTGTCATTGTTTTGACCTTTGAATATACCGTAGAAATGGGATAGGGTGAATAGGTAGGTAGGTACGTAGGTTTATCCACAAATCTCAGAAAAAGTAAGTATTTAAGTACCTATATTTTTATTAATACAGCAGGCTGGCTGGCTGGCCGTGGCTCGCCAGGCTGCTGTATTAATAAACCGTGCCGTGCTAGCCGTGTATACCTATGTACACACGGCTAAAATACCTATGTACACACGGCTACAGGTCAATCTATACGAAACCAGTTTAAGCAGATCTCGCATTGTATATACTTTCCATACAATAAGAGGCCAGCGTAAACTTGTTTTGTATAGATTGATGTGTAGCCGTGCGTACACTACACGTATAGTAGTTACTTACCAATTTATTTCCATATCAACTAAATATTACGTATGAGTGCCTCATTAGAGTGGTTTAAAGCGCGACTGCTACGCTAGAGGTCCTGGGTTCAATTCCCAGATCGAGCAAAGTGTTATTGGCTTTTCTATGAAATGCGCATTAGCAGTTCGGAGTTTCGATTTGGGCCCGGTTAATGGCAATGGGTTCGCCCCCTATTACATTAGACTTAATCTACCGGCGAACTGTCGGTGTATATTGGTACACCCGTGCCTAACCCTTTGGTGAGTAGAGGCGTGATGGTATGTTATGTAAAGTAGTTATAGACCTACATGTATGTACTTCGAAATGATCTTGTATTTGTATATTGTAGCCTGGACAGAGGGTAGAGTTTTATCGTCTCTTTTTACAACGGAGTACCTACCATTTTTTACGAAGATTTGGGTCATTTGGCACGTTTAAAAATAGTTTTTATGGCGTTTTATTATTTATAGATATTATACACTGTTAAAAAAGCTGAATTAGTCACAAATCGGACGCTTAATTTGTTTCTAAGTCCCAAATAAGCAAATAAAACACTGCGCGCCAACGGCTAACTCGCGGCGAACGACACTGTGACGTCACAGCTATTTCGGCGGCCGCTCAGTAAACTTCGCTAGTAATTTGGTCATAACTTCGTCAATTTTTGTCGTAGAACAAAAATTTTTGCACTGTACGTTAAGGATTTCCTAGCTCTACAAATCTGCATTCTCAACTAAAAACGTTACTGATCCTCATTGCTTACTTTTTAGAAAAAAGCGGGTAGGGAATAAAGAAAAAAACAAATCACCCTCCATTTTACCAATCCATGAAGGTAAATCATAATGATAACAATTTATTACGTATCGTACCTATTAAGCGATTTAACAATATTCTTGTATACTAGCTTTCCGCCTGCGGCTTCGCCCGCGTAGTCCATGCGTTTCTTTTTACTTCTTTTTTTACTCACAAACTTTACCTCTTTATAATATTCTTAAATAATCCGATTTTGAAAACTATTTCACCAATGGAAAGCTACATTATTCCTGAGTGAAATACACTATAATTATCCTGTAAAATGAAAACAAACGTGTAGTCCACGCGGGCGAAGCCGTGGGCGGAAAGCTAGTTTTAAGTACATACCATCACGCCTGTATTCCCCAAAGGGTTAGGCAGAGGTGTACTTAATGTACACCCACAGTTCGCCGGAATGTTTGGGTCCTATGTAATAGGGGGCGAGCCTATTGCCATTCACCGACAAATCCAGACTCCGAGCTGCTACTGAGAATTTCATAGAAAAACTCAATAACACTTTGCTCGACCTGGAGATCGAACCCAAGACCTCTAGCGCAGCAGTTGCGATTGGGACCACTAGACCAACGAGGCAGTCGTTAGTTTTAAGTAATTGTATTAAAATGTATTAAGTATAGAAGAATTATATTCTAGCCTGACCCCAACTAAATTTTGTGTTAACAGCTCGATCGTTCCGGAGCAGAACACCGATCCCTGAAACTTCAGATGACGAAGGACTGAACGACAACGAAATACAAGTAGAAGCCGATATTGAAGACAAAGGTTAACATAATTTATAATTAGATTTAGTGTGAGAAATTAACTTTTTTGAACAAAAAGATTCTAGCATTAGCCGAATGCTCAGATCAAATAAAAAGTAAAGATGGAACTTTGCGAACAAAGAAGTGAGGCCGGCTAAAACTACGCCTCACCGCGTACAACACACAACTACACGCACTCACGTATACCGAAACTACGCCTTATCTTGTCAGTTGAGCTATCGAGCTATCGAAAGCTCGACTGACAAGATAAAGCGTAGTTAACTAATACATGTGTGCGTGTAATTGTGTGTTGTACACGGCATGGCGTAGTTTTAGCCGGCCTCACTTGTTTGTGCGCAAAGTTCCATCTTTACTTTTTATTTGATCTGAGGCCGAATGGTGATGCGAATCACATAGGTAGTCCGTAATATTCCCATTCCCCAAGGACAGGCAAGTGTAGATTTTAACCGACTTCGAAAAAAAAGGATGAGGTTTTCAATTTGACTGGATTTTCTGACGAAACATTCATGAAACGGTTAGTTTGAGTTTGTGTCGGTGTTTATTCTCAACGATCGTCAAGTAGGAAATGCCCACAGCATTTAAGAGGATAGTATCCGCTCCGCGCTCCATACAAACGTAGTTTGGTCTTATCTTGAATATTAACAAATGAAAGTCTTTGGAATTTTGCAGTAACAATCTTATCATTAAAATACGTGTTCCTGTAGTATACGATTTCATTTCAATATACGGTTAAAAAGTTACACGAGCTCAAAGATTGGCAATTTTCGTTGAAAAACGGCCCAACTTTATGCTAGTATTTCTCGGCAATGTATCAATACAGAAACATTCTGATTCGAGAGAAACCCAGATGATATAGTGAATATATTTTTACAAGATTTTTTTTTACGTATTAACAATATTATAGGAGTAATCTCCAAAATTCGGAACATAAGAAATACGCGTGAAAATGTTGTTGTTTCTCCTCTCGGGCACGCGTTCGCATCGCGAGGGATAGAGACAGCGACAGCTGTGCAACATTGTTGCGTTCGCGAGGGACACTCCTCTTAAGTAAAACAGTAACGATCTATTTACTAAAATAGATATCATATAACGATAGAGCCTAAGGATAGCTTGATATTAACAATTTTGTTCATAAATTTTAGATACTTAACTTGAAAACTAATTACAGTTTGAACGAACAAATCGTGACAACAGTGAGACTTGATGTGTCGCACCTAAAGAGAATTAGGTAAACTTTTGAAATTAAGTTAAACTAACCGTCTTAACAAATTTATTGTTAATATGTAACTAACGACTCTAAAGTAATTACTAATTAATTAACAGTGACGCTTATGTAGCATAAGAAATAAAAAAGCTGAAATCTCTGGGAAGGAAGGAATCCAAGCAAATGTCACCCCCCCCCCCCCCCACCCCGGTGACAACTGAGAAACAGACTTCCCATTTGTCCCCTCTAGTCACTTTTCAAAGGGAACAGTCGGCACAAATTGTCACCCCGGAGGACAGGGCTAGAGGGGAACTATTGGGAATAATTCCTTAAAATAGGTGAACCTTTTTTTCAGTCATATAATATACAATAATGTGAAGCGACGATAGCCTAATGGCTAGGGCGTTAGACTGGCGATCATATGGTTGGAGGTTCGAAACCCACCGACGTGAACCCACGTGAACCCAGTACGAGGTTAAAAAAAAATCATCATCTTCTTAAGCGGTTTCTCAACTACTTTGAAGTATCTATATTTTACACGAAACGACAGGCGTAACCCATTTTTTGAGCAAGACCGATATTCGAAGGATAAGTTAAATAAGGCTTCTGATAACTAAGACAAGACTAACCATTGACCATAGGTGTTATTATGACAACTGGAACCGACAGCTTTATGTGTTCTCAGAGGCACGAATGGGTCACCCATCGACAGACTGACCGCGGCCGGCGCAACTTAACCTTGCAAATCTGTTGATCAGTGTAGTTACTTATATCTAAGCCCCGAGCCCCTCTCAATAAAAAAAACGAAGGGTAATGGATGATTCCCTCCCTACGATACTTGTAAAAGAAAATATATATCAGGGTAACGTTAGTTAATTGTTTTTAGGTTCAGAAGGAGGTTCAGAACAAACTCGCCCACTGAAATCTTCGTCCCAAGAGCCATCGGAACCGAGCACACCAGCTTTCGACCCAGCAGACGGGACCCGACTGCCGCCACCCATGGAATTCCAAACCAAAGACCACATCATCACCATAGAACCGGACACGCCAACAAAAACCCTATACATCACCCAAGAAGAGGATTCCAGTCTTCAGAAACCTATCACTCCGACCCCTAGCGTCCATTCACACTCCGAACAGATTTTATCAGCGTCGAATTTAGAATCTCAGTATAAACAAATGACGTCAGAGCCCCCGAGTGTCATTGTGACACCAGACGTCAGCGAATCTGACAGATCTCCTCGTAGGTCCTCGTTTAGTAGTTCTAGGTCTGCAAGAGTCAGTCCATCCGCATCCCCAAGCTATGGTAGAGGTAGGGGTAAGTCTAAAGTGACTGGTAAAGTTGTCTCTGGTTGGCTTTGATTATTTTTAGTTTAAGATAAATGCAGTCCACTTACAATAGACAATTTTGAGTATCTATTTGACGCTCAGACGGTTAATCAACTAAAATGATTACGTAAAATCCTACTAACGTTAAATTTGATTCAAAATTTTCAATTCATACCCACTCTCTCAACAACTCAGATTGATCAATAATCTTTTCGTTACAATTTAAAATTGGCGAATGTAGTCACAAAAAATAAACGTCTAGTCATCCGGTACAATATTTTTTTTCGATTTCCTATTTCTTATTATTATTTTTATGGTAGAGCAATAAAGCGTTAAACTTTCTGGCCAATGTATTCTATTACGAAAAATCAATTCAAACTGTTTACTTTTTGCAAAACGTTTTAATTAAAGATATATAAATATGTACATATAATGAAATCCATAACAGGTCGACGTCTGTACCTTAAAGATATTGAAGAAAATCTAATGTGAGTGAGTGGTACCTACAGGTAGCTGTTTTGTCGTCACGCGAAACGGGGGGGTAGAGCAACATAAGCCAAAACAACCTTTATAATTTTTTGGCTGTCTGCATGTTTGCACAAGGATCATGCAAAAACTACTGCAAGAAATTGAATGAGGTTGTCACAGTTGTATTACTGGAGGTCTAATTTAAATCTGGTGCATATTTTTTGTTGATGTGCTACCTAGAAACCGAGTTATAGTAAGTAAATCTTTTTGGTACGTGATTGAAACGGGGAACGGCTAGATCATTTTAATATATATATATATTTTATTTTTTTAAAAAAAAAAGCTTACTAGCAATGTGCTTCACACATTACTAGTATTCTTGTTAACCCCTCGTGCTAAGCTAAATGCTTGTGTTACGAGTGGGGTCACGTCGGTAGTGCAATGGGTAGGGTTCGAACCCGGCATCGGCCCGGTTCGGCATGTGGTTGCCCCACATGATCGCAAGTCCGACGCCCTAGCCATTAGGCTACCGCCGCTTCAAAATTGAAGAAGATATTGCGTTTACCCTTTCAAGGTAACCAACGGACCAACTCACCTTTGCTCCATCAAGGTGCTCTCAAAGTTTCAAACTTTTTCCACCATTAAAAATTTATCAACTTTTAGAATATCAAACAAAAGATACAGCTACTTACATATTATTTTTTGTTTATTTTTTTTCTACAAAGGGTTATCGTCTAGCTTAATACTTTTTAACGAATTGAAGCGAGTTGATTGATATTTTTTACCATCGATAGCATCAATTCATATATAGGTATCGATTTAATTTTAACTTGCTAGAAATCATGGCTAATATATAAACAGAACTTATTGTTTGAATCGCACAGTCCAGTATTTTTTGCATTTAGCGATTCAATAATCGAGTTCTAGAATTCAAATATGTTCATACAGTTAACAATGACGTAGTACATACTATTAGCTAATTGCAAATGTACCTAGGTATTAACTGTATTCACGTAGTCTTTAATATTTAAGTTGTTTTTATGCTTTTAGATGTTATTGTCGAAGATCACTGAGAGCATAATTATTGAGAAATCAGTCATTTTAAAAAATATTGGAAAGCTTAAAAGATTTAAAGTAATATACAATGTTTGTCAAAAATGTAAAGTAAGATAGAATGGCCTTCAATTTTGATACATAATAACCTCATAGGAACTGAAAATCCAGAATTATTATGCATATATTTAAATCTACGTCTTTTTATTTCTATTATTTAATGTTAATCCACTTAATCACACATAAACAAAATACTAGGAAATGCGACACAAATGTAAGAAAAATAAAAAACTTTAATAATTTACCCTACAGCGCAGCATTGTTTTTGAGCTTATAAATATGCGTGAAGCTTTTTACCCTTGAATTATTCGGAAAGCTTGATGAATTTAAATATTTATTAGCGCAGCTAGATACCTTAAAAAAAAATACGTTAATCATTATTATTTATCATAAAAAATACACGCGATAACTGGGAGTGTGTTAAAATATTGAGTGAATGATAACAGGACAGACTTTTAAATTGTATTATTTCATAACTTTACCCATAACTTTGTACGGTGGCTTGCACATCAAATTACCACAAAATGTCAAATTTTCTCAGTCGATTTTGAACTTAATCATCACACTTTAAGGTTTAAAATCATTTGGAGGAATTTGACAGTTCTGTATGACCTGATGTGCTGGCGACTGTACTTAAAAAACAATCGTGAATCGTCTGTTACATATCAGTCCTTGATATCTTATAAGTAAAATAACATATAACAGAAGCGCCTTATATCATTAATTAGACAATAATATTGTAACACCATAGTGAGGGGAGAGGAGAAAAAGAGAGAGGATTGGTGGTGGCCCAGTGGTAACGGCCGCGACCTACGAGGAGGTAACGGTAATAGGTAATAGGTAACGGTCGTAGGTTCGAACCCAGACAGGCGTTTTACTTTGTGTAAATTATTTTATCACCACTGTTCTCAAAAACGGTGAGGAAACCGGCATGTCCTAGAACCAAAAATTCAAAGATACGTGACATTTACCAACCCGCACTGGGCCCGCGTGCTGCATTACGGCCCACTTCCTTTCACCGAGAGAAAGCCTGTGTCCCACCAGTGGAAAAATTATAGTTATGATAGTAGGTATGTATTTGTATGTAGGTATATTATTGTGTATGATTTTTTTTCAATAACCGCTGAATAAAAAATGAAAGGATAAAAATGTGTTCTATCACAAATTTGTTAATGTACAATTTCCAATTGAATCATGTGAAATTAAGTTGATAATTCTCACAAAACGACTGCCGTTTCAAACAATATCGAAACTGCAAATCAGATACAGTAATGATTTTGTTTAACTGAAAACTTTATCAAAAATGACCTTCATTTTTCTAGTAGATAGGCAAGTAGTATTTTTTTTAGTATTCGAAAGAACTTTTTCCTTTTTTTAAATTAAGTAAGTATGTAACAAAAAAAATATCTAGTCTTTGCAGTTTCGATAGTGTTCGTTGCGGCAGTCAAAATTTGAATAAGATATTCCCAAAAAATATTTTTCTAATAGAATATCAGTATTATGCCATCATATATCTAAGCAGGTGTCCCGTTTAATGGACATCCTGTAGATACGTCTATACTTAACCTTTTGAACGCCATTGTCACATATATGTCACAAAAGAAATCTTACCCTGAAAGCCAACGTCACAAATATATGACAAAATACACGGGTCGCACCATATTATGAAATAAACAATTTAATCATTACTTTAGTGTGTTTTCACTACCTTGTGTAATTAGACAGAAAAAGTGGCCTGGCGTCAGGGGTACGGCGATACGTTTATACTCTGGCGTTCAAAAGGTTAAATGTTAAAAAAGCACACAAACCCAATAACGGAATGCCTTTAGCAGGACCAGATTATAACCAGTTGTTGACATAGTCTTAAGTACTTATATGTTAGTAAATAAAAAAATATATAAAAAAAGATTTGTTTTACTTTTCACACTATTTTATTAAGAATACAACCTTTCTTTGTGAATAAAGGACAAGGAAGGCAGTGAAAAATCAAATGAAATCTCGTTTGGTTTTAAGAGAAGAGCGAAGGCGATTTTATTTCTCGTACTACAAATGAACATTTATTTTGGCCTAAATAATAATAATCGCGAAAGGGCTTTTGTCTTAAAAATACTCCTTACCACATACAGGTTTCTATTTAATGAGGGGTAAAAAATCTAGAATAGATACAACGTAACATACCATCACAACTAACGCTACTGAGAATTTCATAGAAAAACCCAATAACACTGCTGGACTTGGGGATCGAACCAAGGACATCTAGCGTAGCAGTCGCGTTTGGGACCACTAGACTAATAAGGCGGTCTATACTTAGAGATATATAGAGATAGATAGAGCGAATAGAATTAATTAGCAAAATAGGGTAGTGGACCGGATTGAATTGAATCTATTAAATTTAACTGACGTATTGTAAAATTAAAGGAAATAGGTAGGTATAAGACGTTTAGGTTGTTTTAGGCCCCCTAAGGGACCTAAAAATACCGGAGAACAGTGGGTGTACATAAGTATCTACACCTCTGCCGAATACTTCAGAGAAAACAGGCGTGATCGTGAGTATAAACGTCAGGTTCCGCTGTCAACTGCACCACACCCTAAGTATGCCTCCGGCCCTTACAATTGACAGTCATGTTATAAGGAAATTCCCCCTTTGATAAGACAACGCATTGCCGTAAGGTAAAACTTCATATTAATTTAGCTGCAATCCTGCTTACCTTCGACAAATAAAAAAAAACATGAATTCGATCTTGCATCGCAATAAGGATTGGGTTAATCTATTGTAATATAATAAAGTTTTAAACATGGAGAGTTTGTTTAGGTTGTTTGGAGTTTGGGTTTTGGGGGTTGGGTTTTTTTTTTAGATCTATCTGATTCCTAATAATATAACAAAAAATATTTTCGAACGAATTTGTAATGCAATCCAAATGTCTAATTGTAAAGGTGATAAAATAATTCAAAAATAATACATAGGATATATTTTATTCTCATAGTATTACAATTTGGTACAAAACATTATATAAATTTTAGTTTAGGTAATCCCATTTTCATCCACATCTTAAGTTACTTGAAACTTTATATTTTATAATGAAAACTTTTCACACTTGCAGTCCAATCAATAAGTGTGAATATCTTTACTGAATATATAATAAAAATATTAAGCAAATAATGAAAAATAAACATTAAAATAATAATAATATATACCTACTATAGAACGGTGATGACGATAAAACCTAATAAATACCCTTAAAAATATATTTTAAAACTTAAAAATCTATAGCATTTCAGTACCTATAAGATACTCCAATAAATTATTTTCAAGTAGATAGGTGAGGTACAAGGCTACTCAACAATCTATAGAAATCCAATATTGACTGAACCCGGATAATACTGAAAGCCTTTAACTGCGAGGTCAGCCTATACTGGATGGCTATATCTTAATATGTAAAAGTGATGCTTGCAAATTCTAAAACATAAAAAAACACAAATACTACCTAAATAAATGTGTAAAAAATAAAAATTAAGAAGCCATACCTACAAAAAAACGGCTACTATTTTTTTCTACTATACTGGTTACTATAGGACCACAGCTGAGCAACCCACCCTACGTCCCAAGATATGAAAACAATTTGACCTTACCTAAATTTCGGATTAAATTTGCGTGTCGAAATATCGAAATTAGAAGATAGGTAAATTAGAAAAAAAACACTAATGCGAAACATTTATGATGCCATTTAATGTCTTAACAATGAATTTTTATATCAAAACTGGTAAATTTAAACCACCGGAAAAAGGAAATTAAACAAAATAAAAAATATTCAAATTGGTTAAGCCGTTTTTGAGTTTTAGCGAGACTAACGGACGGCAATTAATACTTATTTATATTTAAAAGAATAAGAAAGATTGGACATTGCAACACCACTTGCGGCTTCAGACAACCACGGTTGAGTTAGTTGTTTAAATATATCTTTACACATAGTTTTTTCATCAAAATTGAGTATTTCAAAACCACTCGCAGGCAACTTCAGCCGACAATTATTTCGTCGAAGTACAGTGTCCACATTATGTTATACAAAACTGTCAAATTTCTCCAAACGATTTTAAACCTTAAAGAGTCTACAATTAGGTTCAAAATCATTACATACCATCACGCCTGTATTCTCCGAAGGGTTAGGCAGAGGTGTACTAAATGTAGTACACCCACATTTCGCCGGTACGTTTAGGTCCCATGTAATAGGAGGCGAGCCTATTGCCATTAACCGGGCACAAATCCAGACTCCGAGCTGCCACTGGGAATTTCATAGAAAAACCCAATTACACTTTGCTCGACCTGGGGATCGAACACAGGACCTCTAGCGTGGCAGTCGTGCTAAGGACCACTAGACTAATGAGGCAGTGAGGTTCAAAATCAACGGAGAAAATTTAACATTTTGTGGTAACTTTATGTGCTGGACTGTACCAAAGATATTTTAAAACAAAGGACAAGTGGGTATAATACACCAAATCAATAAGGATTCGTATAACAGTTGGGGACGATCGCGGTCTAACAGACATTCATATTAGTCATGAATTTGACGCTCTGAAACTACACGCGAGCTCTCGACACATCTTATACGAGAAACTATTGATTGTGGTGAACTTCTTTTAAAAGATAAAGGTAAATAAATGGTAAAGGTAAAATATGGTAAATAAACAATAAGTAATAAAATAAAAATCATTATTATGGTAAAGAAGTTTTTTTTAAGCAAGGAAAAAAAGGCCATCATGTTTATCATTAGGGAATTGTTTTAAAAGATTCTGATAAATAAAAATTATGATGATGTGGGAAAAATAGGCCATCATCAAATCAGCCAGATTACATCTAAGTAGGTACTGCAGATATAAGTACAATCCAAAGAGTTTCAACAACCTCAGACGAGACATCTTGTTGGAAGGCCTGCGCTGGCTTTTCCGATGCGTAAAAAGTAGATAGGTACTTACTTAATTAGCATTTTTCTAGGCTTAGATACATAATAATACATTTTGGTGTCATTTTAAGTATATTTTTATAAATTTATACGAACTTTATATTTAAATTTATATTTAAATATTATTTCAGTAATATAATATTTTAATAAATAATCGTAATTATTTTAAACTTAAAAATCTGGCTGAACGTGACTATTATTAAGGATGCGATAATGATACTTTGATTATAATATCTTTTTGTAGACGGCACACTTTTTATTTTACAGTCACCTGCCAAACAACCCTTACTACAAAAATATAGATTCTAGATAATTTATAATGATACCATTTTATTACCAAAGATGGTAAAATATTTTTATATTAAAATTTCTGAAATAAGGATTAATAAATGTAATACAGTAGGAATTTATAATAATGTTTAATTAGGATACGAACGGCTACGCATCAAGCTATGTATGGATAACTATCCATTATAAGCTGACCTTTCATTCTATGGAAAGCCGTTACAATGCGAGGTTCGCTTATACTGGAAAAATAAAGCTTGATGTCTTAAATAAGGATTTTAAATAGGTCCAAGCGAATGCGACACAAATATTTTTAAATAATTTCACAAAATCATACTTAATGTAGCTGAAATAATTATGATAGCATGAAACATTAATTCATAAATTGTTAAATTATTATATGAAGGCAGTTTTTTAGAGCCAACCCGTCTTCTGCTGCCGCTTAATTGTTTTGATCTCCTCTAGCTTCTTCACAGGACGGAGAGGTTCTGGGGATGATGGTGGAATCAGCTGCTCCGTGCTGGAGGTCGAGGTCAGCCGCTTTGGAGGAGTTGAGGGCGCCGAGGATGGCTGAAAAAGAAGCTGGTGTATGACAATAATCATCTGGAATGAATACTAAATAACTAGTCATAGAAAAGACTAATATCCAGATCGACCTTTATAAGTAATTTGATGATTATAATTTTGAAAGAAAAGAAAATATTTAGATTTTACACACATTGACGCATAAAGGAAAAACAATTTATCTATAGTGGTCCTAAGCGCGACTGCTACGCTAAAGTTCTTGGCTTCGATTCCCGCTTAGGAATAAGAATAAATTTATTTCAAAACAGATGTGATACGATTATTTTTCGACGACCGCAGCACTAAGATCAAAAGGCTTGTATCGCAGGTTGGGCAAAGGTTATTGGGATTTTTTATGAAATTCTCAGTAGCAGTTCGGCGTTCAAATATCGGCCCGGTTAATGGAAATTGGCTCGGACCCTATTACTATGGTATGTTATTTATATATCCTAAAATAACCAACCCGCAGTAGGCTAGCGTGGTGGCCTAGTCCCTCTCGTCCTGAGAGGAGACCCGTGCCCAGCAGTGGGACAATGTAATGGGTTGATGATGATGATATCCTAAAATATACCTAAAAAGCGTAATACCTACACAACAAGGAAATAAAACTATAAGATAATATAAAAACTATAGAGGAAAACTATAGAATCATAATGCAATCAGGCATCGTTTAGCTCAACCATTATTTAGAGAGCTCAACGTAGATCTATACTCACAGGTACGGTGGCAGAAGTGGAAGGTTGTGGTGACGCGACCCTTGGAGGTGGAGGGGCAGCTTTTGGGGGTGATGGTGGCTTGCTCGGAGCTTCAGCGGGCGGAGCGTGAACTGGAGGAGTGCTAGGTGTCACCTCCATGGTAGGCGCTGGTGGTGCCTGTGATTGGTAAAAAGAAAAAAGGAGTGTTTTTTTTTTTTCAAAATTAAAACTTATATTACCTCATTAGTGTAGTGGTCCTCAGCGGAACTGCTACACTAGATGTCCTGGGTCCCCAGGTCGAGCAAAGTGTAATTGGGTTTTTCTATGAAATTACCAGTAGCAGCTCGGAGGCTGGATTTGTGCCCGTTTAATGGCAATGCTCACCCCCTATTACATGGAAACTAGACATACCGGCGAAATGTGGGTGTATTAAACATGAGTAGGTACACCTCTGCCTAACCCTTCGGGGAATACAGGCGTGATGGTATGTGAATTAAAATTTAAATAAAAATGGAATTGAACGATATCCTTGCTTTGATATTTTTCGTCGGTTATAAAAAAAGGTGCTATTTCCTACAAAAGTGCAATACCTACATGGTCAAAATGTATGGAGAAAACTGGAAACATGGTCAAAATGTTTTTTTTTGTAAAATAACCCACAAAAATATTCCACGCATGGAGCCCAGAATCATGTACTGATTTCACAGTAAGCGTTTGTGCGTCGATGTCACTTCCACCGTGTATAAAGTTTAAGATGCTATATTAGTTCTGGTACTGAAAGTACTCACCGCGTGCGTCGGTATGCCGACTACTCTGCCTCCCAATGTAAATTGAGCTTTAAAAGCTTAGGAAGAGATGCTCTATTTCAGCGTGCCTGTAAAGATCCTTCGATCTATATATACCTTAGGCTTCACCGGTGGTGGTGGTGGTGGTATAGCACCTTCAGACGGCTTGATCTCAGGAGCCACTGGTCTGGCAACCGCTATATCTTCAGAAGGTTTAGATTCAGCTTCCTCGGGTTTTTCAGATGCCTGTGTCATTCAAGGGATATGGTCTTCGTATTTTGTGATAAATTATCTTAGCTTATTACTGATAGCCTAGTGATATTCGAATAAAACAAAGGAGCATTTATACTCCGAAGGAGGCAGATTCGTGCTGAAAAAGATGATGATAACTCTATTTGTTTGTTTGTGTGGTTTTAAATTCTATTGTGAAGCTTTTCAATTGCGGATGCTGTTTTTGTAATCAAATTTAACTATTGTTAGTGTTGTGCATATCTTTTATGGATATTAACATTGTCCATATGCCTCAATTTGATACTTATGATTTTATGTTTTTTTGTTGATAAGCCAAGTCATATGTCTTAAGTTCGACTCCAAGGAATAAAAATAATAATAAAGGAAAACATTGCGAGGCATAGCATGCCTGACTGCAGCGGCAAAATTCTCAACGGCATATAGTCTGCCTACCCGCCGTTTTACGTCAGCGTGGTGAACTTATTACCTAAAGCCTCTCATTCTTAGCAAATACTCGGATCTTGTAATGAAATGAAATGATATTTATTTTTGTAAATAGATCTTTTAAGACACTTTTAGAAGACGTTTTTTTTTTCTTCATTTTTTGTTTTTTAACTTCTTTTAGCTTCTACGTTTCCTATCTGACGACCTCTGAGAAAAAACGAACTCAGATAATCATGGTCTCTGTTATAGTCCAGACTATAGTTATATTATTAGATATGCGAGTTTTACAATGTAGGGCAAAATCTGAACAGGCCTTTTGAAGAAAGAGTCATAGCAGCTTTGAGTTGACCTGTCCTAACTGATGGCACGCATACACCAGTCATCGTGTAGCTCAACCATTTTATAGGGAGCACAACGACCCGTCGCACCAGATCAGCAAGACATTTGGGTACGTCATGTGAAATACTCAAAACTGATCATTGATTGATAAACCTATTCATACAACATCAAGTTGAAAACATGAAACAATTTTATTCCTTATGAAGCTATCTTCGCATTATCTGATAAAAAACATATTGTTACCGATTCTTCTCCAGAGAGTGATGGTGTTCCTGAAGGCTTCCTCTTGATAACCTTCGGTGGTGATTCACCAGGGACACGCTTCGCCTTCAGAGGACTTGGATCTGTCCAAAACAAACGGATGCTGTACTTAGGCGATTCACCTACCCCTACAAGACACTGTCAGATTTGCCTATGTGTAACACTGAATAGAAAAGTAATACCAAGTCCTGCTTTCCACGGTGTGCCCTTATTTGAGATTGTAGGTACTGTTTTAAAGGCCATAGGATTCTGATAACATTTACCATCCATATTCAAATATTATAAATGTGAAAGTTATACTCTGTTTGTTTCTTACTTTTACACGGTGAAACCTCTGAATTTTGGTACGGACATAGAATTGAACCATTTACTGGCGAGGTGGACTATATAGTGGGGACTGGGGACTCGTGCCCAGTAGTGGAACATTGAACCTTGGAAAATGTCCTTCATTAACTAGAGACTATATTTTAATTTAAAGTTCTTTAGAAACTACGGGCAAAAGATAGTTTATTATGTTATACTCTCAGAGAAAATAAAAAGTATCGTTTTATGATGAATTCTAGGCATTAACCATAAAATGCATATATCTATACTACGCATAAACCTTCCTCTTATATAACTCTATCTATTTAAAAAAACCGCATCAAAATCCGTTGCATAATCATACATAGGGCAGACCACGGAAGAGATAATTATCTCTTCCGTGGGGCAGACAGACAGCGGGAAGCGACTTTGTTTTATACTATGTAGTGATATTTATTGCTGCTGGAGACCAAGAAACTTGAACCTTACCTGGTGGTGGTGAAGCAGTACCTTCCCCAGTTGGACTGACTGCCGGCGGCACTGGACTGGTTACCCTGGACGAGGGACCAGGTGATGGTCCTTTGATAGGACTCTGAATGGAGATAGATACATATATACAGTTTTACGCTTTGAAGCCTTTAGGGCCAGATTAAAATAATAGTTTTAGATTCTGTACCAATTGTTTCCAAGCAAAGAGTACAGAAGATAGGCAGTTAAAGATAAAGCTTACCTACTAGCAATGTGGGTCACACATTACTAGTATTCTTTTAAACCCCTCGTACTAAGCTAAATACCGCCGCTTAAAGTTATTTAAAATTAAATAGGACACTCAATTCAAATTATTTCAGATACTGTTTTGAGGAAGGTTCCATCACCAAACTGCGAAGCTGTATTGTTTATACAAAAGTATCCATCAGAAAACTAATTATGTACGACTTTTGTTCAATCAAAATGTGGGCCGCGCGAATTCGCAATAGGATTATTAAAGTTATTTTAGTATTTTTTGGACAGTCCCGAGCAAGCAAAGTTTAAATTTAGACTGCGAGAGAAAAACTACTGGTTTTATTTGTAGTTAACAATCTGTATATTAATAAGTATGTAAGTATTTGTATATGTCATACTAGCTTTCCGCCCGCAGCTTCCCCCGCGTGGACTATATGCTTTTTTTTCCTCTATCAATCGGGAATAATTTAGCTTTCTATTGGTGTTTTTTTTTCTAAATCGGTCAGTAGTTCCAGAGACTACCCCCAACAACGTCACAAACTCACAACCTTTACGTCGTTATAATATTAGTGTAGATAATAAATATGTACCTACATTTAGTATGTTAAACATGTGACTTACGCATTTAATAACAAAGCGTGCACTCTACAATAATATTCGTACTATGCTGGACGGAACCGAACGTCACATGAAGGTCACATTATTAACTATATAACACAGGATGTAAACAAGTATGGCGGCCAACGCTAGATAATAAAATCCGATCTACGCCGGACGGAACACCAACGTCTTACTTATATAAGATTTATATCAGGCAAGTCCTTTTTTTTTTGCGTGTGGAAATCCTCATGGACTTCCGCCGGCAGGGGAAGGCGACGGGGCGTGTCGGACTCCACCCAGAGTGGGTGACCTTCCGACTAAAACCACACGGTATTCCCTCTCGCACCTGCGTCGGGGGCTACGGGAGCAATACATTCATCCGCGGCCCCCGATTGGTGATGCCCCGCCTCTGCTGGCCCCGCCGTGTACGGGGGGGTCAGAACTCCCCCTTCATCCTAGAGGGGCGCGCGTGGAACACTACGCACCGCCACCGGGGGTCTTGCCCCGAACATGGAACGAGAGTGGATGGTGGACATCCCCGCGTCCACCGCCCCCGGATCCGTTTGATACCAGGCAAGTCCTACTTCAAGCTGCCTTATGGAGCTTCGTTCAAAAAAACCCAAAGTGAGGAGAAAAGACGATCGAAGTCAATCGTCATTTTTTTTAATGTAACTTCAAAAAGATCCGTCTTACCTTAGCAGGTACCGGTGACGTAGAAGGTGTAGGTGACGTCACAAGCGCAGGAGTGGGAGTCGCGGGTTTGGGAGACACAGGTCTGCTGCGAGCGTCCATAGCTGACAGCAGTGCCCCTGTTGCGACGCTGGCTACTCCTTCTGCTGTATTAAAAAATAGTAGATTGTTACACAAGGGTGGAAAGGAATCAATTCCCATACGAGGTATTGAGACGCCCTCGCTGCGCTCGGGCGGCTATAGTCCGAGTAAGAATAGATGTCTTTCACCCGAGTTAAGCACTCTACTTTTCATTTCTAATATAAGGAAAGTAAAAAAATTCATTTTTAATAATGATTTCGATATAGCAGAAGTTAAGTTAGTATTAAATTATATATTTATTTATTTATTTATACTTCAGTACAAAAAAAAACTGTACAAGGCGGTCTTAATGCCTTAGGCATTTTCTGCCAGACAACCTTTGGGTGGTGCAGAGACGATCACGGTAGATGCACTAAAAAGGATAGGAATGAGAAGTTTGTGGCGAAGACTATAAACTAAAAACATATAAATTTACACATTTACATACATAAATTTTACAATTAAGTACTTATACATAGATATAACTATGAACATAAATATAACTATATACTTACATAATTACAATACATATAAATATAAAAAAAAATCAGTTTCGAAATGAATCTAGCAGTGTTTTGTCCAGCAAGTATTTGCGCACATTTGTTTTAAAGGATTGCCGGCTGTTGAGCATCCTGATTTCCAGAGGAAGAGCATTCCATAACAGAATAGATTGGACAAAGAAAGTTGAGTGTATAAAGTCAGAGCGGTGTGAGGGACAGTGAAGAAGACGATTATTGTAAGTATACATCTTCCTTTCACAATAAACATCTTCGATCAACTGAAGATGTTTATTGTGAAAGGAAGATGTATACTGGAAGTGGGAAGATAAATAAGATGGGCAATTGGGTACAAAAAGTATAGAGTTTAGAGTAGTCAGTGCCCTCAAGTGTCTGCGTTGACGAATGGGTAGCCATTTCAGGTTGATTCGATACTCTGAGACATATTGTCATAGTCTATTTAAATTTTTAATTATGGAACACACCGCGTCAATGCCTCAGACGCACGCGTTTTTTTAAAATTCACACTGGCTATGTTAGATTTTTTACAGCTGACTTAGGCAGTCAGCTGTATAAAATCTAACATACTTAAGAAAAAAAAATTGGGTCTTGTGTGTTTATTAACGACCAGTGTGAATTTTAAAAAAATCAACCTATCTTTGTTCTATTTTTTAATTTATTTTCCACCCTAGGGAGGAAAGTAATTACTATGAGTTATTCCCGCCCAAGGGTGGGAAGTAGCATTTTCCACCCGCTATTCAGATCAAATAAACACTACTTTCCGAGTATGAGAAATGAAAAAACATTTATAGACTGCCTCGATTGCTATTCTAGAAGTCCATTCTGCGTGACCAGATCAAATAATAATTAATGTAGGATTAGCTGTTGCTAATATTGACATTAGGACGACCAACACCTCAGGCCACCCGTGTCCATGGATGCTGTAAAGGCTCCGAAACGTCGGGAATTACATAATACCAATACAACGCGATACAATCCATTAAAAGTAGTTTTATTAAAATGTCTAATATTCGCGTAAGTGTTAGAAACCAAAGTGTTATTGATTTTTTACACCTAGGAGTTTGGATTTATGCCTCGTTAATGGCATTAGGCATTATAGGCATATACTCCGAAGGAGCAGATTCTGGATGAAAAATGAAGTTCATACCTATGAATTTTCTAATGAAAGAAAATTATCTAGTTAAAGAAAAAATCTATCTCAGGCAGGATTTCAACCTGCGTCTCTCTGGTTAAGTAGACCAGACGCTTTACCAACTAAGTTACCGAGACCACTGCCAGTGATGTCGAATTTCCCTTCCACATTTTACGTCTTCACGCGACGTCAGCAACATCTATTGATGACATTACTATATTATTAATATTAATGTTATACTTATTTATATTTACATGTGTGCTTGCTTTATTAGATTTTTAATATAGGTAGGTCATAGCAGCACAATTAAAATAATCTTATTACCTCAATGTTGATTTTTAATTACCAGGTGGTTTCCAAGGTGACTTAGGGGGTGATGTGGTGGGTTCTGGTTCAGTCTCCGCGACCTCCGTGGATATGTCCTTGATCAGCTCCAACAGCGTGTGTCCTGGGCTGATCGGCATTTCAATTGGAGTACCAACTCTTGAACCTTCTGACCAAACGATAAGTAGTTACTTACAATGATATTTGAAAAGACTCGTGGGATAAATTATTATAATAATTACATAGGACCTAAACATACCAACGAAGTGTGGGTGTACATTAATACACCTCTGTATAACCCTTCGGGGCATACAGGCGTGATGGTACGTTATGTATGTTCTGGTATGTTAAAATCCAAGAGAGCGTTCAGCGCAGCGATTAAATTAGCGAGTGAAGCAGTAGTAAATTACCACTAAGTGCTTCAACTAGTAAAATAGTTACTGAAATACAGAATTTCAGGAAATATTTTCCAGAGAAACCTCGAAATACAAGGAAGAATTTTTGTCATTGCCAAATGGTCATTTTGGCAGACATTCACGCCACTGCGGCACCGTCTTCTCAAAACTTTTATATTACTCTAATTTGTGACAGTTTAGTTTATTTATGACGCATATTTATGTTCTGTCAGACAATTAAGTTTTGAAGAATGTAAACCAAGTGTAAAATTTTTAAAACGCATAATAGTCATATTTGAACTTCTTATCCGTTATTTGAAACTTTTATCTCAAACTAGATGACGCGCCAGGAATTATCCAAATAAAGAATCAATTTTCCCGGGAAGTTTAATAATTTAAAAAATTTTTTGTGCAGGTAAAAAACATAAAATGCTTAAAAACTACTAAAAGATAGTTTTATAGTTTTACTTCCCTAATAACAAAAAAAATGCCAAATTGGTTCAGCCATTTGAAGCGTCGGTAGCCTAATGGCTAGGGCGTCGGACTTGCGATCATATGGTTGCCGGTTCGAACCCCACCCATTGCACTACCGACGTGAACCCACTCGTAACACAAGCATTTAGCTTAGCACGAGGGGTTAACAAGAATACTAGTAATGTGTGACCCACATTGCTAGTAAGCTTTTTTTTTAAAAAAAAATAATAATAATAATTCTCAAGTGCCCTTACCAAGAGCATTTACCACGCAGTTAAATACCATTCACCAACTTATAGAACAGTTTCTTTCTGAGTAACCCCTCACCTGGTAAAGGCGACCGCAGCACCAACTTCCTGGCTTCCTCCATAGCTCGCTGTAAGTTCTGTTGGTTCTTGAACGACTCCCTACTGCGACAGCGGCCGATCTGAGACCTGAATATTCACACATGCATTTAAACCATTGTCGAGTTTACCATAAGTATAACCAGGAGGCCCAAAAATCGCCACGTTTAATGTAGCATAATAAAATACATAGTCATACACACGCACTCGCTGCTCTCGGAGAAAGAAACGCAACGATCCACACACACAAGGATATCAACGGGTTACGAGCCAGTGGACTTCGTATTATTTTTATAGATACTTATACAGGATAGTATGGCAAGTTGTCTAGCCATCAATCACTTAATCTGTGTCCCATAATATTGTATTAAAGAAAACTAAATTTATTCTAATCGGTAAATATCTAACAGAATTTCATTTTATTTATTTATACAATATAAAAACAGGAATACATATTACTTATATTATCTCCAAAGTAAATTTGATGTCTAACCTATCCAAGCTTCCTTTTAACCGTTCAAGTAACAAATTACAGACACAATACAGCAATATATGCAAAATTAAGCTCTCAGAGACCGTTATGCGCTCTGTAGAATACATCATCAACATGTCAGCCTATTGCCGTCAACTGCTGAACGTAGGCCTCCTCCAAAGAGCGCTTACCATTTTTTTTTTTTTTTTTCAAATCAAAACATTTATTTGCCATCCCCTCCAATGTAGAGAAATGCTTGGATTCTCTTTGGTTAATAGAATTCGCAACGAAGTAATTCGCCAAAGAACTTAAGTCATCGACGTTGCGCGAAGAATAAGCACGCTAAAGTGGAAGTGGGCCGGCCATATCTGCAGACGGACAGAAGATCGATAGAGCAGACAAGAGTTAGAGAGGAGACCGCGTTCGGGCAAGTGTAGTGGGACGCCCTGCGACACGATGGACCGAAGATTTGAAGATGGTGGCTGGCAGCGGATGGTTGCAAGCTGCCCAAGACCGGGATGGTTGGCGCTGTTTGGGGGAGGCCTACGTTCAACAGTGGACGGCGATAGGCTGATATGATGAATCATATTTAATACTTACGAGATTCCTGTAACAGCAAGCGTCTGGTCCCATTTGGCGTTGGTCGTATTAGCCACGGCCATCTTGGCGATCCTCCTGAACCGGGACAGTCCATCTTCATCCGCTGGCTTCTCATCGTCCAAGGCGACCGGTGCCACGTGGAAGTCTTTCATTAGACGACGCTCCCAAACCTTCATGCGTTTACCCAGTACCACTACGGGACAAAAATACATTTATAATAGGCTTGGATATCACTCCAAACGGTATATATAGCTATCCATCTTAAGAAGTAAGTAGTAGTGCCTCTCTGGCATGTCTACATGCCAGCATGAACAGGTCGGCATGACTGGGAAGTACTACCCTCCCACAGAATATCATCGTCAAGTAGCAGTATGCATACTGTTGCGTTTCGTGTGGTGAGTGTGGAGGGCCGGAGCCCCAATTCCTCCCTCAGTTCCCTTCCTTCTCTTTTTCCTTTCCCCTTTCTTTTCCTTAAACAGGCTCGGCAACGCATCTGCAATCTTAAGTATTGCAGATATCCTTGGGCGGCGAGGACTACTGACCATCAGGTAGCACGCCAGCTCGTTTGCCGAGTTATCCCATAAAATAAACAACGTTGTTTTTACTTTAGTATCAACTTCTATTACTTCCTTCCTTTCTTACATCGTCATAGAATATCGAGACCATAGCCAAAGTTATCACGATGGCCTTTACTTTAAATCAAGCCTGTCCAAGTTCCGAGTAAAAAATCAAAAACAAAAACTCACTCTTCTCCTTCCTATCAGTGAAGCTGACATCCATGCCGTTCTTCTCGAATACTTCTAGCAGTTCGTATCGCAATGCCGACACATCTCCCTTCAGCTCATTGATGTCATCTTCTGTGACTGGCTCATCATCCATCTTTCTGTGCATAGCTGATACGTAGCGCCAGACTAGAGCTCGCATGACGGCGGTATAGCGAACATCGTGTTCTTTTTCTTTTTGCTCCTAAGATAGAAAACAGAACCGTAATACCAGTGGCATAAAGCACAGCATGTGGTAGGCAGGTAGGCTTTTTAGAAAATCGTACTTGAAAAGAAAAAAGATAACCCTTATATTACTAAGACATCACTTTCTTTGTCCGTTTGTCTACTTGTATATTTGTTAAGACTCTTTTTCTCAGGAACGCGTGGAGGTATTGAATTGAAATTAATAACAAATAACTTAATAAGGTTAAGCAGAGGTGTACTAATGTACACCAACTTTGACGGTATGTAGGAGCGAACGTATCCCCATCAAATGTGCACAACTCCAAACTCCGAGCTGCTGTTGAGAATTTCATAAAGAAAAACTGAATATTGCTTTGCTCGACCGCCGCGTATGGGACCACTAGACTAATAAGGCAGAAGCACAAAACTTATTTTATTTTTGTTCAAAAAAAATATATCTTATACCTATTCTTATAGACGCCAACAACGCCAGTAGTATATCATTTGCACGCTGTCTAAAACTTTAATATTAATATGCATATAAGACTCAGCATGAGTCCATAACCATATACGAGTTGAAAATTTAAACAAACATAATTATTAATTATCTCTTATGCTTTTAATTAAGACGCGGAAAATTTAATGGAAACTTTACTTAGAAAGTAAAGAGTTCCTTTTTGTTATGTTATAAACGATGTAATGAACTTTTTGGAATAGAAATACCTAAGTATCTACGATATGTGGAAGCTTGTTAGTAGCAATGTATGTAAAATATTGTTCTTTAGCTATTTTTTTTTTTAATAAAAGCTTACTAGCAATGTGGGTCACACATTACTAGTATTCTTGTTAACCCGTCGTACTAAGCTAAATACTTGTGTTATGAGTGGGTTCACGTCGGTAGTGCAACGGGTGAGTTTCGAACCGGCAACCACATGATCGCAAGTCCGACGTCCGTAAAATTATTAGTGTTATTAGTCTGTTTGTAAGCTTACTTAAAATAAATAAGCCTAAGTACCTATATGCCCGAAAAGGACTGCCACTCTTAGAATATTGGTGTTGCCATGATATCGGGTGTGGTTATTCCGTATTCATCCTATGGCGTCTCATTCTATTTATTTACTCAAAGATCTAGAATTCCCTCTCACCAAGAGGAAGCCCGTGTCCCAGCAGTGGGCAAAAACAAGAATTCCCAACTGGACCGCTTATAATATTTTATTATAGTTTCTTTATTTAACCGAAATGCATTCCTTACTGTACCTGTGGCAAAATAATATTACCGTTTCACTACAGACGTGAACCCACTCGTAACACAAGCATTTAGCTAAGCATGAGGGGTTAAAAATAATACCTACTAGTAATTTGCGATCCACATTGCTTTAAATTTTTTTTTTAACTTCTGATAAATTCGCTAATAAATATTTTTTTTTTAAAAAAAGCTTACTTAGTATTCTTGTTAACCCGTCGTACTAAGCTAAATACTTGTGTTATGAGTGGGTTCACGTCGGTAGTGCAATGGGTGAGTTTCGAACCGGCAACCACATGATCGCAAGTCCGATGCCCTAGCTATTAGGCTACCGCCGCGGTCATTCCACTAACCTTGGTTTTCATCTTCCTCAGTTTATCCTTCTCCCTCAAGCCCAGCATCTTGAGAAGAAGCTTCGGTGTGGGGAAAATGTTGAACGGAGGAGGGAGGGTGGCACTCTCCTCAAAGTAGCTCATCCAGAGCCTCGTGCGAGCGAATTTCCATTCAACGTCGGAATGTTCCTACAAAACATTATAAATAATTCGTTAACAATGCTCCTAAGAAAGTGTTATAAACTGTTAATAATTCTATTTCTGACTGCCTCGTTAGTCTAGTGGTCCCAATCGCAACTGCTACGCTAGAGGTCTTGGGTTCGATCTCCAGGTCGAGCAAAGTTTTATGGTTTTTTTATGAAATTCTTAGTAGTAAGTAGCTCGGAATCTGGATTTGTGCGCGGTGAATGGCAATAGGGTCGCCCCCTATTACATAAGAACTAAACATACCGGCGAACTGTGGGTGTACATTAAGTACACCTCTGCCTAACCCTTCGGGGAATACAGGCGTGATGGTATAATTCTATATAAACATATAATTACCTAAAGGATAAAGCAGAAGTGTAATGTTGCGCCAGTATGATTTACGAGCGAGCCCAAGACCTCTAACTTAGCAGTCGCGATTAAGACCACTGGACTGAAGAGACACTTTTGAATAATTAGTGATAACTAAACTGTTGTTTGCCCAGCCATATTTCGTTACGGCCTACCTGTTTCTATCATCAATAGCTAGTAAACAAAAATAAATTAAAAACGATTCTCAAATAGAAGAGAAAATGGTACCTACTTACGTAACTTTTTGTCTTTCCCTATTTTATAATAATACTGTAGTGTGTGGCGTCATACCACTTCCCTATATATAAACACTTAGTTCGTTAGTTGATCATCATCACTACATAGTATAAAACAAAGTCGCTTTCTCTGTCCCTATGTCCCTTTGTATGCTTAAGAGGATAGTATCCGCTTCGCGCTCCATACAAACGTAGTTTGGCCCTTGCTTGGATTTTAAACAATGAAAGTCATTGAAATTTTGCAGTAATAATCTTATCATTAAAATACGTGTTCCTGTAGTATACAATTTCATTTCAATATACGGTTAAAAAGTTACACGAGCTCATAGATTGGCAATTTTCGTTGAAAAACGGCCCAACTTTATGCTAGTATTTCTCGACAATGTATCAATACAGAAACATTCTGATTCGAAAGAAACCCAGACAATATAGTGAATATATTTTTCAAAGATTTTTTTTTACGTATTAACAATATTATGGGAGTAATCTCCAAAATTCGGAACATAAGAAATACGCGTGAAAATGTTGCAAATGTATTGTTGTTTCTCCTCTCGGGCACGCGTTCGCATCGCGAGGGATAGAGACAGCGACAACTGTGCAACATTGTTGCGTTCGCGAGGGACACTCCTCTTAAATCTTTGAAACTACGCAACGGATTTTGATGCGGTTTTTTTTAATAGATAGAGTGATTCAAGAGGAAGGTTTATATGTATAATACATACATATTTTAGTATAGAAAAGCCAATAAACCACGCGGGCGAAGCCGTGGGCGGAAAGCTAGTAAATTATATTATAATCATTGAACCTGGCAAGTGGTATCATCATCATCATCAACCCATTACATTGTCCCACTGCTTGGCACGGGTCTCCTCACAGTACGAGAGGGATTAGGCTATAGTCCGCCATGCTAGCCTACTGCGGGTTGGCAGACTTCACACGCCGTCCGATGTTTTCCTTTACCGTTTAAGCGCACATGACTTCGAAAATTCAGAGGTGCGGGCCTGGGATTCGAACTCGAGACCTTTGACTTGGCAGTCCAATGGTCATATCACTAGGCTATCACTGCACTGCACTGCACAAGTGGTATCATTTATTAGTAACCAAGGGCCCCACATTCCAATAGTTAGATAATTATTTTTAAGTTACCAACACGCCGAGAGAATAGATTAATTGTACCGACCTAGCTAGATACCTACCTAACCTTATTTTTAATACAATGTATAATTATTATTATTTTTTTTATTTTTTTTTAAAAAAAAGCTTACTAGCAATGTGGGTCACACATTACTAGTATTCTTGTTAACCCCTCGTGCTAAGCTAAATGCTTGTGTTACGAGTGAGTTCACGTCGGTAGTGCAATGGGTGGGGTTCGAACCGGCAACCATATGATCGCAAGTCCGACGCCCTAGCCATTAGGCTACCGACGCTTCAAATTATAAATCAAACGAAATTTATCTTTTTGTTGTTTGTTTGTCGTTTGAATACAGTTTACTTACTTTGGTAACATTAATTATTATACATTTCATTATCATATGTTTTTTAAAGTAATTCTTTAAAAGATGTTATTATGGTAGGTATGGTACCTTTATATAATATATAGTTTATAGTAAAGCGCCTGCAAACAATATAATAGCAATCTGTCTCTGCGACACACTCAATTTGTTATAACCTAAAAATAGCTGCAAGGTCAATAATATTAAAATTTCCTTAAACGTGAGGCACTGAGTAAACATTTGAATGATAGCTAAGAAATTTTATTTGTCCTACTGTTAAAAAATATGCGTATTCATTATGTTACCTATTTGTTTATTAAACTATTTTTCTTCAAATCATAGTAATATTTTTTTTACAGTTTATTATTAAACATAATGTTATGAATAAAACATATACTTAATGCCTTCGCAGCGAGTTGTTTCAACCTAACTAAGCTAAGCTAATTAAGCTAGCTAATAAAGGAGCATTATAATATTATTTTTAGTACAAAACCTTAAAATAATCGGAACCCTGCATAATAATTTTGTGATACCATTCGTACCAATATGACTACAAGAAATGACCTAGTGAAACATAGCAATCGATATTTTTGACATCACTTTCACAGCCGAAATAGCTCAGTTGGGAGAGCGTTAGACTGAAGATCTAAAGGTCCCCGGTTCAATCCCGGGTTTCGGCAAAGATATCTTTTTGCATTTTTTTTATCTTTTATATTTTAATCAGCGCTGTGTACGTACACTCTGCCTATTTCTTCTGGAAATACAGGCGTGATGATATGTTATATTTTATGTCGAACATCAGTCTTTAGTAAAAAGTTTTCATTCAGAGAGGAGACCCGTTCCCGGGTAAATACTTAATATAAGTAAGTACCTAATGTTCTTAGCAGAGTAATCCCTTTCTAGTAAGATATTTAATTTCAGTACTTATTACACTAAACTCTTTGGACTGAGCTCGTTAAACAGTTTTAATTGGATACCAGTAAAATGAGTAGAAACGGCACACTAAATATGGTCTTAGCGCAACATTGTTTTTTGTTGTCAAACTACTTACAAGCTAACTTAAAAAAAATTGTTAAGTATTTTAATAAAGTAAGCAAACATACAATCATAATTAAGTAGTCAAAAAAAAATCTATAAAAAAAAACAAAAGTCTGTCTGTGACGTAAAAATAACAGCTTTTTACTAAATGCATATATGAGGTGTTAGTAGGTACCTACGGCATAGGTATATTACGGCAAAAAAAAATGTTTGTCTGTCTGTTTTTTCTGGCTATGATGGGACTTTCAATGGCCGATAGCTGGTAGTAACTCGGGATATTCAAGATCACGTTATGACACTTAGAAATTGTATTTGATTTTATTTATTTGGGACCAAAAATGTTGTAAGTTTTATTGCAGATTGATAAGATATAATTGTTTTCTTCATAATTTTAGGTACCTTAATCATATTGAATTGAAAAAATCGCTTCTTAAATAGCCGACATAATATTCCATCTTTAAAAATGATCTAATAAATCAACAATGTATTTTACCTCAAAATATATGGATTCTCAGAACACCACCATTCTTATTGCAAGTTATTGCAAGCAATTTATTTCAATAACTATGAACCTTGCAGGACCTAACAGGTATTATTTGCACTAGTTGCATGAGTTGCATGAGTTGCACGTGCTAGGACGTCGTGTTATGATCATAATTCGTTTCATTTTTGTTATAAGCGCCATATTGTAGACACAATGCAAAATCTATTGTTTTGCCCTCATGAGGCAACTAAATGCATCAGTGAATATCACGCGCTTGGGAACGGTGAAGAAAAACATTGTGAGGAAACACATGCCTTCAAAAAGTCCGAGGTCGCGGCCTTGAATTCGAACTCGACACCCTTGACTTGGCAGGTCAATGGTCATATCACTAGGCTATCACTGCAAAACTGGAATACCATTATGAAAATGATTCCTACCATTTCCTATTTCAAAAACTTCTTCAGATTATAATGGGCTGTGGTTTAATAAAATATTTTAAAAAAGAACGCGTTACTCACAGTGATCATTGCATACGAGTTCGACATCATAGCAATGAGGAGATTCAGCAGAACGATAACGTTGATGACGGAGTATGAACCGAACATGAGCAGTCCCCAAAACCGTGTGTAGCTCTTAATGCCGGCCAGCTCGAAGTTCTCCAGCCCAACCATGCCAAACGACGCCCAGAACAGAGACTGCGACGCTTCGAAGACGCTGGTGGTAAGAGTAACGGCTAGTATTCAAGAGATGTCAATTGGACAATTTATTAAAATGATGTTAATTTTGATAAGATAAGAAGTCCTGGGTTCGTTCCGCAGTCCTGATGTGGGACTGTGGGTGTACAATTCAGTACACCTAATAAAAAACCTTTATTAGATTGGAAATACAAAAATATATTTTTTTAAGACACTTCCTCTAGGAAAAAAACTTAACAAACATACAATTACATTGGACATACAGTACCTTCAGCCGCACCGTGGAACACGCACATATTTGCCTAGAGTGGGAATCGAACCTACACGCGGCGCAACGGTAGCAAGTACGCCAAATGTGCAGTTTATTTCTTGCAGTTAAATTCTAACATAACAGGTACATTTTGCAACGACAAAATAATTAGATCATGAAAAGATTTAACACACTCAATTTATTTATAAGCCAAACATCTTAATCAATTACTAGCTACAAAAAGTATCTCACAATTTATTCTAAATGAGTAAAAGTGACTCTCTAAATTAACCAATATCAAGCTTATTAAAAAACCTTTAATTATCAAATCGCTAGTTTTCATCTGTGCAGTTTCAAAAATATAAGTCAGAGATGCTGAAAAAACGTAAAATAACCATATCATAAAAATACCTACCTACCTCACAAAGATTGCTAAACAAAAAACAAGCTTACACCAGCCCTGGCTATAACAGATTGGGGTTTCTTTACGACATAGTGCGAAAGTTAAAGCTGCTTTCCCCTTTCTACAACACGCACAATAATTTACACATCTAATATAAATGATATATCAAATTATATGCACAAAATGTATCAGAATGATGTTTTACAACCCTACATAAAACAACACATTTTTTTTTAAATATATTGTTGAAAGTCTAATTGTCACAAACAATGTGTTTTAAAGCAATCGCTATATTATGGCTTCATGCAGACTTATTGTATCAATTATGTGACTGAGATAAACAAACAGTTTTGTTTGTATTCATTCTATCTATTCAAGTTTCATTTCAATATGCGTGATAATCCATAGTCTCCCGAAGAGTCATGCAATCCACCTCATCAATCTTCAAAGTATTCATCTTCACGTTAATATCCTCTTCCAACTGGATCTGTGTCTGCAGCAAGTAGCGTAGCGATGAAGTAGCCTCATGAAGCATTTGCTGCAGTTGCCCAGTGCTATGACGTAGCATCTCGCATTCATAGTACAAAGATTGTCCTGGAGGGTCCCTAACCAGCTCTGCGCCCACTCTTTGAGCTCGCTTCCCGAGTCTCGTGTGCGCCAACGCTGTATGACCTTCCTTATCAGCCAAAGCTTTTTGCAGTTGCAAGATATTGTTCTGCATATCACTAATCTTTTGCGTCGTCTCCCGATGCATGTCCTCTAGTTTCCCTTTGGCTCGCTTCGTGTCTTCAATCCGCTCGTGAAAAGCGTGGTTGCATGCTTTGTAAGCGTTCCACAGATCATCGATCACTTGTTTCAGAATAGTGTCAACAAACATTCGGATGGGACGAGCGCTTGTCACCTCCCTTGCCGCCATTTGAATGTTTTTCGCCGAATAAGCATTGTACTCGTCAGCAGATATGTTTGATGGGTCAAGGCTTGCGTAACCTTCGTATATGGAAAGACATAAGTCAGTAGGTTTAAGGGAAAGGTTGTTTTTGTCCAAATCGATAGCTGCCTGTTTATATTGCAGATCGCGGTCGAGCAGGTACCGTGTGGAGCGGAGACGTCGCATCTGTTCATTCAGTTGTTCCAACACTCGTCTTAAAAGGCTTTGCCCTCCAAGGATAGTGGTGATCTCCTGCTGAAGAGCATTTTCAACCTCATCGACAACCAAGTCAATGCCAAGGCGTCCGTCTCTGAGCATGAGACATTTGCGGCAGATTGTCAGCGCATTAGCCTGGAGGGAAGCGAGACAGTCTAGAAGACGAGTTTTGTACACCCCAAGGGCTTCTAATTCCAAGCATATTTCTTTGCGTTGTATTTGGAGCTCGTTCCTATTGAATTCGATGTCGCCAATACGTTCCTCAATGCGTCTGTCTGTAGTGGATTTCATGATTTCCGCGCGTTCACCAGTCTCGGCCCTGATTCGTTCGGACTCCCCGAGGACCCTGTCTGCTAACTGCTGCTGGTCTTCTGTGTTTCTGCATCGCTGATCATTGCTCAGCTTCCATTCTGCGAGGGTGAACTTAGCTGTTCTTGGAGGCATACATACTATGGCCTGTTCCGAGAGCCTGGTGATGGCAACAGGACCCCCGATCACATGACGCACCCCAAATTGCGCCTCACCCATAATTACGATGAAACACTAAATAATTTTACAAAAATAAACACACTCGAAAACTCGATAACACAGTCTCACATAGAAATTGACAAAACTGTGTATTCGGTTGCCTTGGTAACGAAAGTGAAGTAAAGTCATTTGAATAATCCTGACTAACAAGGTTGTGAGCATTGTAAACAGACCCTTTAAAGAAACTGCTAAATTCAGCGCAGTTTATTATTAACCCCCGACGCAAAAACCACGGGATGATATAAGTTTGACGTGTCTATGGGTGTATCTGTCTGTGGCATCGTAGCTCTCGAACGGATGAACCGATTTTGATGTTGTTGTGTTTTTTTGTTTGTTTCAAAGGTTAATTAGAAGGGGGAGAGTTCTTAGCTTTGTTTGATGAAAATCTGTCGACATAAAATGCAACTGTCGGGAGTTTTATTTTAAATTTTAATTGAGCTTTAATCGTTATGACTTTGTTGCAACCATAGATAGATAGATAGATAGATAGATTATTCTTTATTGTACACAAGAAACAAAATACAAAACAAACGAAGTAAGTAGGTACAATTGGCGGTCTTATCGCTAAAAGCAATACTGCTCCGCTATTTGTATTCTATAATCTAGCTCAATAAACTCTAGCGCATAAAATCAGGAGCTAGCACTACAAGGTCCTCAATGTGGACTAACTTCCCGAAACTCCTCCATTTCATACAGGAGTCCCCCGCGTTGTCCCAGTCGGGGAGACCCCCGGGTAAGACGTAGCACTTGCGTTTCTCCAGGTCAGCGAAATACCACAGCAGTTGGTTCAGACCTAAGTTTTGTAATATTGCAGTATGTAACAATCCAACTTTTCATGGCCTATCATAATATTTATGATCTATAATGGATAAAATAATAACGTCGATGTATGTACCCAACAGATATTTAAGAAAAAGTGATATAATACCATGGCTCTTTATTAAAAGAAATGACAATAAATATGTAGTTAAAAAGACGATTTGAAGTCAAAACAAAAATTCGAAGTATTCTTGTTAGTTTCTACTAAATAATGTTTATTTGCCAGAAACAAACAGGAACAATGTGCTTACAAGTTATGAGTGAGGTCTTGCATATAATATAGGTACCTACTACTTAAAATATGAACATAGGTAAATTCATACAAAATCTATAAGTATGTATGTAGATTGCCTGCCAAGTCTATTAGCAAAGATATTCTCCAATCTTTTCATATATCACTATTTATAATAAGAAGTAGATAATATAAATAAAAACAACAAAAAAAACAATTTCATGTTTTCAGATTTCAAAATAATTTTTGAATACTTAGGTAAGGTCATTTATATAAATTGAGATCAATCAAAAACTTACCACAAGCGAAGGCGAACAACACCAAGCTGTAGATGAAGAAGAACTTGACGATATCGATGACCATGCGCCCGAGAGAGATCTGCAGCGGCCCCAGGTGAGGGTTGATGGAGAACAAGTGCACCAGCTTCAAGGCACTGGCGTAAAAAGAGAAGTTCGTTAAAATGACATCTATACTAATAGATATAAAGAGGTACAGTTTATGCGTTTGTGGCGTTGTAGGGGATAGTCTCTCGATCTTGATTTCCGATTTTGAAAACTCTTTAATCAATAGAAAGCTATATTATTCCTGAGTAACATAGGCTATATATTATCCCGAAAAATGAAAAGAAACGTATAGCCTCAAGCGGGCGAAGCTACGGACGGGAAGCTATATGTAACAATGGCGGGGCTTTACAATTCCAGTTTAAGCTGATCTCGCAATGTATAGGCTATCCATACGATAGACGCCAGCGTAAACTAGATTTGTATAACTCTTTAAGTTAGAACTCGTACAATACGACATATACATTATACGTTCGACACGTATACTTACTTCCATCTCACCTGAAATTGCCGGCGACATACTTGCTATTAATAAAAAAATTAAATAGTTTCACACAAGGCCGGTTCTCGTCGTAGATTTTATTTTCTATCGAACTGGATGGTAAGACTCAAGTACGTAATCGTAATCAAGTCTAGGCTTTGTTTTCTTGCTTACCTAAATATATTAGCTGCAGCAAACAGGCCTTCAGCAATCAACTGTGGGTCGAAAGCATCCCAATTCTCCCTAGGAATGAACTTGGTTTGAGGGTCTCTCCTAATCTCAGTGGTTTGCTGAATATAGGCTGCGAATCTCAGGACAGCTACCGCCACGTATAAGGAGTTTCTAGTGAAGTCGATAAAGTTCCACATGTTCCGAAGGTAGGATCGGATGCCCTCGATATAGATCTCTTGCGTTTCTTCCCATATGAATCCTGGAAATAGAGTTGGCTGTTTATCCAGCTTTTACGATTTTCCAACTAGCCCCTTTATTGGTAATGACAGTAGATCATCCTTTTAATGAAATTGAGCTACCGGCTCCGCAATCTCCATATCTATCTTCCTGTCCTCTGAATTCAACGACCATATCCAAATGCCGAAGACCGATCATTTTTATTTAATCATCAATGAGAAGCTACTTGAAAAAGCGATTATTTTGATATTTTGTGTCTTTTTTGTGTCTTTCTACGCAGTTAAGAAACTATTAATATAGTATTTATAGAAGATACATAAGTACCTTTTTTTTAAATGATCTTTTTTTAACATTGAAATCTCGCAGTTAAAAAGCCGTTCACAGTACCTTATCACCTCTTGCCATTCCTATAAGATTCTTATGAATTCTTACCAAACTTACCCATAACATAAATGACAACTACTAGCTCCAGATATGTTGGACCGTTTCCTCTCTGCTTAAGGAGTTCCTTTTCCAACTCCTTCACCATCCATTCCGGACCGAACAGCTGTATCGCTTGCACCTCCGCTCTTTGTGACACCAGGATTAAAATCACTGTGGACAATTTTAATGTTTAAGAAAGCAGTAAATGGTATGTCCTAATAGGGTTCTATCCTATCCTAACTTTAGGTGATTTTATTTTTTATTACCGCCACGTTATTTGACCAACACGAACAACATTTCCGAGAACAACATTGAAAGAAACTCCGGTAACATGATCTTCAAGGTCCAAACGTAATGGTAAAATTATAATATTTCGCTAGTTCCCACAGCAATTTCCGAGAAATTTGTAAAAAAATCAAGCGGTAAGCACAAATCACGTGAGTAAATGTAACTCAATCAATGTCTCAAGAAATAATATATCATTTTGGATGCACTTTGATAATTTTACGTGATAAAGAAAAGCCGAGTAAGGTTTATATTTATCTACAAGTTTTATTTGGATCTTGGACCTTCCGACGAAGTGATATAGATCCGATTTGAAGACTATTAATTGAAATTACTATTATTCTCAGTCAGCTATCAAAATTATATTATTCGATCTTATCTTCGTCTGCGTAAATTTTCTAACATAAAAACCTTGTCCAGACAATTACGACCACCAAAATAGAACCACCCAAATCGGTCTAGCTGTTCTCAAGTGATGATCTTTGAGATCTTTCATACAAGCCACAAATGATTTTTATTTGTATCATAGTGTTTAGATAACCTTAAAGAAAAACAACGAAACAATAACTCACGCAAAAAGAACAAATAGCTCGACGCGTGAATCAAAAACTTCATGAAGGGTTTCCTCATGAGCTTGCCGGTGGCGCAGTTCGGAGCGATCATATACAGGGTGCAGTAGAAAGGGAACAGCAAGGCAACGCGGCAGATGATCATGATTTTCTCCATGGCAGTCTTGCGACGGAAACCGGGCACACCCTCGTACCAGATGGAGGCCAGCAGCTGTTGGATATTTGGATGGGCCACGAACTAGAAAAGATGAAGTATGAATTGAAATTGTATTATAAATTGTAATTAAATTGGAAGTCTTTGTTCAATATACTTAATTTATAAAAATGTTTGCTGCGAGTTGCAATCAACTGAGCGCGCTTAAAAACTTCAAAACACAAAAATCTATAACGCTTGTATATTAGGTACTTAATATATTTATTCGTAGTTATTTGCAGTTATAAATATTTATTCGTAGTTTTTTGCGTAAGTTTTTAAGCGCGCTCAGTGCAAATAATTACAGTTTTATGGTCGTTTAATTTTAAATGAATTAAGGGGACTGTACGAGTATATGACTGTACATAATGAAGTTTTGATTTATAATATTATTTTGAGAGTCGTGTTATTTCCAGAGATAGTGTGATCTCCTAAAATATCGCAATAGAGTAATAGAAAATCTTCATTCTTCAGATTATTAAACTATAGCAACCGCTATTAATGACGCACGCACGCACACACACGCACACTCTCACGCGCACACCAGTATCGCTCATTAACAAATATATATATATATATATATATATATATATATATATATATATATATATATATATATATATATATATATATATATATATTAGGTATATATATAATATAATAAATTAAAAATGTTTACCTTTACTGTGTTTCCTTAAATACTTATTTTGCTTTTACTTTAATTTTTTGTTACTGTTACAATAAGCACACTTAACCAGTAGGAGGAAGGCGCTGGTGCCTGTCACACAGTTTATACTAGCTCAGGCACCACCGTTTACTCTATCTTTACTTATGAGTTACTTAACCTGGTATTTTATATTTGTTTGATAAGGTAGAATTAAGATGTTGCTATTTTATGAAATAAACATTTGAATTTGAATTTGAATTTGACTATGCCATTATCTAGTATCATCTAAAAATATATCAATCTCGTCTTATTTACCTTCTTTTGTTTAAAATCAATGGCTAGTTCCAACCTCGCGAGCTTCATGTGGTCTCCATCTACGAACGCCGGTTCATCTGGATCATGGTTCAGGATGATGGCTAGCTCTTGAGAGCTACGTGACTGATCCAGGAGGTCTACAGCAAACACCTGTGCTTGTCGACGAAGCTCCAAGTATTCGGATTTACTTTCCTGGTATGAAAGATCATGATATAATATATTTTAAAATATAACGCTCATCGCTGATTGGTAGTTCAAAAGAATTTGAGGCCCGTATAGTTTTAAATGAAAAATAAATACACCACGATGATCAAAATAAATTCCATAGCTAGATTTCCGTAGGCATGTATGTCCCCCTAAGGTTGCCTGGAAGAAATAGCAGATCGCGAAAAGTTTGTTATAAATATGTTTTTAATCAAGAGTAGGTCATGTGTGTTGTATTTTTTATATTTACAATAAAGTAGGTATACATACATAATTATATATAAGTATTAGTGCGTTAATTCCAAATTTATATAAACATCAAAATGCTGCTGCGGCATGTTAAATGTATCGTAATTTTTTCACCATTGGCATTTTATGAGAATTAGAAAATCGTAGATCGATATACTTAATTTTTATTTGTATCAAAGCATATTGTGGGTGTATCGCTTGGTGGCAGGATCGAACGATCCTGACTAGCAACAACCAGCGCTAAACAGTTTGATACTGTGTTCAGTCGTGCTTGCGAGAGCTGGAAGCCGAAAGGTTGTTTAGGTACTTGTCTTGCGAGTTCCAATTTATTCAAGAACACCTCGTATTACCTACTTATTAAAGCGGCGGTAGCCTAATGGCTAGGGCGTCGGACTTGCGATCATGTGAACGAATCGAACCCCATCCATTGAACTACCGACGTGAACCCACACGTAACACAAGCATATTTAGCTTAGCTCGAGAGGTTAATGAAATGAAATGAGTTTATTTGCATAAATATGGGTACATATAGTTGATATAAAGGTAATATAAATAGTTCAGCACATTTACCATATTATACGGCATGCAAATATTTGTCGATTTGTATTACAATTCATATTATATTGATTAATTCATTACATTATATTCAAGATCATAGCACAATTAACGAAGTAGGTATAATCGCAGCTTACAAACTTTCAGATAACATTATTCAAGTTCCTATAATACCAAATACATAACAGTAAATTTTTAAAATTTAATAATTCTGATAATAGTCAATTAATACCTACAAATAAATAAATGTCACAGAATTGAATAGAAGTTAATGTATACAAATCAAATTAGATGTCATAAGATCAAATATCAATAGATATTATACAATTATTGATGTGAATATATTAATAAGAGTACTAGTAATCTTGTGACCCACATTGCTAGTAAGCTTTGAAAAAAAAAGCCGTACTCTTGGACAACACCTGTATTACTAGAAGGTGTCTTTCGTTGGAGTCCTAACAGCCGGCAGCTTGGATCCTGATTCCGCTACTAGCGGGTAACAATTTCTTGTTTTCAAATTGACTTACTTGTTCAGCAAAAGCCAAATTGCGAAGTTCCCAGGAGAGTTGGAAGGCCGTCAGTATAGGGTCAGTAGAAGACAGAGCAATGAGGGATGGTGATGCAAGGGCCCTGTACTCGTTCAGGCGAGCCAGTGAGTGTCGGAGGGAGTCTTCGGTCGACTCGCGGATACACTCCTCACAACCACACCTAAATACAGTAACGTCCTTTAAGAATACTTATAAATGTCAGATCACATAAAAATGGCAAAAACGCCAAATAATGCTTAGATAATAGTTCTGACACTTGTAACTTTTCCAAATCTTCTGCACATTAGAATCAGATTATCACTCGTGGAAAACTTAGTAATAAAATCTATTAGCGAACGGAAAGATGGCTCATATCTGAAAATTTACGAAGTTATAGTCTCAATCCATAGTAATCCAATGGATTATCAGAAAGACCGAAAGATGAACAATTTAAGTAGACTAATACCGCTATTAATTACTGCTGCGCCTTTCAATCTTTCCTAAAACTCCCCAACTCCCTAAATGACTGCTTTGGATTTATCATTGTATGATCCATAATAATAACATACTAAGAATCTGCTACGAGTTTCAAATACAAATCGATTCTAGAGGAAATGCCCTATTGTGGCTGTGAAACGCGCCTTGTTTATTGTTTCAATAAAAATGTTAGTCAAGAAGCCTTACTTCACGTCATGAGGGTCGGGCAGCGTGGCTCCGCGGTCGAGCAGGATCTTGATGATCTCGTAGTTGTTCTTGTGAGCTGCCAGCATCAGCGGCGTGATGTCGGGCGTGAACATCGCAGTATTTGGGTCCACTTTCTGCCAACTCTGTGTCAGAAAAAGACGGGAGTTAGAGAAGTGGCATACATCATTATCGCATTTCACGAATGCGATGATAATATACGATGATATTGTTCTTAGTATTTCTAAATTATTGTACAAAATCACTTCTTTTATGTGACTTTACTTTAGCGACCGTTCGGATCGGAACTGGCTAGAATAACAATGGCTTTAGACATGCTGTGATTTCGTTCGAACTGTAGTAACGCTGTCAAAACATCGTTGGCGATTATTCTTAGCTAAAGAAAATTTAAAAGTATCGTTAAAAAACCGTTTGAGAATTGTTCGATATACTCAAATTCAAAGCGAACTCACGTAAGGCTCTCCATCCTTATGAATCAGCTCTTCATGCTCCAGTAGAAGCTCCACAGCCTCCACAAACTCAGCGTTGATGGCCTGCAGCAGAGCGTCCTTCGTCTCCACGCCCATGATGACCAGCAACTCCACCATCTCCAGGTTCTCTCCATCAATGGCCAAGGTTAAGGCACCGCGGCCCAAGGAATCCACGCAATTGACTTCTATATGCTTCTTACGGTGAGCTTTTTGGAGAATTCTGTAAGAATATCATACTGGATTTCAAAAGCTTTTCTCTTTAGTGTTCCCTTTTGAAGGGTAAAGTAACCAGTAATATTGGTTATTAAACATGATGAAAACGCGCAAGTTTTACTATTGGTTTTCTTGACGATATACGTTTCGGTTGCCGCTTACCATTAGGCAGCCCGTATTATTGCTTATGAACTTAATACAATAACAGTATTATAATATCGGACATACACCGATCTTATTCGCGAGGTCCTCCAAAAATGTGTGGTGTGTAATACTCACAACTGGCGCGTGTCTATGAAAAGATGTATGAATGGGATAGAAGCGAAAGAGGTATTTAAGAGTCGTAGCAATTGGCGGTCTACAGTTTCTGCCTACCCCTGTGAGAAAAAGGCGTGAGTATTGACACAAATTAAAATACGAAAGGGATCTCTAAAAGAAAGTTTTTTGGACTGTGTGGTGGGTAAGAGTAGGTAGTGGCTATTCAAGATACCTCTTGGGAAAAATTCGTAGCTACGCCAACGGACAAAAGAGTGCATAAGCATGAAAACGTGTTTCTTTAAGAGGAGTGTCCGTCGCGAACGCAACAATGTTGCACAGTTGTCGCTGTCTCTATCCCTCGCGATGCGAACGCGTGCCCGAGACGCGTTCGCAACAGGAAGAACTCTCAGGAAGAGTTCTCAACAGGAGAAACAACAATACATTTGCAACATTTTCACGCGTATTTCTTATGTTCCGAATTTTGGAGATTACTCCTATAATATTGTTAATACGTAAAAAAAAATCTTGTAAAAATATATTCACTACATTATCTGGGTTTCTTTCGAATCAGAATGTTTCTGTATTGATACATTGTCGAGAAATACTAGCATAAAGTTGGGCCGTTTTTCAACGAAAATTGCCAATCTTTGAGCTCGTGTAACTTTTTAACCGTATATTGAAATGAAATTGTATACTACAGGAACACGTATTGTAATGATAAGATTGTTAATGCAAAATTCCAAAGACTTTCATTTGTTAATATTCAAGATAAGACCAAACTATGTTTGTATGGAGCGCGGAGCGGATACTATACTCTTAAAAGGAAACGTTCTAAAACCTGACAAAAAAATTAACACAGGCCCAGTGCCTACCGATTACCTAGTATAATAAACTAAATCTAGTGTCTCAATATTTCGCTTTTAGGTATTGACGCATTTATAGTTTTATTTTTGCGATCCAGTTAGACTTAACCTGCAAACATAATCCGATTAGAACAGTAACTGTAACTAATTGAGTTGGCCTAGGCCTGTCAACAGCAGCCATTTTTAAAACCGTTTTTTAGGGTTCCGTAGCCAAAATGGCAAAAAACGGAACCCTTATAGATTCGTCATGTCTGTCTGTCTGTCTGTCCGATCGTGTCACAGCCTTTTTTTTCGAAACTATAAGAACTATGCTGTTTAAACTTGGTAAGTAGATGTATTCTATGAACCGCATTAAGATTTTCACACAAAAATAGAAAAAAAAAACAATAAATTTTGGGGTTCCCCATACTTGGAACTGAAACTCAATTTTTTTTTCATCAAACCCATACCTATGGGGTATCTATGGATAGGTATTCAAAAATGATATTGAGGTTTCTAATATCATTTTTTTCTAAACTGAATAGTTTGCGCGAGAAACACTTTCAAAGTGGTAAAATGTGTGTGTCCCCCCTGTAACTTCTAAAATAAGGGAACGATAAAACTATAAAAAATATATGATGTAGATTACCATGTAAACTTCCACCGAAAATTGGTTTGGACGAGATCTAGTAAATAGTTTTTTTTTAATACGTCATAAATCGTAATGGTACGGAACCCTCCGTGCGCGAGTCCGACTCGCACTTGGCCGGTTTTTTTTATGTATGTGATGTGTGTTGTGTATGTTTTTGTGTATTTAATATGTTTTGTCTTCTGTACCCTGTCACAAAATATCAATAATAAGCCAGTTAAGATTTACCTTAGTTCGGGTTTTACAACATAACCTTGAGCTAGAGATGGGAGTTAAAATATCTCGCCTACAAAAAGCATAACCCATGATAAACTAAACCACCCAAGACGAAGTACCTATTACCTACCATAGCGGGGTATTATTCCTATTTATTTTCCCAAAAAACAAGACTACATCTCCCATTAAAATTCGTCATTACGTTTGCAAATCAAAGACGAGTTATTTCCTGAAAGGAATATTCACATAATAAGCTGTTTTATTTTCGTCAAACGACATGCCTCTGTTTACTGAAGCTTTTTTATAATTGAATGTTAAGTGAATTTTGTAAAATAAACGAGTCATAAAAAAAGATTGTGTTTTTTTATGTTTGTGTAGGTACTTATTTTACGTAGATAATAATATGTACCAGTATAGATTTAATATTATGGAACTGACTAATTCACATCGTCTGAATGCATATAAGTATTCTCGTATATAAAAATGCATCAGCATAGATTTACTATTAATTATGAAATTGCCTGATCAAGTATTTGTGAATGTTGATAGACTTAAGGATACATTTATTCCAATAGATAATTATAAACGTGTTTAAAAATACTATGGGTCAGTTCGTAAGTTTAAAATTTTGTAAATTCATCTTTTACATTATATCTAAGTATTTTTTTTTTTTACTAGCCCATTTCGTCCCACTGCTGGGCAAAGGCCTCCCTTCCCTCTTTTTCCAGGCCTCCCTATCCAAAGTTTGAGCGACCCAATCTTTCTCAAAGGAGTCGAGTTCATCGCGCCACGTATCTAAGTAATACTTATTATTATTTGATTGTTGCTATAATAATAATAATAGGGCGCCAAATACATATTAATTTGGTTTTTTGATAATGGTACCTACGTACACACGGGTAGGTACACATCAAGCTATACAAAACCAGTATAGGCTGGCCTTGAATTGTGCAGAAAACCTTTACAATGGGAATCAGTCTATACTGGTTTTGAATAGTCTGATGTGTAGCCCTATGTACGTCTATAAAACATTATAGGTTCATAGCAGTAGAAATTGTGACATCAACTATGTAATTGTATATTGTATTCACAACTGAGTACTTAAACGCTTTTAAGGCGTACAATTTGCGAAAAAAACCGGCTAAGTGCGAGTCGGACTTGCGCACGGAGGGTTCCGTATCATTACGATTTATGACGTATTAAAAAAAACTATTTACTAGATCTCGTCCAAACCAATTTTCGGTGGGAGTTTACATGGTAATCTACATCATATATTTTTTTTAGTTTTATCGTCTTCTTATTTTAAAAGTTACAGGGGGGGGTGACACACATTTTACCACTTTGGAAGTGTCTTTCGAGCAAAATATTCAGTTTATGACGTATTATAGTTTCGAAAAAAAAGGCTGTGACACGATCGGACAGACAGACAGACGGACATGACGAATCTATAAGGGTTCCGTTTTTTGCCATTTGGCTACGGAACCCTAAAAAACACCCAAAATAATTTCGCTTCCAAGGCGGGTCGATCCGCTTAAATAAAAAATCTGTACATTTATAGGCAGTGAAAAAAGGCTCATCAAACAAAGGTTTCATATTAATCCGAAACCTTTGTTTGTATCTCTGTATATATCTTTGATTAAACCTATATTTTTTAAAATTTTATTATTATGAAAGCCATAGAGGTTATGTTCAACACACTCTAATTAAATACTCCTTTTCATACAAACTTTATAAAACCTTTCTCACACTACCTAAGTAGTAGGAGTGGTGGCCAGCACATCAAATTACCACAAAATGTCAAATTTTCTCAGTTAATTTTAAACTTTATCTTTAACAATTTAAGGTTTAAAATCATTTGGAGAAATTTGACAGTTTTGTATACCTTGACTGTACCACCATAGTGTCAGGCACTTCACCAGTGGTTTGGCATTTAGCTAATCTGGTCATAATATTTTGGTGTTATTTTTTTATATCCATTAGTGTTTGATATAGGTTTTTTTTTTAAAATACATATATGTCTGTATCAATAAATCCCTTGTCTTTCCTTCTTTATACTATAACTTAAATGAGTAGGTACTCACCGTCTAACATTGCCCATATCGCCTCGCTCTACAGCAAGGAGATATTTCTTCTCCTCGAAGGTCAGGGGTTTGGGCAGAGTGGGCAGGTCCATTGGCTTTCGAACACATTCTAGCTCGGGGTCACCCTGTATTAGAAAAAGTGTTAGTATTTCAATAGACAAATTATTTTGGGAGTTAACAGGCCCACTTTATAGAAATCACAACAGGATTAAGGGACTCATCGATCTATATTTGCCAATATAAAATAACCTTTCATTGTAAATGGTTTTCGTACCATGAGAAAGAAGCGTATACTGGTATCTACATTTATGAGAGCCAGATTTGGATATGGTAAATAACTTGATTTTCGATAAGTTGTATCTCTCATGTGAAACTAGGCTCACACGTATATTATGACAAAAAAAAAAATACTTATAAAATATCGTGTTGATACTCTCGCGGGGCCCGCGGCTAAGCTGATCGACTGAACTGCAAACGCGCTTAACACATCAAGACACACCTCGGAGAGTACTTTTGGCTGATGGTCCCGGTTTTCATATACCACTAATGACGAACATCAGAAGCCCAAGGCCCAAGCCTGATAGCAAGAGTATCCTCAGAACATTAGTAGCCAGAAATTAGGTTGCGAGGTCTGATGGCAGTCACTTCGTGCAAAATACAAATACCGAGTCGCATTTGGTTAGACTGGAAGACTCCCAACATAGGGAAAAGGCTAGGTTGTAATGTTGAGTGGTGCTGATACTCACGGCCTCCAGGTCCTTTTTCTCGGCCATGTTGGCGGTTTACCCACGACGCTCTGGAGCGGCGTCCGTCCCCGCAAGCACTGTCTACACGCTGCAAACAATAAAGACTTTTATGAGAATTGAAGTTAAAGGTAAGCCCGTTGAATGGCAATAGGGTCGCTCCTTTTGACGGACCTAAACATACCGGTGAACTGTGGTTGTTAAATACACCTCTGCCTAACCCCACAGGGAATATAGACGATGTAAAACGACATGGTGAAACTATTTCCATCAACCTAGTCTATAAATTGCTTCTCACAACATCGCCATTTTTATCATCATCATCATCATAAACCCATACTCTTTCACTGCTGTACGTAGGCCTAGGTAGGTAGGAGGTTCTTTAGGTTTTTATTTTCGTTGTTTTTTTTTAAAGTACGGAAATCCTGGATCGTCTGTAGTATATCAGACTCGGACTGAAATCGACCTTTCCTTATCATACCCTATAGTAACGGCTATAGGATTCGTAACATTCACCACGACCACACCCAAAAAAATTCTGTGGCATTATAAATCCCAACCAGATATTCACTAAATTTTAACCAATATTTAATCAATCAAAATGGAACATAAACTAACGACAAAGCAGTTGTCTGCGACGATGAAGTTTCTGTTTTAAAGTAAAAACTACGAGTACACACCCACACATCGACATCTACGGCCAGTCGGACGCACGAAGCCGCACAAAGCGCACATTACGAAGATAATCTGCACTGACATGACGATTACGACCGTCACCTACTTAGAACACATAACCTTATAATATCGAGTAATTCAATTGATATTGTTCATGTTGGGTAGGTATTAAAAGTATATTTCTTAATGCTTTATTATATCTACACCATATTGTATCTAAACTAATATCATGTTTTTGTATGTATGTTTGTAATGTTTTTCCACAAAAACTAATGGACCGATTTCAAACATTCTTTCACCATTAGAAAGTTGCATCTTAACTGAGTGACATAGGTTATATAAAATTTTCAAAAAATAGGGATGCCTAATGAAAATGCAATAATATAATCCAAGGTGTGAAAACGCGGGCGAAACTGCGGGCGGAAAGCTCGTTATAGATAAATGTAGTAGGTATTTAGGTATATTTCAGTACTTAAAATATTACCTTACCTCACACCCGTTACCTATAAGTGGGTATCATCATCATCATGATCAGCATATTCGTCCACTGCTGGACGTTTTTCAGCTCCTTTCATCTAAAGTAGTTATATTTTAATACCAATGTGCAAAAAAAAAATCACGTGTTTAAAATTGCCAACCCATTTTTTTAAATAGAACACAACATGCCTTTCATAAAAAATCTCATAATAACAATCCATTAAAAATGTTAATTAACAAAATGTGAAACGACGACACTTTTTGAATCATGCGACAGTTCGCAACACAGTGCAATGCGCGCCAAACTTTTTTTAAAACTACCAACACTTTGCAATCAGAACTAGAGTTTTTGGAGTGAGGCAAATAGAAATTAGTTATTGTATGACGAAATTTATTTCATAGTAAATGAAGCTTTTTTATTATTGTTAAGTCCGTACCTATTTAATTATGCAACTAGATAGGGATCTTACTTTACTAATATAATTAATAAAAAAAAACCGTACTATGAAGATATAAAAAACAGGTTAGAGTGTAGGTAAGTATAAAAATAGTTAGCGGCAAAACGACTGAAACTGATTTTAATTTTGTTTTCATTGTTAGATAATATGCTGCATCTTTAAAACTGCGGTACATCTTTGCAATTTATTAATCTCAATTAATTATACAGATCCTTAGATAAAGCTTAATCCTTAGATAACGCTTAATTGACATAATACTATTGTTACATGCAGATCCAAAGAAAGACCAAATCATCATAGTTTCTGATTAAAAGTCGCCAACAATAAGGTGCCTTTCTAAAAGACTGAATTCAAATCAAAATATGTTTGGAGCAATGGTGGCCAATTTAGAGACGTTGTCCCATGACAACGTCTCTAAATTGGCCACCATCAGCATGGCATCACCACCAGCAGCATGGGTTGCTACGACGTATGGTAAGTTGCGAATGGCTACACGCGACACTTCCTTTGAAATGAAAACCTACGTTAACTACGCCTTATCTTGTCAGTCGAGCTTTCGATAGCTCGATAGCTCGACTGACAAGATACGGCGTACAGTTTGTTCGAAATAAGTAAGCCGATCGGAAGTTGTCTGCAAGTGGTTTAGAAGTGGTAAATTTTAATAGAATGAGTCGGTGTAAAGATAATTAGAGTCGTATATGTTTCACGTTTCTAATTATTTTGTTTACTAATTTCGATATTTATGTATTAAAACACTTAATTAAACGATTTTATCACCGTGGTAGTTCGGAACGGCTAACTTCCGATCGGCTTACTTATTTCGAACAAACTGTAGTTACGGTATATGTGTGTGCGTGTAATTCTGTGTTGTACACGGTTAGGCGTAGTTTTAGCCGGCCTCACTTCTTTGTTCGCAAAGTTCCATCTTAACTTTTTATTTGATCTGAGCTGTACGTAGGTAGGTACTAGGTACATAACCTACTACCCGTCGTAGCGGCTAGATCAAACAGGTACCTAACTTGGCCCAAGTTTTACAATCGTTCTACTAAGGTACCAACGCACAATAATACTATTCACCTTCACCTACTTACAATTCCATACTGTTAAAGCCTTTGCAATGCGCGTAAGTTCTTCTAATCCTCCTAATATTAAGTAAGTTTGGAATTAATGTTTTCAATTTTACATTTCTGTCTATTTAGTGTAACTTATTAGTAAAAAGCATAGCTGCCAAGAGTTTCTGGATTTGACTCTCAGGGCGGGCAATACGTAACCAATGTTACATAGGTATATTGATTTAAGTATCTATGAAATTCTCACTTTGGTCTATGCTCTAAAATACTCGCCTATGCTTTTGACCATAGGGCTAGGGGAGATAGGTACAAGTTCTGCGGAGAAATGTCAGAACGCCGCCGTATTCCCGGCACTGAAGTGGTGACGCGAAACGCCGAGGTTGGTTTTAGTCGGTAGATCGCTCTTTTCAGAGCGGGGTCCGACACACCCCATCGCTCTCCCCAGGGCGGTGGATAGTGCATAAAGCATTTCCAACCCGGACAAAAAAAAAAAGTAGGTACAGGTACAGGATTCTACGGAACGAATCTGAACTACCCGCCAATAGATTTCGATAGGTAGCTTAGTGGCTAAAGCGACCGATGTACTGAAGCAGAGAGGGCGCAGATTCGAATCGTAAGATTGTAATTATCTCAAATTTAAAATTTTCATTTGCAGCTTGTTATAATTTGAATGTCAAGCTTTGCCTCTATTGAATGGACTGAAAAAGTGTGGCGACCTTTGTACACCTCTGCCTAACCTTTTGAGGGATTGTCGTAGTACCTACTGTCTCGCTGGCATGTCTACATGCCAGCATGAATCGGCACGATTAGGGAAGTACTACCCTCCCACAGAATATCGGCATCAAGTAGCTGTATGCATGCTGTCGCGTTTCGTACGGTGAGTGTGGAGTGCCCAATTCGTCTCTGTACCCTTCCTTCACCATTTCTCCTTTCCCTCTCTTTTTCTCAGCTCGGCAACGCATCCGAACTCCTTTCGTATTGCTGATGTCGATGAGTGGATATGACTACTTACCATCAGGTGGCTCCTCTGCTCATTTGCCGAGTTATCCCATAAAGAAAATACAACTGTGATGGTTTGTCATGATAAGTAATACAAAAACAAAGTACTTACGAGAGTAAACGAACGCCGTGGCTGACGCGGCGCCACTCCTGCGCGGCGCGCTCCCCGCCACGCTTAAATACCACCCCGATGATCTAATTAGCAATGTCACCTGCTAGATGAACCCGGTTAGATGTCGTTCTGTCACCACGTGGATTTATGTACATACTGAAAGGTTGTTTACTAAATGACTGATCCGATAAATGACTTATTGAAATGTACTTAAAATTCTTAAAAAGCCAACGTAACTGCCTCATTATTCTAGTGATTTCGAGTCCGAATTCGCTAGGGATCCTGAGTTTAATTCCAGGTCGAGGAGGGTTATGGGTTTAATTGCTATAGGCTCGCCCCCTATTAACTACATGGGACTTAAAACATACCAGCGAACTGTTGGTGTATATTAGTACCTGCACTTCTGCTTAACCCTTCAGGGAAACAGGCGTGACCGCGTGATGGTACGTTATGTTTTAAACAAAATTTAATTGGGTAACCTTAATAAAAGAAGTGAGGCCGGCTAAAACTACGCCTTGCCGTGTACAACATACAATCACACGCACACATACGTATTAGTTAACTACGCCTTATCTTGTCAGTCGAGCTTTCGATAGCTCGATAGCTTGACTGACAAGATAAGGTGTAGACTGTAGTATAGGTATACGTGTGTGCGTGTGATTGTATGTTGTACACGGCAAGGCGTAGTTTTAGCCGGCCTCACTTCTTTGTTCGCAAAGTTCCATCTTAACTTTTTATTTGATCTGAGACTGTTACTTAAATGTGTGCTATTTTTCTGAATCAATAGGTAAGTACCTACAACGCGCCGTCCAACTTCAATCATTCATCATAATGACTGATGGTCGACGGACTGCCCAGAAATATATTCGTAGGTAGTAAGTGCCTTTGCTATAAATAAACAACGTAAGCCTTTATGATAAATAATATCTTCAGCATCCTAGTATTATCCTTATGGTCAGCTGGGCAGAACATCAGATTGTATTGCGGTTCTACAACACCATTCTGCAAGGTTGAATATAGCATAATCGGCCTGTGTCGGTACAGCGCGCAGGTGACATTGACTGCACACCCGAATCACTCCACGAAGCCTTTGGAGACACTAGAAGGATCCTACAGTTCTGGACGAAATAACACTGGTGGTAGGTACTAACCGGTTAATCCAAAGATAATTATATAGGCTAAACTATGTCTGTTTATCTATAAATACCTTTTAACCTTTTGAACGCCAGAGTATAAACGTATCGCCGTACCCCTGACGCCAGGCCACTTTTTCTGTCAAATTACACAAGGTAGTGAAAACACACGAAAGTAATGATTACATTGTTTATTTCATAATATGGTGCGACGTATATTTGTCATAATTATATTTGTGACGTTGGCGTTCAGGGTAAGATTTCGTTTGTCACATAATATGTGACAATGGCGCCCAAAAGGTTAATGCCCAAACTGCAGTACAAATTTTGATAAAATTTGGCAAGGAGATCATCTTTAGGACATCTGGCTGTTACCTTATCCCGAAAAAGATACAAAATATTTTTTGGAAGAGGATTGAAACTTGAAATCAAATTTTTTTCTGAATTAAGCCCTAATAAGTAGGGACGGTCGCCAGCACATCAAGTTACCACAAAATGTGAAATTCTCTCAGTCGATTTTGAACTAAATCATAAACATTTTAAAGTTTAAAATCATTTGGAGAAATTTGACAGTTTTTCTATAACATCATGTGCTGTTAATGACTGTACATTAACTTAAAAATCAATGGAATACATTAATCATTTCAACCTCCAGCAAAGTCCACAGGCCGGATTAGCCTGACATACGCATTAATTATAATTAGATTAGATAAAGCCTTAAAACGATTTCTAATATATTTAAATAATCTTATAAAATAGACCGGGTCAGAAATGAAAGGACAGGGTAAAAATGTAAAACTTTATTACATCTCACAATTCAAACAATATGTACACAGCAGACTTATTACATCTTGACTAGTGCAATTCCAGATATGTCACGATATTTCCTAGACAACATACCTACAGCTAGACAATTCATTACATTGCAGTACTGACAATATAACTGTGCCTCTTTGAAGTTGTGCGCAACTGTACCTACCATTAAAACGGTGGGGCGCGTGCGCAGTTATCGCGTTATGCCGTCTCACTTATTCTCTTACATCATTAAAACATATTATATCTCGCTAAGACAGTCTGAGTCATAAATGTTATGCATTCGTGATTATTTTCCTAAAAGCTTTCGATATTTTTGCATAACAACACTTTTTTATGATATTGTATCTGCGCGCCTGTTAGGAAAAACAAACTTAAGGGCGGCACAATTCAAATTACCCGAACTGTAGGTATAACTATAGTACAAAAATACAATCAGGGAAAAAGTTCATGGCTAATGCTGTACAAACCATTTACCTAATTTTGTTTTCATGGAAATTGGGTAAAGTCATCCTCAACTAGTGATTATCAATGTGCTCACGCGATGGAAAAGATGTCCTATTGACTAGGATGCGAAAAACCGTTACACCCACGAATCTGCGACTAAAGTGCGACCTCGTCGTATTTACGAGGGTGTTGTAACAGCTATCCTCTTTTCGAAGCTCAGGGGCCGTATTACCACGTATTAATGCCATCATTTTTACGTTGTGAAAGAGGGACGCCACTATTTAACCTGGAGAGCGGCATCCCTCTCTCACAACCTAAAAATAATGGCATTAATACGTGGTAATACGGCCCCTGATAAACTTTCAATGGCAAACTTACAAAATTATTTAATGCGCAAAATCACTGTTAATTGGACGGTGAAGGCTAATAACATTTAAAGACTCATAGATTAAACTGAATACCTACTTGCTCACACGCTTACGACTAACTTGGTATTTTTTAACCAATGCGCTCAGATCGTATAACTTGATGCTAATAGCACGCCCTGAATTTTATTGTAATTTATAACTTACGTATTGGCGTTATTATTCATAACATATAGCTATATACAAAATCAGAGGCCCAATTGTACTATTGAAACCTCTGATTAAAAGGCCTTGTATCTATCTATAAACTAAAGAAAAATTTCCCCGATTATAAAAAAGCTAACCAGCACATCAAGTTGCCACAAAATGACAAATTTTCTCAGTTGATTTTGAACTTAATTATCAACATTTTAAGGTTTCAAATCATTTGGAGAAATTTGACAGTTTCATATAACCTGATGTGCTCGACTGTACATAATATTTGCAATATCAACTTCAACAACCAAATAAAAATAAAACAGCTTAAAATACAGCACTTTAATTAACAGTAGTTAATTATACAATATTTTCTTTAACTCCATTTTAGCCGTTAGCAACCAAGCTATTTACGGTGAAAAACGTAATTACGACCAAATACGAAATCGCGACCAGACACGTATTTGCGACCAATTTATCTTAGCTGCGAAATAAATTATAGGTAATATAAACGTCAATAAACCCTTATAATATAAATTAATTTGAAGCGGCGGTAGCCTAATGGCTAGGGCGTCGGACTTGCGATCATATGGTTGCCGGTTCGAACCCCACCCATTGCACTACCGACGTGAACCCACTCGTAACACAAGCATTTAGCTTGGCATGAGGGGTTAACAAGAATACTAGTAATGCGTGAGCGTGACCCACATTGCTAGAAAGCTTTTTAAAAAATTAATTGCAAAAAAACGTATTATGGTCCAAAACCCTCTTTCCTAATGACAATGAAATGGAAAATATAAGTGATTCCGAATGACCAGAATCAAAAGACCAGAAATCAAAACCACTAACAATACGAAAACCCAGAACCCAGGACGTCATCCCGCACATGTAGGAATATTAGTAGGAAGGTATGAATAAATTATAAATTGTTTGGAAGGATGCCTCAAGGGAAGATAAAGTTTTGAATCAAATTATTTCCAAACGATTTATTTTCTATACGTCGAGCTACACAAATCCACTTATTGTATAAAAACCTTTTATTCAATGCAGCGTGTACTTTATTCAAAAAAATATCTAAATGCCGTGTTTTTAAAATACGTTTTTTACAGCTTAAGGGTTATTTTATATTATTAAAATAAACAATTTTTTATCAATCAATAAATGTATCTACAATTTGTTTTCAAAACTGACTCCAGCAACAAATTATTAAATGCGACCTAATTTAAATAAAATTTTCAATGAAAAAAAATGCAACAAGTAGGTAATAATAACAGTAAAAAGGTTGTAAATAGAATATTATTTTCTGAAATAAAATCTAAATTTTTACTATCACAGGATAAAGATTAACAGGCAAAACCTAGATCGAAATTATAGAATACATTCCTTTTATTTAAATTTAGGTAATATAAAATTAATTTATAAACAGAAAAATTGTATAATTACAATAATTATATGAGTTGATATTTTTTCAATAATATTTTTTAACGCACAAAAATAAATTTCGATAAGTAAAACAATAAATTACTAATTTATCGTTAACGAACTTTGCGCGTTCACATATAGTTTAGAACCTAATATAAATTGATTCAGCATACAAAATATTTGAACTGAATTTGTAAATTTGGATCGAATGTTTAGAAAAGAAAAGTGGGTTTAAAGTTTCTCAAAACTATTTTAGTCCCAAAAATTAAAACGTCGAAATTGAAAAATAGGTCGCCTATTCCAAGGCTTTGTTATTTTTATAATCCCCCATTGATTAGAAGTTTAAATAAAAATAATTATGAGCATATTCTGTGCTTTAGAGACAGAGGTTGATGATACCACAGAGAAGCTATAGTAATGCAAATTAAAAATATACCAGAACCAATTATGTTCTTAAAACACAAAGTGACAGCTAGACTAAGTATGGAGACTTAAAAAAATATTATAATTACAACATAATTTTGATCTTCAAAATATTGTTCTTTTAAATATAAATGAGTCAACAGTGTAATGCTGCACCCACACATGCCCGGCGGCAGGCAAGACAGTCTAAAAGTCGGCGGTATGTGCGGATGCACCATAAGGTATCTAACAATATTTTTAACATTTTCCTATCAAAATAATATTATTATATAAATTATTCGAAATGATACGATCTTTAATACCCCCCCTATTCCATAACGTACATGAAGTGTAGCAATTAATTTTCTAGTGCCGTCTCATTAATTGACATCACAATGATAAGATCAGATTTATTTTTTAATGTGTCGTTCATTAATAGCGGTCTGTGAATCTTATTGAAATTTGGCTTTTAATATTTATTTAAGTAATAATAAATTCTCTCGGAACTTTCTATTAATAATACTTTTCTCCATAACTCGAAAAATATGTAAAGTATGTAGTAAATTCGTTTTATATAAATTAATATTTTAAAATAAATAAATAGGTATTTAATAAATTTATATTCGAAAGAGACGATATTTTGATATTTAATTTCTTTTTTTTTACAAAAAAAATATTGAGCTTTGCAGATAAGTATTCTTTATGAATTTAGATTTTTTTAAACAATATCTATTAATATCATGTTATAATAAATAATTATCTTTGCTACGAAAGCTTTTTACTACTAGGTAATAGGAAATTGTGATAATTTATATCGGATAATATTAAAAAAAATGCATTTTAAAATATTGTGCATTCCAAAAACGATATTATATTAATTGTATTCTGCACAATTATCGACTCTAAAACATTGATGATAGAGTTCAACATCACTAACCTATATGTACACACATTTACAATAGAAATAGTAATTAATACAGTAATAATTTTCACTTTAGGTCCTCTTCATCATCTTCTACGTACAAAAGATCTTCCATCTTCGTCATGAACTTGCTGTTTAGTTCTTGTTCTACAGGAAGAGGTGTATTCTGGAAAGGTTGTGAAAAAAGGTACGTAAATACCCTACTGAAGGAGAGCGCACTTCGAAATAAAAAAATGGAACATGTCTTTTGTTGGTGTTAGCTTACGAAGGCACAGAATAGTTAAGCAATTTCATTGGTTGAAACTTCATTGACGCAGTTGATAGTTGTCAGTTTAACACGTCGTGATTGGTAGAAAGTCAAGGTACCAACAACTTGTTCCTGTGTGTTCACCGGAAATTCTCCGTTGCAAACCTCTACAACTCACTAACTCTGAAATGCCATCAGGAGCAACTATGTGTATGTAGGATAGTGATTTTCCTATTTTTATGAAATATATTACAGAAGCTCTATAGATGTTTTGTCAATAATTGCTAATGTGTCTGTAAAAATATGTTAATAAAGTCGACATGCCTTGAGAGTTAGAATTATGGACCTTATTTTGTTGCCCTTAATGTTAGACATGAGGTTACGATGATGTCAATGACTCAGTAATTCATGGTTCTTCTAAACTGAAAAGCACTGAACTGAAAAAAGCGTTTTTTCGTTGTGTTAAATACCTAGAATCAGTATTACTAATCAAAACAAGGCCAGAACACTTCCTATTGAAGATACCGGAATTCGAGGATAAGCTGACCTCACATTGCGTAGGCTCTCCGTACAATAAAGGGTCAGCGTATAATGGAAAAGTATGTGTAGCTGTACAATTTATTAAAAACTTTAAAACAGTATTAGGTTGTTCAAAAAGGGGCAGTACCAAACCAGGATATTAAAAAAGTCCCCGATGATAACTTCTGTTTAATTTTCGTTCTAAGTTTTATTGACCGTTCAAAGATTATTGTCAACCAGCAGTCAACCCAGTATAAAAAAACAATAGAGCTGTTGGCTTTCTAGTGTACAGTTTGTTCGAAATAAGTAAGCCAATCGGAAGTTGTCTGCAAGTGGTTTAGAAGTGGTAAATTTTAATAGAAAGAGTCGGTGTAAAGAAAATTAGAGTCCTATATGTTTCAAATTTCTAATTATTTTGTTTACTTATTTCGATATTTATGTATTAAAACAGTTAATTAAACGATTTTATCACCGCGGTAGTTCGGAACGGCTAACTTCCGATCGGCTTACTTATTTCGAACAAACTGTAAGCGCGCGGTCTAATTTGAAGTTGTCACTTGCCATCTGTCAAATGTCAACTGTCAAACGTCATTTTTATTTCTATCATTATTATTCGGTTGCAAATTGCAATGCAGATCTCGCACTCTACATTGTGTGTTTTCTTTGCACTTCCTTAGGTTAAAAGCGACTTTATCATCATTAAACTTGCTTATAAAAATTACTTATCATAGGTATTAAAATACCTACCATACGTCGTCGTTAGCTGCAACGGCAGCATTAATACTATTGGACCAACGTGTGGCCCAGTCAAATAGCGTTGGCCATATATGTTAGTTGCAGACGTTGCAGTAGGTAAAGTTTGTTCGAAATAAGTAAGCCGATCGGAAGTTAGCCGTTTTCTAGGGCCGCGCAGTTACAGTCGCGTAATAAAGTGTTAGCGTTCAGAAACGTATTCAAATAATTTCGAAAATATGATAAATAAGTTGTTAGAATTACGTGTAATATTGCTGGATTGCTTTATTGATAAAATCCATACATGAATTTTCACAAAATCATTAAATTGTCATTTAAATTTTAAATAGTTCACAGATTTGCAAACCAGTGTTGCGTTTAGGCATTTTTCCGCAAAGAGAAGCAAGGACAAACCACAATTATACAATAACATTGAGAAATAACAAAAACAATGACCAAAAACTAAACAACAATAATGTCAAAATAAAAACAACGCGTAGCACTTTTGGCACTGACTGTGTACTTGCACTGGGGGAGCGAGACAGAATTATGCATCAAACACTAAGGATTGAGTGAAACAGCGAAGCGGCGCTGACCCCGCCCCTCGCGCCATTACCACGCATGCGCGCTACTGATCTAGGCGTAAAAATGCCTACTGCGCAGCGACTTGCAGACAACTTCCGATCGGCTTACTTATTTCGAACAAACTGTATGCGTTTTATTCTTTATAGAATAGGTACCTTATTGGTGTGCGTTCGCGCAGCGGAATGTTGTTGAATTTAAAGATTTTAATTATGCAGATATTTAGTGTATGACGTCGTATAATTGTGTATGGTAAAAAAAAAATTGTGCACGCAGCCATTGTGGAGAAATTAATCAAAAACTGATTCCACTGGGCGAACGTTGTCCTGGCGGAACTTTTTTTAATCCATAAACTTTAGAAGAAAAAAGATGTGTCCAATAATTAGTGTGTATTTGTGTGTAATTGTGTATGTATGAATAACATTAGTGCATGCATAAACTTCGGAGAAATTCAAGTTTCCGCTACGCGAACGTTTGGCCATTAGCTAGTTTTCATATAAAGCGCTTACATAGAGAGCTGTAGAATTTTACATACATTGTTTTGAATTTGTTTATATTTGTTTAAAAAACAGATTTAGAAAAAAACGTAGGGCTTAAAAGATAAAAATATAAACGTAAAATACGCTTATTAGGTTAGGTTAGTTAGTTTAATTTCCCTAAGGGGTCTATAGTTAGAATCCTGATCCGTGAAATCTTCAATAGAAATTAGCTGTATGAATTTTATTTGTCTTATAATATATCTAGATTATATCTCAAGTCTCAAGCGCATACTTAAATAAAGTACCTACGTAAATAGTACCTACTTTCTGTCATAGTCAAATACATTTAAAAAAGTAGGTGTACCTACAATAATAAATGACCTATAAATTATATCGAAACAACAATAATAATTGTGTTATCACCTATACCAATTCAATACCGGTATTATACTGTAAATTTTGGGATGTTACCTAAATATATTGCACGGCCGCTTTTTTGTAGCCATCTGAACTTGGTCGGGTTATGTAGGTTTTCGATGCTTCGTCAGTATTATAATTGTTTTTCTTTAATTACTGAATTTAATGACATGAAATTTTGCATGTGAATAGTTGAATGAATACACTAATTATTGGCATACATTTTACCATGCAATTCCTTTAGAACGCCGTGATATTTGACTGTTTTGTAAACAGTGATCTATTCATGGTAAATTGTCCTTTAACTCTTTAATTACTAACGGAACATCATTGATACTTGGCAACATGTTGCAGACACCTACAAGGTTTGTATAAACGTGAAAATCTAGACCCCAAAGTGCATACTTTAAGAACTAAGACCTAATAAGCGTATTTTACGTTTATATTTTTATCTTTTAAGCCCTACGTTTTTTTCTAAATCTGTTTTTTAAACAAATATAAACAAATTCAAAACAATGTTTGTAAAATTCTACAGCTCTCTATGTAAGCGCTTTATATGAAAACTAGCTAATGGCCAAACATTCGCGTAGCGGAAACTTGAATTTCTCCGAAGTTTATGCATGCACTAATGTTATTCATACATACACAATTACACACTAATTATTGTACACATCTTTTTTCTTCTAAAGTTTATGGATTAAAAAAAGTTCCGCCAGGACAACGTTCGCCCAGCGGAATCAGTTTTTGATGAATTTCTCCACAATGGCTGCGTGCACAAATTTTTTTTTACCATACACAATTATACGACGTCATACACTAAATATCTGCATAATTAAAATCTTTAAATTCAACAACATTCCGCTGCGCGAACGCACACACCTTATTGATAGATATAAAAATATTTGCCTTGATGCTATGCAAGCGAAACGACTTAGGTAATTGTAGATTGTTTTAGGGACCTACCATTTTTATCTACATAATAAAACATCACGCAATTAAATTAAAACTGTTATATTTTACTATGAATACAGGCATAGTACAATAATGATTTTAAAAACTACGCGGGTTGGTCTAAATATTTGTTATACATTAACAGCTATACTATTTTTTCTTTTGGATTCGCGTAGATTTTCGATCAATTTCCGTTGTTTGTGGCCGAACACTTTGCCTCCTAGTCTTTGTCTTGATTTTCTTACTTTTGACCAGATTTTTCACGTTTCCCGTCAGTGGGACGCAAACTTTACCCGATAATCGCTTTTCATGGCTAAGGTACATTAAATTCAACGCCTCTTGATCCTTCAGAACATTATTTAATGTTTTTCTGAATTTATGTATGACTTTCAAGTTTCGAGATGTAGGATAGCTTTGGAAAAATGTCTTCCAATTATCGAAACTTTCCTCCATTTGCACCAAAGCGTCTTTGTAACTTTTGATGAAGTTGGGATCGTCAACTTTAGTACGACGCACTGACGACTTCGGCTGTTCTGGCGCCACTGTTCGTTTTGTGACGTCATTAAGATTAGAATCTATGGCTATACGATTTTCTTTTTCAACATTGCAATCGTTTTTCTCCAAACTTTCATTCTTTAATTCTTTAAATTCATTTTTTGCCGGATATTTTGCACATTGTAAGCTATCTTCTTGAGGCGATTTTGAAGACTTCTGTAAAATTGATTTGAAAGTCTAGCGCAAAACATTACATCGATTCCGAAGCATAGACAGTGTAGGCACACAATGGCAGTCCGCAAATTGGGCTATAAATGTATTTTAGACCAAAAGTAAACAACTCTAAAATACATATGAAAACTTTTTAGTATATAGAATGTTCTGTATATACAATAACACATGCACATACATTATTATAGATAGAGTAAGCACTACGTTCTGGCCTTGTATAGATTGAAATACTAACGCCATGTTTTCATGGCAAACAAATGTTACGAAACAGTTGCTCAACATAGTTCAATATTTCTGCTGGCAACACAACAGGCTGTGTTGCCATCAACACGTTGTGTACCATGAAACATGTATCAAAATACGCTAAAATCCTGGCAGGAACAAATATAGTACCGCTAAAAGTAATAGATAAAACATAAATAAAAACATCTCATGCTTTCCAATGAGTTTATTAAGCAACACATAGTGAGTACACAAAACGGGCGATGTTAACTTAGAATTTTATATTTATTTAACGTAGTATATTTGACAATATTCCATTATTAGGTAACAGATACTTTCATTTAATTCTGGACATGGTTATTTATGTGCTTGTTTAATGAGACACTAACTATTGCACGGTAACTCTGCCGCCGTAAGAGAAAGACGAACTCATTTTACAGATATAGTGCGACAAGCTTATCTAGAGGCCTGCATAAAATGCAATCTATCATTCAAAATGTATGAATCAAAATGTGTACAAATGACAATAACATATCGGTCGTTTAAGAAAGTACAAACGTTAGGTTGTAACTTATCTAGAGCTATTATCCCGATGACTAACGAACTCTAACGAAGTAACGACGACATTTTACCGCTCAACCATGTCAAGTGGTATTGACAAGGTTGAGGTATGTTTGTTACTCAACCATGTCAATACCGCGTTACAGATTAAAACATAATTTCAGCACACGTAAAAGTTTCTGAGGTATTTTTTGTTAAAATGTTTTTTTTTTTTTTTAATGGTAACACTAAACGCGGCTATTCCGACGCTGTTAGCGGGTTAAATAAGTTTATTGCACTATATCATGCTTTCACTCATAGAGCCGCGCACACGAAGGAGTCTATTTCTTAAAATATTAATTTTACGTATTGCGGTTATCAGCATGGCTACTGCAAAAGTCTATTTCAGGTATCAATCTGCAATAGTTTTTAAAAAGAGGGTGCTTAATAGTAACACACGTGCCTACCAAAAATAGTTTAAATGAAATATCTGTTGTACGTTAAAACATGAAAAAAGCAATATTGTCAAATAACCCATGAAATATAAGCAAATGTTAAAAACAATAAATGTACATGCAAATATAAAGCGTTATTTGGTCGAAAAGAAGGGCGGTTTGTTACATTGACGTATTCATGCATTGTAAAATAATTCATGCATAATTTTATATGCAAAAATACTTCTTAAAAGTAAGTTAATATTATTCTTCAGCAAACAAGGTTTCTATAAATTTCAACAACATGGGCGGTTAAAAAACAAACAACCATAAACATGATTTTACACATTAAACCAGATAATATTTTTTTAATCGACAAACACAAACGTAGCAGTCTGTTAGTATTAATTTTTAGTAAAAAACATAGCTATATCAACACATACGTGGCAACACTGAAAGAATGTTACCAGTTCATAAAAATGGAAAAAAATATCAGGGAATTCAACGTTGCCACTACAAAACACTTTATTGCTGGATTATTACTATAAGATAAAAAAATGATTTCAAATAAAAAAATGAAATAAATTTATCAAGCAAATCAGTACCTTTTATGAAAATATAGCACATTGTGGCTGGATTGTATTTATTTTATCCTATATGATAATATTTGTCACGAATATAGGAAAACTACTCGCACACGTTTAGAATGAATTAAAAAAATAAGTGTGTAAGTAGTTTATTGAAACTTCATTGAGATTTAACAATAAGGTGAATTAATCTCGCGTTACTGAATAGAAATCAATAGGTTGCAAACCAAGACTTAATTCAGATGACAAGTTTTATTAGTTCATATACTCATGCTCAAATACGAAAGAAATTACTAAATCGTAAAATCTTTAAACTTCCTGTGCCTTAAAATACCACTAGTGCTTAATACCTAAATTAATATTCAGTATTGAAACGTGTGCGCGAGCACTTGTCATCGAAATTAGGCATTGGAATAGGTACCTAAGGTAACTGGAAGCCACATATAATATTATTATGCTAGTCGGAAAGGAGGCTAACAATATAGAAGAAACCTTGATAATTAACGTTGTAACCCGTTTCGGATGAGTATCCCATTTAGGGTGAGTATCCCGTTTCGGGTGAGTATTCCATTTCGGGTGAGAATCCCGTTTCGGGTGAATATCCCGATTCGGGTGAGTATCCCGTTTCGGGTGGATATCTCATTTCGCATAAGTATACCGTTTCGGTGAGTACCCCGTTTCGAATAAGTATCCATTAAGGATTAATATCGAGATTCGCTTTCCGTTAGTAAATTGTTTCGGGTCAATACCCCCTTTCCGAAGAGCAGGGTATGTTTTATATTCTCTTAGATGGCACACATCAGTCTTACAAGTCATTTAACAACGCTTTGAATAACAGACATAACAATTTTAACTCATAAAATCACAGAAACATTACGTTGATATTTACAGTTTGGTTGATTTTTGTAAAATAATAGCTAAGTTTTAAACCTTTGGCAGTAACACTAGGCAGAATGATACGAAAAAAAAGAAAAATAACATATTTTTACTTCTACATTTACATAAATGGTCGAATAATGAAAATCATTTCAAATAACGATAAAAATTGTTTTGGTTTTGGCAAATAAAGTAAATTTTCAAATCAGCGTTTGTTATCTTAGAATATAATGCTCTTAAAAGTATACTTACTTTTTAAAGGCCATTATTTAACTTAAATCCAATAAAATGTATCTATAAAGACAGCATTTTTTCACTCGCACAGTTTTCTGTGCCTTCAATATTGTTTATCCGATAAAAAAATATGGAATATTTTACAAAAATCAACCACGTTACTGGCTGAGGGACAGATCACAGAGTAGAGTACACACTGGAGTATTAAAGCTTGTGCAAAGGGGGGTGGGCAGTGGTTAAAGTTAAGAGAACCGTCTCGACGGGGTCAACGTCCAGTACTTGTTTGGACGAGTCGGATCGAGGCACTTGAACGCGGACTGTGGAATAAATATAAATAAAAATATACTTTGATCAAGACCAAGTGACGGTAGACGGTAAAAGTTGTGGAGTTTGAAACATAAGACAAAATACTTTTTCGAATTAATGTGACCAGTAAGTAACTATAAAATAATATATTTAACTTAATAATATTAAAATTTTACTACAAAGGCCATGCAATTAAACAAACATGCATGCAGACATGCATAAAAGAACATAAAAAGCTTCTCTTCTTTGTCATTAAAACTAATTGTCTTCAAGGTAAGGTACTTATTATATCTCGTTTTCTGCCTCAAAGCATTATTATTGATGGAAAATTCCAACATGTGCCTCGTAAAAATTCCGTGAAGCAGAATTGAATCGAAGCAAATGCTTGCCTCAAAGAAAACAATTTTGAGCTAGTATTGCAATATTTGTGTATGCCTCGAGGCATAAAACACTATGAGGCCGAATTCCAGCATATGTATGCCTTAAGATATATACAGTATTGCGGCAGCAGGCGCGGCTACACATCAAGCTATACACATCCAGTATCGACTGACCTCGCATTGTAATCGCATTCCGCACATTGCGAGGCCAGTCTATACTAGATTTGTATAGTTTGATATGTAGCCGTGTTTACATCAACATAATATGCCTCGAGGCAACTAATCAAAAATGTAGCGTGTCTGCCTTAAGGCGTTAACAATACTCACCGCGGGATCGATCCTCGGGAATGGCGCAAGGCAGATGATCAACACAGTCATGTTGTCACAGCCGAGGCCTCCTGTGGCACAGTTCGGTGCGAGGCAGCGCTGCATCAGCGCCTCGCAAACCGCCGCTGGCTCCCACCCACTCATCAGACGTACGCGGCAGAATGAGATCACCTCCTTAAATGTGATGACGTCAACGTGTTTTTTTATGACAAACAAACATACGATCCGCCTACGAGCCGCCAGGAACACCAGTGGTATCACTACCTTGAGATGTTAAGAGGAGTGTCCCTCACAAATGCGACAATGTTGCACTATTGTTGCTGTTTCTATCCCTCACGATGCTAACGCGTGCCCGAGAGGTGAAACAACAATACATTTGCAACATTTCCGCGCGTATTTCTTGTTCCGAAATTTGAAGATTACTCTGTTAATATAGTTATTACGTAGTTTTTTTTTGTAAAACAATATTCATTATATTATCTGGGTTTCCTATGAGTCAAAATGGTTCTGTATTGATGTATTATCTTGGAATACTAGCATAAAGTCGGGTCGTTTTTATCTAAAATTACCTTTGAGCTCGTGTAACTTTTTATCCGTGTATTGAAATGAAGATTTACATTCAAGGAACACGTAATTTAATGCTAAGATTGTTAAGTACTGCAAAATTTCAAAGACTCTAGGACCAAACTACTTTTGTATTGAGACTAGCCTCATAAGCTGACAAGTCGAAGAAAGAAGAAGTCTCATACCGGATTTGATGAATGAGCTCCTGTATCGACAATGTCGGTACAACAGCATTAAAAAGGAGGATCGGGAAGAAAATAATTTACCTCATTAGATAACACCTCCCAAATTCCGTCGCAAGCGATCACTATGAATTCCCAGTCGTCGTTTAGCTGCCTCACTTGAACGTCTGGATATGCTGCAATTAAAGAACATTATTTTAATGACTCCTTCATTAGTCTAGTAGTTCTTAAGCATGACTGCTACGCTAGAGGTCTAGTGGTTCTTAATCGCGACTGCTAAGCTAGAGATCCTATGTTCAATTCCCAGGTCTGGCAAAGTATTATTCGGTTTCTGTATGAAATTCTCGTTTTTTAATCAAAATGTTATAATGTGGGCTTTTCGCCCACGGCTCCCCCCCCCCCCCTTTTCTCGAATTTTGTACAATTATATGTAGGTACCTATTATAAGTAAACCTTCCTCTTGAATCACTTTATCTATTAAAAAAACCGCATTGAGATCCGTTGCGTAGTTTTTAAGATTGAATATCTAAGCATACATAGGGACAGACAGACAACGGGAAGCGACTTTGTTTTAGACTGTTTAGTGATAGTGATTTAAAAAAAAACTATATACCAGTGACAATCTGTTCCTGTGGTGATAATCTATAATTCCTCTTGAACACATAGTCGCCGAGTGCCCTGGACAAGGCCAGGTTACCGTTAACCCTGTTCAGCTGTACCCAACCTCCCCCCGCCGTGATCCTGCGGAGCTCCTCCTCGTTGTTGGGCTTGTGGTCGTATGACAGCACCTCCACCTGGAAAGAATGTATCTGTCTGGTGACTACAAGTCACTTTTGATTAAACATGATTATATCAAATAAATAGTCGACGAATATATCTATTTGGGCCAGCTAGTAAGCTTTGAAAACAGGCAAGGCAAAGAAATTGATCGTCGCATCGAAAACGCCTGGAAGTGCTACTGGTCCATGAAGGATTTAATAAAAGGCAGCCTCCCGCTTTCGTTAAAGCGGAAACTCGTCGACATGTGTGTCCTACCCGTCGTCACCTACGGCTGCCAGAGTTGGTCACTGACCGAACAGCAGAAGACCAAACTTAAGGTTTGTCAACGAGCAATGGAACGCAGTATTTTGGGGGCCAAGAGGACAGATCACGTTAGGAATACCACCCTCCGTTCCAGAACGCGCATAGTGGATGTGGGCGTCCAAATTGCGAGCTTGAAGTGGCGATGGGCTGGCCACATCAGCCGCATGCAACCGGACAGATGGGCGAGGCTAGCTACGGAGTGGAAACCTCGTAATACCTTTCGTAGACCAGGTCGGCCGAGGAAACGTTGGCGGGATGATATCGATCGGTTTCTGCCAACGTGGTATACAGAAGCCCAGGATAAACAATCCTGGAAGAAGTTAGGGGAGGCCTTTGCCCTGCAGTGGGACACGAAAGAGGCTACATAAAAAAAATTCAAATAAATGATTAATTCATTCATCAATACATTCATTCCATCATTCGTTAATTCATTACTAAACGCCAACACAATACGAATTCAACTTATGAAGGACATGCACCCGATTTAAAGACAGACCTCCATCAATACAACTTTGACAACCACACCCAGTTTCGTGCAGTAGTTTTTGAGCAATACGACAAAACAAAAATTACAAAGATAGTCTGAAAGAAAGAAATACTTAATAGCCAGTGTTCATGGCATACATTACAATAAATTTGTTCTTTATGGACCCTGTCGAGCAAAGCAATATAGGAGAGAGGGAGCAATGTTATGTATGTCTGTATCAATTATCTTTATAAAAACAAACCTATAAGTACCGAATTACTTTTCCATTATCTATTGTAATGTTATTTTATTCCAATAGTCACAACACAATAGGTACAACAGAAAAATGCTGTTGTCCATAATATCGGAATTTAGTATCAATATATCACGTCAAACTACGGAAAAGTGCAGTAATAGCCTAGTGATATGACCATTGGACTGCCAAGTCAAAGGTCTCGAGTTTGAATCCAAGGCACGCATCTCTGACTTTTCAGTCATGTGCGTATTAATATATTTATCATGCGCTTAAACGGTGAAGGAGAACTCCGTGAGGAAACCTGCATGCCTGAGAGATTTTCTCAACGGCATGCGAAGTCTGCCAACCCGCAGCAGGCTAGCGTGGTGGGTATGGCCTAATCCCTCTCTTTCTGAGAGCAGACCCGCACCCAGCAGCGGGATGATGTACCTATTAGGTTGATGATGATGATTAATGTAACCTGTCTCCCATTGGTGTTGGCAGAGACAAAATAATAATTATAGCATCCTCCTCTCTTCTAAGTTGCCGTACCCTGCAGGGCCCATAATATGCCTTTTGAGATAATGTAACATCTAAAAAGATTACGGAGTGCAATAAATATATTGAGTATTGAGTAATTTTATTACAACAGTAACAATACAATACAACAGAAGGATGCTGTTTTGGATCAAAAAATCGGGATCAATACGTCAAAATCCATTTAAAAAAAAACTTTGAACGACAGTGGATGCCTTAGGCGGTTACTTACCCCCCCTCTCACACTGGCGATCGACCTGGAGTCCCCGACGTTGGCGCAGTACAGGGTGTTATCCTTGATGAGCACCACGACAGCTGTGCTGCCGGCCACCTTCTCCTGCAGCATATCTTCTTCCAGCATAGCCTGGTCCATGTCTAGGAAACCCTGGAAATAATACCATTTAGTAGTAGAACTGACTCACTGGGGACCATCCATAAAGTACGCCACACGTTAAAGGGGGGGAGGGGGTCGACGAAGTGTGACATTGTGTGACTGAGGTGGGTGGAGTCCTCAGTTTTGTGACGTCACATTTCAAAATCTAATAGGTACATCTAATAAAGCAAATTTTAAATGTTTGATTTAATGTTGATTATATTAAAAATTATTTAAATGGAAATAAAACTAATTTCGGAACTGCTGTTCTAATTTAATCGGTATAACATTGTAAAATATGTGACGTCACACTAGGGAGGGGGGGGGGGGGGGGTGTCTCACAAATGTGACCATCTGTGACAAGGAGGAGGGACGGTCAAAAATTCATGAAATTTGTGTGAAATACGTTATGGATGGTGACTGTCTACATGCCAGCATGTATGGGTCGGCACGACCGGGGAAGTGCTACCCTCTTACAGAATATCGACGTCAACTAGCAGTATAAGTATCTTAAGTTTCGTACGGACAGTGTGGAGTGCCGGTGGTCCAATTCCTCCCTCAGTCCCCTTCCTCCCTCATTTCGTTAAATATGCTCGGCAACGCATCTGGAACTCCTTTGGTATTGCAGATGTCCTTGGGCGACGATGACTACTTACAGGCCGGCTCATTTGCCGAATTATCCCATAAAAAAAATCATATTACGTAATCATTGTAGCAAAAGCGGTATGTTGTGAGTGTGTGACTAGCTAGTTAACTGCCTCGTTAGTCTAGTGGTCCTAAGCGCGACTGCTACGCTAGAGGTCTTGGTTACAATTTCCAGGTCGAGCAGTGTTATTGGGCTTTTCTATTAAATTCTCAGTAGCAGCTCGGAATTTGCATATGTCCCCGGTCAATGGCAATAGGCTCGCCCCCTGTTACATGGGACCTAAACATTCCGGCAAACTGTGGGTTACATTAACCTCTCCCACGATTAGAATGCAACCTATGCAAAAATGTGCAGTATGCAGGTGCATATATGACTATTATTGCCATCCTTTTCGTTTCCCTACAATTTTTGCAAATTAGAACAGGAAAAATATAGTTTTACGAATTTCCATGATAAATGCACACTTGGTGTGCAAACTACATTTGCCGGGTTAAGTAAACCACTGCCTTAAAGGCGTTATAGTATATTGATAACTCAATAGGTATACAAAATGTATATAAAAACGAAACACCTGCTTATTCACATTAGTATAACAAGAATAAATCTTAATAGAATGCAGAATTGGCAAGCCTTGAAGTCTAATGTTTATATTATACTGTTTAAATTAGTTACGAATTCAATTTGTATATTTATATCACATAAGCTGACCCGTGCCTCTTTCGTTGGGTATAGCCTAGGACACTCGGAAATAACATGGCTTTCTATTGGTAAAAGAATTTTCAAAATCGTTTCAGTACTTTACCTTTTTATAATATTAGTTAGTGTATATGAGCTATATTAGAATAAATTTGCATCCTATATGTAGCACCTTAAAAGTTGTGCATTTAAGACTCTGAATAAAAAAAATATATTTAACAAAATTAAATATTAATGAATGACCTTATAAAAATGGATCTTTTGCAAGTCAATATTATACATTTTTAAACTAGATGCCCCCGACTTTTCCTGAATGACAGCCTTTGAGAAAAGACACCGAAACAAACTCGGAGAATCATGGTCTCTTATAAAGTCCAGGCATAGTAATATCAAAACTTATATTACAGAGGAAACATTTGTGTTTTTGTATGTATGTTTATAATGTTTTCACACATAAACTAATGGACTGATTTCAAAAATTCTTTCACCATTAGAAAGCTGCATCTTCACGGAGTGATATAGGGTATACCTACTATTACATTTTTTTAAAAATAGGGATCCTTGATAAAAATGCCATAACTTAACCCAAGGTCTCAGATCAAATAAAAAGTTAAGATGGAACTTTGCGAACAAAGAAGTGAGGCCGGCTAAAACTACGCCTTGCCGTCTACAACACACAATTACACGCACACACGTATACCGAAACTACGCGTACCGAAGGCGTACTTAACTAATACATATGTGCGTGTAATTACACGTAGTTTTAACCGGCTTCACTTCTTTGTTCGCAAAGTTTCATCTTAACTTTTCATTTGATCTCAGCCCAAGGTGTGAAAACGCAGGTAACGCTGCGGGCGGAAAGCTTGTCAATGTTACAATGCAATGTTAGATGGGCTGTTGAAGAAAGAGCTATAGCGACTTTATAAAAACTTGTGGTCTTTCAATGGCCCAGAGTTCCTTGTTTTCATTCCTAGGCACACCCTGACACACAACGAAATATAATGTCATGAAATCATGACATAAGTATCTCGTGCTGAGACAATGGTGCCAGACGACATAACGTGCCTACAAAATGAAGTCACAATCACGACACGCATGGCCCCGATCGAGAAAAGTATTATGAAGTTTTTCTATTCAATTCTCATTAGCAGCTCGGGAGTTTGAATTTGTTCGTGCGTGTGGTGTTAAAAACACAAACCTGAGCACTTAGGGTATACATCAGTACACCTCTGCCTAACCCCCTAGACCCCTAAACCCATAACATCAAGTTACCACAAAATGTCAAATTTTCTCAGTTGATTTCGAACTTTATCTTTAACAATTTAAGGTTTAAAATCATTCGGAGAAATTTGACAGTTTTCTATACCTTGACCTGCTGGCGACTGTTCCTATGTAAGTATTTAAAAATAAATAATAATAAGACCGCGCCCATCACGAACTATTTAGTACCAAAAAAGTTTTTTGTTTAACTTCCAATTTCGAATGTGGCTGTAGGGTTGGTACCTGATAAAAATAAAATGTTCCGAAGTTCAAAAAGTTAAGAAGCCCGTCAAAAAACCAAAAGTCACGTTGCAGGGCGGGCACGTGTCAAACCGCGACCAGCGATTGACACAAAAAAATAGTAAGTAGATGTTGAAAATGGGTGAAGCAATCCGATCGATGTGACAGCTTGTGTACGCTTTCAGAAATATTAAGTTAAATAAGAAAAGCTTTTGCGACAAGTATATTTTTGGTACGAAGTTCCTTATCGCGGCTATGGGTAGGAGTAGCCTGGTAGAAAAATGCCTCCCTCGAGAGGGTCGGTTTCGTCCAGCGTAGTTCGGATATTATTACTACTTACTTACTTATTACTTACTATTCTTTAGATAACACATTTTAAAAAATATGTCAGCAAAAGAATATAAATTTTATATAATTCGAATTTGAGAATTGTATGATAGTTGATTGACAATTTGAAAATAGTTCGGAACATTTAAACTATTTTATGTGCAAAGTGACAGCCCTAACCGTATTTACTATTTCACGAACAAGGTTTTGCGTAATGAGGTTTTTATAGAAAATGAATAACAAACCAACATGCGATGAATATTCATATATGTGTAATATAAATAAGGTCACATTCAGACTTGTAAACATAAAACATTACTGTAATTATTGTAACCTTTGTGCTACCCTACAAACCTCAATCAGTGTAGGTAATATCGAATCATTAGTTGAAGAAACTTATGCAAAGGTAATATTTAGTTTAATATTACTTTTCTTTACGTTTCTTACTTGGAAACTTTATATCGCCAATCGCCATAGTTTTTTTCGCTCCGTGATTCGAAATGAGCCGCCACATAAACTTCTGGCATTTTAAAATATATGTCTAATGAAATATGATGGTATTGAGCTTATTGGTCAGGAAGACCATAAATACATACCAGCGCGCCTGTATTCCCCGGAGGGTTGGCAGAGGTATACTAATACCACCAATAAACACTTTGCTCCGCCTGGGAATCGAACCTAGGTAGACCATTTTCTCTGGAAAACTTTGAATTGCCATAACTTTTTTCACACAGCATAATGAGCAGGCCTATAAAAAGTATTGCGGTGCATTAAAATAGTATTCTAACGAGACGTCTCATCCTTATTGGTCAGGAAGACTTTAAATCAAAACTTGTAAACAACCATAATCACATTGCAAGTCGTTTTGTTGTAGTTTTATATTTATCAATAGTACGAGTGGTAAATGTTAAAACTATTAACCTTGTTAGTGTACAATAAAAACAAGATGCCAGATTTATCAAATGCTTTAAGCACGACTGCACTCTGTAGCCCTGCTCAAGCGATATTATAATTTATAAATAGTTTATTTTATAGTTTGTTTTGTTAACCTGATGTGTAATGAAGGCTTCGCCTGGGGGCCTAGTAATATAACCACGGAAGAGTTATTTATCTCATCCGTGAATATAACCATTGGACTGCCAAGTCGTAAGCCTCGAGTTCAAATCTAAAGCACGCACCTCTTTGTTATGGTGTGCGTATTAATAATTAATTATGACTCGCTTAAAACGGTGAAGGAAAAAATCGCGGTAAAATTGTTTGGGAGGTTTTCTCGATGGCGTGTGAAGTCTGCCATGGCGATGTAGGGTCTCTTCTCAAAGTGAGAGTATGACGAGGGTTAGTCTATAAATCCACCAAGATTTATTGTGCCCGGTGAATGGCAATAGGCTCGCCTCCTATTACATGGGACCTAAACATACTGGCGAACTATGGGTGTTCAATAAGTACACCTCTGCCTAACCCTTCGGGGAATACAGCCGTGATCGTATGTTATGAAAGATGTTTTCAGATTGGATTTGATTTAGTATACCTGTTTCAATGCCTCTTCGATGTTGCCAAGGTGGTACTCCGGTCGAGCTGTTACGAACTTATGGAGGTGCTTCCCAGCATACTCTGCTATATTAGAACCTGGAAATATATTTGGATTTGCAGCAATAGCTTATAGGTATGATTTCTATAATCTCACTGTGTAATCACTTACAATGCCTTGGTCTGAATCCAACAACTCGCAACCAACTTTTACCAGGTTTTATGTCCTACTATCCAGATTACGCTGGCCTCTAATTTTAGGAAAGCCTATATCATGCGAGATCAGTTTAAACTGGATTTGTATAAAATTACCAGTGGCCGTGTATACTATGAGGCACGTACTTCACTGTGACTAGCGAGCGGATTTAAATTTGGAACATATACGTCAAAGAAGTGTAGTGGTTGTATTCCAAGGTTGGACCGGTGTTACTTTTTTTTTCCCGTGTGAAGTTTTTCCATGTTTCCCTCATGGATGTCCTCCGCCTCTCAAAAGGAAAAGCGAAAGATTATGTCGGACTCCTACCGATTAAAAACACACGGCCATCCATAGCACAAAGAGGAGGGGGGCTCCGAGATCTCCACAGAACGCACCGGTGGCCCTCCAGTGCCTTGCTTTTGGCACGTCACAAAATTGCAGCAGTTTTATGCTGCGATCCCCAGTGGTACTGGTTTTTTTATGACAGTCTCAGTAGCAGCTCTGAGTTTGGATTTGTGCCTGGTTAATGGCAATAGGCTAGAACATCTTCCCACCCACACGCAAAATACGCGCCTTGTCGAGGAGATGCGAAAAATAGCCCCCATATGGGGGCTATTTTTCGCATCGCTCGCACCTTAAATAAGACCTAAATATACTGACGAATTATGTGTCATCATTAATACACCTCTCCTTACCCTTTGGGGTATACTATTTACCTACTTCATAATTGATGTGTTAATACTTAATACTGGCCTGATCCAAAAAAGTCCTCCTTCTCCCTCAGCCCCATTCTTCTCATTTCTCCTCCCTTTCCCTTCTCATTAAACAGCCTCGGCAACGCATCTGCGACCCCTTTGGTATTGCAGATGTCTATGGGCGGCGGTGACTACTTTCCATTAAGTAGCTCGCCTGCTTGTTCGCCAAACGGGCCAATTTTGTTGTGGTAGGGCCGCGCTCTTCGCAGCATGAATGGGCCGGCTCGACCGGGGAAGTACCACTCTCTCGCAGAAGACCGACGTCCGAGTAGTAGCGTTTCGTTACTGCGCTTCGTTCGGTGAGCGAGAGTGCCGGACGCCCAATTCCTCCCCCAATCCCCTTTCTTCTCCTTTTCTCCTTCCCCTCCCTTTCCCTAAATAGGCTCGGCAACGCATCTGCAACTCCTTTGGTTTTGCTGATGTCCATGGGCGGCGATGACTACTTACCATCAGGTAGCTCGCCTGCTCGTTTGCCGAGTTATCCCATAAAAAAAAAAAAAAAACAACTAACCTCCATGGCCATCATAAACTGCGAAGTATGCCGTCCCTGGATCCTCGGGTAATGACAGTATGTGAGTGTGGGAGTCATCCATGGAGACCCGCCAGCCCTGCATGCAGGATGAGCCTACGAGGTAGCGGCTGTCCTGAACTGTTGACGACTGCTTCTCCGTCACAGGCTCTGATAGGGTTTGCCCCATTACTCTGGAAAGGACGGACGTCTATTAAAAAAGGAAAACTCTAGTTTGAGTCGCATTTTATATATTCAATTCTAATATATATAAACTTTTCACATACCATTCAGTGGTAAAATAGAAGAACTTATTTTAATTTATGTTAACATCTAATGTACTCTATTTTTGGTGAAATAAATGAATTGAATTGAAATGCGTCGTATAGTTGTGCGACGGGCCGTTATGTTCCCTGTAAAATGGTTGAGCTACATGATGACTGATGTATGTGTGCTGTCAGCTGGACAGGTTAACTCAAAGCAGCTCTTTCTTCAAAAGGCTTGTTTAAATTTTGCCCTACATTGTTAAACTCGCATATCTAATAATATAACTATTGTCTGGACTTTAAAAGAGACCATGATTCTCTGAGTTTGTTTCGAGATAGGAAATGTCGGTGCCACTTAGTTTAAATAAAAAGAAAATAAATCGACATTGTAAAAGTGTCTTTAAAAGATCTATTTACAGAAATAAATTTAAATATAATTTCATTTTGTTTCAATGGCTAGGGTGTCGGACTTGCGATGATGTGGTTGCCGGTTCGAAACCCACCCACTGCACTTCCGACGTGAACCCACTCGTAATACTAGCATTTAGCTGAGCACAAGGGGTTAACAAGATTAGGTACTAGTTTAAAAAAAAATGGGTATGCTATCTCATATCAGAATATCTGGTGATTTGAAATATTCTTTTTTTAAGTCCGGCGTCCTCCCTGGAGGATCAATTCTTTCCTGCCAAAGAACTCCCACAACAAATATGTTAAGGGCATGTAAAGCCGATCACAAGATGTTTGAATACAAAACATAAATATACGGTCAAAGAAAAAACAACCATTTTAACTTAGTAATAATAAATAAGCTTTATTTCTTTCTCCATATCTTACAATTCAAATGTAGTGTTAGTGGTGTTAGTAAATTTACTTACATCTTAGAAGTTAGTTTGGGTTAGTTATAAGATATGGATCCCTTTTGGGTAAAAGCCTCCTCCATCTTAAGCCATTTCTCCCTATCGTGGGCGGCTGATAACCAGTTTTTCCCAGCAATTTCAGTAATATCATCTGTTTAACTTAGTAATTGGTTTGTAAATCTGCTAATTTGTTGTATCAATATTGTCATTAATTCTGCATTTTTAGATCAGTTTAACAAATCTATTAATCCTAGTGTCATTAAATGTTATTAGTTTAGAAGAGTTTGAGGGCTTTGAACTATTTTATAATAGCCCCATTACAGCCAAAGGATGCAGAGCTAATAATTTTACCTAAACATAACTAAGCGAGGAATTTGGCATGCCTGAGAGATTTTCTTGAGGGTGTGTGAAATTTGCTAACCTGCAAATGCCTGCAATAGGCTAGCATGGTGGAATATAGCATCATCCATCTTGTTCTGAAAGGAGACCCATGCCCAGCAGTGGGATGATGTAATTAATGGGTTCAACATGATGATAATTAAGTAGATAATTCTATGCTACCTTGGAAGATAATCAATACAGAATGTTTTATGCTCCAAACTTCTTTAGTACAGAGCATATAATGAAATCTCTTAACTTTCTGTTAAATTTTTGCCCGGTTAATGGCAATAGGCTTGCCCCCTATTACATGGGACCTAAACATACCGGCCAAGTGTGGGTGTACATTAGTACACCGCTGCCTAACCCTTTGGGGAATACAGGTATGATGGTATGTTATGTTAACTTTTCTATTCCCAATTAGGAATCTCCTAAAGCAACTGACTGACTGACTACTTAAATAATTTTTTGTGGATAACACTGATTTTTAAGAAATCTACATGCTAAATTTCAAGCTTGTATGAATTAAAGAAAATATACATATGTACAATATTACAAGTTGGGAGAGTGAGCACAGTCCCAACAAATATTAAATCATCATTTTTATTATCAGCTCAAATAACAATTCCTATTGTAAGTCTCTAGACTACCACTATGAGTATTCACACTTTCAAAGGTACTTGTTATAAAAATAAAAACTGATTGATCCATGCAAAACCAGGAGAGCGTCGTAAAATGTGACGAGATTATCGGAAATCGTAAACTGTCTTGTATCCAAAAGTATCAGTAGAACATCCAGATATGACTAACAACTGATGTCATGAACAGTTTTACGAAAATCATCCTTGAACAGACCTTTTCTTGGTAACGGTACATTGATACTGCACCTAGTAAACACAGCGATTGTTTGTATAACATATTTATCGCTCACTTAGCACTGAATAAACTGTTACTATCAAATTGAAAATAATAAAAAATGATAAGATAAACCGAACACAAACTACGATGTTATTCTTTGTATAAATAACAAAATATACAAAATGTACACTCACGCTTTGACTTAACACCAAAAAAAATTGAAACTTCTCACAATTGCTTTCTTTTGCAATTAATCAAGGTTTATTTCTTATTAATTTCACGAAAATGCGTACCTTGGTAAATACTAAATAATAATCGAGTTACAGAAACAAACGTCAAAGTGACAAAACAATGTCAGTGTTGCTAGATTCTTGTCTTTACTTTTAAAATATTGTAGATCTTGACATATTTAGTAATATTTCAATGATTTTGAATAAAAAAAGCATCATGTGGAGCATTTATCCAAAGATTCTTGGCGGCGTTAAACTTTTTTTGTATAATATATTTATCGTAAGGTGTAACTATTTGATATCCACGCCATCTAGTCACTGTTGTGGATTTCATTTAAAATAAAGCGCAGAGTCGATCCGAAGTGAAACTTCAACTTAGGCGCATTCTATCGAATTCTAGGGGTTTTAAAAAAAATGCATCTGGTTATAATGGTAGTCAATCATACATTCAAGATACACACTACTACACATTAAGATAAACAAATACAAATTGCGCTGGCCTATTATTGTTTGGGAAGCATACACAATACGAGAGGCAAAGCGTATACAGCTTATATTGGATTTGTATAGGTTGACGCCGTGTGTACATGGCAATAGAGATAGCGACATTAATTATATTATTATTTTCAAGTAGTCCCTTTCTCTGTAGTCGAGTATACTTACACCTTTTAACTAAGTAGATATAAGTCTTACGCATATTATCTAAATAGATAGAAGTCTTACGCATATTCATAAAATACGTACTACGTACCTACTATCATTAAATAAGTATTTAAGGATAGTACGTAGGACATGTTATGAATATGCGCTCGCGCTTTGAAAGGGTTTTAAACAAATTCAAAATGTTAATATTTACGCGACTTGGGTAAGTATTAAGACACAAACTTATTTCGATTTTTATTTCTGATGCTTTCAGGCCATCACTCCTGTAGTCATTAAGTATACCTATGTTTTAGGAACCAAGTAATAAGGGCCTGGTTAAATGTCATGCAGTGTTCTAGGTTTCGGTTCCAGTTCCAGTTTCTGTATTGGCATTTACTAGAAACAAATACAAAATCCTGACTGCTACCAATAATATCCTACTAACAGAGAATTTAAACTCACTAGGATATCTCAATTCTAGACATATTTAATTTTTTAGGTTTCGCCACAAGATGACCGGCAAAATATTATTGAAAGTTTAATTTTGACACGGCAGGCTACACTTTACTTGGAACTCAAACAAAACTTGTGCGGACCAGGCCTGACACTGATCAGCCTAAGACGAGTGAGGTGAGCTAGGAAAGCCTCTTATTTTAAAAGATTGTCCATGGAGTTTCTTGCCGGATTCTTCTCCATAGGATCAACTTTTTGGAACAGTGCAACTAGAGTTATAACGTTTCATAAATGCTTGTAAAGGCTTATTCGAAAAAAAAACTTTTGAACTTGAACTTGAAAGTTGGAACTTAAAATGCAGTTCCGTCTTCTCCATTAGAAAAAAAGGCCCGGTTCCCCGGTTTTTAGGAGGCCAAATCATAATAATCATTTTAAAAAAATCTTAGAGCCCTAAACTCTGTTACGCCCAAGGGCCCCTGAATGGCCTAAGATGGCCCCGTCAAGATTTCAAGTTTAGTAATACCTACTCGTAACAAGTATTAAATTTAAAAATCAATCTTATTTATATAAGCTGTTGCATAGGACATTTTGTTTTTGTAATCGTAATCGGTCATGTTTTGTTTAAACATAGCTTAATAAAAACGAGTAAGACAGGCCATTGAGGCCAAAAAACGACTAGCCAAGCCCAAATACGAGTTAAATTAAAATAAATTTGGTAGATACTTTGAGATAAACACTTGCCTCATTATTTTCGACGCTCCAAACATCATTTTGCTATGAATGCCTGAATAAAATTTACGAGATAAAAATCGTTTTAAAAAAGCCGTTTGTTGAGGTTTTTATAGCACAAAATGTAATTTATAAAAAAATTCAAGGTGTAAAAGTGTAAATTTCTCACGTCAAAGTTTCGTTCATAATATTGACATATAAATTGGCGTCAGCTTTTTTAATGTAGGTGCAAGTATTTACCACAAATTAAATCAATAAGGTTTTAGTACGTAGTTGTTTACCAGGTACGTGAGAGTCAGATTTCATAATTATTTTGTAACATTAGTAAAATTCTTTGTAACTTTGTGCCGATTTAAATGTGCTAGGTTTTTTTATCCTTAATATTTCCCGTTTACTGTTTCATTATTTTATGCACAGCACTGTTAGAATAGACAGTTTTATAAATATTCTGTTTCGATTAGGTCCAGGTAGGTCGCAATTTTCATGGCTCTACGCCCTCAGCCCTACCGTATCTATGCACGATAGGGTCAAGGCCCTTTGAGAGCTTTGATCATAGATGGACTGGAGCATAAACCTAGCACAGATGCCATAGTAGGTAATTTTAAGGGTATGTGTGAGAGAGATATATATGTAACTCTAAAATCAAGCGTTCTCCTTCTCTCTTTGTCGGTACAGACACAGTTTTATCCGTACCTACACCCTTCAGAGAGAAGCAGTCCCCGAACTAGGGGGCTAATATGGCCACTTTTAATTAATCATAATATGATTCATAGTAATTAATAATAATTTTCACCCAAGGCTACATTAAGCAATTCTATAAATCAACGTAGAATTCAGTAGCAATTTTGTAATGATAATGATTTATAAAAAGTGGCTACTTTAGCCTACAGTACACAACGCTACCGCAAACGCAAGTTTTCAATACATAATATTTATTGATGTAAAGTAAATTCTTTTACGAATCAATATTTTTAAAATTGAACACCAGATGATGGCTTAGCTGACAACCTTTGAGAAGTAACACCGAAACAACTTTAGTCCAGACAGTAGTAGAAATCTTCATCAGATAAGTCTGAAGGCCTTTTAAAGAAAGAAAAATATATATATATATATATATATATAATATATATATATATATTTAAAAGATACAATAGGTGACATTTAAAAATTTGGTAACATATTTTATATAAAAATACCTACCTACTTAGTTTACATTCATAGGAGGTTTAATGCGGAAATAATTAGGTGCTTTCGTCACATAAGTATGTATTTGTAGCGTGTTTTATAAATTTGCGTAACGATAATACCTACTGTTTTGCTGATTCTATAAAACCGGTCAGAATTAGTCTGAGGCAATCCTCATAAATTTTTGCGTATACCTGCTTTTAATCTTGTGCAAATATTTACTTCCTTTTCTTGAGTCTACACGCTTGAGGTCCAGACCAAATTTGTTAAAAAAAAAACAATGTGGCTCGCACATTACTAGTATTCTTTCTTGTTAACCCCTCGTACTAAGCTAAATGCTTGTGTTACGACTGGGTTCACGTCGGTAGTGCAATGGATGGGTTTCGAACCGGCAACCACATGATCGCAAGTCCGATGTCCTAGCCATTAGGTTACCGCCGCTAATCCAATAAAGTTATAATAACAAAACGGGATGAGAAGAATGATTAAACATCAACGGTGCTACGGGAGGAATTTTGGGGTCCAATCAAATGTCTTTATCGAGAATCAATAATGGAATTGATAGATAGGTAATCAGCCTAATTATAGTACCTAATGTAGGTACTATATTTAAGCTGATATAATGATCTAGTCTATTTTGAGTTTAGTGTGACCGTACGGCCGGCGACCTGGAGCGGGGATAATCTTATTTTATTACTGTGAAGGGTTTCACCAACACATTTCCCGCTGTAAAGTTCATCAACGCTTGAGTAACACCATATAGGATTAAGTTAACCATCGGACGATCGATGTCTTATAGTTTAAAGTTACATTTATCAGTAACGAATGACGAAATCGAAGTCGATATACAGTCAGTTATTCAGTATCGAGTAGCCACGCGCCGCGAAAGCGCGTCGTTCCCGCGTGTTTCATAATTGAGTTTCTAGTTTAAAAAAAAACAGACAAAGTTTTTGAAAATGGCGTGCCCAATGAGGTAAGGTTTTATTTTTATTACTTTTGACATTTATTTGACATAGCAATTTCTTTTTTGTAACGGAAAAAAAAATGTTTTAAAATTATTTCCTGTATCAAATTTATCGTATTTATTATCACTATGTTATTGAACAAAATTATTATAATGATTTTTATTTTTACTTCCGAGGTGCACGAGTGCGAAATATTATTAAATCAACTGCGAATCTAATTATATAAAATATAACTATGTACCTACATACGTACCTACTTACTTATTTTAAAAAAATAATTTATTCAGATTAATCAAATTGAAACAAGTATTAACTTCCCGTCAATAAATGAAAAGTATAGTCTTAACCCTCGACTTTAAATTAAATACGCCAAACCCCGATCTTTCGACGTGTCTACAAACACAACAAGTCGCCTCTGGAGCCACGGCCTGCCATTAAAACACTCGTTAAACTTTTTTATAAATGTTTATCTGATCTTTTTGTATTACCACTCTAGTGTAAATAAAAGGGGCGCACTTTTAATGGTCAATTGTTTTTTTTTATAATAATTAAACGGATGGAAAGTTGCACATTGAAACCTTAAAGGTCACGTATTATATTATTAATTAAATAAACACAATAATAGTTAACTGCTTAATTATTTTCAAAGAAAATATTAATTGTAACTTATGTTTTGCGTTTAAATTTTACCTATAGTCTACTGTAGCTGGTCCATTTTTTAAGTAAAGGGTTTCACTAGTAAGGTTCAGGGTGACCACTTCCAAATATAATAATAGATAGCAAAATGAAGTTATGACTATGTCTTAACGTAGGCCTATGCCCTACATAAATAATTAAATTATCTTTAAGCAAGTGCGCTAATTTTAACTGTTAGGTACATGCTTATAATCTAACAGCAATGATAGCTCCTTGGTTAAGCGCTTGTTCGTCGTCCAAAATGGTTATTGGTCACGGCCCAAACACACGACTCTGACTTTTAATCTTGATTAAAAAAATAACATTGGTTTCAGAGAGTTCATAAAGGGTGGAGGGCCGGATAAACCTAGAGCCTTGTAATGGGCCTAGGTTTAAAAGGCCCTGCGGTCCGAGATAGAATAATAAGTTTATTTTTAGATGAAAATAGTAGATAAATAAAGCTAGGTTTACATGTCTGAATCAGGATCTCCTAGCCTGTTGTGACCAACGTGGTAATCTACGTGAGTTTGATACATCGTAAGAGGTGCTATAATAGAGCTCCAACAATAAGCTCAATGACCGATTATTGTCCTGATCACGAAAACAAATTAAAATAGGTTCAAAAATAAGGAGGATAAAAGCATTTAAACTTTATGCTAGATAGAGAGCGCATTATAGGATCCTGTGACGTCAATTGTTCCGTACAAGATACCATTTCTATACTAACACATTTTAAGGAACATAAGAACATAAGGAACAGAACATCACCTCTTAATCCCCACCAAAAACTTGAAACGCCGATATTTTATTATTTCTCCGTTGTATGGCAATGCTGATTCCTGACCAAAGTAAAAGACCAGGCCAGCCTTTAGATAACGTGAAGAATCAATAAATGAGGGCAGTGTTTTAAGGATACGGCTGGTTTCGCGCCATTTTATATCAAATTAATAGACACATTAAAATAACTATTTTGTTTACATGAACCCTGGTAAATAGGCAATTCATTTTGATAACAGTGTAAAACTTGTGCGCTTATCACAATATCGTTTGGGTGCTTTTATTCGTTTTTTTTTCAACGCCTTTTAGGGCACATATTCGGTACCAACAATAGTTTTGGTAACATAATTATCAACACTGCTGGCACGGGTCTTCTCTCAGAACGAGAGGGATATAGTTTACAATTACATACTTACCTACTGTAGGTATATAATTGAAAGAACACTCAAGGTCAAGAAAGGTAATTTTACTGTGTAGATAGGGAAATTCAATATGCATTATGCAACTTCGAATAAGAATCGGTGCACTAAGGTGATTTGTTAGGTACCTACTTAAGACTTTCATATCGTCGCTGGTATACAATTTATTATTTTAAAGATATCAGCTTGATAATGTGTGTCATAAGTACTTGTATACCCTTTAATAACTTCAGTAATCGTTCTTTATTTAATTATTTATTGTTATTAATTGAATTATTTATTGTAATTAATTTAATTATATATTGTAATTAATTCAATTATTTAATGTAATTATGTATTGTAATTATTGCCATTATTTATTGTAATTAATTCAATTATTATTGTACTTAATTCAATTATTTATTGTAATTAATTCAATTATTATTGTAATTAATTCAATTATTTATTGTAATTAATGTAATAATTTATTGTAATTAATGTAATAATTTATTGTAATTAATGTAATAATTTATTGTTATAATTTAATTAATTTAAAAGTTATTAAATAGGTTATTAAGTAGTTAGACTCCATAACTAATAAAAGCACGCAAGCACATCACAATCGTAGTAGTAGTGTCTCGCTGGCATGCACAGAATTATAAACTTCTTTATCTGTGCTGGCATGTCTACAGGCATACTTTTCTTGATTCGGCTACACATTTGCATCTCCGTTGGTATTGCAGATGTCCATGGGCGACGATGACTACTTATCATCAGGCAGGTGGCTCGCCTGCTCGTTTGCCGAGATATACTTACCATAAAAATACTATTGTTAAAAAAGAAAAGTATGATTACTTATATTACACACATTGCTTCCTCTCTTCTATCTACATTGCTTTGCCCGACAGAGTACATAATGATCAAATTTATTGTAAATCCATGTAAACTACCTACATTGTGGAATGCAATTAACATTGAGTAGATAGTTGCGATCCAATCTCAGCATTATTAAAATTTAGGTAAATTTTTGGTCTCATTACAATTGAAATAAGTATCGTTTGAACGGTAAAGGAAAACATCGTGAGAAATCCTTCATGCCAGAAAAAATATCTCGATGGATATCAGAGTTTATCGATTAAAAGCAAACAAACAATTCTTTCCTCATTTAATAATTAGTACTTACGAATAAATAAGTCTCTGATGCTTGTGATTTTTTATCCATTTTTCATCCTAAGTAAATTAAAAATGCGAAAGTCGGTCTATTAACCTTTTCACGAAAAACCGATTTAAATAAAATTTGGTACCTCCGAAGATACTTAGTTTAAAACCTTGGAAAGCACATAGGGTACCTTTTGTCTAAAAAAGTGCCCTACCCTATGGGTTAGGAATGAAACCAAGAGCAACATTGAGTGTAAATTATCTGAGCTCCCATTAAAACATCGATGCTATACTAACCCATTTTAAACATGCTTTCAACACGAGTTACATTTTTTGTAAGACTAGACAGGTATTTCAGGTTTATTTCAACGTGAGCATGCTAATTATTTGTCAAATATAGAAACAGGTATCACTCACTCGCTACTTATATTCAGAACGACTGGCCACGGCCCATGAACTACGCAAATTGCAAAAAAAAAGTAAAAAAAAATATATAGGAGTTCAGTGAACTTATGGTATTCTTATGGTTTAAAAGTAAAAAAGAATCGTTAAAGGTTAACTTCACTGTCTGTCTGTCAGTCAAGGCCATTTATCTCAGGAACGCGCTGAAATTAATATCAAATACTTAGGACATGGTCATACACACACCTAGGAGCTGTATAAATTAAGTTTCTTTAGTAAATGAAATCAATAAATACAGCAAATTGCTGGCGAATCTTGTGTAGGATGCCCTCCGGCCAAAGACTATAATTCTCTTTGCCTCCGGCAATATAAAATGATGATATTTGGGAAAGGTTGCCGGCCATATATGTTACTATTATGAATATACCTTAAAATTTTTAATTGATTCCATAGTCACACCAGTTTAAAAAACCAAAAAACACGTAAAGCCATCAGTCCCGGTTGTCATACGAGCACACATAACAATCGATAGCAGTATTCAGAATCCCAAAAAGCCTGACAACCAGGCTATTCTTCGAATGTCGGTGTTCCCCAAGAAATAAAGGTCTGAAGGCACTCATCATCAACCCATTAAATTGTCCCACTGCTGGGCACGGGTCTCCTCTCAGAACGAGAGGGATTAGGCTATAGCTAGTCCACCACGTTAGCCTACTGCGGGTTGGCAGACTTCACATGCCGACAAGAAAATCTCTCAGGCATGCAGGTTTCCTCACGATGTTTTCTGAAGGCACTTGCTTTATGTAAAATACTTATAGTAAGCCGCCCCTCACATAATTAGAAAAAGTTTATCCTTAATTTGTTCTGAACTGTATTAATTACATTCTCACTCCTTGTTCCCAGGTCTGTGATGGACGAAAGCATGGCCCAGGAAGGTGATCACCTAGGTAACGAGGCCGGCATGCTGTATGGTGAATACTTGATGCTGGACAAGCTTCTGTCAGCGCAGAGGATGCTCAGTGCGGAGTCCTCCAAGCCTGTACATGATGAACATCTCTTTATTGTCACACACCAAGGTAAATATAGCAAACCCGAAGCTTACAGTTTGTTTGAAATAACTGCCCGTCTAAAGATAACCGTCGCTGGATGCTCTCATTGTACAAAATGCTGATACAATAATAATCTTTATTAGCTCTAATAACAGGAGAACGTCACAGTGTGATTACATGATAAAAAGACAGTGAACAGTAACGTCTAGATAGGTTATTCCTACAGTTTGTACGAAATAACCCTGCTTGTTGAAATAACCCTGTTAGTCGTTCCGAACTGCAGCGCTGCGATGGTAAAATCGCTTTATGAAGTGTTTTTATACATTAATATCGAAATTAGTAAAGAAGATAATAAAAAATGTGAAAACTTATAAGTACGGCCGCAATTTTATTGTCTTTACACCGGCTCTTTCTATTAAAATTAACCTCTGCTAAAAAACTTGCGGACAACTTCAAACAGTAAGCCTGTCTGACTTTATTTCGTATGTAGTTATTTCGAACATACTGTGGTTAAATTATATTTACAGAGTAAGTATGGTATGGAACTAGATATAATTATGTGGGAGGTCAGATTCTACTGGAATAATATGACCCAACAGCGACATCTAGGGCACTAGATGCAACTACTTGTCATGACAAATCCTGAATTGCGCAAGCAACATTTACCGCGCAACGTGAATATACACTTTGGAGGAGCAACACACCTCGTCCCCCCACAGCCTATTGTGTGGCCGTCTCCATGAATCATATTCATAATTTATTGATTTTAGCCTCCTAGCACTCAATTAATCAGTCCCAGAACTCCTAGGACTTATAATCAGTCCTAACAAAGGTATATGCTCCGCATGCCTGTACCGATCAGCTAATTGATTTCTTTTGGATTAGCTAATGATTATAGAAAATAATGGACATCCTTTGATTAGATATGGGACATCATAAGGATATTGATATAAGTATATTTTTCTATCTGTATTAATTAGAGAAAATTATTTCATACTTATTTTAAAAAGATTTAGGTAAAATTATAGAAATCTTTATTATGCAGTATGGACTGTACCTTAAAGATATCTATAATTTTAAAAAAGATAAGAGTAACATTAAAGAAATCCTTAAGAATTAGGTATATATTCCTATAAAAAGGCGGATTTCGTCACTACTTCACAATGGTTTTATCATATTTTAATAACATATTTTACAAATACGTATTATTATTGTAAAATTATACCTACTAACTGAGTAGGCAGTTTTCAATAAAATATTTTGTGGTAATAATCTATTTTAGAATGTATTGTGATTTGCGGTTGACGTCATAATTAGCAGATCCAAAACAAAACATTTTAAACAAAACTAGTTATTAAATTGTATTACGCATTATTTTATATAATACGACAGACGTTATCCTGTCTTCACGATGAATATTCAATTCAAACTGGAATAAATAATGAATAATAAGTCAAAAAACAGCCAAGATAAATAGTAATATTTTCCATTTTTTCTGCGCAGTTTCCTTCATTTTTCTTTCCGTAAGAACCCTCTACAAAAAGATGATTAAATTGGTGAAGTCGTCGCCATAAACTCGAAGACATGTGACATCTGCCAACCCACACTGGGCCCGCGTGGTGGATTATGGCCCACTCCCTCTCATCGAGAGGAGGCCTGTGTCCCAACAGTGGGAACATTATACGCCGATTATGATTATGGTGATGATAATGTGTGATAATGATCAATCAAGCAATCAAATGTTTTTATTTCAAATAAGCTTTTACTAGCGTTTATGAAATTGACTCTAGTTGCACGTTTCAAGAAGTTGCTCATATGAAGAAGAATCCGGCAAGAAACTCCATGGACACTCTTTTAAAATGAACATTTTACATTATTCACTTTACACTATGGCGATAACAGGATGTGAGTACATCGGAGGTTTATGTCATAATTAGCCTGAAGTCGGGACTAAAATTAAAAGAAGGTTCTTAGCATCTGAGAACTGAATGTCAACCTAAAATAGATGATCATGATGTTTATGGTGTTTTGTTTCCAGCATACGAGCTATGGTTCAAGCAGATAATCTTCGAGGTGGATTCGGTGCGCGCGTTGCTGGATGTGGAAGGTCTCGACGAGAGCCACACCATGGAAATACTGAAGAGGCTTAACAGAATCGTGCTGATATTGAAGGTATCATTATATCCAATTCTTTTGTTCAAGTTGGTACAAAATTTTATATTTAATAGTAGTAGTGCCTCGCTGGCATGTCTACATGCCAGCTTGAATGGGTCACACGACCGGGGAAGTACTACCCTCCCACGGAATATCGACGTCAAGTAGCAGTACTTACTATACATACTGCTGCGTTTCGTACGGTAAGTGTGGTGCGCCGTCCAATTTCTCCCTCCCTCCTTTTAATTAAAAAGGTTCGGCAACGCATCTGTAACTCCTTCCGTATTTCAGATGTCCATGGGCGACGACGACTACGTTTGCCGAGATAACCCGTAGATTTTTTTTTTTGTATTACTGCCTCATTAGTCGAGTGGATTTTGGTTTGATCCCCAAGTCGAGCAGTGTTATTGGGTTTTTATAAGATATACTCAGTAGCAGTTTTGAGTCTTGATTTGTGCCCCGTGAATAACAAATTGACAATAGGCCGCCGCCTATTACATGGGACCTAAACATACCGGCGAAGCGTGGGTGTACATTAATTAAGTACACCTCCGCCTAACCTTTCGAGGGAAACTTTGTAAAAAAAAATCGCGGGACCTATACAATAATACTATACCTATTTCAGCAACCTATGGTTATGTATGTAGGTTCCCATTATAACGAAAGACAGTACTGAACTAAATTCAAGAAACATGTATGAAACTTAGCATCGATCACCACAAACAGTAAAATGTTTATGTTCCTACATCGTTACGCATAACTCGAGATAATGTGGAGCCCTGACATTTGACCCTATTGACATCTACACGTCATTTTTTATCGACAATCTGGCTCGCACTAGTGATGCGATGTTATTGTGCCCTTAAGAACTTGCAAAATAAATTAGAACTGCTTCACAAGCTGTTGATTTTGTATTCGTGCGATAATTAATGATGTGATACGCTTAGTATAACAGGAATCAATGAAAAATGGAACACAAAACAAAATCGTATAAAACTATTAACAATTAGTATCCTTCAACAGTGCCGATGGTTTATTCCCACTACCTGAGTACTTATATAGGGCATTGCGGGTTCGTACTCATAATTAAAATAAAGTAATTTAGCATAATATAATTGTAATAATTCAATCACATTTTTAAGCATAAAATTGCCAATTTGAAAATATAGTACAAATAATTTATCATCACCTGAAGAGATTTGATTACACTATGCCTGAGGTGTGGACCGCTCGGTCCATGCTGCTTTCGATTGCCTTCAACTACTTCGCCGCTCTACCTTGAGCGCTTTTTCCTTCTACCCGATACAGTAACATGAGCTGTTCCAGACAATATCTCGCCTTGTCCACCACACCTATATCTACCTAGGACTAAGTCCTATATTTAGGACTAAATCCCACAAGTACCTAGGACTAAGTATAGAGCTTGGTCCTAGGTATATTTAGGTTAAAGGACGGTATAGGGCTTAGTCCTAGGTATACTTAGGTTAGTCCTGAGTATACCTAGGACTAAGCCCTATACTGTCTTTTACTTGGGACTAAGTCCTAGCTATAGAAGTGTAACAATAACAGCTAATAGGTAGTACGTAAGACGACCTATTCACAGTTATTTTGTGCCTATGATGCAGAGAAAAACCCACAGTGAGGGCAACCTTTTATTAAACAAACAAACATTAAATTATAGATAATTATGCGAAATCACTTATGATGTAATATAAAACACAGGATACGTATTGATAAAGTATCAATAAATACATAATACATGCATTACAGAATCAAAACAAGTTCGACGTGAAATCAAATAAAACGTAATAGTTAACATACATATAAGTATTGTATTAAAGTATAGCTTCCCCCTGTCTCTTTTTGTTATATGACATTAGAAAGTGATGACAATAGTTTTTGTCTATGTTCTATCCATTCGCCAATGGCGCGACATTCAATATTATTAAAATTATCGCGGAAAATAATTTGAAATTTTGTTTTAAGTAAATATGTTTTAATTTTTTTTTCTTTATCTTTCGTCTTACACACAGCTCTGAATAATGGAACAATAAAAAAAATCATAGTAACATACAATAAACATATCATCACGGCTGTATTCCCCGATGGGTTAGGCAGAAGTGCTCTAAATGTACACCCACATTTCGCTTTATGTTTAAGTCCCATGTAATAGGGGGCGAGCCTATTGCCATTAACCCGGCACAAATCCAGACTCCGAGGTGGTACTGGGAGTTTCATAGAAAAACCCAATAACACTGCTCGACGTGGGGATCGAACCCAGAGCCTCTAGCGTAGCAGTCGCGCTTAGGACCACTAGGCTAATGAGGCAGTCAATTACTTTGTACACAATATTTATTACAATCTTTTACTTCCCTCGATGCACTGTGTAACCGCTTGATACATTTTGTGGTGATATACGCATTGACTATATCATGTTCAGCTTTCTAACACCTCGGTCACTTTCACCCATAATCTGTTCAGACAGTGTGAACGGATACTTTTCTCCCAGTTTCCATTAGATTAGATCAAAGATCATGCAAAAATCTCGGGTATCCAACACGGAATTATTATTAGTATGGCTTTGCAAGGTCTGGTTATTTTAAAATAATAATTGTGTTGGAAAATTCAGCACTATGCATTTTCCAACACAAATAAAGACGTGTCCTGGCTGAACTCGATCGTAGCGCTACCTATCAGGGCCAATTGGGCTAACTTCAGACAAGGAGAGTTATTTCGAACAAACTGTAAATGACTGTACGTGCAAAGCGTTGCCATACTTTGTGTAGTAGATAAATATCCATTTAACGAATTGTACAGGCGCAATCTACACTAGCTAATTAAGTAATTGCTTGGTTTCCAAGAAGGTAATTAAGTAATATCTGTTAGCACAACAGCTGTGTAGAAAAGAAAATTATATATTAATTAGGTACTAATATCGCAAATTGCCGTAAGAGTATGTTAGTTTATGGTTTATTGTATAGTAACCGTAACCCACCGCCTGTCGTTAGTTCGATTCACAGGTCGAGATGATTTATTGAGTTTTTCTATAAAATTCGAAGTCTTTAGTAGCAGCGACTGCCTCGTTGGTCTAGTGGTCCCAATCGCGACGGCTACGCTAGAGGTCTTGGGTTCGATCCACAGGTCGAGCAAAGTGTTATTGAGTTTTTCTATGAAATTCTCAGTAGCAGCTCGGAGTCTGGATTTGTGCCCGGTGAATGGCAATAGGCTCGCCCCCTATTACATGGGACCTAAACATACCGGCGAACTGTGGGTGTACATTAAGTGCAACTCTGCCTATCCCTTCGGGGAATACAGGCGTGATGGTATGTCTTTAGTAGCTTGGAGTTTGGATTACTGTTAATGGCGATTCGCTGGATCCCAAAAGCCGAGGATATTTCAGGCACACATTAGGGCAGGTCTTCGTCCAGCAGCGGACTGATATGGCCTCATTGTAATGATGATGAATAGCAATGGGCAAATCGTTTATTGCAAACTACTTTACTACATACATAAGTGAACTTCTTCGTTTTACTAAATACATTATATTATATCTTTTTAAAGTGATGTTAAGATGGATCTTAAGACCGTCATCTCGGCTCGCCCTTATTATATTGGACCTAAACCAGGGGGGGTTTAACAACCACAGTATAAATATATATATTTATACTGTACCACAGTATAAATATACTATTTATACTGTGCCCAGGTCAAGCAGTGTTATTAGGTTTTTCTATGAAATTCTCAATAGCAGCTCGGAGTCTGGATTTGTGCCCAGTTAATGGCAATAGGCTCGCACCCTATTACATGGCATTTAAACATACCGGCGAAGAGTGGGTGTACATTAATAGATCTCTGCCTAACCCTTCGGGGAATACAGGCGTGATGGTATGTTATGTTTTAAATCATAGTTGCTACAAATTGTATCTGGTCCATATCTCTGCCACGCCAGAAGTGAATTCCTGGCTACAGCTTAGAAAATTATTGGAACACTTATCGAGAAAATGACCTTCTGTTCACAGCTACTGGTGGATCAGGTGATGATCCTGGAAACGATGACCCCATTGGACTTCATGGACTTCAGGCACTACCTCCGACCTGCATCCGGCTTTCAGAGTTTACAGTTTCGCCTGCTTGAGAACAAGGTAAACCTTATCCCATCAGCCTCACCCCCTATTACATGGGATCTAAACATACCGGCGAAATGTGGGTATATGTGCATAGTAGTACCTACACCACTGCCTAACCCTTCGGGGAACACAGGCGTGATGGTATGTTATGTTATTTATTTACTTTATTCTTGTTGTTTTCAATATTATCGTCATATAACAGCTTTATTGGTTCCAACTGGTACAATACGGTTTAAATGAATACCTGTATTCAATTTGTCAATAATACCTAACAGTGCAAGGTTTCATTGACGTAAGTATGTGATGCAAACATCAAAACAAAAGAACGAAAGCAACGCTTAGGATTTTACTTCGAGCTCATAAAAATATTATTTCAAGGGATTTTAACGTCTACACCATCCTGGCTAAACACGGGAGGTTCAATTCAATTCTTTATTGCATTCCGTATTGTACCTACATACAAATTAAAATAGATGGTAAGCTTAAAACTAAGGATCAATTATGGACCCTGATGGGCACAGCACAGTACAGTACGAGAGAGGGAGATGTACCTATACATACATAGGTATATTGATAATTTAATTTAAGTATACATATTTTCTAACCATATATTGCCTACACTATTCATTATTTATATCTTAATATGTATTTATACATATATTAGGTTCAGCTTGTGACATTAACATGTTCATAGATGTGTTCCAATTTTAACCCCGCGTTTCCACTGACGACAAAACATGTTGCAAACAGCTCTCACTTTTTGAGAGTTAGGGTAAGATAGATATATAGATAGTGGGAACGCGGGGTAAGAAGTAGGTTACACCTACAAGTGACATAAGTAAAAATAAGCACCGGATCTGTCGGTTTTTTTTTTTGTGACAATAATACAAAACCAATACAATGAGAGGCTGCCCTTACAATGAGAGTTCAGCTTAAACTGGATTTGTATAGCTTGACGTGTAGCCATGCATACAAAAATAATTAATTAATGTTCTGTCAAATTATTTAAGAAACTTTCTTTTTTTTATTCCAGCTCGGTCTGAAGCAAGCATTACGCGTCAAATACAATCAGAACTACCAGACGGTGTTTGGAGACGACCCTGAGGCTATGGAAGCACTGCAAAGGTAAGGAAACTTCTGTTTAATTTAAATTAGGAACGATAACAATACAGCGTCTCTGAAGTTATTAGCAAATGGCTGCGCAGTAGTAAATTTTACGATAAAACGGTTAGGCGCAAGCGCAATCAGGGAGCGCGGTCGTATGTTTTAATCGATGCTAAAGACAGAACGGTTAAGGTCTTTTAAAAAAATATGACGCTTAGATACTAGCAATGTGGGTCGCACATTACTAGTAAGTATTCTTGTCAGGAGTCTTTTTTATGTTAAAACTGTAACAAAAACTAGATGCTACATGATTGATAAACGATAACGTCACATTGATAAATTATATTTATTTCTGTAAATTTTTAAACTCAATGGCGCTGGCATTTCTAATCTGACCATCTCTGAGAAAAAAGCGGTATCAAACTCAGAGAATCATGGTCTCTTGTAAAGTCCATACAGTAGTCATGTTATTAGATGTTGAGGAAAATCTGAACAGGCCTTTTAAAGAGCCATAGCAGTCTTAAGTTGACCTGTCCTAACTGACGTCACGCATATCTACATCAGTCATCTCAACGACAGTGTTTTATTGGTTCCAGGTCTGAGCAGGAGCCAGCGCTGCTGGCGCTGATCGAGCGCTGGCTGGAGCGCACTCCCGGCCTCACCACGCACGGGTTCAACTTCTGGGGCAAGTTCCAGGCCGCTGTCAACAAGCTCATCAAGGAAGACATCGATGCTGCTTCGGTGAGCTTTGGCTATAAAGGTGGAGGTCCAACGATTGGCCACGCGGCTATACATTAAGCTATAATTGTCCAGCTTAAACTGACCTCACGTTATATAGGCTTTCGACCCTCGAAGTCGGAATTCCGAAATTCAAATTTGTTTTTTGACTTACTAAATTGCCACATTTCAAATCAAAGACTTATTTATGTTGACATTGACAGGATTTTTATACAATAAATAAAAAATGGAACGCCCAACTCAATCTCAAGAGGCCGTCGAAATAAATCTGACGCTTGTACGCGCGGCTACATGACAAGCTATACAAATCCAGTTTACGCTGGTCTTTTATTGGATGGAAACCCTATAATACGAAAACAGCTTAAACTAGAAATGTATAGGTTGACATGAAGCTGTGTGTACAGTTCTCTTTTATATAAATAAATTGGCGATGCCCAGTATTCTTAATAATCTGGATTTTTTCCAACAGATCACTTCGTATCCTGCCATTAACTTTAAAAATTGTAGTGTACGGAGAGCGCATTAATATTTCCTCCTTCGTTTTGCAGCGTGAGACCAACGAGAATGTTCGCCGCCACCGCCTGCAGGACGCAGAGAACCGCCGAGAGATTTACCGCTCCATATTTGACCCTGCTGTCCACGATGCACTAAGGTCCAGAGGAGAAAGGAGGTCAGTCTAAAGGCCTATGGTGTAATTGTGAGAAAGAGGGCTCGTTCTCGTTTCGATTTTAATGCATAATAGATAGGATAGGGAGTTTAAAATAAAATACCAATTGAAAGATATCTTGAACACTCCATATATACGCTCCTTTTCTGATGCCTACTACTACAAACTCCTGCGAGTCAAAAATAATACCCATAGATAGGCACCAATTCACTGACAAATATGGAATATAGAGAAAGCACCAGATAATAAGACCGATGCCATTAACGGTAAACTAAACACACCTCAAACACTCCTAAACTCCTCGAATCTGATGACTAAGTAAAACTATGCGAAATAACAAATGCAGATGAGAGAGCGAGAATGAGAAGCTGAGAGGCACCGACATTCTGTGCTAGAGAACGCCTAAAAGATCTTCTCTCACCTTCAAGGAATTGACATTTGCATGATATTTTGCAGGCTATCCCACAGGGCGTTGCAGGGTGCTATCATGATCACGTTCTACAGAGACGAGCCGCGGTTCTCGCAACCTCACCAGCTCCTCACACTCCTCATGGACATGGACAGCCTCATCACCAAGTGGCGTTGTAAGTATCCAATATATACATGGCCCTTTAAAGCTGGGAGCTCACGTATCTACTATCTTTCCAAAGTCCCAAAAAGATCAAATGTCCAAAATTCCATGAAAATTGAAAAGGGTGATTCACCAAGTCCCGAGCCGAAACCACAAAGAATTGGCGTTATTATAATTCCCCCAGTAGGTTACTCTACGACGTCTGCCAACCCGCAGTGGGCTAGCGAGGTGGACTATAAGCTTAATCCTTAAGGCTTAATCCCTCTCATTCTGAGAGGAGTACCGTGCCCAGCAGTGGGACAATGTTTGATAATGTGATGAGTCCGAGGGGGCGAATGGGACAGCCCGTACTGGGCCAGCGCGGTGTGTTATTGCCCAACCCTTTTGATCCTTGAGACCCTCGCCCAACAGTGGTGTAAATGTTTTTTTTTAAAGCTTACTAGCAATGTGGGTCGCACATTACTAGTAATCTTGTTAACCCCTCGTACTAAGCTTAATGCTTGTATCACAGGTAGGTTCACGTCGGTAAGTAGTGCAATTAGTGAGTTTCGAACCGGGAACCACATGATCGCAAGTCCGATACACTAGCCATTAGGCTACCGCCGCTTATTATAATATAACGATTGTTACGGATGATTATCTATTGAAAGACGTATTGATTTGAATGGAGAAAGAGATTACCAGAGAAGTGGTTTGTGCTTAATCTATTATGAGTATGTATGTAAGTCAGGATAAAATCTCTATTTCTCCTTCTCAGACAATCACGTGATTATGGTCCAGCGCATGATAGGATCGCAGCAGCTCGGTACCGGTGGTTCATCAGGCTACCAGTATCTACGCTCTACACTTAGGTAAGTGGAACCATTCTACTAAGCAAAATTCGCTTTTTAGATTATTTTGATAGATTTTTCTGATTATTCTGATCGATTTTTATGATTGTTCTGTTAGATATTTCTGATTACATAAGCTTTCAAGCTGGAACACAATATTGGTATAATTGTATCAGCAAAAATGTGAGGACTTAGGTATCACATAATTGTAGTGTAATTTGCCAATTTTGCTACGATATCATTCCTTTTTCTACTCAGTTGCGAATAGATTATATTTAATGTCACAATTCCTATAGCCATGAACCTAGAGTGTGATATAGAAGTAAAATTACCAGAAACCCAAAACAAAACGAAGAATAAGATACTTCATAGGTACCTACATATTTAATTCGATGTCCACTATAACGTACTTAATTTTTTTCTAGTGACCGCTACAAAGTGTTTTTAGATCTGTATAATCTATCGACATTCCTGCTGCCTCGCTCTCTCATACCACCGCTAGATGATGGTATGAAGAGGAGCTTGAACCTCACTTGGGGAGACTCCGTCAAGGAAAACGGAGAGAACGGCCAGAATGGAAATAGTAACCAGAATGGTGCAAATGGCCTAGAATCATCATTATAGGATTAAAGTTTTTTTTAGATTATAAGTTCCAGCGTATTGTTAGTCAAAAAATGTATGAAGTATTTGGATGTTTTGTATCGATTTAGGTTGGTATTTTTTCCTATCCTGATTCATTCCCAATTTGGGCCAAATGCCTCCCTGTCTTCGCTTCCAAGCGTCGTATATTTTATGCAGCCTAGAGACGACAGCGTCTATTACGTATTGATATAAATACCTACTGTCGAATGTATATTTTGTCATTTATGTTTATTCATAAATATTCAAGGAAATATATAAATTAATAAAGAACCTAGAAACATCGCTGAACCGCACAGTAATGTATGTTATATAATCATAATATGAATGAATAACATGACATAACATGACCATATTATGGTCATTCTGATGGCTCATTTAGACTCTCGCGCGAGCGACGAGACGAGCCGCAAAGCGAACCCCGAGTCAGGAGTGTAGATGAACTGAGTGTTAGTTAATTGCTCATCGGAGCCCATCTTAGCGGGTTGTCACTGAGCACATTAATCATATTCTAAATAAAATAAAATAAAATGGATAAATACACACAAAACACACTCAAGGCACACAAACAATAACGTTATCTTTACGAAAATTAAGACGATAATTATTATTTTTTTATATGTATTTTTTTGTAATCTATCAAAGCAATGAAAATTGAACCATATGTGATGGATTGAAATGCGCTTATCAAGACCTCCATATCCAATGTGGCTGACGAATACATTTTTTTGCTATAGTGTAAAATTTCTCATGCTATAACAACAATGTACTTATTTTGTTTTACATGTCAGCCATGACAAATTTATATTAAAATGTAGTAACTGAATCGATTATAATAATTTTGCTCAGTTCTTTTAGCGTTCATTACTGATAATAAATAAAACATTAAGTTGATAAATAATGTAGTTTTATTTTTTTAACTTAATTTGATTAAAACTCTTTTTAGCCACCAAGGTATTATTCACTGTCATTATTTTAAGCTGGTAACACTGCGGGCCCCTCCGCTACATTAGTCGTGGAACGCCCCCCAAACGCGTATACCACGCGGTGCTTATACATATCCCCTGGAGACAAGATTACACTTGGGAAGTTTGTATGATGTACAGCGTCTGGGAACTTCTGGGTCTCGAGGCAGAAGGCCCCGTGGCGACGGTAGCCCACCCCGCCCTTGCCTACGATGGCAGCGTCGGATGGTGCCGGGAGTGCGTTGCCAGTGTAGAATTGGACACCTGGCTGGTCACTGTACACTTCTAGGTAGCGGCCGGAATGTAGGTGTGACACATTGGCTACGAAAGTTAAGGCCTGGAATGAAATGTTAAGAATTGAAAAACCCTTTTTTTATGTGGGTCACACATTACTATAGGCCGTCCGTTTAACTCGCGTATCGCCTGCGCGGTAAGAAGGGAGCGGTAGGAAGTAAATAAATTCTTAAAAAATATACTTATTATTTTATTCTTTACCAACAATGTCTATCTCGAGATAAATCCATGGATTATTGACTCCGTGTGTAGCGTTACCCGCCCCCGCTCCCTTCTTACCGCGCAGGCGATACGCGAGTTAAACGGTCGGCCTATAGTATTCTTGTTAACCCCCCGTACTAAGCTAAATGCTTGAATTACGAGTGGGTTCACGTCGGTAGTGCAATGGGTGAGTTTCGAACCGGCAGCCGGCAGTGTATGTGCATGTTTATATGTATTTAATGGTGTTAGAGAGTGGTCGCGTTTACAAACACATTTTTATACATATTTTGTATGAGCAATGATGAGTGAGGATAGTTTCAAACATAACTTAGTAAAATTACATTGTATCTTATCTAATCACCAGTCGTGCGCTCGACGCGACAACGCAATGTAAAAGTTGTTTTATGTGAACTTTTACAATACATTCATTTTTACAATCCAAACATGTTTAATGATAGAAAAATCTTAATAAAAGAAAATGTTAAATGGAAATGCGTTCAAATGTTGCAAACATGTTGCAAACATGTTGCTCACTTCATCTGACTCTTAAGTGGGATAGGTAGCTGTTTGGAACATGTTTTGTCGTCTGTGGAAACGCAGGTTACACACGGCTAAAGGACAACCTATACCAATCCAGTTTAAGCTGATCTACAGTGTATAGGCTTCTCATACAATAAGAGGCCAGCGTCAACTGGTTTTGTATAGCTTGTACATAATGATACAAACAACCATTTTACTATATCATTTTGAATTCAATCAGGTGGGCCGCTTGCTCTCCTGCCACAATTAATAGGATTGGGAACATATCTGCAACTCCTTTGGTGTTGCAGTTGGTCATGGGCTGCAATGACTACCTACCATCAGTTACAGGTTACAGGTATCAACCGTACTTTGAGGCCGCTATAATCAGTAATCGTCAGAGCAAAATACACCTTTTTTATGGGAATACTCGGCAAACGAGCAGGCGAGCTACCTGATGGTTAGTGTCATCGCCGCCAATGGACATCTGCAATACTAAAGGAGTTGCGTTGGGAAGGGAGGAGAAGGATGGGGACTGAGGGAGGAATTGGACCTCCGGCGCTCCACACTCACGATACGAAACGCAACAGTATAGATACTGCTACTTGACGTCGATATTCTGTGGTAGGATAGTACTTCCACAGTCGTGCAGTCGTTGCATTGCATTCGAGGGCGCTAATGCGAAGAGATGAGGCTTTGTCATCGTAGTGCCTGCTGGCATGCACATCATATCATATTATGCTGGCATATCTACATACGAGCATGAATGGGTCGGCATGCTCATATGTAGACATGCCAGCAAGCACTACTACTACGAAGCCTCATCTCATTGCATTTGCGAGACCCTCGATTGCAACTTCTAAGCGGTCATTCAGTTTGGTAATTAGTGTAGCTCATATGCTGGTTCGTAATCTACGAAGGAAAATGGATGCTTCCACCTTACCTGACTTCCATTCGTGTTGACACAGTAGTTATCATCAAAGAGGTTATTGCCTGAAGACATCGCGTCACCCAGTTTCCTCTCTAAGTTGAAGTCGAAAGGAGTGTTCAACACGCTGTTAAATGCACCCGTGGGTATTGATTCGGAGTCTGACTTCGTTATTCTAGAAAGGTAAGTAACACTTACATACCATCAGGCCTGTTTCCAAAAAAGCGGAGAGGAGAGATGTGTTTTGAATAATCAATCAGATTTCGTTATTTCCACGTCTCCTCTCCGCTTAGCTTTAGTGGAAATGGATCAAGCGGAGAGGAGAGATCTCATTTTTCTATAGAATTTTGTGCAGTGGGCGAGCAAGCGGCGCGGCAGAGCGGAGATGCGTGTAGTCGGGCGGCCGTTCCCCGCTGCCTTCACGTCTACGTCTTCCTTTCGTAGACAGCACTTGACGCATTTCGAGCTCTCACAGCTCACATCTCCTCTCCTCTCCGCTTTGGTGGATTCCAGGCCTCACGCCTGAATGCGAAAGGTTAGGCAGAAGATTATATAGAACTTGGTTATGGCAGTTCATTGCCGAGTACTAATTCTACTGTAAACTGCCTCAATAGTCTAGTGGTCCTAAGCACGACTATTGCGCTAGAGGTTCTGTTTTACATTCCCAGAGCAAGCAGTGTTTTTTGGCGGTGTTTGGATTCAAGCCCGGCCGAAGGCAATAGGCTCGCCCGCCCCCTTATAAATTGGAACTTAAGACGTTCTGTTTTCGATTCCTAGTATTTTTAGGGTGTTTCTATGAAATTCAATAGTTGGAGTTTTGGAGATTTTGATCTGTGGGAATAGGCTCACCCCCTAATACATAACCTAAACATACCAGCGAAATGTTGGAGTACATTAGTACATCTCTACCTACTACTCCGTAGAACAGAATCTAAAAGATTATCTAGTTGCTGTACGTGCCCTAATCTTAAGTTTTTATTAATATATAATTATAATTTTATTATCTACATTTTCACGTAACTTTTAAGCTACGTAAAAACACGTTACCTAAACCTACGTGAAATAATTACGTGATAACAAACATACAAGAAAAAACCAAAGGTACAGACGAATTGAGAACCTCCTCCTTTTTGAAGTCATTTGAAAATTAGCTGTAACTTTTAAGTTACGCACTGCAATTAGACCATTTTAACATGCAATTTTGTTCTCGGGAACAGTCGACTATGCCAACTCCTACAGGGAATACAGGTGTAGTGATAAATACTCACAGATCAGCATTAATGATGACACGGTGGTTGTACAACTCCTGCGCACCCGCGTCGTGTCCCGCCAAGTTAAAGTAAGAGTGATTGGTCAGATTCACCACGGTCTTCTTAGTAGTGATGGCCTGGTATTCCACGTGGAACTGGTCGTTTTCCTTCAGCTCGTAAGTCACGTTGGTGACTAGGTCACCAGGGTACCCTTCTTCCATGTCCTTGGAATGGTAGCTGAACACCACTTTGGAGCCTACCACTGTAGCATCCCATACCACCTGGAATTGAAGATATAAAATGGCATCGCACCAGACTGCCTCATTAGTCTAGTGGTCCTAACCGCTACTGCTACGCTAGAGGTCCTGGGTTCGATCCCCAGGTCGAGCAGTGCTATTGGGTTTTTCTATGAAATTCTCAGTAGCAGCTCGGAGTCTGGACTTGAGCTCGGTTGGTGGAAATAGACTCGCCCCATTACATGGGACCTTAGCATACTGGCGAAATGCTGGTGTACATAAGGACACCTCTACCTCATCCTTCGGGGAATCCAGGCGTGATGGTATGACATAGCATCACTTTTGTATTCCCTCAAAGGTAAGGCAGCTAATGCCTACATCTTATAGGGATATCTCTGTTTAAGTGTCTAAGCGTTAAATTTTCTTAGATTTCTGAAGACAACTGACAAGGCTAGGTAAGTCATTATTAATAAATATTATGTTTAATGAGGTAAAAGACAGAAAGAAAAAAAAACTTTTAATTCTGACTTCGTACTCTAAAAAATACAAATTAAAAGGTAAAACTACTGTATTTCTAATCTAGTAGTGTTCCAAAAAACTAACTAGTTGAATTAATCGAATGGGTTATTTATTCAACCACTTAAATAGTTGGCTGCGACAGATACATAAGCATTAACGCTACGACGGTTATACCAACCTTATCAAACCCTACAATTCCTCCGTGAAGATGATGTTTTCCGATATTTTTAGCCACATTATAGGTCTTTCCGTCTATTTGGAAGGAAGCGTTGCCGATACGGTTGGCGTATCTGCCTATAGTGGCCCCGAAGTACGGAGTATTCCTCTTGACATACCCTTCGAGGTCATCGAAGCCAAGCACCACGTCTTTCGTTACTCCGAACTTATCTGGAACCTGTAATCAGGGTTGCTATTACGCAGTGATAGCCTAGTGATATGACCATTGGACTGCCAAGTCAAAGGTCAAGAGCTCGAATCCAACGGCACGCACCTCTGACTTTTCAAAGTCATGTGCGTATTACTTATTAATTAACACGCGCTTAAACGGTGAAGGAAAACATCGTGAGGAAACCTGCATGCCTTAGAGATTTTATTGACGGCGTGTGAAGTCTGCGGCGCAACCCGCAGGAGGCTAGCGTGGTGGACTATAGCGTAATCCCTCTCTCGTACTGAGAGGAGACCCGTGCAGTAGAGGGACAATGTAATGGGTTGATGTTTGCAGGCAGACTTTTTAATCATCCATCCACACGACGCCTTATTAGTGTAGTGTAGTTACCACTGTTTCGCTACCGGTCCTGGGTTTCGATTCCCAGGCTGAAAGTGTTATTAAATCCTTAGTGGAGCAGCTTGGAGTTTGGATTTGTGCACGGTTAATGGTAAAAGATTCGCTTCTACTACACCCATGTACCCCAAGTCAACTCGAATCCAATAAGTCCCGAATCAGGACTTATTGGATACAGGTTGGGTAGGGGTTCAAGAGTCTTAGCTCCTTGTTTTATTAGAACCGTTAAGGGAGATGCAATTGTTCCTATGCTCTCCCCGTGGATCCGTCTTTAAATAGGGACGGATGACCAGCAGGTTAATGGGGTTTCGAGTTTTTTTAAACCTTACTAGCTATGTGGGTTACCTTATTCTAAGCTAAATACTTGTATTACGTGGGTTCACGTCGGTAGTCCAATTGGTCGGTTCCCAACCGGCAACCACATGATCGTTAGTCCGACGCCCTAGCCATTAGGCTACCGCCGCTTAAATTCGGGCGTGTTGCTATTTGATGGTATTTTTTATCAATACGCGTACCGTAATAGACTGGACAATAGCACCGTAGGAAATAACAGACACGCTCATCCTACTTGAAGTTCTCCATGTGAACTTCTGCACCTTCTTCTCCTGGTAAACCCCAAAGTCTTCAATAGTTAACGTCACCATTGCTGAAACTGATATAAAACATTGATAGCAAAAATCCGAAGAATAAGAGGCAAAGTTAGAGGAAACTAGGAAAGGGAAGACTTCATAGAAGTTTTATTGAACAAGGGATGGAAAAAGTGGGAGTAGAGTCGTAACAAGAGGTCAAACAGAAGGTAGAGAATTGTGACAATTGGTGAATTCGGTGGAGCAATCGCAATGGAAGAGAGAGAAGATATAACGTAAGGGGAGCTGCTCGTAGCTCGGTAAGTCTACTAACAACTTATCAATCGATCTATAAAGATAAGCCGCGCTAGCCATGGTCTATCTATAGATGGGTGACCATACTTAGCACATCGAAACTATTCTGTATTAGGTTGTCATACGAACACCTATGATAATGGCCAATATTGCATTCGCTTCATCAAAAAATACAGCCATATACGGTAGAATGAAAGCTGACTCCGAAATGTCTACTTAATTGGGAAATCGCCAGAAAGATGAATAGTGGTACAGTTTGTTCGAAATAAGTAAGCCGATCGGAAGTTAGCCGTTCCGAACTACCGCGGTGATAAAATCGTTTAATTAAGTGTTTTAATACATAAATATCGAAATTAGTAAACAAAATAATTAGAAATGTGAAACATATACCACTCTAATCATCTTTACACCGACTCCTTCTATTAAAATTTACCACTTCTAACCCACTTGCAGACAACTTCCAATCGGCTTACTTATTTCGAACAAACTGTACCTAAGGCGTCATTCATTTATTAGGTAGCTACGTAAGACGATTTAGGGGGGGGGGGGGGGCAAAGGGTCGACAATGACTTATATTTTCTTAAAAGGTGGGAGGGATTTTTGACAGTTTTAAGATAGAAATCACAAAACTGCGCAAAGTTAAGATTATATTTCATCATTTTTATATTTTTCAAACGTGTATTTTGCGTGTATTATTTTTTACTTTACATTCTTACGTAATAAATATGAAACAGGTGGGGGTCAGCTGTTTCTTATTTTCCCTTACATATGGGGAGGGGGTCGTTATCTGGTAAATCGTCTTATGTAATAAATGAATGGCGTCTTATAGCATAGCGGTAATTATTAATATACTGACATATTAATATGAGTTTTAATTCCACTGAAATTTAAATAAATTTCACCAAATGTAAAACAATTTTTGCATTCTGTGCAAATAAGTATAGGACTGAATCACTATGTAATGTAACGCCATTTTATTTACATATATTTAGAAATTAAAGATGTTGTATTGTATTGCAGTAGAATATGTACAGTTTGTTCGAAATAAGTAAGCCGATCGGAAGTTGTCTGCAAGTGGTTTAGAAGTGGTAAATTTTAATAGAAAGAGTCGCTGTAAAGATAATTAGAGTCGTATGTGTTTCACATTTCTAATTATTTTGTTTACTAATTTCGATATTTATGTATTAAAACACTTAATTAAACGATTTTATCACCGCGGTAGTTCGGAACGGCTAACTTCCGATCGGCTTACTTATTTCGAACAAACTGTATCTATCTACGTTTGCAGTGATAGCTTAGCGTTAGTTACCATCGACTACCAAGTCAAAGGTCTCGAGTTTAAATCCAATACTGACGGTGAGAGCATTTATGAAGGCAGTGTTTTGTTTCATCATACGTTTTTGTTCCATTTTTAACCCCCGACGCAAAAACGACGGGGGGGTTATAAGTTTGACGTGTCTGTGTGTGTGTCTGTCTGTGGCATCGTAGCTCCCGAACCAAATGCGAAATACGAAATGGACCGATTTGGATTTAGTTTTTTTTAAGGTGAATTAGTCGGGAGTGTTCTTAGCTATGTTTGATGAAAATCGGTCGAGATATAAAGCAATTGTCGGGGGTTTTTTAATTTGATATCGTTTTGTTTTACTTTTGTTCCCTTAAGTTGCCAAATGCCGCAGAGATGAGGATTCCAGTAAGACAGAAAAGCAAAAACTATAAAGTACCCACTAAAAGTTGCTTCAAACATCAATGTAACATTTCAAAGAGACAATAGGTACTCTTCCACTTAAACACGGTTATCATGACTGAAACTGTTATCAAACGAACAATTATTGTAAGTATTTTAAGTGTCAATAACCATTAAACCGATCTACAATTTTTTTATTAGGTACCTACTTCAATCTTTTAAAGTACTCTATACGACTCAATTACCGCAATAAGTGATCAGATAAACAGATAACACAAACATAAAAAATAATAATGAAGTTATTTATAAAACTTACGAATCGATAAGATTAGAAACGTCTTCACTTCACGACGACCGGCCTCCGACTGATGTGAAGTTCTTTGTTTGAATTTATATTGTTGCAAACCTGGCGATGTTCATGTGAATTATTTCAAATGTGGAATAATGTTGCCACGTTAACCGCAATGTAAACTCCATTGCTGTATTCATAAACAGATGGTGTTTCAATGGAATTTAAAATGCCGTATCGTAGGAATATGGAAATTTCAGGGCAGGTAGGTATATTATTACATGTTATCTTCACAAGTCCCAATGCTCCAAACGAATAAGCAATTATTCGAAGACAAAATTACCCAAGTTAAATAATATTAATCTGCGGGTAGATTCACAACTTTCTTTTTATGTTAAAGGTACCTTCCCCTTAAATAGGCAGGTACTATATGTACATTGTACAGTGGCCAGCAAAGACTACGTGGCCAGCAGGGGCCGTATTACCACGTATTAATGCCATCATTTTTAGGTTGTGAGAGAGGGATGCCGCTCTACAGGTTAAATAGTGGCGTCCCTCTTTCACAGCGTAAAAATGATGGCATTAATACGTGGTAATACGGCCCCAGGTCAACGTATACAAAACTGACAAATTTCTCCAAATGATTTTAAACCTTAAATTGTTGAAAATTTGTCATTTTGTGATAAGCTCGTAACCGGTACGATAATACAGAATCGATTTTTATAATTATTTTATTCGATTACCTACAAGTATACAAAACTTTCCTTTATAAATAATATTACTTAGTCTAAATGAATAAAAGATAACTTTTAAAAAATAGTAACAGTATAAAAACTCCTTTAAAAAAAAACTGTACTGCTCTAGTAGGTATAGGTACATACCTAGTATTCATAGTATCGCGACCGCATTCATTATGATATTATTATTATAATACCTACCGTACGGTCGGGCATTCGGTTCCCGCATCCGGTCATACAACACAATGACCTTTTAATGAAACTGGATATTTAAACTACTTGCTCGCGAACTTGTTTGCATAGGTAATACTTGCCTTCTGTTTAAATTATTTGCACTGCTTTTGGGGTATCGGTAGTTTTTTTGTAAATAAATAAAGACACATCTATATCTATATTGTTTTATTAAATATAATATAATAATAATATAATTTTATGTAGTCTGCTGTGCCCGCAACGTCCGTGATTGTTCCTAGCTTTTAAGCATACTTACACAATTACACATGTACACAAGGCTACAGGTCAAACGATACAATTCTAGTTTAAGCTGATCTCGCATTGTATAGGCTTTCAATACAATCAGGGGTCAGCGTAAACAAGATTTGTACAGTTTGTTCGAAATAAGTAAGCCGATCGGAAGTTAGCCGTTCCGAACTACCGCGGTGATAAAATCGTTGAATTAAGTGTTTTAATACATAAATATCGAAATTAGTAAACAAAATAATTAGAAAATGTGAAACATATACGACTCTAATTATCTTTACACCAACTCTTTCTATAAAAATTTACCACTTCTAAACCACTTGCAGATAACTTCTGATCTGCTTACTTATTTCGAACAAACTGTATAGGTAGCTCGGCGTGATAACATAACATAACTCTAATATAACATTGTGAAAGGCAAATAAATGATATGTCTATGAAAATTTGTTATAGTAAGACATACAATACTTACAGACCTAAAAAAAATATTACAACCTTTTGTGAAATTGGTTAAAATAAAAGAGTGAAGCTTATGAATAACATATTATTATACAATTCATTAGAAATAAGTGTGTAGAATCGCCTAATTAAGTGTCTTTATATACAGAGTTTTCTAAATAAGTTAAGAAAATAATCACAAATGCGAACACATAGCCCAATTGTCTTCACACTCTTTCTATTAAAATTTACCACTGCTAAACTACTTGCGAACAACTTCAGACAAGCTTAATTCTTTCAAACAAACTGTAAATAGGTTGAGATGGTTATGGATAAAAGATCCAAAAGATGGATCCAAACAGCAATGAGTTCGCGTGGTGGATTACGGCCCACTCCCTCTCACCGAGAGGAGGCCTGTGTCCCACCAGTGGGAACATTATACGCCGATCATGCATGGATTAAAAGACATCCATCACCGTAACTTGGTCAGCAATACCACAAACGTTCCCATTGATAGCGACCCTCACATAGCCCTGTTCCCCAAAGTCCTCGCCGTATGAGTTCCTGATGATGTAGTAAGGGATTTTTCCGTCAGTCTTGTTGTAGCCAACTATCTGGATCACATGGGTAGAAATGGCTGGACTGTGGGGGAAGAAATATAGATTAGGTAGAGAAGAGGAGGGGGGGGCATAACATCACACCATCATGCCTGTATTCCCTGAAGGGTTCGGCAGAGGTGTACTAATGTTATCCTAACATCGCCATTCGCCGGTATGTTTAGGTCCCGTGTAATGGGGGCGAGCCTATTGCCATTAACTGGGCACAAATCCAGACTCCGCTACTACTGAAAATTTTATAAGAAAAACTCATAGATCACTTTGCTCGACCGGGTAACCGAACTTTAGCGAAGCAGTCGCGGTTAACACTAAACAGGCAGGCAAAAAAATTAATATAAATTTATGTTCAAGTTACTTCAAAAGTCGCCTTCGATTTGGTTCGATATTTGTTTTTTTTGGAGCCTTGCCCCGCATTTCCACTAACGACAAAACATGTTGGAAACATCTATCCAAATCTCAAAGATTGAGTGGAATAGGTAGCTTGTTTGCAACATGTTTTGTCATCAGTGGGGTTAGAGTCACTTACTTGCAAGCACGACGGATGACACCACTTATGTAATTCTGCCAATTGGTAGCATCCACTGCGGCGACCAGAGGCCCGTGGTTGGCTATGTCACTCAGCATCTCTGTTTCATTCCTATTGCTGCAAAAGTATTTTTGTTTACTCTACTACTGAGGTGAAAATAAGCATACGACCCGCCTTATATTATATGCGATTATAAGCGATAACCGTGGCCTATGGACGCTTGTAAATGAAAAGGGACGGGAGAGAGAAAAGGAGAAGGAAGGGGACTGAGGGAGGAAGTGGGCCGGGGCTTCAAAAATACAAAATAGCAGTGTCTCGCTTGCATGTCTACGTGCCAGCACGAATGGGTCGACACGACCGGGGAAGTACTACCCTCCCACAGAATACCGACGTCAAGTAGCAGTATGGCCTATGGCTTTGGCTATGATTCGTACGGTGAGTGTGGAGCGCCGGAGGCCCAATACCTTCCTCAGTCCTATTCCTTCTCCTTTTCTCCTTCCCCTCCATTTTCTTGAATAGGCTCGGCAACGCATCTGCAACCCCTTTGATATTGCAGATGTCCATGGGCGGCGATGACTACTTAACATCAAGTGGGTTGCCACGTTCAGACGACAAGCGCCCGCTAAGCGCACGCCTCATGCCAACCCGATATGCTTCGATAAATGCAATTTGAGATCTATTGATGTGGCATAAGACTCAAATTATATACAACAAATTTCAAAATTAGTTAGACGCGAGTGCTGATCTGATGCGCGTGGCGTGCGCTTAGCGCCGCGCCCGCGTTCGCGCTGACGACAAACCTTGTAGCAAATATCTATCTTACTCTATCTAACTCTCAAAGAGTGAGAGAAATAGGCAGATGTTTGTTTTTTGTCGTCGTATGATGATATTATGATGAATCTATATCTATACTTATAATATTATATTCCTTTTAAATGCAGAAAAGCCGAGAAACCACGCGGGCGAAGGTGTGGGCGGAAAGCTATATATTATTATTATTTATTATCTATACTTATTAATATTATAAAGCTGAAGAGTTTGTTTGTTTGTTTTTTTACTTAAACGCGCTAATCTCAGGAACTACGGGTCCGATTTGAAAAATTCTTTCAGTGTTAGATAGCCCATTTATCCAGGAAGGCTATAGGCTATATATCATCACGCTAAGAACAATAGGAGCAGAACATAAATGAAAAATGTTGCAAAAACGGGAAAAAAATTAATGCAGAAAAGCCGAGAATCCACGCGCGCGAAGCCGTGGGCGGAAAGCTAGTTAAGTATAAAGTATCACCATTGGATTGCATATTCCAGGACTCTCCTCCCTTTATTAATTTTCGTACGGCAGCTCTGGTCAGCCAGAGTCAAAGGATACTCGTCTGCAGTAACCACGTCCTTCGGCCCATTACAGAGGAAGTCCATGGCAATGCTCACGCTGCCAAGTCTGCAGCCATCGTTGTCCTCCGAACAATCCAACAACTCCTGGATATGGAAGACAATGGCGTATCAATCAGATCTATACAAGTCACATCTATAAAAATCACGCCTGTATTCTCCAAAGGGTAAGGAAGAGGTGTACTAATGTACACCATGTCACTGGTATGTTCGGGTGTAATAAGGGGCAAGCCTATTACCATTAACCGGGCACAAATCCAGACTTCGAGCTGCTACTAAGAATTCAATAGACCCAATACCACACGTAGATGGTAAGACCCACGGAAGAGATAAATAAGATTGGAATGGCCATGTGGGCGGGGCAGGCGCGCCACAGTTTTGATTAGACAATCATAACTCGCCCGAATCATACATTCGCCGCGTTTAGTGTGCTTAGGACTACTTCAGAGAACACAGCTCCGCTTTAAAATGCCTTGTTGTGTTATTCTTACGCGATAGACAAATTGTCAGACCTCCAGTATATAGCGAGGAGGTATATCTTTCCGTCTGTAAGTCAAAAAAAGCATTTATTTACAGAATAATTGGTAAAAACATAAAAATATACTGATCAATATGAAATTCCAAACATCAATCATATTATTGCAACAACTTACAAATAAAATGCATTGCCCGATGTGTTCACGCTTAATCAACGCGATGTCTTAGTCCGCTTGCAATGTACTGCATGCATTGCGTTCTCTACACTTCAACCATGGCCGTTGTTCGTCGTTTACCGGGGTTGGCCGTGAGTGATGCCCGGCGTACATCTATCGATATCGAGGTGACCGTGTAGTTTAAATAAAAGCATCGATAGAATTCTCAACTATATTTACGTTTGACAAAGATTATTTTTGAAATATTAAGTATAGGTACATTATATTTAATTGATGAGAGTATGTTTTTAGTTAGATGTATTTTATATTATAAGAATCATTGAATGAATGAAGATGAAGCGGCATGTAGACCGTTTGATTTTACTTAGATTTTAATACTGAATAGATACAATATAGTCTAGTCAAATACTATACCTACTATTTTATATATGTTTTAATATTTGATTCTATTCGATATATTATTTATGCAATTAATTATAATAATGTTATGTATCTTTTTGTATTTTTTAGGCATTTTCCATGCAAAGATTATTAAGTTATTTTAGTGAAGGAAAAATACGACCGCGGGCAGGATTCGAACCTGCGTCTTCTGGTTAAGTACACCAGACGCTAGGACCGAATCCTGCCCGCGGTCGAATTTACCCTTCACTAAAATAACTTGATAATGTTATGTTTTAATTCTGTTATGTTATGTTAGGTTTCCCCCAATTGCTTAATGATTACGTTTTGTTCCAAGGACATAGTTTCTTTTACATTAATTAATCTATACATATAAAATCCTTTGTCCTGAATGACTGACTGACTGACTGACGGAACAACGCACAGCCTAAACCGCTGATCGTAGAGACCTGAAACTTGGAGGGTGTATTCTTTGTATAACGTAGGCATCCGATAAGAAAGGATTAAACGAAATTATACCCCTAAGGGGGTGAAAAAGGGGGGCAAAGTTTGTATGGGACAACGTGATTCCTTGGTCAAATTTGCTTCAAATTTTGCATAAACGTTCTTTAACAGAATTGATGGAAGACGTGTTTCGTATTTTATTGAAATTCATCCCCTAACGGACTTAAAAAAGGGGGAAAGTTATTTTTGGGATGATTTGCTTCGATTTTGATATCAATACTCCTTAGTGCGTTTGATTTAATTTACTTTTTATTTTGACACATGTCATGTCATGTTTGAAAACTCAATTTGATTTTAAAACGACTTCATATTCAAGAAACGTTGGTCGATAATCATATAAAATGCTTTCTATGGCACACAAAGGTGGAATTGATAGGCACACCATAGAACCCTTCTTAGAGGCAGTAATAGAGTGATGCGTGGAGTTACTGTGTTGCTGGCAGGGGAATTCCGTCAGATTCTGTTGTACCTAGAGGAATCCGAGCAGACGAAGTCAGAGCATCGTCATACCTATGGCCCAACATAATGATTATCTTTAAAAAGAAATACGAGAGAGAGGCGTCTGCTGGAGAGTATTCTGAGCTATTACTTAAAATAGGAAATGGAGATTGTAAAATGTGTATACCATCTCTCCTGAATACAGTAGTGACAGGTGACTATGACAGATCTTGAGAGCGTATTCTGATTTTTCTAATATACAAACGAAGTCTATAGAATGGCTGTGCAAACGTGCAATATTGACTCCGAAAAACAACAGTCCAGCAGCTATTAATAACATACTTCTTAAACTGTTGGAAGGCTCAGAAATTGTATTCGGTGCTTCAAGCGGACAAAGCAGTTTGCTATCCTGTGGAGTTCCTTATCTGCTGCGTGTATCATTTAAGCTATGTAACTGGACTAGACTGAGAGTATCAGCATTTCACATAAATATTAAAAAGGTCAGTGTGATTACTGGATGTGCTGGATCACATTTCCCCCTTAATATCTGCTTTGTAATGACTGTAAATAAATTTCAGGGTGAGTCATTATGGGTGGCAGGCATAGATTTAAGGGAAGAATGCTTCTCACATGGGAAATTTTACCTTGCCTGTTACTGAGTCAGTATTAATAGCAGTCTGGTCGTTTTGATACCAGACAGTAAAACCATCAATGTCGTATACAAAGAAGTGCAATTTTAATCGACCCTACGAGGCCTCCAGAATGATAGACCATCGCTCTAGATAAAAGGACATGAATGAATTAATAGGACATTTACATGTTATTTTTATATTTCAATAAAATAATATAGTCGAGCAAATTATTTGGTCTTAATCCCTACTTCCCTACTAATATTATAAATGCGAAAGTAACTCTGTCTGTCTGTCTGTTACGCTTTCACGCCTAAACCACTCTACCGATTTTGATGAAATTTGGAACTGGGATAGACTAAAGCTTGAGAAAGGACAGACTACCTTTTATTGCAAAAAATAGTTTTGAAGGGGTTGAAATAGGGGGTGAAAGTTAGTATGGGAGTTCGTCATTTTACAAGATAAAACCATGAAACTTTATATTAAGGCACTTGATAAGAAATCAATAAATATTTGTTCTAGCGTTTTTGAAATTTCGACCTGTGGGGATGAAAGTTCGTTTAGAAGTCCGACAAAGTTACGCTTTCAAGCTTAACCCCGGAAACAATTTCGATGAAATTTGGAACAAAAATAGACTAGACCTTGGGAAAGGATATAAGCTACGTTTTGTTGTAAAAAAGGGGTTCAAATAGGGGATGAAAATTTGTATGGGAGTTGGACATTGTTGAAGATAAACGCTGAAACTTTGTGTTTAGACACTTGATAAGAAATAAATAGATATTTGATATGGGGTTTTTGAAATTTCAAACTGTGTGGGTATGAAATAGGGGATGAAAGTCCGTTTGGATTTTGACGAAATTTGGTACAAAAATAGACTAGACCTTGGGAAAGGATATAAGCTGAGTTTATATTTCGGTAAATAATATAGTTGGGCAAATTTTGTGGTCTACCCGAGCAAAAAAGCGGACGGAAAGATATGTAAGGATAATTTGCAATTTCCCGCCAGAATTGGAAAAAACTAAACAGTCAAAATCGTGTTGTCCGCGCGGGCGAAGCTGCGGGCGGAAAGCTATCTATAAATATAAAATCCTTTGTCCTGAATGACTGACTGACTGACTGACTGACGGAACAACGCACAGCCTAAACCGCTGATCGTAGAGACCTGAAACTTGGAGGGTGTATTCTTTGTATGACGTAGGCATCCGATAAGAAAGGATTTTCCGAAATTCTACCCCTAAGGGGGTGAAAAAGGGGGGCAAAGTTTGTATGGGACAACGTGATTCCTTGGTCTAATCTGCTTCAAATTTTGCATAAACGTTCTTTAACAGAATTGATGGAAGACGTATTTCGTATTTTATTGAAATTCATCCCCTAACGGACTTAAAAAAGGGGGGAAAGTTATTTTCGGGATGATTTGCTTCAATTTTGATATCAATACTCCTTAGTGCTTTTAATTTAATTTACTTTTTATTTTGACACATGTCATGTCATGTTTGAAAATTCAATGTGATTTTATTCTCGAAACGTTAATTGATAAACATATAAAATGCTTTCTATGGCACACAAAAGTGGAATTGAGATTGAGAGGCACACCATAGAACCCTTCTTAAAAATGTTAGAGGCAGCAATAGAGTGATGGGTGGAGTTAGTGTTGCTGGCACGGGAATTCCGTCAGATTCTGTTGTACCTAGAGGAACCCGAGCAGACGAAGTCAGAGCTTCCTTCACATCGTCATGCCTATGGCCCAACATAATGATTATTTTTAAAAAGAAATACGAGAGAGATGCGTCTGCTGGAGAGTTTTCTGAGCTATTACTTAAAATAGTAAATGGAGATTGTAAATATGTTTATCATCTTTCCTGAATATAGTAGTGACAGGTGACTATGACAGATCTTAGAGTATATCCTGATTTTTCCAATATACAAACGAAGTCTATAGATTGGCACTTAAGCTATGTAACGGGACTAGACTGAGAGTATCAGCATTAAAAATATTAAAAAGGTCACTGTGATTACTGGATGTGCTCGGGGATTCAGTTTTCATACCTCGAATGTGTGAATTGATGCCTATGTTTTTAAAAACGATGCTTTGTAATGCTATAAATAAAATTTCAGTCAATAAGGGTAGCAGGCATAGATTTAAGGGAAGAACGGTTTCTCACACGGGAAATTCTACCTTGCCTGTTACTGTATTAAAAAGCAGTCTGGTCATTTTGATACCAGACAGAAAAACCAATGTGGTATACAAAGAAGTGCAATTTTAATTCTTGAGAGCAAAGTGGTCTTCCGATATTTGTACCTCCTCCTTGAAATCGACCTAACGAGGCGTCCAGAATAACCATCGCTCTAGCTAAAAGGACATGAATAAATTAATAAAAAAATACATGTTATTTTTATATTTCAATAAAATAATATAGTGGAGCAAATTATTTGGTCTTAATTTTAGATAATTTACAATATAGCACCGGAAATAGAAAAAAAATAACAGTCAAAATCGTGTTGTCCACGCGAGCGAAGCTGCGGGCGGAAAGCTAGTATTAAATAAAAATAGTTCTTGATTTTTATGTTTCCCTTTTACCCATTCAATATAAAAATACATAACAGACAGAATTTATCGATAAAAAATATCGGCTTTTCAAGCACTAGCGTATGCTTGTTGCGTGTGTGTGTCTTATGCCTACGGGTGCTTGATGCTAGTGTGTGAACAAATTGCTGCCCACAGATTTATGTGTGTGTGATTTGATTGTGTGCGAAAAGCTTGTAAAGATTATGTTGCGTATGTTTGAGAAATGAAATGAAAGTGGAGTGAAAGTGGGAGTAAAGCGGCGACACTGGTCCTAGTACAAAATAGTAGCTAGGGCCATTCCAATCTTATTTATCTCTTCCGTGGTAAGACCCAATAACACTGCTCGACCTGGGGATCGAACCCAGGAACCCATTTGTGTAAATACATACTTATAATACCTACATAAATAAATTGGTTGAAACATGACGATAATTGTTGAAAATTTTGGAAAAAATACGACGAAATGGAGACGACATAAAACCCATACGATGCTGGGTCGGGTGGCTAGTCTTATCTAATATTTACGTATAAAGAGGAAAAACTTGATTGTTTGTTTGTTTGCATTGAATAGGCTCTGAAAGTACTGGACCGACCACCAATAGAAAGCTGCATTATTCATGAGGGACATAGGCTATACAATGTCGCCCGTGGGCATGCGACCGCCCGTAATTTACTGAATATTCATGAAAAAATAACGAAAATAATGCTGTTATGTATTATATTACAAAAAATGATTGAAAATGTCACCCTATGGGGATAATTTATGGACATACATTAGTATAAATACACAATTTTTTACCAAAAAAATTACTTAAACTCCAGTTTTTTTTTTCATAGTCTATTATTTTTACTAAAAATATTAATTAATCTGTCGAAATAACTCATAAGCTTTTAGAGATAATAAACAGAATACAAATTGACCAATAAACTTCGGAGATGTGTCAAAAAATGGAAACCAAATCAACAAACTCTATTAAAAAATTAAAAATTGAATAACATGAAAAATAATATAGATAGACCCCCCCTTTTAAAATTCATTTTCGATATTTTTTCATGAATATTCAGAAAATTTCGGGCGGTCACATGCCCATGGGCGACATTGTATATTATCGCGTAAAATGACAAGAAACGTATACTCCACTCGGGCGACACCGCGAGCGGTAAGCTAGTTATGTTATACTTAAAATTAGATACCTGAATGCTACGGCTCTCGCAATCTTTTTTCCGTATCGCCGACATAGATTCCATAACTCCAATGATGCTAAAGGCCCAGCAACCCAAACATAGCTTTTGATTCAGAACAGGCTTAACAACACCCTCCTTGCGCCTTAAACAAAAGCAATCGGTCTTTTAAGTGGATATTTGACTTATCAAATGGGTCACAAAGATATGAATTTTCTAGTGAAAGAAAAATTCGGCCCAGTCAGGGTTCGAAGTGCAGAGTAATTTGGGGGGCCCAAATGAAGGGTAAAGATTTTTGGCATTTTTTTATAACCTCCTCCCTTTACTTTTTACTTTTTTTTATGTTTTTTTTTTCCGAGAAGCACGAGATTACAGTTTGTTCGAAATAAGTAAGCCGATCGGAAGTTAGCCGTTCCAAACTACCGCGGTGATAAAATCGTTTAATTAAGTGTTTTAATCGTGGTTTTAATACATAAATATCGAAATTAGTAAACAAAATAATTAGAAATGTGAAACATATACGACTCTGATTATCATTACACCGACACTTTTCTATTAAAATTTACCACTTCTAAACAACTTGCAGACAACTTCCGATCGGCTTACTTATTTCAAACAAACTGTAAGTGACATTGTGGCTAACATTTTATTAATTTTTGCTTACACACGTTAGGGGCCCCTGTAGCCCGGGGGCCCCGTATCATTGATAAGGCTGATACGCCCCTGCCCTCTGGTTAAGTACACCGGACACTTTGTCAACTACGCTACCGAGAACACTGCTTCTGATGTCGAATTTCTCTTCCACATTTTACCTCTTTTAGGTGGCATCAGCAACATCTATTGAAGACATATTACTATGTCTTTCAACAAACTTGACTTACTTTGCAGTTAGTTCAATGTCGAACGATATTGCCTTACCTTTTTACTTGTTATCCCCTCGTGAAAGACGCAATTTCTACTGCCCATGTACAGTGAGTTATAGCTGTTCCCTGACCCACCCTAAGTGGGTCAGGTAACAGCTACAACCCACTGTACAGTCGCCACATCAGGTTGTATAAAACTGTAAAATTTCTCTAAATGATTTTAAACCTTAAAATGTTGATGGTTAGGTTCAAAATCGACTGAGAGAATTGGACATTTTGTGGTAGCTTGATGAAAATGTTGTTTGCTATAACTTTATAATCTCATTTTTACAAAGGAAAATATTAGTTTGTACTAGTTTGTATGTCAAAGTTTTAACATTATAAGTATTATCTTTTTGTATTTTTTAGGCATTTTCCATGCAAAGATTATTAAGTTATTTTAGTGAAGGAAAAATATGTTATATACTATAAGTATTGTTTAAAAATGTTCTCAAGTAAGTGAAATCTTTGTAATTTTTTATTGAGAAAATAAATTCTTTAACCCAGACTTGATGTGCTGGCGACTGTACCTAGAATGTGTTAAAACGAACACTTTAAACCAAGGCTCAACCCAAAGCTGAACGTTTACCCTTAAAGAGCAGATAGTGGTAGGCGACCTAAGGTTGAACGTTTACCCTTAAAGAGCAGATAGTGGTAGGCGACCTAAGGCTGAACGTTTACCCTTAGAGCAGATAGTGGTAGGCGACCTAAGGCTGAACGTGTACCCTTGAAGAGCAGATAGTGGTAGGCGACCTAAGGCTGAACGTGTACCCTTGAAGAGCAGATAGTGGTAGGCGACCTAAGGGTGAACGTTTACCCTTAGAGGAGATAGTGGTAGGCGACCTAAGGCTGAACGTGTACCCTTGAAGAGCAGATAGTGGTAGGCGACCTAAAGCTGAACGTTTACCCTTAGAGGAGATAGTGGTAGGCGACCTAAGGCTGAACGTGTACCCTTGAAGAGCAGATAGTGGTAGGCGACCTAAAGCTGAACGTTTACCCTTAGAGGGTATAGTGGTAGGCGACCTAAGGCTGAACGTGTACCCTTGAAGAGCAGATAGTGGTAGGCGACCTAAGGCTGAACGTGTACCCTTGAAGAGCAGATAGTGGTAAGCGACCTAAGGCTGAACGTGTACCCTTGAAGAGCAGATAGTGGTAGGCGACCTAAGGCTGAACGTGTACCCTTGAAGAGCAGATAGTGGTAGGCGACCTAAGGCTGAACGTTTACCCTTAAAGAGCAGATAGTGGTAGGCGACCTAAGGCTGAACGTTTACCCTTAGAGCAGATAGTGGTAGGCGACCTAAGGCTGAACGTTTACCCTTAGAGCAGACAGTGGTAGGCGACCTAAGGCTGAACGTGTACCCTTGAAGAGCAGATAGTGGTAGGCGACCTAAGGCTGAACGTGTACCCTTAGAGCAGACAGTGGTAGGCGACCTAAGGCTGAACGTGTACCCTTGAAGAGCAGATAGTGGTAGGCGACCTAAGGCTGAAGGTTTACCCTTAGAGCAGATAGCGGTAGGCGACCTAAGGCTGAACGTTTACCCTTAGAGCAGATAGTGGTAGGCGACCTAAGGCTGAACGTTTACCCTTAAAGCAGATAGTGGTAGGCGACCTAAGGCTGAACGTTTACCCTTAGAGAGCAGATAGTGGTAGGCGACCTAAGGCTGAACGATTACCCTTAAAGAGCAGATAGTGGTAGGCGACCTAAGGCTGAACGTTTACCCTTGAAGAGCAGATAGTGGTAGGTGACCTAAGGCTGAACGTTTACCCTTAGAGCAGATAGTGGTAGGCGACCTAAGGCTGAACGTTTACCCTTAAAGAGCAGATAGTGGTAGGCGACCTAAGGCTGAACGTTTACCCTTAGAGCAGATAGTGGTAGGCGACCTAAGGCTGAACGTTTACCCTTAAAGAGCAGATAGTGGTAGGCGACCTAAAGCTGAACGTTTACCCTTAGAGCAGATAGTGGTAGGCGACCTAAGGCTGAACGTTTACCCTTAAAGAGCAGATAGTGGTAGGCGACCTAAAGCTGAACGTTTACCCTTAACCTTTTGAACGCCAGAGTATAAACGTATCGCCGTACCCCTGACGCCAGGCCACTTTTTCTGTCAAATTACACAAGGTAGTGAAAACACACTAAATTAATGATTCAATTGTTTATTTTATAATATGGTGCGACGTATATTTTGTCATATATTTGTGACGTTGGCGTTCAGGGTAAGATTTCGTTTGTCACATATATGTGACAATGGCGTTCAAAAGGTTAAAGAGCAGATAGTGGTAGGCGACCTACTCTATCTGCTACGATAACGATTATTAAGCAAAAGTTTACATAGACAAACAATTTGAAAAACGAAAACCAAATTGAAATTAGCGCCCAAAATGAGGCGATATGCCAATCATAATTCCCATACTTATTACAAAAAAAAAATTAATTGACTAGTAAAGTTCTTCATTAAATTTTTTTGTTTAGGATGCTCTGTCCCGTTCCGAGAAAACTAAAGTGATTATTATGCTTGACAAGTCGTATTGCACACGGTTTTCCGTCACAACGCACCATCTGACTGCATAGAATTAGAAAAGGTACCTACTAATAACTTCCTAATTTTTTTACCAATTTTAATTTTGTTTCTATTGTTCGGTTCTTTTTTTTTATTAAAAAGCCTTACTAGCCATGTGGTTCGCACATTACTAGTAAGCTAAATGCTTGTATTACGAGTGGGTTCACGTCGGTAGTGCAATGGGTGCGTTTCGAACCGGCAACCACATGATCGCAAGTCCGACGCCCTAGCCATTGGGCTACCGCCGCTTCCGGTTCTGTTTATGGCAAAATTTATTTGGAGGCCATATTGATATAAAAGAATAAGTTCACATAGGAGGTACACTTACCAATCAAAAGAGGATGAAATATTATTATTTCCATAATAATATTGTGTTCTACCCTCACTAAGATCGGCGGTCCCGTTGCAATTCTTATATCTTGGGCAAGGAGATACCTTATCTACTTTCATCAGCATACGCTCCGAAAATTCTCGTTTGGACATATCCGAAAATTTTGTTAAGCCAAATACCGTGTTCTGTTCCAACGCGTTGAATCTCGCGATTTCCTTTAAAGACGCCTGAAATCAAACATATTTTTCAATAACATTTCATTATCATCATCATCATCATCATCATCCACAGCCTGATTTCACCCACTGCTGGGTATAGGCCTCCCTAAGTTTGTGCCATCCACCACGGTCCCATGCCACTCTCATCCAAGTCCGCCCAACGACGTAAGATATGTCGTCAACCCATCTTGCTGCTGGACGCCCGACACTCCTACTGCCCTCCCTCGGCCACCATTCTGTCGTTGCCTTACTCCACCTGTCGTCACTCCGTCTCGCCAAGTGTCCTGCCCACCTCCACTTTAGTTCCATGATCCTTCTTCCAACGTCCTGAACCTTAGTTCGTTTCCGGATCTCGATGTTTGGAACACGGTCACTTAGTTCGATGCCGAGCATGGCACGCTCCATGGCTCTCTGTGCGACCCTCATTTTGTACACAGCCTCCTTAGTAAGCGTCCATGTCTCTGCACCATAAGTCATGGTGGGCAGAACACATTGGTTGTATAAGCGGGTCTTTAGACACTGTGGAATATTGACTGCTTTAAGGATGTCTTCTAATTTGCCAAACGCAGCCCAGCCAAGCTGTATTCATTATCATAAATGTTTTTATTTTATTTGAAAAAAAAAACAATTAAACTACTTAGGTAACAGTATCAGCATCAATAACCCTAATATAATAAAGCTGAAGAGTTTGTAGGTACAGTTTGTTCGAAATAAGTAAGCCGATCGGAAGTTATCTGCAAGTGGTTTAGAAGTGGCAAATTCTAATGGAAAGAGTCGGTGTAAAGATAATTAGAGTCGTATATGTTTCACATTTCTTATTATTTTGTTTAATAATTTCCATATTTATGTATAAAAACACTTAACTAAACGATTTTATCACCGCGGTAGTTCGGCTAGAACGGCTAACTTCCGATCGGCTTACTTATTTCGAACAAACTGTATGTATGTATAAAAAATAACTTGCCTTAAAATTTTCAAACCTTCTCCCATATTCTTCGCCGGTATAACGTTTATTGAAATCTTTTAAATACCCCTCGAATTTCAACTGGTGGACGTCCAACACTTCAATATTTTTACAGTATTTGAATGTTTGCACATTGTAATATATTTGCATGCATAGCAACAGCTGCATGCAGGCGTTCAGTAAAAATAACACCCCTAAGGTTATCTGCCAATACATTTTCTATAAAGCGAAATACTACTTAATCACTAAACTAATATATTATGTATATAATTAATATAATTGAATTTTTAAGTTCACAAATGTCCACTGTCATTCAAACGCAGTAATGTGACTGTTTCTGAGACAATTTTTCCTGTTGAATATATTTCATAATAGGTACTTATTTAAATAGGATTATGAGGTTAAATATTACAATTTCCTTGAGGTTTTATGTATGTATGGACTCAATTGCAATGTTACTGCCTCGTTAGTCTAGTGCTACGAATAAATAATGTCTAGTGGTCCCAAGCGCAACTGCTACGCAAGAGGCTTGGTTCGATTCCCAGGTCGAGCAGTGTTATTGGTTTTTTTTTATGAAATTCTCAGTAGCAGCTCGAAGTCTGGATTTGTGCCCGGTTAATGGCAATAAGCTCGCCCCCTATTACATGGGACCTAAACATACCGGCGAAATGTGGGTGTGCATTAGAACACCTCTGCCTAACCCTTCCGGGAATACAGGCGTGATGGTATATATGTGCAATGTAATACATTGTGGCGTTTAACTGAATAACAATAATATACAAATAAGGTACGTACCTATATTATATTAAATGATATTTATTTCCGCAAATAGATCCTTTAAGATTAATGGCTTTCAAAAAATTTGAATTTCGCGCTCATGGTTGAACCTTAAGGATAAAGCGTCAGCTTTGATCGCGAATTAAAAAAAAATTATTGGTGTTTCGATGACGATTTTTTTTATGTCGCAATTTTGCCTAGAATGTGTTAGAGACGAATAATTTGCGAAAAACCAAGATCAAATTGAAGTTCGCGCCTATCTGACGACCTTTGAGAAGAAACGCTGAAACAAACTCTGGTCTTATGGTCTCTTTTAAACTCCAGACAGTAGTAATATTATGCAAATTTTACAATGTAGAGCCAAATCTAAATAGGCCTTTTGAAGTTGAGAAATAATATAAGAAATATTAAAGTCGTCTGACAGCCAAACTCTTGTTTATTTTGAACAATTTCTACTGTGTGACCAACCCCAAAAAATTTAAAAATAAAACAGCAATTCCCTACATTTCATTTTGTTGAAAATCATTTCTCTATGAAACTGTTGACTTTTGCGATTTCAGGGTTGGTCCTATAGTGAATATTGTTCATAATGATGAATATGACAAGGCCCTTTTGCGTGAACGCACTAAAATGTCACGATGTATAGAAAATCAAGCAACTGAAATAAAAATGTTTAAAATTAATGAAAATGTTGAGTGGTTAATCAAGAAGTATAACAAAAAGAACATTATTTATAAAACAGCCTTTTATTTATAAAAATACAATTATAATATGACCATGTTGTGAAGGCACGTGGTTTCGAAGGATTGACAATATTTTTTAACTGAGGCCATACCACCAAATCCATCATTTAAGGTTATAAGAAAGGGATGGCGCTATTTAATGTGTAGAGCGCTATCTCTCTCTCTCTCTATATCTTAGTTATGGCAAGGCCTCAGTTTTCTTAATCTATATTTTTTAAAGATATCACTTAACTATATACATACTTTATTGAGTATTAATAAAAACACAATCATATTGGTTGCTATGGAATGTGAACTTTATCACCTTTGACATAAAGTTTGTAATCTCAAAACTTGTCAATTATCTAAGATTATGAATTCGAGTCAATAAATTGATCTGAATATTTTCAATATTTTGATCAGTGCTGAAACTTAAGTTCGGATAGGCGCCCCTGCATAATTTTGTCTTTGTTTTTATTGCAACTAAAATACTTTAAAAACCAAAATACTTATCCTGCCATTCTAAATTCGACTTAGTATCTATATTAATATAGTTACTTGTATAAGTTGTAGAAATGTATTTTACAATCTGAATTCAAAAAAATACTTTTTTGTTATACCCAAAATATTTTTTCTTCGACTCAAGCTTGGAAAAGTTAAAAGATATAATTTTTTAAACGAATAACTAATTAAACTCAAATAAGTCTTGTTTAAATATTTTATAAAATATCCTGCATATCCGCCACCTTTAATTAATTCTAGAAATATGGTCAACAATTCAACAGAAACTTAAATAGTAATTTCAATAAAAATGTAAAGTTTTTTATGTTACAATCAAAACTCATATACTTATATCCAGTGAAAACTAAATCTGACTTAACAATATCAACTGTTAAAGTCGTTTTCAATAAGTGTGTTTAATCTCTTAAGTCCGGAAGTATTTAATAACAAGTTTTTGATTAATTATCCTATAGCAATGCCTATAATTGGCTTCTTCACGTGGTCGATTAAAAAAAAATATATATTTTTTTTATTCATTTTAAATTTTGTGGTGATTGTAAAACAATAAAATAACAAAAAGATGCACAATTCAATAAGGAACTGACTTTAGTCAAAAGTAATTTTGAGCAACGGCGAATATTGAGTTTTGAATGTAACATTGACATTGAAATATATTTTTAGTATAACCGACCACACATCTACTTACATCGTACTGTAGAATGGGAATTGTTGTTTAAAACATTCACGAACCTTGACATGATGTCTAGTTAATTATTAAATGTACTAATACGTTACCATGCTTTCATAGATGTCCCCAGAGACTCCAACACAAACTGTTTTATGCCGTCTACAAGTACATGAGATTAATTCCCGACGTTTCTTTAGAGCATCCATGGTCACGGGTTGACAGGATACTGTAAAGGATCCGAAATAGGAATGAAATAATATCAATTTAACGCGATTATATCCGTAAAGTTTTCTTTCAATGTCTTATATTCGCGTAAGTGTCAGAAACGAGTAATACTTCGTTATTTAACACCAAAATATAGTATCATTAAAGGTTATTGTACTCATTTTAAAATGTACTTATTAATACAAGTCCTGGAGTGTGAGCATCGATTTAAAATCGTATTTTATCGATAATTAGCCATTTGACTACTTTTAAATCTAAAAAAAACTGTTTGTCGAATTTTACAGTAAATATTTTATAAGATACATGATATGGTACTTAGATATTAATTATTTAATTTAAATTCCGTCATGCTGTCGTTACGATAGAAATATCAAACTGACGTATCGTAATTTTTAAAGGGGTGTCAATAAAGTAATAATATACTTATGATATTATTATTATTAGAAACTTCCTGTTTCAATTCTCACAATCGCTGATATACATAAGATGATTTTTTAATTTATTTTAATGTTTAAATCGGCAAACGAGCAGAGGAGCAACCTGATGGTAAGTGAGTTGCAGATGTGTAGCCGAAGCTTAAGAGCAACTGCGGAATGCAGAGAGTTGCAACAACTGAGGGGGATGTTGACTCTCACGGTTTTTGTTTATTTGGGGTTTTTATTACAATGTTTTGTTAGAAGTGAAAACTCTTAATAAATTATTATCATCGTCTACCAGAGAGCATAAGCCACTTATTAATAATTATAAATTTACAAACTAATAAGAGGGTCATACATAAACCTAAAAATTCGAGTATTTTTTATTATAGTTTTTTTTTTAAAGCTTACTAGCAATGTGGGTCACACATTACTAGTATTCTTGTTAACCCCTCGTGCTAAGCTAAATGCTTGTGTTACGAGTGGGTTCACGTCGGTAGTGCAATGGGTGGGTTTCGAACCGGCAACCATATGATCGCAAGTCCGACGCCCTAGCCATTAGGCTTACGACGCTAGAGTTAGAAATTATACTTAAATAACAGCTTACATTGTTAATATTTTGTACACATAATATGTTGGCAACAAATATTTAATGTAACGTATGATATACATATATCTAATATTCAAACAAATAAAAAGTATTCCCGAACATAATACATAAAAAATACAAAAGAATTAAGAACTTTCGTCTTTTATAAAGCCGATAAAAAATTAAAATAAGCATTTTTTGTCCATAATAATTTTATTAAGACTTGAACCAATGGACAATAATAGAAAGTAAGTTTTGTTAGTCTCCGAAAATAACTTTTATAGATCTTTAAGTTCAATCTTTGTACAATAATAAATGCAATATTTTTTAACCCTTGTTTACACAAATTAAAAACCCAGCAAAATACTTAATATTAACGCATAATAAATAAGCTAACTGTCTTATTCATAAAAAAATATAAATTTCTTGTAGTTATAATGTCTTTTTTTTTTTCGTGTCACAAAATATCACATGCCAAAACCAGACAAAACATTATAGTTCTAAGAGACTTCTAAAATGTTTTATATTTCTAGGAATAAGACGATGACTATATACATAATAATAAACATATTTAGAGGCACTTGGTTACTTAATTATATTATGCTCGAGTATTTTCCTCAGAAAACTCAAAACAATCCTTAAAATACGCACCTAAAGTAAAAATTGGAGGGCAGTATTCCACTCAGTGTTCCTGTATAAAAAAGCTGCTCTACCTTCTTTCTTTCCATCATGACAACTAACACATATTGCATTTTTTTAAGGCAAGATTTCCTTTGATATTTAAATATATGAATATATAAAAAAGCTGCCGTACTTTTTCTTATCTCAACAATTAACAAATTATTGCATACTAGTGGATCCGAAGTTGTCCTGCCTGAACTTAATCGCACGGCCCCTTCCGGGTCCAATTGTAAATGTAAACAACCCAGGGAACCCACTCGAACAAAAACACAATTGATCAAAATCGGTTGAAATCGGGTCTCAAAGGGGGCTTAAGAAGAATAAAAGGCAAGATTTTGTTTGAAATAGAAATACATATATAAAAAAAATGCTACACTTTCTTTCTTTCCATCAAAACCATTAACTTATTATTGCATTTAAGACAAGATGTATTTATGGCAAGATTATGTCTGACATACACAAATATTAATTATGAGCTTTAGTAAAATTTGGGCTGACGCGTTCGCTTAGCCCAACAATTTCAATGTTTATTTTATTCTTCTCTAATTGTAGATCATTAACCAAACCGCAGAGGGTCCTATTCAGGATTGACATGGATATGGATAGAGATCATTATTATTATTATGAAAAGAGCTGACTGCCCCTCTAATGATGGAGAGGCACCCTGAAGAACATCAAGATATTCTGGTTAATGGCAATAGTTATTGCATTATACCATATCAAAAGACTAGGGGGGCTGAAATCGCACCAATCGCAAAATAAGTCATATATTTCGAGTGTAAGCTGACCTTGCATTGTAAAGGCTTTTAGTAGAGTTAGAGGTCAGCTTATAGTGGTTGTTTGTTCATGCCTCGTCCAAAGTGGTAATTTTAACTCCCTGTCCAGATTAGAGATGGGTTTATGCCCGGATATTTATTTTTTATGTCCAAAACACCTGGGTATAAACCCATCTCTAGTCCAGATACATGCGAGATTCTCTACAAGCGTGGGTACCGAAAATTGAGTACGTATACGATATACCTATTGTTAAAAGTCAAGCGGATATAGGTAACGAAATTCGCCGAACTAAACCGATATCGCGTAACTTGTTTCGTAAAAACAGCAAAAAAAAACCGCACGAAGTAACACTATGGGATGATATTCTGAGGGACAAACGGCCTATACAACCTGCTATACATTTCCATTATAAGCTGAGCTCTCATTGTAAAGGCTTTTCGTACATTGAGAGCTCAGGTTATACTGGATATCAGTTTGTCGTGTCTGTGAATCATATGTGATTGATCACAGTGGCTATTTTGGCTCACCTGGCATCGCTCAAGTCACAAAACTTACACTAAAATACCGTTTTAATTTTTCGCTACCCACAGCTGTAGTGAATCTCGCTTATATCTGAATGTTTTTTAACAATATAACACACGTTAACATACAACAAGATCTTCGTCATTAAAAACTTTAAAAACAAAATATAGACTAAATGAGAAATTCCTCCGTTTGAACTCGGTACTGACCTACTTGACTTCGAGTGCAGCGACTTCGTTAGCCAGCCCACATATGTTGGACCCGATCGCCAGATTGAGGTAGCCACCATTACCAAAGTCTTTGCCCCAGGAATTCTTGGCTATGTAGTAGGGGACGTCAGCTGATAAATCGTAACCAACTAGCTCAACCGCATGGTTTAGTTCCAAAGGAGATCCGCTGAAATAAAAGAGGAATGTGTTCAGTAGACTGCCTCATTAGTCTAGTGGTCCTAAGTGCGGCTGCTTGAGTTTCTCTATGAAATTCTCAGTAGCAGCTCGGAGTCTGGATTTGTTCACGGTTTAGTCGCAATAGGCTCGCCCCCCATTACATGGGACCTAAACATACCGGCGAAGTGTGGGTGTACATTGGTACCCTCTGCCTAACCCTTTGGGGAATACAGGCGTGATGGTATGTATGTTATGTTTTCAGTATTCAGCTTCCTAGATTACGGTCGAGCTACACAATGACTGATGTATTCCTGCCGTCTGAGACTGGTTTTCAAGTTTATATGTTTTAGCTTCAAATAAGCTTTTACAAAGGTTATTGACCAAGAAGAATTCGGCTACAAACACATGGATACTCTTTTTTAATAAATGGTGTCAATATTCACTGGTACATTATGGCGATAACAGGATGTGAGGACATTGTTACTGCTATAATTGGTTAAAATTAAAAGAAGGTTCCCAGCTTACGAAAACTTAATTTCATCCTAAAAAATTTAAAACGTATGTGGAAGAATGAACATCATCAAAATACATAAACCAGTTTACTCAAAGTCAAAGTAATAAAAATTAAAACATCTTCGTCTATAAGTGTTTTTAAAAGATCAATTCACAGAATTAAATATAATTTGTCATCTTCGGGCTGCACCATTCACACATTTATTTCATTGTGAAAGATGAATGGTTCAGTACCGGACCCCATTATTGGCAACACAGCTTGTAACAAGTAACAACCATCTATATGATTTCCATTAAACGATGACCTTGCATTTTATAGATTTTCCGTAGAATGCGAGCTCAGCTTATACTGGAAAGTATAGCTCGATGTTTATCCGTGCGTACAATTTATTGTGTAGCTCATATGGACACCACATCAATAAAATAATACTATAGAAAATCTCATACCCGCAATGGAACTGTATGACTCCTCCAAGGTAATGTTGCCAAGTGAGAGCGTTGACTGCAACCGTCACCGGTCCATGCGTCCCTAGCAGAGTTAGGATCTGCTCCTCCGACCCCACGAAGCTGAAGAAGGATAAAGAGATTGATTAAACATTATTAAGTTATGGGATAAACAGTATGAAGTTATTGGATAAACAGAATTAAATTATTGGATAAATTAGTGAATCGGTTGATGCGCTGCGGATCGCAGGTTTGATAACCACACGTCCGACTCCGACGTAAAAATCACAAAAAAAAACCAAATTCGGTGGAGCTAATTTAGAGTTTTTGCGTGACTTTTTAACAGCAATTAATTTTTATATGAAGACTAGCAGAGGCCGCTTGGTTTCACGTAGTTGTATACAACAATTATCATCATATTTCATTTCACACAAAACCTTAAAAAATACTCCTAAACCTTCCTCATGAAACCCTCCGTCTATTAGTGAAAACCGCATGAAAATTCGATCTACTACGTTTTTACGTAAACGACGATGAGAGACTACGTTGAACAGACAGACAGACGCGGCAAGGACTGTTTTATAATAATGTAGTAAAGGAGATAATGAGGTAAAACTCACTCGTCACAAGTAAACGACAGGACTTTAACTCCTGTGCTGTTCTTCTTGGCTTTGCACACTCCATCGGTGAGTAGGAGCGGATACTCCGTGTCTTTCACGACAGGCGTATCGGTCATAAGCAGCCAATCGAGAAGCAGACAGATGTCGCCACCGGCGCAGCCGCTGTTGCCTAGTCCTGCGCAGTCTATTACCTCCTGTAATCGAAAAAAGAGCAGTTTTGTAACTTTTACTGTTACAGTGGGTTATAGCTGTTACCTGGCCTACCCTAGATAGGCCGGCGGGGTCTAAGTGGGTCAGCACTTAGACCCCGCCGGCCCATCTAGGGTAGGTCAGGTAACAGCTATAACCCACTGTACATGCCCGACAGTTTAGATAAAGGTGTACAAAGGTAAATGGTCACATTCTACGCACGGCTACACATGAAGCTATATAAAAACCAGTTTACGCTGGCCTCTTATTGTACGAGAAGCCCATACAATGCAAGATCAGCTTAAACTGGATTTGTATAGGTTGACCTGTAGCCGTGTGTACAGTCAGCGTCAAATATATCGAAGCGAAAAGACTGTTCATAATTATCTGAGCAACTAGGGGAAATTTAACTTTATCTCAATGGGATAAAATACACGTCCGAAGACATCTGTCGCGTAACGGTGTTCATTCTAAAATATTCTTTGTGTCGGTGAGATAAAATTTGATTTCCTTAGTTGCTCAGATCATTTTGAGAAGTTTATATGCGTAGATGCTGACTGTGCAGCCAGAGTTTGCCTGTGGTGTGTATTTACACCCTTTTTCCCTTATTTATTTGGATATAATAATCACCCCAGTTGCCTGCTAAACCCATTCGTTGATTGTGTAAATTCAAATCCAAATTTGAAGCTGCTGGTGTGGAAAACCATACAACCAACCACTAAAGCCAACTATACAACAAACCAAAAAAAAGGTTAAATATATCATAAAATAATCGAGTTGACACGCGTGACTCTGTAACAAGATGATAATGTACTTCCTGGAGTGAATTGAGCTACTGGACAAAGCCCAATAATTTAATAGTCTTGAAATCAACATTACATCACAGCACTTTAATTTTTGATATTGGAATATGCTCCATAAAACTCAACCACACTAACCCAAGCATCTAACTACACCTCTAACAAATCTGAAATTAAACTTGATTTTATTAGAATTTCTTATTGACTACGTCTTTAGTCTAGTGGTCCCAATCGCGACTGCTACACTAGGAGTCTTGGGTTCTATGAAATTCTCGAAAGCAGCTCAGAGTCTGGATTTGTACCCCGTAAATGGCAACATGCTCGCCCCCTATTACATGGGATCTAAACATACCGATGAACTGTGGGTGTACATTAAGTACACCTCTGCTTAACCCTTCGGGGAATACATAACGTATAAACACAGAAATATACTTAGTTGAATTCAGAAACTCCTTGTTTAAGAAGACGTTTAGAACTGAAACTCACCTGCACGCTAAGCGTGTCGAGCTTGCCAGTTTTGATGGCAGACATAGCCTCGATGGCACCAACAGTGCTGAACGCCCAGCAAGCTCCACACAAACCCTGGTCTCTAACAGGACCGACCACGCCTTTAGTTCTCCTGAAATATAAACGAGAACATTAACAAAAACCATCACGCCTGTATCCCCCGAAGGATTAGGCAGAGGCTTACTATGTACACCCACACTTCGCCGGTATGTTTAGGTCCCATGTAATAGGGGGCGAGCCTATTGCCATTAACCGGACCCAAATCCAGACTTCGAGCTGCTACTGACAATGTCATAGAAAAAACCAAAGGAGTTGTAGATGCGTTGCCGAGCCTATTTAAGGAAAAGGGAGAGAAGGAGAAAAGGAGATGGACGGGGACTGAGGGAGGAACTGGACCTTGCCTTCCCGCGCCTTTTAGTCATAGAAATGGGATTCGTGACATTCCCTACGACAGACGACTACACTCTAACTGCTCTAAAGATAAGGCGTGGTTGCGGTAGATAAGATATACGTGTGTGCGTGTAATTGTGTTTGTACGCGGCAAGCCGTAGTTTTAGCCGGCCTCACTTCTTTGTTCGCAAAGTTCCATCTTAACTTTTTATTTGATCTGAGCTGCTCTCATGCTGATTGATGGGGACCGATCGCCAGCAGGGACAGCTTCAATCCCAAAAAAATATTCTGAATAATTAACGACTAGATATTCATTTCGATAAGATATAGCACCGAATTACAATACACGTGTCTAACACACGATTGACTAGTTTATTTTATTAAATTGATACATCTATTAAAAAGCGATGTAGTAAAATGAATTAAGGAAAATACCTAAGTATGCAGTATGCTTAGGTGATATGGTCATGTTATTATGTAGGTATGCATGAAAGGTGGCTTATGAAACGCAAGGCTGAAGACATACCCCTTTGAGCCCCAGCGAACGCAATAACCTGTTATTGTCGTGGCGAACATCACGAATCCCATTGCCGTGACAAGGGTAAGGAAAGTGCCGTTTTTATGTTGTACGAGTCCGACGTAACCTGCCGCTTTCCCAAGCGGCAGAGTATCCATGAAAATATTTCCGTAGGTACCATAATAAAACTACATACCATCACGCCTGTATTCCCCGAAGGGTTACTAGAGGTGTACTAAAGTACACCCATATTTCACCGGTATGATTAGGTCCCATGTTATAGGGGGCGAGACACTAACCGGGCACAAATCCAGACTCCGAGCTGGTTTTGAGAATTGCGTAGAAAAACCCAAAAACACTGCTCGACCTGGGGATCGAACCCAAGACCTCTAGCGTAGCAGTCGCGCTTAGGACCACTAGACTAATGAGGCAGTCACTCCCACGAAACCAAAAAAAACTACACTCATTCTTATTGGTGAGATCCTCCATAGTCGATGAATCTTACAGAACATTTGAATGTTACCCTAACTACCTTTAGGTCACAGAAATATTTGGTTATATTGAGGATCAGAACCCACAACACGTGGCGCAGGAGCCTAACGCGTGTCAACGTACCAAATTCGCAACCGGAGAGGGCGTATGACAAGAAAAACGTGTTACAACATAGACGAACCAAAAGTACTCGTAAATATGCAAGAATATTAACGAGTTGCGCTACATATTAATACATAAACTGGTTTATATGAGATATACATACATAGGGTTGCCAACTTTTTTTACTATAAAACAAAGTATATTCAGATCTATGAAGAATATTAAAACAGTGTTTTAGAAAAATGAACAGTATTTTATTTGTTTGTGGCTGCGCTCCACTGAGCAGTGAACGCCCTCTGACTAAATAAATATAAACAGTATTTTGTATACTTTATTTTTGTTCAACAGTACAAGTATAATTTAGTGAAAAACAGTATAATACTGTTCAAAACAGTATAGTTGGCAACCCTATACATACATCTGAAATAATGTTGCCGGACTTTCACGGAGTTTTAAGTTAAACTTTACTTTATATAACTGTAAGACATCATCATCAATCCATTACATTGTCCCACTGCTGGGCTTGGGTCTGCTCTCAGAGACTTACGAGAGGCATTAGGCTAACCAACTTAGACTGACTTCACAAGCCGTCAAGAAAATCTATCAGATATGCATGTTTCCTCATGATGTCTTTAACTTGTATGTAACACATGAATTCAATATAATAAAGAACTTAAGAGGAGTGTCCTTATCCCTCACGATGCGAACGCGTGCCCGAGAGGTGAAACAACAATACATTTGCAACATATTTGCGAGTATTCCTTGTTCCGAAATTTGGAGATTACTCTTTTAGTATATAATATAGTTATTACGTAGATTTTTTTTTCTAAAAGGATATTCATTATATTACCTGGGTTCCCCATGATTCAAAATGGTTCTGTATTGACACATTATCTTGAAATACTAGCATAAAGTTGGGTCGTTTTCATCGAAAATTACCAATCTTTGGGCTGGTGTAACTTTTTAAACCATGTATTGAAATGAAGTTTTTGCATTCAAGGAACACGTATTTTAATGATAAGATTGTTACTGCCAAATTTCAAAGACTTTCGTTTGATAATATTCAAGATAAGACCAAACTACGTTTGTATGGAGAGCGGAGCGGATACTATTCTCTTAAAACCTATTTATGTTTCCGGAAAATCTAATGGATAAACTGCTCGGGGGCTTGCCACGACCATGACAGGACGTGGCCGACAAGCTCCAAAAGGCTTTGCTCAATCGCTTATTCTCTTCCTAACCTACCCCACATAAACACACGCGCCGCGCGCCGCCCAATTGGTCCTGCCTACCTACCTCTCCTACTATCTACCTACCTCCCTGCCTCCCTAGGCGAGAATACATAGGTTACGTAGGCAAAATAAAGTAAGCTCTTGCGATAGTGTCCTGCGGTTCTGAGAAAAACAGATTTCAGACAACAACATTTTAACTAACAACATTATCCATCGCGCCTGTACTGTACCTATCAGATTAGCAGAGTCGCAGGTTTAAATGCGCACGCGTCATATAATTATCATAGTAAAGATATTATATTATGCATGTAATATTAGTAGATTGTTTATGTGGATCTATTACCGTAAAGTAAAACATTTTAATAATTTAATATTCAAAATAACAAAACTGTAAACTGCAGTCAGAAGGTCAATGCACAAACGTTCAAAATATTTTTCCTGTTTAGTCTGTGTCCTTATTAAGTTGACATTTACCTACCTAAAATAAACTTGAAAAGTTCTAAGTGAACTTATAAAATTATAATAAAATGACGTCGAAAATATTGTCCCAAAGGTGACATTTGCAAGTTGCAATGTATGACACTTAAAATAGATCAGAATTTGCCTTAAGGCAAAGGAGTCAGCTTTGGGCGCGAAATTAAATTTTCTTGGTTTTTCGCAAATTATTCGGCTATTAACGATTTTTAAGCAAAAGTTGTAATATTCAATCGTGAATAAGTTATCGTTAATGTCACAATTTATATTGCCATGCACCTAGAATGTGTTATAGCCAAATAATTTGCGAAAAACCAATAAAAAAATTACTTCCCTTCAGCCATAACCTTCACATTTGAATTCTGAGTAGAGCGCTTTCTGTGACGTAAGCGAATGAACGAAGCTTTGTGGTCCGGTCTCAAACGTACAGGTAACAAGAACCATAAAAATCATGATTTATAATTAACAGTGATCGGAATTTGGTTTGCTAATTTATATAAGGTTCAAAGAAAAAAGACAAAAACTGGAGACTTCCTCACGACGACATTTATTTTCGGGGCATTGTCCCGTAATTTTGGGAAATCACTTAAGGGTATTACATCGCTCAAATCCCAAAAACACCCTAGGTTTAAAGAAGTTTCTAGATGAATCCTTATGTGCCTTTGCCATATAAAAAATATATGTTATACTTAAGGTCATCACAAATAAATTGTATTGTTTAATTTTTTCATAAAATTGCCCCATTTTTTTAAAATAAATCCAAGAAAATAGTCCTTTTCCAAACTAAATTGCATTTTGTCTCTTTAACCGCTTAATAGTTTGTCATAAATGTTATACCAAAAAATTTGTAATGACACACTTAACAACTTGTATTGTTTAATTTTTCCTATTTCTTTGAATATTTTTAAATAATAAAGAAAAACCCGAAACTTCAGTAGCGCCCCCCGTGAAGCACCCCCGCAATGCCCGTGATGAATACTCAGAAAGCGAATATCAGTGTCTCGACGACTCTTGCGACGGGTGGGCTGTACGTGCGTTATTGTTTGCAAATAAATTACAAAAGTGATGATTTTTGAATGATTTTTGAATTAAGCAATATCGTAAATAGTACAAATATAAATATTACGTAGAAATTAAGTTTGTAAATATATTTAAAGTAGTTTATAATTTTGTTTTTGTTCTTGATCATTATCATAGACTAACCAGTAGTGTAATGAAATCTACGGGCGCACTCCTTTGTCTGGCTCTAAATGCCGACAATCTTTTTTAATCATTTTAATTCAATTATAGGTACATAATAATCATGTTATCCAAAATTTGAATGAACCTCGGAGTACCTAAGTAGGTACCGACTGAGATACTAGTTTATCTGACCTCGTAAGTAAGCTGACCTTTTATTGTATGAAAGTCTATATAATGCGAGCTCAGCTTATATGTATAACAAGCTATACCTACATCACCAGTACAAACTGACCGCTTATTGTACGGACAGTCTATACAATGCGAGGTCAGCTTATACTGGATACCTAGGTTTAACAAGCTATACATAATCACCAGTACAAGCTGACCGTTTATTGTACGGAAAGTCTTTACAATGCGAGATCAGGTCAATAGGAGTTGCGTATTTTCATGTCACCAAAAGTCGTTATTCCCCTCTTTATCGAGACGTATTTCAAAATCCAAGATGGCGCACATCATTTAAATAAATTGATATGGGTGTCAATTTCGAGGTATCTTGGGGTACTGATGATGAAAATGACATTAATTTTGAAATCCAAGATGGCGGACATTATTTTTCTTTATAAATTGATATGGGTGTCAATTCCAAGGTTTATCGGGATTCTCATTACGAAAATGACATTAATTTTGAAATCCAAGATGGCGGACATTATTTTTCTTTATAAATTGATATGGGTGTCAATTTCAAGGTTTATCGGGATGCTAATTACGAAAATGACATTAATTTTGAAATCCAAGATGGCGGACATTATTTTCTTTATAAATTGATATGGGTGTCAATTTCAAGATTTATCGGGATGCTAATTACGAAAATGACATTAATTTTGCAATCCAAGATGGCGGCCATTATTTTCTTTATAAATTGATAAGTACCTATGGGTGTTAATTTCAAGGTTTAACGTGATGCTAATTACGAAAATGACATCAATTTTAAAATCCAAGATAGCGAACATTATTTTACTAAATATTGATATGGGTGTCAATTTCAAGGATTATCGGGATGCTAATTACGAAAATGATATTAATTTTGGAATCCAAGATGGTGGACATTATTTTTCTAAATACCTACATAAATTGATATGGTTGTCAATTTCAAGGTTTATCGCAATGCTAATTACGAAAACGATATTAATTTTAGATATATTTCAAGGCGGACATTATCTTAATTAGCATCCTGATAAACCTTGAAATTAACACCCATATCAATTTATTTAGAAAAATAATGTCCGCTATCTTGGATTTCAAAATTAATGTCATTTTCGTAATTAACATCCCGATAAACCTTGTAATTGACACCCATATCAATTTATAAAGAAAATAATGTCCGCCATCTTGGATTACAAAATTAATATCATTTTCGTAATTAGCATCCCGATAAACCTTGAAATTAACACCCATATCAATTTATAAAGAAAGTAATGTTCGCCATCTTGAATTTCAAAATTAATGTCTTTTTCGTAATTAGCATCCTGATAAACCTTGAAATTGACACCCATATCAATTTATTAAGAAAAATAATGTCAGCCATCTTGGATTTCAAAATTAATGTCATTTTCGTAATTACTATCCCAATAAACCTTGAAATTGACACCCATATCAATTTATAAAGAAAAATAATGTCCGCCATCTTGGATTTCAAAATTAATGTCATTTTCGTAATAAGCATCCTGATAAACCTTGAAATTGACACCCATATCAACTTCGACTTCGACTTTGACTTTGACTTCGACTTCGAAACTCTCTGCATTTCATGCATGTTTGTTTGCATGTTTTTTTCTCTGTAAAGAGAAACAAACATGCACGTGGTTACACTTTTAAGTGTCGTTTTTTTCCGTCTAGTCCCCTTTCGCAACGCGCGATAAGGAACTTCGTTCCAAAAAGTAAAGTGAATAATGTATCATGTAGTAGCACCCACACTCAATTTGATGAATGTTGAAAGCCAGCTCATCCTAGCTATCTCCGTTTCTGAGAATCTAGAAGGACTTACCTGATCATCATCAGACCCTCAGAATGTATCATGTAGTAGCACCCACACTCAATTAGATGAATGTTGAAAGCCAGCTCATCCTAGCTATCTCCGTTTCCGAGAACCTATAAGCACTTACCTGATCATCATCAGACCCTCAGAATGTATCATAATTATAGTGGCACCCGTATTCAATTATATGTAAATATAAATAAATGTTTTAAGCCAGGTCACCCTAGTTATTTTCATTAGGTACTAAAGTAATATGTAGAAAGGTGTAGGTATCCCTTATTTCAAAATTATCAAGAATTACCTATTAATCATTATAGATGTAGGTAACTCGTACAAGACTTTTATCTAGAGGAACAAAAATGTCTTAAATCTTTCAGAGAACGAATAAAATAGGTAAATACGATGACGACACTGCGACATATCTGTATTCTTGCTTAATCTTCAGTTCCTTTTATTGAGTACGATCAAATGTCGATAGATGGCGCTGAAGTAACAAATACTAGCACAAAAACCCGAATCCTCAAGGTCATTCGGCAATGTAATACCCTTAAGTAAAGTAAATAATTAATGTTGTCTCTGTTCTTTGAAGTTCAGGTAAATTAGCACACCTAATCCCGATCACTGATAATAAAGCTAACTAAACTAAGCTAACTAGCTGTTTCACTCGCATCGCATCCCAAATGTTCTTTTCCTAAATTGGGGTGGTATATTAGTGAGACGGACAAAACAAAAAAATATTCAAATCGGTCGAGACATTTTCGAATTTTCGTGGGAACGCACGGCAATTGATAATTATACATCAAATTAATATTTTATTGCCTTACCTTGTCAATGTCTTAAAATTCTGTGGTGGTTCATAAAGTATGATACATATGAAACATACACAGCTAGAAGACCGGTTATAAACTAGTTTCACTAACATCTAACCTTCGTTGCTACGCAGTTTGGCGATTACAATTTAAACTAACAGAAATACTATTTTATTTAAACCAGCATTGATCTTTAACTTTCAGAGCAAGTTAAATTGTTGGTTTCATTATATAAATAAATCCATTGGGCTCGGCTCTGTAGTCCTTAATACAGGTTATACATTAACCTAGCTAGGATAACAGTGTTTCATCCGACTTCTATTGTAGACCTAACATACCATCACACCTGTATTCCCCGAAGGGTTAGGCAGAGGTGTATTTAATGTACACCCACAGTTCGCCGGTATGTTTAAGTCCCATTAAATAGGAGGCGAGCCTATTGCCATTAACCGGGTACAAATCCAGACTCCGAGCTGCTACAGAGAATTTCATAGAAAAATTCGATTACACTTTGCTCGGCTTGGGAATCGAACCCAGAACCTCTAGCATAGCAGTCGCGCTTGAGACCACTAGATTAACGAAGCAATATTGTAGACCCAAGAGTACACAAACCATTTTTGTAACAAATAATGTGCTACAATGTTTAAACTAATGCTAATTAACTTATTATATAACTAGCTATCCGCCCGCGGCTTCGCTCGCGTGGACTATACGTTTCGTTTCATTTTACGGGATATATATAGCCTATGTCACTCAGGAATAATGTAGCTTTCTATTACCGAACGAATTTTTAGAGTTAGTCATGTGCATATAATGTGTGATCTCTGTAATACCTGTACCCGCGGATTTACCTCTAAATAGAATCCATATCCTGCTATAAATTCGTAAATATCTAAAACATGACTTCGAAATTTATGCGAGATCAAATAATTCCATTAAGACAAGATCTGAACTGATATCTAATTGAAGTAATTTGTAGAGGAATTTAGATAAGAGACTAAATTATAATTTATGTATTTCACTTATGCATCAATAATGGTTGATTATATACCAATAATTATTAAATTACATGATGTAGTTCATCATAAAAAATATAGGAAATCTTCTATTTATTTTAGTCTCTAATAAATTGCTTCATTATCATTCATCATTTACAAATTGATGCTAAATTGTACTTTTGAGACGATTTTAAACTGGTTTTACAATTTGGTTTCTATAACGGGAGCAGAATTAAAGAGCATAATATTGCTCATAGTTATAGTAAACAGAGCTATTGCAACTAGGTATAGGTCATCATCGACTTACCATTAATTCAGTAAATGATTCTGGTTGATATTTTTCGTCGGCTATTAAAAAAACAGTTGAAATAAAACTACTTTTTACGGATTTTATCGCGTTATATTGATATTTTTAAATTCCCGACGTTTCGATTAAATGTTTCCATTTGTTTCCATTAAATCCAAGCACAAGACTGTGAGACCTAAGGACACGGTGAGCTCATTCTGCGTGACCGGCATAAATAATAATCAACAAAATGTAGGGTAGCTGTTGATAATTTTGACATTAAGACGACCAACACCTCAGTCCACCCGTGACCATGGATGCTGTAAAGGATCCGAAACGTCGGGAATTTAAAAATATCAATATAACGCGATAAAATCCGTAAAAAGTAGTTTTATTTCAATGTCTAATATTCGCGTAAGTGTTAGAAACCATTAAAAAAACAGTTGTTAACATTAAAATTGGAAAAGGAAAAAGCCGTTTTTTTTAATAACCGACGAATAATTTCAAAGCTTGGGGCTCCAGAATCATGAACTGAATTCATTGTAAGCGGTTGTGCGTCGATATCCCTTCCCTCTGTATAGCGCCCCGGTTCATGGCAACAGGCTCGCCCTCTATTACATGGGACCCAAACATACCGGCGAACTGTGGTTGTACATTAGCACACCTCTGCCTAACCCTTCAGGGAAAACAGGCGTGAGGGTATGTATGTAGTGATAAGTATTTCGCCCAAATAGTTTTCTCGTAATCTCGGAAATCAAAGCCAATATCCCAAGGTCAGTGCTATCGAACACTAGAGCATGAAGGCAGTTATAAGACTGCTATTAGTGCGTCATCTATACATATAAAATCCTTTGTCCTGAATGACTGACTGACTGACTGACGGAACAACGCACAGCCTAAACCGCTGATCGTAGAGACCTGAAACTTGGAGGGTGTATTCTTTGTATAACGTAGGCATCCGATAAGAAAGGATTAAACGAAATTATACCCCTAAGGGGGTGAAAAAGGGGGGCAAAGTTTGTATGGGACAACGTGATTCCTTGGTCAAATTTGCTTCAAATTTTGCATAAACGTTCTTTAACAGAATTGATGGAAGACGTGTTTCGTATTTTATTGAAATTCATCCCCTAACGGACTTAAAAAAGGGGGAAAGTTATTTTTGGGATGATTTGCTTCGATTTTGATATCAATACTCCTTAGTGCGTTTGATTTAATTTACTTTTTATTTTGACACATGTCATGTCATGTTTGAAAACTCAATTTGATTTTAAAACGACTTCATATTCAAGAAACGTTGGTCGATAATCATATAAAATGCTTTCTATGGCACACAAAGGTGGAATTGATAGGCACACCATAGAACCCTTCTTAGAGGCAGTAATAGAGTGATGCGTGGAGTTACTGTGTTGCTGGCAGGGGAATTCCGTCAGATTCTGTTGTACCTAGAGGAATCCGAGCAGACGAAGTCAGAGCATCGTCATACCTATGGCCCAACATAATGATTATCTTTAAAAAGAAATACGAGAGAGAGGCGTCTGCTGGAGAGTATTCTGAGCTATTACTTAAAATAGGAAATGGAGATTGTAAAATGTGTATACCATCTCTCCTGAATACAGTAGTGACAGGTGACTATGACAGATCTTGAGAGCGTATTCTGATTTTTCTAATATACAAACGAAGTCTATAGAATGGCTGTGCAAACGTGCAATATTGACTCCGAAAAACAACAGTCCAGCAGCTATTAATAACATACTTCTTAAACTGTTGGAAGGCTCAGAAATTGTATTCGGTGCTTCAAGCGGACAAAGCAGTTTGCTATCCTGTGGAGTTCCTTATCTGCTGCGTGTATCATTTAAGCTATGTAACTGGACTAGACTGAGAGTATCAGCATTTCACATAAATATTAAAAAGGTCAGTGTGATTACTGGATGTGCTGGATCACATTTCCCCCTTAATATCTGCTTTGTAATGACTGTAAATAAATTTCAGGGTGAGTCATTATGGGTGGCAGGCATAGATTTAAGGGAAGAATGCTTCTCACATGGGAAATTTTACCTTGCCTGTTACTGAGTCAGTATTAATAGCAGTCTGGTCGTTTTGATACCAGACAGTAAAACCATCAATGTCGTATACAAAGAAGTGCAATTTTAATCGACCCTACGAGGCCTCCAGAATGATAGACCATCGCTCTAGATAAAAGGACATGAATGAATTAATAGGACATTTACATGTTATTTTTATATTTCAATAAAATAATATAGTCGAGCAAATTATTTGGTCTTAATCCCTACTTCCCTACTAATATTATAAATGCGAAAGTAACTCTGTCTGTCTGTCTGTTACGCTTTCACGCCTAAACCACTCTACCGATTTTGATGAAATTTGGAACTGGGATAGACTAAAGCTTGAGAAAGGACAGACTACCTTTTATTGCAAAAAATAGTTTTGAAGGGGTTGAAATAGGGGGTGAAAGTTAGTATGGGAGTTCGTCATTTTACAAGATAAAACCATGAAACTTTATATTAAGGCACTTGATAAGAAATCAATAAATATTTGTTCTAGCGTTTTTGAAATTTCGACCTGTGGGGATGAAAGTTCGTTTAGAAGTCCGACAAAGTTACGCTTTCAAGCTTAACCCCGGAAACAATTTCGATGAAATTTGGAACAAAAATAGACTAGACCTTGGGAAAGGATATAAGCTACGTTTTGTTGTAAAAAAGGGGTTCAAATAGGGGATGAAAATTTGTATGGGAGTTGGACATTGTTGAAGATAAACGCTGAAACTTTGTGTTTAGACACTTGATAAGAAATAAATAGATATTTGATATGGGGTTTTTGAAATTTCAAACTGTGTGGGTATGAAATAGGGGATGAAAGTCCGTTTGGATTTTGACGAAATTTGGTACAAAAATAGACTAGACCTTGGGAAAGGATATAAGCTGAGTTTATATTTCGGTAAATAATATAGTTGGGCAAATTTTGTGGTCTACCCGAGCAAAAAAGCGGACGGAAAGATATGTAAGGATAATTTGCAATTTCCCGCCAGAATTGGAAAAAACTAAACAGTCAAAATCGTGTTGTCCGCGCGGGCGAAGCTGCGGGCGGAAAGCTATCTATAAATATAAAATCCTTTGTCCTGAATGACTGACTGACTGACTGACTGACGGAACAACGCACAGCCTAAACCGCTGATCGTAGAGACCTGAAACTTGGAGGGTGTATTCTTTGTATGACGTAGGCATCCGATAAGAAAGGATTTTCCGAAATTCTACCCCTAAGGGGGTGAAAAAGGGGGGCAAAGTTTGTATGGGACAACGTGATTCCTTGGTCTAATCTGCTTCAAATTTTGCATAAACGTTCTTTAACAGAATTGATGGAAGACGTATTTCGTATTTTATTGAAATTCATCCCCTAACGGACTTAAAAAAGGGGGGAAAGTTATTTTCGGGATGATTTGCTTCAATTTTGATATCAATACTCCTTAGTGCTTTTAATTTAATTTACTTTTTATTTTGACACATGTCATGTCATGTTTGAAAATTCAATGTGATTTTATTCTCGAAACGTTAATTGATAAACATATAAAATGCTTTCTATGGCACACAAAAGTGGAATTGAGATTGAGAGGCACACCATAGAACCCTTCTTAAAAATGTTAGAGGCAGCAATAGAGTGATGGGTGGAGTTAGTGTTGCTGGCACGGGAATTCCGTCAGATTCTGTTGTACCTAGAGGAACCCGAGCAGACGAAGTCAGAGCTTCCTTCACATCGTCATGCCTATGGCCCAACATAATGATTATTTTTAAAAAGAAATACGAGAGAGATGCGTCTGCTGGAGAGTTTTCTGAGCTATTACTTAAAATAGTAAATGGAGATTGTAAATATGTTTATCATCTTTCCTGAATATAGTAGTGACAGGTGACTATGACAGATCTTAGAGTATATCCTGATTTTTCCAATATACAAACGAAGTCTATAGATTGGCACTTAAGCTATGTAACGGGACTAGACTGAGAGTATCAGCATTAAAAATATTAAAAAGGTCACTGTGATTACTGGATGTGCTCGGGGATTCAGTTTTCATACCTCGAATGTGTGAATTGATGCCTATGTTTTTAAAAACGATGCTTTGTAATGCTATAAATAAAATTTCAGTCAATAAGGGTAGCAGGCATAGATTTAAGGGAAGAACGGTTTCTCACACGGGAAATTCTACCTTGCCTGTTACTGTATTAAAAAGCAGTCTGGTCATTTTGATACCAGACAGAAAAACCAATGTGGTATACAAAGAAGTGCAATTTTAATTCTTGAGAGCAAAGTGGTCTTCCGATATTTGTACCTCCTCCTTGAAATCGACCTAACGAGGCGTCCAGAATAACCATCGCTCTAGCTAAAAGGACATGAATAAATTAATAAAAAAATACATGTTATTTTTATATTTCAATAAAATAATATAGTGGAGCAAATTATTTGGTCTTAATTTTAGATAATTTACAATATAGCACCGGAAATAGAAAAAAAATAACAGTCAAAATCGTGTTGTCCACGCGAGCGAAGCTGCGGGCGGAAAGCTAGTATATGTATAATATAATACATAACCTACCTTATTATATATTTAATCAATTTTAAACCACAAAAATAAACTTGATTGAAATAATGTTTATGTAGTAGTTATTAACATTGGCAGATCTACCCATGTGCTCACTAAACTCACTAAAAGAAACAAAATATAATATTCTATAGGTACTAATATTATAAAGAGGTAAAGTTTGGGAGGTTTTACGGGGTTTTGAGATCAGAGTAGTTATTGTCATTGTCAATTGGAGACACAATAGAAAATCTATTATTATCAAGCACCTGGCCAAAAAGCCAAGATTGTTACAACAAACTGCAAATGTCTTTATTGTAGAACATTATGTGTGTTGCTTGATTATCCTTTTGAGCATTATAATATTATTACACAAATATATATAAATACATACACTCACGCCTTTTTCCCACAGGGTTAGACAGAAACTATATACCGCCACTTGCTACGACCCTTGCATATCTCTTTGTCTTTTGCTTCTTCCACATTCATACATCTTTTCATACACACGCGCTTTTATCTATGTATATTAATATTATAAAGAGGTAAAGTTTGTGAAGTTCATCAGGCAATATCTGGATCTACAGAAGGAACCGATTTTGAAAATTCTTTCACCAATAGAAAACTACATCATTCCTGAGTGACAGGCTAAATATATTATCACGTAAAATGAAAAGAAACGTATAGTACGTCACAAACGGGCCACAAACACGTGATAGCACGTATCGCATGTCGTGGACCGCAAAAAAATGTTAAATGGTTTAAAATAAATAACACTAGATGGGCCAACTTCAAAAACCCGGGCGGCGCGCCGCAGGCTGAGTAAGAAATGCATAAACGTGATATTTGGAGCCATGGCAGTGCACCACCAAGATTGAATCAATAATTAATTTGTTAAATAAGGACATCACAATGTATATCATGGTGCATGTAAGGCTTAACGGAAAAAAATGGGGTATTTTATCCAATTACCTTATCACTTATGTCCTTAAGTGATTAAGTAATTGGATAAAAACCCAAATTTTTTCTATAATATACTTTTAAGTTACACAAAAAGATAAGACATTTCAAATAGATCAACACTATTCTTTACATACAGGTGTAGTAAGGTACACCCACAGTTCGCCCGTATGTTTAGGTTCAATGTAATAGGGGGCGAGCCTAATGCCATAAGCCGGGCACAAATCCAAACACCGCTGCTACTGAGAATTTCTCGTCCTAGAAAACCCAATTACACAGCTTGACCTGGCAATCGAACCGAGGACCTCTTGTGTAATGTGTAGCAGTCGCGCAGTTAGGACCAGTAGACTAAAAAGGTAGTTAGTACATTATTCTTTACAATAAAATATAAAATTCATCAACTATAAAAGAGGTGATCTTCTCAAACTAGCTGATTTTCTGAAACATAGCTAAGAACACTCTCAATTTGAACACCTTTCAAGAGAATAAAACAATAAAAACCAGTTCATCCATTCAGGAGCATAGAGATTCACAGACGGACACATACTATTATACGCACTATAAACTTATACATACCCATGACGAAAAATGCCTCTTTTTTTCGTCAGGGGTTAAAAAAGATGCTGTGAATTCTCAACGCGCGGTTGCATGATTTCCACGATTTTGAACGTTTCTACCTAGGTAATACGGGCCATGGACGTTGACGTCTGTCAACAGTTCAAAAAAAAACTTACCAATCCACCTGTAATGGCATCACTGCACGCTTTTTCCTGATGACATCTATTTTTATGAGAACATCATCTTTTGCGTCCTTATAACCATGGTGTCGTTCTTCGGAATGTCTCCCCGACTTTCTTCTGCTCCTGCCATAGGAGCTGGGCGGCTTTTGGAACTTCTCATCTGAGAGATGTATCTCCGTAAACTCAGTCTTGGACATGTCTGATAACTTTGTCAGACCATATTTAGCTCTTGTCTGGTCGGGACCCCCAGACCCTGCATTCAATGTCTCTATTTCTCGTACTGATGCCTTGAAAAAAAGTTTTGAGCTTAGATCAGCTATTCATCAGTGTCACTTGGACACACAATAGAAAGAATATTATTATCAGGCACCTGGGGTTGTATATGCCTTTTGTTTTTTAAGCAAAAAACCAAAACTACAACCAACTGCTTGTATTTGCTGCTTGATCATCCTTTTCAGCAGTATATTAGGTACATAAATGTACATACATTCATACATACCATCACGCCTGTATTCCCCGAAGGGTTATGCAGAGGTGTACTTAATGTACACCCACAGTTCGCCGGTATGTTTAGGTCCCATGTAATAGGGGGCGAGCCTATTGCCATTCACCGGGCACAAATCCAGACTCCGAGCTGCTACTGAGAATTTCATAGAAAAACCCAATAACACTTTGCTCGACCTGGGGATCGAGCCAAGGACCTCTAGCATGGCAGTTGCGGGGTAGGCAGAAACTATAGACTGCCACTTGCTCTGCTCCTCCACATTCATACATCTTTTCATACACACACACTTTTATTCATCGTATTTAACTGCTTATTTTTTATTATATTAAGAGAGACGCAGATGCAAACCCTGCCTGAAATCGAATTTTTCTTTCACTAGAAATTTTCTTTCATTAGAAAATTCATATCTTTGTGAACAATTCGCATTATTTAATGCAAAAAAATAAGCAGTTAAATAAAATTTGTTCATTAGTTTATAGACAGACAGCTGTGGCGGGGAACTTTGTTTTTTAATATGTAGTGATATTATAATGACATTGACTTTAAATACCAAAGTTCATAATTCAGGCTTGCATAAGAATTAGCATTGTCTCTTGTCTCTTCTGATTATTATTAGTAATCAATGTGAGTAGGTATTGTTATTGTTAAGCTTTGTTTATTCTTTGTAAAATAACTTAAAAGAAAAACGTAAAAGGACCTTCGATAAATAATAAAAATATTAAGAAAACAAAAGATCCACTCAAATTACAGCCACCGACTTCTGAAATGGTTTTAGACATAACATAATTTTTTGGAGGCGGTTTGACTTTTTTGTTAATAGTAATTTTTTTCTACATTTTTAGTGATCACAATCATCTTCACCAAATGCGATAGCAGTTGATTTGTTGTATGTTTTTGAAGAGTCCCATTGTCTGTATCCGAAACTCATCATCAGATCTATATGAAAACTGGGACCATTCCACAATAAACGCATTTCGAACAAAGAAAGAATTTTGCAAATCCTTATGTATACATAATGACTGAGTTATGTATGTTTATATAATAAAAAACATCCAAATTGATGATCTCCTCCTTTTTGAACTTTGAACTCGGTTAAAATAACTTGTTTTGGTTAAATTGAAAGCAAAATAAATTAATATTTATATTTTAGCTGTGACCCACAGTTTCTTTTATGTTTGGCTCCTAAGGGTCACAGCATGATGTTAAAAAGCCTAAGTTATCTGCCTGTGAAGGTCCTATTAAAATCGGTGCAGCTGTTTCAGAGATTAAGCGGAACAAACAGACAGATAAATGTGTATTCCCATAGACATGAAAACAGACTTGGACTTAACTTGGTTATTTTAAAAGCTAATTAAACTATTATTTCAATTGATTGCGACATGATTTAAACAGCAATACTAATCACCAATATTTGTTTTATCAAATTGCAACATGCCTATTTGTACCTCATGTTATCAGATTTTTTGTAGGTAATATACCTTCTATTTTCAATGACATTAAAAAATATGATAATAAACAGTGCATTCATTCAAAAGCTATCTTAATTAATATTTAGATAAAGGCAATATGATACAAGACAGGCAAAGGACATAAACCATAAACAAATAAAATCATAAACTTTTTATGAATATTTAATAGGTAGGTAGATATAACCTATCAAATCAAACTTTTTATTTATCAACTTCATGCTGTGTGTGAATATGGCCTTAAAATAATGAAACTTGGTGAGAGAATAGCCTTAAACTTACCACAAAATGTTGAAATCTCGCCGCATATTCCTCAGGATTTTTATAAGTTTTATTAAACTTTGCTATGTATTCATCGAACGTAAGCTTCAATTCATTCGTGGATTTCTGTCGCGAGAGTGAAAGGGGTATTGCGATAAATAAAAGGCTTAATAATGCAAACCCCAGCACCCAATTCCACCATTTATTCATTATATCGAAATAATAATTATTGTAAACATTGACAACAACTCGACCACTCCACTGCACTGCACTTGAACAATGAATGAACTTTGCTTTGAAGTTTGATAGAACAACTTCAAAGTTCAAGTTGTAAATACTGTCAAAGTCAATGTTAATTCTGGCAGTATGACATTATGACATATTTGTCATTGTTGCCATTATTGCTATTTATTTCCATGGCACATTTTCATTTCATTCATTCATTCATCAGCTTTTATTCGTCACTATTGAACGGAATATTATAAAATTCTCGGTTATGTAATTAAACAATTGTATGTAAACACGGACTAGAAAAAAAAGAAGGACTCCGCGCCACGCGTATCGAAAGTGAAGCACCGTACCGATCTATGTGTGCGTGAGGCGAAGGATACCAGGGGAATGAGAATTCCCCATTTTTTGTAATATATTGACAGTTTATTTATTTATTTCAATAAAGACATATGAAGTGGACCGTATATGAATGTGGACCTCTCCATAATTGTCATCAAGCAAGTTAAATTTGGTACCTACGCTACAACATTCCTTATTCTCTCCCAATGCACTTAGTTGAAAAAGATTCCTTATTATCTCACTCTTTTTGGAACTGCATAGGTTACGACTCGACGTAGTCAATTTTTCGTGGTATACAAATGCTGTGCATCAAAATGTATACCTACTACATATTATCACGCTTGTTTTCGACGGAATCCAAATCAAATCATTTATTCTAAACTACTAAACATAGGTAAAAATACAGTTCTTAAATATTATGTTTATAGCTATATTTTACCATTACAGCGTACAAGTTAAAGTATATAAAAATAGTCATTAAGAGTTCATCATCTCTGCAGTTTCTTATTGTTTTAATCCAATCATTATTCCATGGTTGATTCGCTGTAGCAAATCTATAAACATGATCATATTCAATAGTTGCAAAAAAATATATACAAAGAACACATAAAAATTAATTACCCAATCTCTCGGGAAAATTACCCATTTATTTTGCGACAACACTCATACGTGTTTTGAGGTTTTGTGTTCGAATAGTAATGATTTTAAAATGTACAAAAACACAATAAATCAACAATAAATAAGTGTCTTACTTGTTATATGTTATTCCTTGACTCTTTTTCTGGGATGTAGAATTATTTTTACACCATTTCACAACACAAGAAGGCATTATTTTATTTTATTACTTTACGTAAACAGTACCTACAATGACGCCATAGTGCCGCGTAATGGCGGCCGATCGGCACCCTATGATGTAAATGTGTGCGTGAGGCATGTTTGTACAATCGGTCCGGCATACTTATAGTGCTTCACTTTTGATACGCGTGGCGCGGAGTCCTTCTTTTTTTCTCGTCCGTGCATGTAAACAATTATGTATCTAACATGATTTTATTGATTTCAACGTGTGAGTTTTTTTGGTGGCGTCGCCGTCGTTGTAAAGTTTTATATGACTTGTCCATTTACCCAACTCACTGCCTTTTCTATCTCTAAACCACTAACCTCCATAATCAGAATAACAGATAGAGATACCAAACAAATACCGGTACAGCTTGTGATTATAATGGATTCATATAGAGCTCAGAGCTCTCATCAAAGTACACACGGTTAAACATCAGGCTATACAAACCCAGTATAGGCTGGTCACGCATTTTGCGAAAAGCATTTACAATGCGAGGTCAGTCGATGGATTTGTAGAGCTTGATGTGAAGCCGTGCGTACACAAAAAAAGAAAATACATATAACTGCTAAATAAAAAAAAAACATTTTTAATAAGGTTCTGTTAAAATCATTTATTTTCATTAAATCTTACAAATATTTATCTACACGATTACTCCATTTTCATGACGTCGAAGACAACAAAACACCACTTATGCTCAATACATGCGCCTACGCCAGTTGTCTTGCGGCAAAATACATCATTATACTTCTTTAGAACTTCATGGACTGCTGACTGGGTCACATTAGGGATAAGTGACTTAACATACGACACGAGGTAGTCCAAACTAGCTCCTAGAGGGTGTACCATCAGGAATGCTGATAATAAACTAATTAGCTTGGCTTCCGAAGCGTTTACTGTTTCAGATGATGTGGCATCCGTTGGTAGAGGAGGAGGTGGTAGTGGTTTCACCACACTCATTGGAGTCTCCGAGGGAAGGTTTGGCATCGGTGGCGGCGGCAGTGGAGGGTAGACCTGCTGGAAGTTAATAAACATAGTTTGACCACCGAGAACAAGAACACTGTAAAAAAAGTTTTAAAGGGAAGGTATTCCATTAATACAAGTGTGTCTTCAAGACGAGAGTGAATAGGTATCTTCTAGGCAAGCGCGCTCCATCGTAGACCACTTCGATGCTTAACATCAGGCAAGTTGTGGTCAAGCGTAAGCCTATCAGTGATAAAAAAAAACACTTCAAATATTTTCGGAGAAATTTACATTTGACAGACTGACATAACTACAATTGAATTCTATCTATTGATTCCTAGAATACTGAGTTTCATAAAGCTTCGATTAGTTTTGCAAGAACCTTTTCTAAGATAATGTTCACAAGCGAAAAAAAATACCTGTTTGTTTTGCAAAGCCTGTTGAGCAATAAAGTGAGCCTTGAACTTCTCGAACTTTCTTTCAGCATCGTCTTTGGCCATATGAGCTTCATTCTTGTAACCTTCCAGTTCAAACGTCAGACTTTCATTTTCAGTCTAAACAAATTAATTGAAACATAAGTATGTACTACTTCTCAACATGATGGACTAAACATTAGTAAGTACACTTACTCTTAGCTGTTCATATTTTTCCAAAGAAACCATGTTCTTGCCACCTTTTTCGGTTTCTTCCTCATCGAATATGGAATTAAATTCATCACGTATGTTGTCCAATTCCTGTAAGATCCAGTGATATTGTTATAGTTACAAAAGTGGATATGGAGAGGCGCAAAGTATAAAATAAGGATTATAACAACTTTTTTTTAATTTAATGATCCATATCCATGGATGAAAGCCATCGCCACCGTTTGTATCCTGTCAATAAAAAAAAAACAAAAATATTTGCAATCTGCCAAAAAATCACTGACCATTAAATTGCGAAAGTTATGATGAAATACAATTTGAATAAAGTAATGACTACATTTTATTAAACCAAAGCCCGAAGCTCTCAGGACCTGAAGCCTCGTAGAGAAGTTACTGCGATGGCTGGAGACGACTCGCAATCTCTTCATGCAGAACTGGATATAGACGTTGACTGGAGACTGGTGAATTAGTTTTAATACCTTGAAGTCATTACATAAATAATGCAATCTTTTGGCAAATTGAAAATACATACATACCACTTAAACAGGTACTTTACACAGCACCGTAGACAACCATGCAGGCGCGTCCGGTCTCGGTTCGTTGTAGATGTGAAGTGCAGGAACGGAAAATAAACCTAAACTTATCCAGAAACTTCCTTTCGTCGTTGGAACATCAGTCGACTCCACTAACATCTAATTTAACTACTAAGTACTGACCCTTCAATGCCAAATTTGGACATACATAAAGGGTTTCTCCAGTTTCCCTTTTAAAGTTTTCGACGATTAGGATAGAACAAAGCCCTTCAGGCTTCTTTCTTACAGTTTTCATGGATGCGGTAGTTCAAAAGGCTGTTAAATGGCAATGCGCAGTCGTTCCATCCAATGTTTGGAAATTCTGGTGTCTTATTTATGTAGACGACATACTGGTTAAATAACCGTTACACATTATTATGACTTACCACTGTCGGTCTTTAAATTATTTAATTACAAATATTTATGTAATTATTTACGAATATTAGTACCTAAACAAAAATTATAGCAACGGTAGTTTCTGTCTTTTTGCTCGCAATCTTCACTTCGTTATTGCTTACTTTAAAACACCCATTTAGCTATGGCAGGAAATATGCCTTTCAGTGTCATTGTAGTCATCGGATTTCTTTTAAGTTACTGAGTTAATAATATAAGCATTTATGCAATTTACCTACCTCAGTCATTTTGAGCCACATCTCGATGTTCCGGCGTTGTTGCTTCGAGAAATGATCAGAAACCCGTTGGAGCTTGGCCGCCTTCAGTATTTTCGCTACCTGCTTGACTGCCGTTGACAAACGTTTTATGTTAAAGGTGGACATTATACATTTCGTAGAACTTGAAACTTTTAAAAGACGTATACTTAGCAATTTTCAAAAACATAAAAAAAATAACAATGCCTTATCATTTCTCAATGCGCGTATGTTTATTTTTATTTATTAAAAATCAACACAAACAAAATATATATTGTCCACGGAAATGATATCTGCAAAATTTGTTACTCGTAAGTATTTATTCTTCGTAACTCTTCTGAGTTACGAAGATGTTGCTTAAAGTTCGTAAAGATATATGCGATTTGAAGTAAAACTTTCAGGCTTCATCACTTTTCTCTGTGCGTCGATAAAACATTTTAAATTGCCTGATTGTCGTGACATGAAAGTCATAATAACATCAGATACGCACTAGCAAGCCAGCAAGGCCATTAAATTATATTATAATATATAGCTTACAACTGTAACTAGGTGCTTAATGAACCTGTTGAGAAACACATCGCTATTACTTACAACTTCTTCATCCAATCAAACGCAGAATTTAAAAAAGAGATCTTTGGATGCAAGTTAAGAACTCTCATAATATTCATACGCACTTTAGCTGGTTCTTCGTTGAGATGGCCGCTAATTAAGACGACTCGAGTTGCGGCTCCGAGCAGGAACCGGAGCACAGCAGCTATCGGTCATTACCGACACCTTGAGAGATCTTCTGAATAGAATGTTGGAGAAATAGGGAACTAAAAAGGTCAACTTTAGACTATACTGAGGGGAATCGAAGCCAGCATACCTTCGCGTTTCGTCATATTTCCGAACGCTGGAGTCCTTGTGATCCATGTGATCTTTTAGCCCCCTGGTGTTTATAGCGTACTTACATTGATATCCAATTTATCGCGACGGCAATCTTGGCTTCAGTTTTTGGCAGTTTAGGCATGCGGCATGCATTGCGAGCCATTTATTCAGCAGTATTTGTTGAAAAACTAAACCGAGCTGAAGCTTTTATATTTGATTTTCATTCGGCTAGTGCCAATCGGCTAATCTGTGATCAGAGCCTGGAATTCTTCCGATACGCTGTGCATGTGCAAGTCGATCGGTCTTTTTCCGGAACATACATACCCACGTACATTCATGCCCGCATTCTCCGAAGGATTACGCAGAAGTGTACTAATGTACGCTCACAATTCGCCGGCATGTTTATGTCCCATGTAATAGAAGGCGAGCCTAGTGCCATTAACCGGGCACAACTCAAAGCTTATACTTAGTCTCATAAAAAAACCCAATAACACTACTCGACCTGGGAATCAGGATCAGGTCATGTGTAACAGTCGCTCTTACGGAAACTAAATTAATGAGCAAGTTCAGTTAAACTTTTCCCCGAACGTGACTACATTTGCCGATTTATGTCAACCCGCACACGTGCAAAAATAGCATAAGCTCGTCGACGGTTTTGACAGTTGTGAAGATCCTCGTACTTCCCTATCCAGTACTTACTATCGTCCACCACAAACGGCAAACCATTTCTTTAGCGTGACCAAACAGGCAGCAGGTTTATGCATACTTTACTGTTTGCTATAGATGTTTGATGCTTAAAGAGATCAGGAACTCCTTGAAGTCTTTACAAGTCACTGACGCCTCCAACTTTGCTTCAGGATAATGTTGCATCGCATAGCTATTTAAGAAGTTTAGTTTGCTGGCTGAAGACTATGCTGACACGAAGTCCGTCGTAACTTAGGTCATTCTCCAACATCGCTTCCAGGACTAGTTGTCCCATACTCCAGCAATTAAAAATATTACAGTCTACTTACATTGCAGTATGATATGCCCGAACTTGTCTCTGAAGGTATTCTTTAAGGTTTGGTATTCGTCATCTATCTGCAGCTTCTCATTGAAGAGTCGGCGCAATTGGTTGTTGGTGGCTTGGATCAGACAGTAGAAGGTGTTGGCATTCTTCTTGTTGCATTCTCCGCGTTCCAGCCACGCTGCTAGTGTCTAGAAATAACATCAGTTTATCAATATGATGGAGTTTCAATATCTGATAGAAATTCCTAGAAGAAGCCTACCGAAGTGAGCCGAAGTTCTTGATGAAATTCTTACAAGGAAAGGCAGGCACAGCCCCAAACATCAGCGAAGTGCCCGTTAATTGACAATTGGCTCGCCTTTTGGATCTAAAGCTGGAAAATTATTAGTACACAGGGCTACAGGTAAATTTCCAGTTTAAGCTGAACTCGCATTGTAGAGGCTTTTCATACAATGAGGGGCCAGCGATGACTGGATTTTCTTATTTGGAGGTGTACGTACATATTTATCTCAATCCATTATCCTTTGGAGAATACAGGATGGTATAGTATGCAAAATAGATTGTATACTATTTTAGAAATTCAATTTTTAGACGACCGGTGCTGGCAGTGACGTCACCTTAAGACGGACAATGTTGAAGAGAATTTCGAAAACACTGTGATCTCGGTAGCCTAGTTGGCTTAATTGACCGGTATATTGAATCAGGTGACGCAGGTTCGAAACCAACAAGTTCAATTCAAGTTTCTCTTTCAGTAACATTTTTAATATATTTGATACTGATACATAAGCTGTAAAAGAAATAATTTGAATGATAGTTTTATAAATAGCAAAAGTACTCACCGGCGCGGCCTCAGCGAACTCGTTATCGCTTTTGATCTTCTCTCCGATACTAACAAGCGCTGTAGGATTGAACTGCTCTACGCGTGGCGGAGTCGGCGTGCGCCTGCGCTTGTTTTTTTCATACTCATTTTGATCTTCACGATTCTATCCGAAATGAAATTATTGTTAAGTATTTGAACCACAGGCAGGATTTTTTAGGATTGGATAAGATAGGATTAAGCATTAGCTATTTTTATTATAACTTGGTTTGGAAAGTTTGGTTACAAATACAAATCTAACATGAACAAATACCCAGATTTGCCACAAGTATCTGTAGGCCATGGCATGATATAGTGGGCTATTTTTTCCATCTCCTTGACAAAGTCATGCAAATATTTAAACCATACGAAGATTGGAACAGTAACAACCAATCTGCTAATTGAACCATTAAAATAAGTATAACCATTTAAACAAAGTATGTAAATCAAATTAACAAAAACTAAAATCTATTGAATAACTGAATACAACATACTTTCACTTACCAATGCATAATCAACGAAAATAGTGGTCGCCTCACTTTCCATTTGATCATGAAACTTCAGCCGACAACCAGATATGAAGAATGACTGTTCCACACTCTCAGACTTCTCAAACCTGACATGACAGACCCCCTGCTTATGCAATTTAACTTCCTCAATCGCACCAAACCTCTGGAAGATTTCACTCACAATATCATTAGTGATACCTCCCGGTAAGCCTCCAACGAAGATTGTGCGGCAGCCTGGAGGACGATCCCTTCTTGGAGGAGTTGCAATACCAGGGAGAGCCGGGAGGATCATTCCAGTACTAAAGTATGAGTGTTGGCTTTGCATCTGCATTTGCTGGTTTATCATCATCATATTAGGGACCATGTTCATGCCAGGCATCATATTCTGCATGTTAGACATGTCCATCTGTTGGTTTATCATGGAGTTCTGCATATTTGGCATCATGTTGCCATACGGCATCATTGCTGCTCCTAGTAACAAAAAAGATCTTTAGAGTGTCTGAGATTTATTAATGGATGATGTTATGCATAGCACCACTGATACTCCAATACCGCATTAATAGCACATTGTTGTAAGGTCCAATTTTCAATGTAATTTAAATCAAAGTAAGACCTTAATAAAGTGTGAATTATGCAGTATTGGAGTATCAGCAACAATATGTGTTAGATATGAAATAATTCTTACCTTGCATCATCATAGGATTATTGGCTTGTATCTGACTTAGCTGTTGGTTAATTTTATCATTATTATCCCACTTGGAACTCCTGTCTCGATAGTCACTGCGCCTTTCCCCTCTGCTGCCTCTATCTCTGTTATGGTCACGGTTACGGGAACGTGAACGTCTTCGACCTAAAAATAACGTAATTACGACACTTTGTCGGACTTATTATTTTTTGTCAAGACACATTAGTTATACATAAACCAAGACAAACTGGAATAAATTCTGCCCCTAAGGCTACTACTCTCTGACCTTATCGCATAGTCCATCAGTGGGTTAGAGACCACTGTTCTAAGCACCACCCATCGCGCAGGAAATAACTACCTGCATGCACTGTATGATTCAAACCGGTACCTAAGAGAGTAGATTCATTAAGAATTATAAAAAGAAACAAGTAGAAGCTAACCTCGATCCCTCTCTCTGTCGCGGTCTCGTCGATCATTTCTGTCTTTACTACGCCGTGTTTGAATCTCTTCGCCTTCGGGTACAGCTACTACTTCGCTCTGCGTCTCTGGAACGACCGGGCCTATAAACTGGCCAGTGGGCTGAGGTGGATTAGCGGTAGGTGCTGATGCTGGTGCCAGGGCCACCTGTGGGATCTGTACTTGGTTCATGTCACCCATCATGGTGTAAGGCGGAATCAGCTGAGGTGCCATTGTCCCTGATGGCATCATAGTTGGCATCATACCGTGCATCATATTTTGAATGCCGTATTGCTCATTTGGCCACGAATTCATTGTTTCCAAAACTAAATATGTTAGAACACATGCACACAAACAATAAGCCAGAAATCAGAACTATCAAATAACTTGACAATTTGATATTAGTTGACATTCTTGACAACATTTTTGACAAATTACCAGTGTTGCAGTTTTGTGAATAGAAATGCTAGACTGTAGACGATAATGATAGGGCGTTAGCCTTGGGCGCAAAATTTTCCTTGGTTGTTTGCTAAAAAAATGTACGGTGGCCAGCACATCAAGTAACCACAAAATATACAATTTTCTCAGTTGATTTTGAACTTTATCTCTTACCATTCAAGGTTTAAAATCATTAAGAGAAGTTTAACAGTTTTGTATACCTTGACCTGCTGGCTACTGTACTTGTAATTGTTTTTTGTAAATAATCGGCTTTAACTAGCGATGGGCGATAACTACTAAAAAAATTATCGAATGAATAGACAATTGTATTTGAATGTATTCGAATGTCGATTTATTCGTTAACACTATAAAACAATCGAATAACCATCGACCAAACGAATAACTATCGACCAAACGGATAACTATCGACCAAACGAATCACTATCGACCAAACGGATTTATTAGTATTACTAGTTTTATCGAATAAAAATCGAGGACGCCTTCGATTCATTCGGTCCATTTAATACACGCGCGATGTACTACTATTGGACTATCGATTCGTAGTATTCGTACGCAGCATGTTATCGCGCTTGACTACAATCGACGGACTATTGAATGAAATTAGTAGTTATTCGAATGCATTCGAATACATTGCCCTATCGAATAATTTGATAGTTTTTAGTAATAATCGCCCATCGCTAGCTTTAACCCATTATTAGTAATATTGTTGATGTCGCAATCTCTACTGCCTTAAATCTATGCTACCGAGCCGAAAAAAAACGATTGAGCCCCAAATTGAAATCGAATCGACCCGCCCTATTATTTATAGCTACGTACTTGTCAATTGTCAGTGTCACTGTTATTACGGGAAAATAGAATATATTATTGATGCCTTGATGGTTGATGATGGTAGAAAATAATTTTTGTTTTGCTTGTGCTTCATTGTGTGATTCGGTCTAGGATATTTTCATTGAGAAATTAAATGTTAAGCCCCATTAATTGATATTCACTATGTGGTAAGTAATTAAAGGAAAGCAATATGCAATGCAACCTATTTATCATGCGCTATACGTTTTTGGTTTGTTATGATAATTGTTTTAGTTCTGAATCAGTGCCGAAGGATTTTGAGAAGACTACAGAGGTTTTACCTTTTACTAAATATGGACTGTCGTCAGTGGAAGAGTTTCGTAAGGCTGAAGAAGAAGTTCAGCATCAGGAATGGTTGAAGAAAGCGGGTCTGACGAGCGACGAAATAAAGCTATATCAGGAAAATGAGGCGGGGCTTTTAGACCAACGTAAAAAGATCGAATCTGGTATATTGAAAAATAAATTGGAAGCAATTTACAATAAAATTAGTAACTTGCACAATGAAGCTAAAAGGTAATAATATAAAATTTAAATATCCTTTGTTAATGTTCGACATCATCATCTTCTTCATCCATTTACTTACTGTGCCAATGGTGGGCGCGGGTCTCCTCTAAAAAGTGAAGGGGTTAGGCTATAGCCCACCATGCTAGCCTACTGCAAATTGGGTGTTTAGTGAGACATATCAATATTATTTGTTGTATCTATGTACAGTGGGCTGTTACCTGACCCACCCTAGGTGGGCCGGCGTCGTCTAAGTGGGTCAGGTAACAGCTATAACCCACTGTACTAGAAATTAAAAATCCATTTGGGACTCCAATATAAACACTATTTAGTTCCTTTTTTATTTTTACAACCATGATAATATAGTCAAATCTCTTAATATTTTATAAAAAATTAGGCAAATTAGTATTCTGTGTATATCTGTACTTTTTTCAAATAAGTCTAAACCATCTTTCTGTTCTTATCTCAAAAAAAAGAAAAATACAGTTTAATTGAGAACCTCCTTTTTGAAGTCAGTTGAAAAATTTACTTGTTATGTATACTATTTTTTTCAGTGATTCAAATGCTCAATCAGATGCACAGCCTAGCACATCATCTGCCCCAGACAAACTAATTTCTCGACTCCAACAAAAGACTATATCATTCTACCCTGAAGGTCACCCAATGAATGAGCTAAAGGAACTAGAGGAGAATCTTTTTGGACATCTAAAAACTGACATGATACCGTTAACTAAACGGCGGAAACTGCTCCGTCGGCTCCAGAGGAAGAAAGATAGGTTGCTACAAGATGATCAGTTTAATATTGGAACTGTGCCAAGCACATCAAGAGTTGATAGGCCAGGAAGTCTGTGGGATGTGAGGGAAATGCCACGTTTCATTCCACACACAGTCACGAGTCGGGATCAAGAGATGGGTCCCCATCTACGAACAATGTATACAATCAAAGATAATAAGATTCTGAGGCTAGAACCGGTGCAGGCGGAGCAAGAAGAGTATAGAGCAGTGGATATTGTGATGCCAGTTAATGATGCTGAAGCACAGCTGTTGGAAGGCACCAAGATGTGCCTTGATGATATCAAGAAAATTGACAGATTCAAGGATTATGAGCCTGGGATACCATCCAAGGTATGTTCTGTATTGTTCATGTTTCCTTGGGTTGTAGGAATTAATTGTATTCTTTATGTGACAACTTGATAAACCTCACAATGAAATGTCTAGTTTAGTATGAAATACAGCTACAGGTTAAACTATACATTTCCAGTTTAAGCTGATCTCTCATTGTAACTGGATTTGTATAAGGCCCATAACCCCTCCACATTTCGTTTATGCAAATTAAAACTGCATCATGTGCAGTAACTAATATTGCACAACCATATCGAAACCTAATAACTAACTAACTAACTAGTGCTTTGTAATACATTTGAGAAAGATGAATGAGAATCCTTGGTGGAGTGAATGACCTCAGCATCTTCCACCCAGACGCAAAATGGCCTGCTATACCATACCATACCAGATGTTTATGTTGGTCAATATAAATGAAATTCTATGTTTTGAAGGTCCTGTATCTGAAGAACATCGCACCAACGGTCAGTCAGGAGCAGCTCTCGCTACTTTTCAACCAGTTCGTTCTCGCCAACGGCGGGCCTGTCGACCTGCGGCTGATGACCGGCCGTATGAGGGGACAAGCTTTCGTTTCTTTCCAAAGTGAGTGAGGCAATACCTATATCCTAAGAATAGACCACTAATAATTGTTATAGGTGTTTGTATGATAGCTGTGCGTATTCTCCTTGGATCGGAGGGGTCTCGATGTATTAAGAATGGTAACCCATTTTAATAGTGAAGGAAAAATACGACCGCGGGCAAGATTCGAACCTGCGTCTTCTGGTTAAGTACACCAGACACTATCACCGCTAAGCCACCGCGACTCCCACCCGCCAAGTCGAAATTTGCCTTCACATTTTTAATTTACGTCTTTGAGGTGACGTCAGTGACATCTGTTGAAAATGTGCTTCTCAACCGACATGACATGCTTTACAGCAAGTACGATGTCGTACGATGCCACCTTACCCTTTAACTATCTTTTTGTATTTTTTAGGCATTTTCCATGCAAAGATTATTAAGTTATTAGGACTTGGCGGGTGGGAGTCGCGGTGGCTTAGCGGTTTCATATTAGATTTGACGCCAAATAATTTGTGATTGACAGTCGCTTTATTTCACAGACGAGGAGCTAGCGATTCAAGCTCTGGAGGAAATAAACGGCACAATTTTGAGCGGCAGACCAGTCATCGCAGAGTTCGGTAGGAACACCAACAGGATTCAGGATGATGACAGATAAATTGATCTATAAATTCTGTATTCATTCATAAATTAATAATCAAAGGTGAAAGCAGAAAAAAGCAAGCAATGCACAAACTCACTGAATGTATTTTGAAAGATGTAATCAGTTCAAATTAAGCGTATTTGGTATTTTCTAACCCAGTAGGTAAATAAAATTAAAAGGGAATTATTGGATTGTGGTGGAAATGGGCTCATGCTAAGGTCCTTTGGGCAAAAAAAAACCTCGGCACAAACCCGTCTTATAGATAGATTTCTGCCAAGGTATTTTGGGCATACAAAATCAATGTCCGGGCATAAAACCATCTTTGGATTTTGGTGATTAGTGATTGGATTGGACTGTGTTAAGAGAGTTAACTTAGATAGAAAAATATCGAGATGGTGTTATTCTGTGTTTCCTGCATTATGTAGGCAGTCTCTAATCTAGGGCGTTGGCAGCAGTGCCCAGACAGAAAGGTAGAAATGACCAGACTAGAATATTTATAAAGGGCGCATTTATAAAGCTCGCATCGGACTAAAATAAAGAGTTGACGGCACTGTTTATAGGAACTCATTCTTCATAAGTAGGTGTGCACAAAACATAATTTTATTGTAGTACTTTTATGAATTACATTTTAAGACATGAATAGGGAAGTTGATTGGTATTTGATTTGTTCAAAATAAAAAGCGAGAAATTATAATTTGTATACTGAAAAAGACCTTTGTTCAGCAGCGGATCTCATTTCATTAGCTGATATGATGATGATTTCTAAGATATAAGTGTTCAAAGTTTTTGTTTGGGGTTGAGTCCCATTAAACGTTAGTGTGGTAGTTTTCCGTATGGCGCAAGGAACACGACGTCACGTGTTTAGCATAAAATGAAATTCAGCGACGCCCATCACGCCCGTACCTCTTGAGACCCACACAATAGATTTTGTATCGTCTATAATATGGGAATTGAAGGTTACTTATTTTTAAACAGATTTTTATTTAGTTTTTGTTGATCGGATCTATTTATGGCAAACTTTTCCTTGAGGCTATAAACTAATCAGATAACTAGCCCGTAAAAAATTGTTTCTGTGAGACTTACTTTATACAAATACGTCCTTTTTTTTTTTCATATAAATGTGTGGTGTGTGTATTATTTGTACAATTTTATGTACTTGTCAGTATTTGTAGCCTAGTTTAACGCATTGTGAGATAATGATTTAGTTGGATACCAACCATAAGTTTATATTTAAAGAGGTTTTTATAAATGTTATTTAAGAAAATATAGGATTCAGTATTGTATTGTATATTATGATTTAGTACAACATATGATAATTGATATTGTGAATGTTTTAAAAATGTTCCCGCTTATTATTATTATTTTTTAAATTAGCCTGAATATCGACATCTCTCTCCCGTACAAATGCTTTTGGTTTGAAAATTATTTAGATTTTTATTACGGTGGGTTTAATTTACGGTCACATCAAGTTACCACAAAATGTCAAATTTTCTCAGACGATTTTGAATTTAATCTTAAAGACTTTAAGGTTTAAAAACATTTGGAGAAATTTGACAGTTTTGTATAACCTGACGTGCTGGCGATTTTACACGGTATTTATTTTGATATATCATAGTATTGTTTTCATAGAATAATCATAATAGATGTAAGACATTGTTTGAAAGATTATCTGGCTTAAAATTGGGCGCCCATACACCTTTAGGTCTCAGGTCTCAGAAAAGTAAATAGTTCTTTCAGGACGCAAGTGAAACCGCGGGCAGATTAGTAAAACTAGACTAAATATGTGTAGGGGTGCACAATTTTAGGCTATTTTAATAGGCTTTTGAAGTGTGCGCCTGAGTCATTTGAATTTGATTTCTATTAGTGTAATTATAAGACACACGCTCTCGTAAATGCAATCGGGACATTTTCTCTAGAATTTCTTGTCGTTTGCATAACGACCACGTTGGCAATCATATTAGTAGTTAAACATAAAATGACACTTTCCCACTCCAGAACTAAATAAGTGTTTTGATACGAATTATAATAAATCTCTATGACTTATGTGAAACATAAGATAAATGTATTAAGTATTAAGATGATTTCATAGTCATAAAGAGATCGGTTAAGTAAAATGCTCATTTATAATAAATATTATATTGGTGCAGATTCTTTTGCATACAAAATTTAGCAGCTTTACTTCCTCTATTCGAGGGAACGTATATGGGTTGCTAAAATTATATTTCTATTAAAACGGGGACTAGAAAATTAAATTTCCTTTATTCCTTTCATAAAGCCACTGGCTGGTTTTGATCGATGAATTAATCGCGATATCCATACAAAAAAGAAAAGCACACAGACAAGACTATTTCTTATGTACACACGGCTACAGGTCAACCTATACAAATCCAGTTGAAGTTGATCTCGCATTGTATGGGCTTCCCATAAAATAAGAGGCCAGCGTAAACTGGTTTTGTATAGCTTGATGTGTAGCCGTGCGTACTTGTTAATTATTATTGACAATGGCAGATATATTTTTTTGTCCAATGTTTAGAATCAGCACCAAGGCTGCAAAATTTTGTGTATTCGGCGGCACTCTGTTAAGTCCAGCTTCTGCGGCTCGAAGGACCATTTTGCGAATCCGGGCATATTTTGCTAGGTGATAATCTCCACCTCAAGATTTTTGTAATTATCGCGCAAGGTAAACAAGGTGATTACTTTTCTTGTCAATTGTAAATGTTCGGGTAAAATACGAGGCCGCCTAAATGGCGTTACGCGTGGCCGCGAAGTATGTTACATCTAGATCAATTCATCACACACGCTGGTATGTCCATGTTGACCGAACATTCAAAACCATGAGGTGATTACTGCTACGCAAGGAAACAATTGGAAAAACTACAAAAAATCTTGAGAGTGAAAGTTCCTATGTCTAGTATAGGGTCGCTATAGTCTCTCGGATAGCGGCGTAGCTACAGCCGTATACGAGGCCCCTTGTCTAGAAGGCGACGTGTGTTAGCTAAAATTCAACCTCTATCGGATATAAGGACCCCTCGACCAAAATAAAGTCCCGTTGAACCTACGCCACTCTAGTTAGCTTACAAACATCGTCTGTCTTAAATGAAATTATAATAGGCAGTACCAGAGGTGTGCCTGGGTTCTTAAATAGTCCTCTAGTCATAATAACCGCGTTCATCAATTTTTTTTTGTATCAGCTGCAACGATAGGTCGTGGCGGCCGTTTTGGTGTTCATACTAAGGTTTCTAATATCCATTCTGTGCAATATCTTACAGTAGTGTTTTGTATTTGTGTGTTGAAACCTACTTTGAAACAAATATCTCAAAACAGATTTAGAAATGTATAGTATTGTCACAGGCTGTTCATAATATTTCTTGACTATCACATTGCATCTAGGAGTGTAACCATTATTCTATGATATTTAATTAAATAAAATCTTATTAGGTGTCTAAAAGTTGTTTTATTTTGAATTTTCTTATGAACTAATACTTACACAAGTGAAGACAGATTACCTCAACCTTATTTTAACAATCTATCCTTCGTTTCTTATCCATGTACACCATATTAACATGGCGTCATGGCCTTTTGAAAAGGATTAAAAATTAAAAGCAAAAACTTTACTCATTGAATCAATTTACAGATTTCACTTAACCGTTAACACTCAGAGCTCACTATATCTAAGTACTATGTAATTATATTTATGTAATTAGTTTTATATTATATGAATCATAATATAATTTTAGCGTTTTTCATTCAAAAATTTGAACTCACATTTATCAATAGTCCATTCTATGCATGACCAAACTTTTAAGTTTTCTCATTTCTCAGGTAAAGAACTGAGCTGGTTTTTATGTTTTGAAATAGAAAAATATAATCATCTTCTTACATCAGCCATACCTCAAATTATTACAATTGGGCCCCAGAGTCCCAGTCTCATTTACACAATCGCATTACTATGAATAATTTTATCTAAAATGTCTTTACATATCTATATAAATTAAAATCTGTCATAGATTTTCAAGAAACCGGAATTTATAAGCAAAATACCATATATTATCCAGAAACGTTCACCATGAAGCCCAGAGCTTTAGTAGGTAGGTAGTAGCTTTCCGCCCACGGCTTCGCCCGCGTGTTTTCTCATACAAAATTTCATCCCCTATTTTATCCCCTTGAGGGTAGAATTAATCAAAATCCTTTCTTAGCGGATGTCTACGTCATAACATCTACCTGCATGCCAGATCCGTGGATTTCAGCCCGATCCGTCTAGTGGTTTGGGCTGTACGTTGTACTTTGTATGAAAAATCAGATTTGTTTTATCATAACCGACAAAAAATATCTACGCTATGGGCCGGGGTCCAGAATCATGTACTGAATTCGGAGTAAGCGGATGTGCGTCGATGTCCCTTCCACCCTGTATATTTAGATTAAAAAAAAAAAAATAACAAGTAAAAACCCACTGACACTGGCTAGTTATTATCATAACGTGATGAGTTCACGCCAACAGATTGATACTTGCCTCATGGCGTTCGACCTGCCTCACACGAGTCACACAGTAACAGTATTCATAAAGTTTGGCATTTTCCACCGGAAATCCGTAGGCAGCTAAATAGTTTTATACAAAGCTTATACGTAACAATTTTATTACATGTACATATTAATATATTCATTCACAAATTGGCACTCAAATTAGTGTCCTTTTTAGAAGTTTTCACCACTAACCAATTAAAACAGTGATTAATTTAAGCGAATAAGAGTAAACGCGTATAATTTGTTCGAAATAACTGAGCTCGTCAGAAGTTAGTCGTTCCGAACTTCCGCACAGGTAAAATCGCATAATTAAGTGTTTTTGTACATAAAAATCGAAATTAGTAAATACAATAATCACAAACGCGAAACATGTATGACCCTTATTGTTTAAACCGACTCTTTCTATTATAATTTACCATGCCTACACCACTTGCTGACAAGCAAAGTTATTTCAAACAAACTGTACAATAGTCCAAATCTAAAAGACGTAACTACCCATTCGCATGTTGTTACTATACGAGTCAATCAGAGAGCTTGCTATTAATACAGTCGCCAGCACATCAGGTTATGCAAAACTGACAAATTTCCCCAAATGATTTAAAACCTTAAAATGTTTACAATTAAGTTCAAAATCAACTCAAAAAGTTTGTCATGTAGAGAGGCGAGATGTATTGCCTCTCCAACCAAAGGGAGGATCCTCCAACCAGGCAGGTGTTTTTGCCTGGCGGGCTACGGCCCAACGGTTGATGTCAGGCGGTTGTATATACTCTAATCGCGCTGTAAACTCCACTTGCGCAATTCAGGATTTGCTCGACGTAGTTCCATGTAGCGCGCTAGATGTCGCTACATCACTCCCCCCCGAGACCGGAGGTCGATGATAGCTAGGAGACAGCGGTCAGTGCGTCAGGTGCTTGCCAGTGCCAGTGGCGCGTATATGTTCCAGTGAGTCGGAACAGGATGCCGCGTAGTCCGCAGTGAGTCGGGACTGTGTTGCGGTGATGCCCCAGTGAGTCGGGGTGATGCTGCATAGTCCTCAGTGAGTCGAGGTGGTGCAGTGCTGCGTAGTGGCTGGCTGCTGCGTCGACCAGGAGAGATGGCCTCTGCTAGTTGACCGGTCGAAGTGCAGTGTGCTGTGCCAAGTCGCTGATGTCGGCTGAGGGTGCTGACCAGGCTGCGGGATTGCTGCAGGCGTGTGGTCAGGATGCCCGTTGAAGCCGAGAGAGTGCTGGCTGGCTGTGTGACTCGCTGCTCGTTCGGATGCTGTGCGGGAGGGAAGGCGATGATGATGAAGCTGCTGGTCTTCGAAGGCTGCGCTGGTGTTCTGCTCGGGGTCATCACGTCGGGGTCACCACTGTAGAGAGGCGAGGTGATGTTGCCTCTCCAACCAAAGGGAGGATCCTCCAACCAGGCAGGTGTTTTTGCCTGGCGGGCTACGGCCCAACGGTTGATGTCAGGCGGTTGTATATACTCTAATCGCGCTGTAAACTCCACTTGCGCAATTCAGGATTTGCTCGACGTAGTTCCATGTAGCGCGCTAGATGTCGCTACAGTCATTTTATGGTAAATTGATGTGCTGGCGACTGAACATTGCCGTTTATTAGAAACTTTTTACAGTTCGTTCGAAATAACTGTACGCCATTGAAGTTATCCGTTCCGAACTGCCGTATTTGTAAAACTTGAGGTGTATTTTTTAATATTTCTCTGCTCTTCTTCTCTCCAGTGGCTAGGCTTTACAAGGCGTTACACTGGCACGGTATTGGGAACTATACCTTATTTATTCATGGGGTCATTGTTCAAAGTTTTATCCAGTACAGTGTTTTGTTATGCACTGTCTACTGGGCGTCCTTCGTGGAGGACTTGCGCCGTCGTTTGACGACGCGCTTGGCCGACGATCATTCGGGTTCTTTCTTCGGTTGTGGCTCCTCTGCTATAGTAAAAAAACAATCAGTTTTAAAAAACACAAGTCCAACCTTATTTTTTGTTAAAATGCTTTCAAAAACATAAATATACTATAACGTCTGTAGTCCCCGAAAGGTTACGCATTTATTTGTACGTTGCGTAATTTGAAATAAACATTTTAACTTTTTTTACAGACAGATAAACCATGTTTTTGATCTGTGGTTGTTGTTTTTATGATAAGTAGTACTTGTTGATTGTTTTTATTGTGTGAGTCATTGTGTTAAAAAGTTAATTTAGTAGAAATAGTGTCTCGCTGACATGTCTACGTGCAAGCATGACTGGGTCAACATGACCGGAAAAGTACTACCCTCCCACAGAATGTCGACGTCAAGTAGCTTTCGTTCGGTGAGTGTGGTGCATCGGTGGCTTATTTCCTACCTTAGTCCCCTTCCTTTTCCTCCCTTTTCCTTTACAAGGTCGGGAGCACGCTAATGGCACCCCAGTTGATTGTTACAAGCGTCCATAAGTAACCGCTTACCATTAGATGGGCCGTATTATGCTTGATTAACAATTAATAAAAATAATGGGAGTCTAGATGTTGGCTATAGAGTTATATCCTCACGTTTGTTGTCATGGGGGTGGTGTGGCGGCTGTTGGTGATGGTGCAGCGCGTGGTGCGGCGCATGCGCGTAGTGGTCGGGCGCCGGCGCGGGGTGTGCGGGGTGTGCGGGGTGCGCGGGCGCGGGCGCGGCCCCGGCGTAGTACGCGCCGTGTTGGTACGCGCCGCCGAACGCGCCCGCGTACCCGCCGTAGTACCGCCCGCCGTACGCGCCGCCATACGCACCTGCTGCCAGTATATGCAGGGTTATTGGTGAAACACTAACAACCTTTCGGTACTACCATCACTGACATCAACTTTTATGTTATGACTTAAATAATTCATCACGTTTTATTAATTACGACAAAAACAAACATTAAAAAAATTGAATGCTCAATATTAAGAACTTGACGCATAGCAAATGCAAGGCACTAAAGAAGACAAGAAAAATATAAAATAAATACGCATCTATACATCTATACGAATATTATATAGAAGAGAGAAATAAGTTTCTTTATAATCAATAAACTCTGAAACTACTGAACCGATTTTAATAATTCTTACACCATTATAAAGCTACATTATTCCAGATTAGCATAGGCTATTTATTATCCTGGTGTAACTGAGATCTCTTGCTTGCGAAGATGCGGGTATCCTTCTAAAATCTTATCGAAATCACATACCTGGAGGTGGTGGAGGACCACCATGGGGAGGTCCAGGGTGCGCGGCCGGCGCGTTAGCATTTGGCGGCATCATCATGGCTGACAAACAAATATTTAAATTAGTATTCATGTATCAGCAATACCCTCATTTAAGGAAAAGATCGTAAGAATGCATGTTGATAACGGTGCAGTCCCAATAGTGGGAAAAGAGATGTTGATGGCGATACAACATAGGAACCGTTTTCATAAATTTTCTTAGTTTTAATATATAAACTATGAATGTGTTAAATGTATGAGTGTAACCCCGCATTCCCATTGATGAAAAAACATGTTACAAACAGCTACCTATCCCTCTCACTTTTTGAAAGTCAGATAGAGTAAGATTTGCAACATGTGTTTGTGTGACAACATTATCGCATTGGGTGAAAACCTGTTAAGATGATGGTGATATTGAAAACAAATAAATAAATAATTAATAAATAAATGTTTTGTCGTCAGTGGGAACGCGGGGTTATGTACAGTCAGCAATGAAAGTTGCTGAACACGATGAAATCTTCAAAACGCTTAAACATATTTATTATACAAAACTTACTGACCCGAGATGTGGTAAGTAGTACGTGTTTCTACATACTGGACCATATTTTTTTTCCTAAGTGAATCTATTGAAAAGTATTGGTGCTGTTTTGTTTTCAAAACTTGGCGGTGTTCAGCAACTTTTGTTGCTGACCGTACATTCAAGATATCTTGGCCAATGTGTAGTGTGGCTCTACACGACATATGATTATTATGGTGGATCGTCAAATGTACAATGTTATTTTGAAAACAAGTCAACGAGTCACAGACAGAAGTTACATCCCGATTTCGCGAATCAAGAAACTGTCAAAGTTGTAAACAACTGTCAATCAGGAGTTATTCAAAAACTCCAAAAACAAAAATGCTGTACAACTGTATCTTCCTCAAACTCTTGCGTTTTTATGAAATTCTCATGTTTATTTCCTATTTATCTATGTAGTTTACGTACTGGCTCAAAATCAAACATCTTCTTTTATTTTAACATAGGGACATTTAAATCTACCATGTTGGACCAACTCACGGTGATGTGGCGGCGAGGTCATATGCGGCGGGTGCGCGGGCTGCGGGGGCGGAGCGCCCGGCACTGCGCCCTCCTGCTTCTCCAGCTTCGGGACTAGCTTCTCTTCTTTACGCTCGCCTGTTTGGTTTTGGAAATCGATAAAAATCATCTTTTTGTACAAGAGAACTTGTACTAGCAAGACTATACTCCATTTGGTTAGGTACTTAACTAAAGGTAAACAAATCATAAAAAAGGTTCTTTTATAGGGCCATTTTTCATCTTGAAACAAAACGTAACCAAAATAAATTATTTAATCATTCAAAATAATTTTCCTTTACTATACTAGCATATTTTACTACTTTGTTTAATATTAAATGGTTATTATAAATTCTTAAGCTTGCGGCCAATAAATAAATCAAATCGATAATTATGTCATAAAGTATTGCAATGTGCCTACTAGAAAGAATCTAAAAAGACAGGAAATCAAAACCTTTTTCTACATAATAGACCTTGATAACTCGAAAAAATTAAGAAGTAGTAGCGCGAGGAAGCACGGCAAAATAATTAACCGATATTATACTTAGTCGGGTAACCAGACGCCATTCGTAACAGTTTGTACTTTCGTTCGTTTTTGTGTTTCTTTTGCCGTAAATTGTATTATTTAGTTATAGTTTTGTTTGTTCGTTGTTTTTATTGATTGTTAGACGTGTTCTTATTAATTTCACTCCCAATTCATAAGATACCATTGTAATAAAGGTTGAAGAGCCCTGAACGTCGCCATTTTTATTGTTTACCTTTAGTTAAGTACCTAACCAAATGGAGTATAGAGAAGACTAGCAAACCTACTCGTATCGGCATGATTTTGAAATCAATGATCTGTTAACTATCGACAAGTTGGCAAGACATATATGGTCGGGGATACTCTAATACCACGTCACTACCACTTTGCTGTAAGGCATAATGTTCAATAGGTTTTAATGTTATTAAATTCAAAGTTGGCCTCATAGCAGCGTCAGTTGAAGTATTCCCGACTTGGAATCTATCTATCTTGGTTCAAAACATGGTAATCTGCCGTTAATGTCTTGCTTCCACAAAATTTTCTTCTAGAAAAGTTCATACATACATACACTCACGCCTTTTTCCCACAGGGGTAGGCAAAAACTATGCACTGCCACTTGCTACGACTCTCGCATATTTCTTTCGCTTCTTCCACATTCATACATCTTTTCATACACACGCGCCGGTTGCGAGTACTACGCACCCACGGAGGAGAGAAAAGCGGAGATGCCACAAGGCAACTAGGTCATGCGCCTCCAACTAGGTCATGACGTCACAGTGGGCGGGGCCGAAAACCTTAGTTTCGAATGAATCGTCATCGCGTTCGGATCCGTGGAGCCATCGTATTTTAATAGGTTTTTAATATTGTTACATTGTTTTAATAATAAAGTGCGTTGTTGTTGGATGCAAAAATTGTTCCGGATCAAAACTGAAACATATTGATGGCATAACATTTCACGTGTTCACCCTTAAAATTACTATTTTGATTGCCAGATTGAAGAATTGCGCCATCTGTTGGTAGGTAGTCGGTTTTAATCGCGAAATTGAATATAGGGACATCTACCGTTGAAGAGGAGCATTCTAAGATTTCTAACAACTACTTATCGATTACGTGTTTTACTACTATCAATGCATGTTATTGTAGCCAATTTTCTGCTCAAATTACTTGCTAATGTTTATTTTGCTTACTATAAGTTATTTCATAGATAAATTACATATCTTATGCATAAAACAAGAAGAATTTAATATAAGAAAAATGCGCCATCTGTTGGTAGGTAGTCGGTTTTAATTGGTGAGCCATTCTAACGCACATAGAATGTTCTGGATCAAAGTATCATGTTTTGTTACGCCATAGTGGCAAATAGACGAACTAAAATGAAAAATAACTAGTTCAATTTGACTGTAATAATTCCATTCACCACTAGATGGATTTACAAATAAAGGGCGGGTTTTCCATCGTGGGTGGAGCCATCGCCGTACCTCGTCCCCCTGTCACCCGCATTTAGGCGACGCTGCTTTCTAAAGAAATTTTGCCTTGCGGCATCTCCGCTTTTTTCTGTCCTCCGTGTACGCACCTGACCTTTTTGGAGAACCTCGCCGATAAGATCGGTGTATGTCCTTCTAGGGCGACCTCTCCCGACGCTGCCACTAACGTTCGCCTTATAAATTCCATTCGTTAATCGTCTTTTATTCATTCTCTCAACATGCCCAAACCATCTTAGCATATTCCTTTCAATACGTGTCACTATATCAACTTTCAGTCCGCAACGTTGTCTTATCACACTTTTTCTCAGTCTCTTATTCCTAGTTACACTGCACATACTACGCAAGGAACGCATTTCAACAGCATTAATTCTACTTTCATATCTCTTCTGCCATACCCAACATTCACTTCCATACATAAGTGTAGGTACCAGCACACCGTTCTAGAAAAGTTAAATTCCGAACTAGAAAAGTTCAATATTATAGGATATCGTTACCGACGTGCCGCTGACACGCTGTGCTCGAATTTCGTTCCTTACATTTACATACTTTAGTACAATAATCTATCCGCCATATTAATAATGAAAAATATGAGCAAAATTTTTATTTTATTTTATTTGCAAAAAAATATATTTAACGTCATGTTTATGAAATGTGAAAATTAGATGGAAGTCAAGCCAAGAGACATCGTCATCACATCAAATTTTTATTGAGTTCCAAAAATACAGTACATAATTATATTAAATTACAAAAGAAAGTGACATACCTTCACCATCCGGTCCATTGTTAGCCAGATCTTCAGGTTCCTTCTCCTTAGTCTCCGGCTCAGTCTTCAACTCAGTGGTCACAACTTCCGTCTTAACTTCTGTAGTGGAAACCTTATCCACTTGTGTTGGTAAGTTGGGCCCATTGGTTTCTGTCTTGATTTGTGGTTGGTCCTGGTCCATTGGCTATTAGGAATAGTAATAAGAATTATCAGGGACACTCATGGTATAACTGGTTTATAAATTTAGTCGCACAACAAGCTTTGGAGAGAGCTATGCTCAGAGTCACTCTGAGGAATAATTCAAATAAGATTCTCAAAACTCTTTTACAATACGTTCGTTTTAACTTGGCAGGAGTGAACATAGGCTCTGCGAACTTCCACGCATGTACACACGTGAAGAAAATTGTTATTACTAGATAAATAAACGAACAGCAAATGAGTGAGAAAATACAAATTAAACAAATGTCAAAACACTTTAAGAATATAAATTAACAACAACAAAAACTCAACAACAATAATATTAATCAACAATAACAATATCAACAACCAACAAAACCCAACGAAAACTTTTCTTCCGGACTGTGCACAAGACAGAGAACACCAAACAAATGCTGAAGTGTGACTGAGACATATAGCCCATACCGAGAATTGCCGAAGAAAAACGAAGTTAACAAAAAGAGATGTGCCATGTGTCTGCTAGTAGTTGTTATTTAATCGATTATTATTCAAATCGATTGAAATTGAATAAAAAAAAGAAATATCTATTCAATCTAATAACGAAGTTCTATTGATTAAAATGACGTAAGATCAACTATATTTTACAAATAATCAATATATTTTTCGTTTAATTTCATTAAATATCTTAAATTCACTAAAATATACTACTAAGTTATACTTTTATTTTTACTTATAATATGTTTCTCATTAAGTGAAATTTGTTGTGAATTTCTTTTCAGAAATAAAGTTTCTTTAACCACAAAATAAGAGTTAATTCCAAATGAACTGATCGATTACGATTTTTGATCGATATAAGGACTGATTGTGTTTACGTATGGGGCGTCTCTAGCCTAGTCCACCGCCCCGCGCACCCCGCCTCATGCCTCCATTTGGTTCCTAAAAAATGTTACTGCGCAGCCTTCTGCGCGAAGTTCGGTCCTGCCAAGATATAACGAACGCACTGTAAATTAGTGAAAGAAAATGTTATACTTATAATAATAAAATATATATAAACTAATCCGCCAACTCGAAATATTACATATTAAAAATGTGAAGGCAAATTTCGACTTGGCGGGTCGGACTCGGTCATAGCGTCTGGTGTACTTAACCAGATGACGCAGGTTCGAGTCCTGCCCGCGGTCGTATTTTTCCTTCACTAAAATAACTTAATAATCTTTGCATGGAAAATGCCTAAAAAAGACATTGTAACATCTATTTAACTTGTGAAGTGCAATAGTATTGAGTATTGAGGAATAGTAAAATTCGCAATAAAGTCATACGTCAGATAACCAGTAACCAAGATAGCTCAAAGGATTAGCACGCTGAAATCGCAATGGGCCGGTTTGGTCTCTCTGAGAACCGCTAAAAAAAATATCTTCTTCGAAAGAATTTCTCACCTCATCCTTCCTTTCGTGTGGTACGGCATTGAGAGGGGCGAGTGGCAGTGTGTTGTTGGTGATACCACGCCGCATCTGTTCTATGGCGCGCTCCACCATACGCGCGAACGTATCCTCGTCAACAGCTGGCTTGCAGTGCTGGGAACAAACATTATTATTATTCATTCCCCCTTTCGTCCCATTGCCAGGCAAAAAACCTTAAACCATGAGTATTGGAAAAAGAAGCTGTTAGCTTACTAGAAATGGTTAGTCTTTTTCCATTCCTAATGGTTAAAGGCTATTTTTACCTTGACTGCCTCATTAGTCTAGTGGTCCTAAGCGCGACTGCTACGCTAGAGGTGTTATTGGGTTTTTCTATGAAATTCCCACAAGCAGCTCGGAGTCTGGATTTGTGCCCGGTTAATGGCAATAGGCTCGCCCCCTATTACATGGGACCTAAACATACCGGCGAAATGTGGGTGTACATTAGTACACCTCTGCCTAACCCTTCGGGGAATACAGGCGTGATGGTATGTTAATGTCTGGACTTCATTCTCCTAGACATTACCCGCGGTTTCACTCACGCCCCAAAAGAATACTTGCTGAAGAATACTTAATGCGCCAGATTTCAATACAACTGTTTAAAACTCAATTGTATACAGCAGTTCCGTAATGTCTTTACAAACAGACAGACAGACAAAAATTTTAAAAAAAATGTTTTGGCTTCTGGTATGATAATAAAGACCATATTTGTTTTTCAACGACATCTATAATGTGCAGTGGCCTGTTACAATTCTATTACATGTATATTATTATTCTGACTAATAATGGGAAAAAAAATTCTATACCTTTTTAAGTTCCTCCTGGAATGCTTCACTACTTTCAATAAACTTCCGCTTCTTTGCTTCGAACTTCTCTTCAATCTGCTGCAGCTCGTCCTCTAGCTTCTTCTGATGCATCGTCAAAGACTGCACTTGTTTCTTCAATATCTACACGAAAAGCAATTCAGGTCAGAGTCATCATCATCATAAACCCATAACATCATCCCACTGCTGGGCACGGGTCTCCTATAGTCCACCACGCTAGCCTAATGCGGGTTGGCAGACTTCACACGACGTCACATACCTGCATCCTGGCCGTGGTGACAACTGAGCGAACATCGGGCACCACAGTGTCGGAGAATATCTCATTGATCAGACGATGGTTGCGTAAGTATCTTGCATAGGCCACGTGTTTTACAGACAGTCCTTCGTCTTGATCTAAAAAACGATAGCAAATTTAGCATTATGATCTTTTCAGAGCATTGTTACTGTAATATCGCTTTGTTAAAAAAGAAGATAGGTTGCAGTTAATTAAATATTTTCTCTTTCCTGCTTCTAAATATCATAGTACGAGGTGTACTAAAGTACACCCACATTTCGCCGGGATGTTGTAGGTCCCATGTAATAGGAGGCGAGCCTATTACCATTAACCGGGCACAAATCTAGACTCCGAGCTGCTATAGAGAATTTCATAGACAAACCCAATAACATTTCCTGCTTGTCACTTTAAAATCGTTTTACAGACAAAACATAGATTGAATACACCTAGCCTTGACCTCATATATTAACAAAGGGTATAGAGAGGAATCTCGATATGATAAACCTGAACCCATATACACATTATCAATAAAGAAAATGTAAGAAAGTTTTCTTATTAAATTCTAAGTAACAGCTCGGAGTTTGGATAATGGCAATAGGCTCGGCTCCTATTTCGTGTGACGTACACATTCCGGTGAACTGTGGGTACACCTCTGCCTAACCCTTCGGGGAATACAGGCTTCTTCAAAATTAAGTTGCAAGACTACATTTCAAAGAATAAACATTGCAATGTAAATAAAATCTTGTAAAAAAGCTAAGGCAACATCTTTCGGCATTGAACTAACTGTAAAGTAAGTCGTGTTGGTTAGAAGACATAGTAATGTCATAATGTCAATGTAATGACATAGTAGTGTAACAATGTGTAATAGATGTTGCTGATGTCGCCTTAAGACATAGAATGTGGAAGAGAAATTTGATATCATAGGCAGTGGTCTCGGTAGCTTAGTGGCTAAAGCATACTGTGTAACCAGAGCGACGCAGCTTTTACTTCTACCTGATAGATTTTTTATCTCACTAGAAAATTCATGTCATATTTAAAATTTTCATATCCATATTTTAAGACATACCTTCTTCATCCTCAGCCGGCTGTATATCTATCCTCCTGTCTTGTTGTTGCTGATCTTTCTGTGAGCTGCCCTTCTTGCTCGAGCTTTCCTCTTCCAAGTTACCTACTGCTGACAAAATTATGTGTTAAGGACTAAACAATGGAATAAGCAAAAGCGGCATTGACGAGTGAGTAATGAGGTTGAATTATTATAATATCTTGTTTATGAAAACACTTTTTTAATCATGACAAAGACAAAAGCATGGACATTTTAGGGTATATAAGCTTTATAGAAAGACCAATATTATTTGTTAATGTTATCTAAGACAGACACAAGTGTTTACGCCAATTGAAATAAAGCTTGATTTGTCAAAAAAAGTTACAGAAGAACACACGTTAAATTATTATTTGCGCTAACAATACAATATATATTAAAACAACACTATTACGGTGTTATCATATATTACAGGCATGAAAATTGATTTTGTTTTCAGTTCTTATTATCTAGCCAGAATTTTTATTTGCGGCAGCACTAGAGTAACTGTCAAAAATTTAATTAATAGCAACATTAACAGTGTTGCTATAATAAAAATTGTTGACAGTGTTGCCATATATTACAGAATAAAATAATAAAATCTTTTTTTTTCTTATTATCTAGCAAGACAGTGCGTTAACATATCTGCATGCATCCTCCGTCACAAATTCCCTTACCTACAGCTTTATTTTTGGCGGCGATATACGCTAAATAAGCTGGCGAGTTGTGGTAGGCCTTCAAACTCTTTTCGTACTCCAACTGTCGGTGTCAGATGAGCCCCGTGCGAGTAATAAACATGAGGTGACGTGCATGTGGAGGACAAAATTAGCGTTACTTATACATGTGCATGTTAGTCACGTAACAGGCTTGGAAATAGGTGGACCTGTTTATGTATTAAATTATAATATTTTTTGGGACGTCGAAGGCATGGTGTACGCACTTCAGAGTGCAGTGCTCAAGTGCTATTTAGAACTTAGAACTAAATCAATTAGTGCTGTTTCATTTACGTGTCAATCAGTTAAGGTAAAATCTATACATACTTGAAAAAACAATATATTAAAATTATGTACTTGTATCATACTTATTGTATACTACGATAAGTATTTTACGTAAAATATGGGATTCGTTTTGATCGACAATGGAATATGTATGGAGAAACCGAGAAAGTAACTCTGTCTTTTTGTCAAGTTTTCATGCCTAAGTCGCGAAACCAATTTTCATGATTTTTGGTATAGGGAAAGATTGGAATTTAGTTCTTCTAAGGTGCCACGCCCTTCAGTGTCTATAATATACTTTATGTCACATCGTAAATCTAAAATGGAGTGCAATAAAGGTATTGAGTATAAGGACAAGTCCACCCATTTTCAAACCAGGACCAAATTAACAAATCTCCCACCAGGGAAAGGGAATGGACCATAGTTCTTTGTATCAATGGATATATGACTGTAACCAAGTGCATATAATATACAGTGGCTCTAATTGCACCTAGCATTCGAATATGATGGTTGATGAGTTCACACAATGGTAACCAACATTAATTTGTGATGCTTTTGCTGTATTTGTGTTCTTGAAATGTTTTTTTAAGGTCTAGAAAATTATCTACAATCTCTAAGCGTACCCTTTAGCTATGAATGATAAATATGCGAAATAATAACATTTTAAGATGTTTTAAAATGGTTAATTAAGAAATTAAAAGGCGATGCCCAGAAGAATTTGAAGAAAGGACAACAAAGTGATGTCTGTTGAAATATAGTTCACTGTGGTGTTATTTTAGATGGACCCATAATAGATAGTTAAAAGATAGACTTCTGTCTGTCTATAATTTTAAGAAATATTCCCCGTTTAATTTTAATCCTTTTTTATATTTATCATAGTCAATATGTGCATGGTTCCGTACCATATCAAATCAATCACAATAAAAATTCAATACTAAGAACACAAAACGGCAAGAGCAGAACCTTGAAACCCATGTTAAAATCAAGCACGGTCGTGAATGCGTGGATTATACACAAATTTGTACCCAATGTGTGAGATGCAAAGGGTTTATAATTGTACCTCTGGATTTGTGAGCCAACCACTGTATATAGGCGGGTGAAGATTGGTACGCTTTCAACATTTCTGTGTACTGCGCCTAAATAGAAAATGTTTTTTTTTTTCATCTTTTTCGCACTATTGGTAGTGAAAAAGTAGAGATGGGTTTATGCCTGGATATTTATTTTGTATACCCAAAATGTCTTGGCAGAAACCAATCTGTAAGGTGGGTTTATGCTGAAACACTTATTTTTTTGCCCAAAACATCTTTGTATAAAACCATCTCTATGTATAAGCATTTTCTGTTTTACAGTGGATAAAAGTGTGGGCTCATTCGCGTGCTTTAAATTTGTATGTTCATAGAATTAAAAAAAAAAAGAATGAGTCGAAAAAAAATGTATGGGAATAACATTTATGAACACCTGAAAGTCTAGAGACAATAGTTTATTTTACAAGTGGGGATCCGAGGACTGTCCACACCTTCATCCATTTCCAACAGACAATGCTAAAAATAATTCATGTTATAATATTTTTATTTTATTCTGTGTTAATCTGGGTGAAACTATGTAATAATAATCTCCTTTCTCAATTAATTTGATATTTGTTGTTTATTTTAGGAAAGAAACTTTCAATATACAAACTGGAATCAGGTTAAAAAACATTACACATAAAACTATAATAGTAAAAATATTGAAGACCATGGCTGAGCTAGGCAAACTGTTTGCAGCTGGAAATAGTTTTTTGGATTACGCACATTATGCTTTCAGTACACATTACTAGAGTTTTATGCAGCAGATATGCTGTGAGATTCCTTCATATAATTTCAGTCAGCTGCAAATGTTTGCTTAGTACAGCCATAGCCTAATAAGAAAAAATTCCATACCTTCTCAGCTTCATACTCATCGACATACCCAGCCTTCTCCGTCTCAGGCAGGTCCCGCCACATTCCCCCTATAATCCTCCCTATCTCCCATAACTTGAGGTCTGGATGTGCCGCTTTTACAGTGTCCCATACGCGTCGGGAGTACCTCATGTACGGCATTAGGGGCTTTTCTGGCGGTTTCGGGGGCTTTGGCAGGCCTGCTCCCTACAATCATACAGCTTTGTTTTTATTTAGCCTTGGTTGACGGATCAGAGAAGCTGAAAGTCAAGTGAAAGTCAATCAAAGTCAATGCGTCATCTATAGAGAACAAAACAACAATCGTACTAAGAATACAAAACACTTAAGTATACAGTTTACACAAAATCTTGCTAGTACTATTAAAACACATAAAATATTACCCAATGTACACGACTCACCGCGCCCGCGCCCTTGCCGATCTTTTGCGGCTGAAATCCAGGATGAGAATGGACCGTGGACACAAATGGACTGGTCTTATCGTCCTTAGCGGCCTGGCCGGCGGTACCGCCCGCCGAGGCCCCGGCGGCGCGCCGAGCGCCCTCTGCACCGAAACGCTGTTGCTGTGGACTCTGCGGCCAGCCGCCGTACCCCCCCGGGTGGCCCAGCGAAGGACCACCTTGGTATTGCGGGTGGTGGTACTGGTATTGGTTATGGTGCGGCGGCGGTGCATTCATACCGCCTTCAAGCCAAGCAGCGGGCGGCAATACAATGAAAGAAAAAACAAAAAAGCATAAGGGGATGGGACAGGAGGGGGTAGGGCAAACAAAAGATAATCAAATGCATAACGATCTAAATAAATTCAAATCATAATGTTAAGTGGAAGTTATTAGTGTGAGCAGCAGTACTAGCGAGTAGTATTTAGTAGGCTGAATTAGCATAAAGAATCAAGAATCAGAAGTACAGACTGGTGTGAAACAATGACTTGTGATGTGAAAACGAGAAAAATTTTGGTGCAATTACAATTTTAAATCCCCACAGAGTACCTAAATCCAAAACAGATGAGGGTGTGAGAACAATTTTGAAAAATAAAAGTATATCAGACTGTAGTATTACCTTTCATCATACCGAAACTCATGGGGGGCCCCGCAATCATGTAGTCTGTTTCAACATAACAAAACATGAAACAAAACCAACATAAGAGTAAAATGTAAGTCTAATGCATAAAGAAAATAAAAAGTATGTTACTAATGCATATACTTTGAAATAAACAAGCGTAGAATTGGAGTCATGCTGCCGAGGGTCATAAGTTCTTAACAGCAGTTAGGTACCAGCATTACCAACAGTTCTCAGCCCTGCTAAGCTTGCAAAGGCATCGAAACCAGGTATACATGTTATGTAAGTTAGTATCTAACAACATTCTAGAAAAAATAATTAATAAAACATTCAAAGAGAACAGTTTCAGATGCTGTAAGTGTTCGGCCAAACTGTTATCTATGCTCTGCTGTGTTTTTTTATAATCTAATATAAAAACATTAAGTATGGAATACAAACGCGGATTGCTTTGAGGGCTTGGCATCGACATTGATGTATTTTGTTTGTAACTATTCGGAGTAGCCATGGCTACGCGTCAGCCTGAAACAAATATAAAATATCTAGATGTTGTTTTAGAAAATCTTAAGTTGATCCAAAAAAATTAAAATACTGTTGTTTTTTTAACTATTTGAAAGTCCCGCAGATATGCATTTTATAGATACAGATGATATGTTTCATAGTTATAAAATATGCAACCATTTCTAGATGAAGGCCTCTCCCAATGACCAACAAGTCCGATCTACAGGTACGCTCATTCCATGGCGAAACCCATGCAAATCTCATAATGACCTCAAACCATTTCTAAGACAAGTGCGAGCCCTAACTTCCAGACCATTAGTACACACACGCTTTAAATTAAATTTCTCTTGTTCAATGCTATTGCCACTGAATAAAGGCATTCGAAAAAATCTAATACCAAGTGCGAATGCTGACGATTGATGATTGCCGGTCATTTTACAAGTAAAAATTGCAATCAAAACTGGCTTGATGACCAACTTTTAAGAACTGAAACACGTCTTACCTGGCGTTTTCTATAACTTGTATGATAGAATGAGGTTCAGCACCTGAAATATATAAAATAATTCTGAATAACCAAAATAGAGCCAAGCGTCACTTTCCAATCAGCAAGACGCCATATTTACGTCGGCCATTTTGATTTCTTTGACACTTATTTGACAATTATAATAAACTTGCAACATTCAGTTTTTTTTTTAGTTTAGTCGATTACATTAGAAAACTTTCAAATTCTTAATGAACGGTCAAAGTCTTATAAATTAAATCGTGAAATTCATCTTACCGAGAAAATAAATAAACAATTATGCAATGGATTAAGCAAATGAGTAGCTAATTATAACGAGCCAGTCAATGCATTCCTATAGGTTAAAAAGTTTTGAAAAAGATTCCGATTGTAACAGGTTTTATTATTTTATGTTGTTTCACCAATAGTCGGAGGTGCTGACATCTATTTTGACTTTGCGATCGTACTGCATATAGTTCTTGTTCTGAGGTTCCTACCCATTTGGATTCCTATGTTGTCACTGAAATAATAGGAGAAATATTAATTTTCTTCGATTATTTCTAAAACATACAATACAATACCTACCAAAACGTTGGTTTCTATAACTGGTTGTTTTCTTGTTTAGGCGATTTAGTCTGTGCATAAATGTAATTGGCACAAAGGCCTCTGAAGCCATGTCAATAATATTACAAAAAAATGCTTAAACTTTAGTAATCTGTGTAAAGTTTTGCGCGCGAAAATATATCAATTCCAAAATCGCATAAATTTTACGCTTGGTTTGAAAGATTTTTATACTTTCCAATTATACATTTTATGAACGTTAGACATACATACATACCATTACGCCTGTATTCCCCGAAGGGTTAGGCACAGGTGTACTAATGTACACCCACATTTCGCCGGTATGTTTAGGTCCCATGTAATAGGGGGCGAGCCTATTGCCATTAACCGGGCACAAATCCAGACTACGAGCTGCTTCTGGGAATTTTATAGAAAAACCCTTTGCTCGACCTGGGGATCGAACCCACGACCTCTAGCGTAGCCGTCGCACTCAGGACCACTAGACTAATGAGTCAGTCGGAATTTTGAATCATTGTAAACAATTAGTGAAATATTTTAGAACCTTTTTATTTATATTACAAATTACAAAAACATCCACCTTGCTTCAACAAATTTCCCGAGACCGTTTAAGATAACTAATTATAATATTAGCCACTGCAATTAGTACTTGCAATAAAATTGTCAGCGATTTGTCAACACACAGCCCAAAAATACGGAAGTTGGCACGTATTTTATCTACGATTGTAGCCAAATGCACGAGTTGACCGCGCTGTGCCACTTACCTACCGGCAAATGTTGATCTATAATTTGATTGTGCATGACCGCGTGACATTTGGTGAGTTTAATTTGTAATGTAAGGCCTTGTTCATGAAGACTGACCAAAGTGCGGTAGGTACGTTATACTGGCTTATATCTTAAATTGAACTACACGTCTGTATTTTGTACACCGACAGGGGAGCCTATTGCTAGGGTTAATGGTAGCACTTCCTTCGAGATCTCTGGGATTTGACATAAAACTTATTGTTAACTTGATCTCATGGTCTCCACGTGACAGGCTAGAACTAGCGTTTTTCGCCTCTAGGTATAGTAATTAGATAGGTATATAAGTAAGTATTAGGATAAGGAATGTAAAATATACGGTGTTTACTGGCAATAAATGATTATTGTCTTAATAATAATGAAGATTTGTTTGTTATCTCCAAACAACTTACTTAAACCTAGCATGTGGTTTAATACTTATTCCAAGATTCCATAGCATTTTGTCTGCTCCAGCCCTTGTTCAGGATAGAGCAACAGAGCAAGATATTCCTTCGGCGCCATTCTTTCACATGAAATAAATTTGTAGGTATTTTAGGTAAATAATAATATTTGTTTAATTAGGCTTTTTGCCGCCCCTTGTCATCTAGAACGGCCGCTGCTTTCGCTCTAACAGGGCTTGAGTGATTGTGCTTTGGAATTTATTAATTTATTTTGTAAATAAATGTTTCAACATTTATAAATATCTATTCTAAATTCGAAATTAAAATATAAAATGGCAGGAAAAGTTGATTTACTAGTTCTTCCAGTTGAGTCATTATTCACTTAAGATTCCAACATTTGCCTTATTTTTCCGTCAATATTTATATAGATCAGGTCAAGGCATATCCTATCTTTGACCTGGTCACATAGATTAAATTACCTATAATATCAAGTATCACACCTGTTATTTATGCTCCATTTCCCAAACGCCAAACAACACTTCGATACGGCTAGTAATATACATATATAATGTAAAGATCTTTACATAGCTTCTTTGTTTCGCTCAAGGTCGTAGTTTATTCGATATCTAAGTACTTACCTGCATTGTCGACTTGTCGTAAATATAAAATGGGAAGGACGTAAGGGTAGGTAATATACAAGTTTGTAGGTCAATCTACGGCTATAAAAAGCTTCATCAATTAAATACTTTAATACTTATTCAAAAACTGGCTGTGCCTCGCGGTTTTTTCTCTTTCTCGTGATATTAAACAGCCTAAGTTACTCCTTATACCAGCAGCTATCTGGCCGAAAATGTCCCATGAAAATCGGTACAGCTGTTTCGCAGATTAGCCGAGAGTAACCGACGGAAAAAAAATGCATTTTAGTAAACAAAAACTGTTAGTTTGATGTTATCTCATAATGCCTGATGGTTATAGCAGAGCATCATGTTGCAAATAGACTGTTGTGTGACAGAGTTTCATGATTATAATTTTATATGGTTATCTCTCAGCTACGAGGTAAAAGTTCAAACAAATTTTAAGCATGTCGTCCTGATTTTCAACTTTCCTCAATTACTTTTTGTATTAGGTGAATCTGCAGTACCTCGAAAATAATTGTGTGTTGTATTCAGAGACACACATAGACCATCCATGACCCAGGGATGGACAAAAAGCAATTTGATATACTTGACATTCAGTACGATATCTAGGTATATCAAATTGCTTTTCGTCTGAATAACATTCATTGTCACTAAGAACTCATTTGATGTCCACAGACAATACCATCGCCCCCGAATACCATATCCGTTACACTTACTAAATTCGGCCAATTGTTGTTCCAAAAACTTCGTATTTATTAGACCGGATAGGACCGTATATCCGTTTACCCTGTTTAACATTGTTTGGCACAAAAGTCATTGGTACCTAAAGAGTTCAAACGTTAATAAAACTTTGTGTGAGAGCCTCCGTATGTGGTCGCTTAGGGTTGCAGGGTATGACTGTCAGAATCGTACCGAAAATGAAAATTGCACTTGACAAGCTATCCCTTGCTCTGACGTCAGGGCTTGGAGAGCAGAGATGGTGATTACAAATGCCACGAGTCTGACACGTCAATTAATTTTGCATCAATATGCTGGCTGGCTAGTCTTAAACTTTTCATCGCAGCTTTAAATAATTAATTTGCTAAAGTATTGTCGTAGCTACAGTATCAGAGACGAAGGTTTCCTACCCCAAAAACGTAGTTTAATAGACTTAAAAAGAAATTTAAGTCAAAATATATGTAAAAATACACTTAAGCTTATTTTGTACATACCTACTCACCTAAGTTAATGAAATTATGAAGGATCTTCATGGAAAAAATATTAACCTCCAGAATTGACATTGTCACTCCAGAATGGTTTTGTCATTCTGGATAAAATGCCATGTGTCGTACAATGCCATAATAATGTGTTTATTCAATGTGTAAGTAGGTATATCCGCAATGATTCAAATCGCATGTACCTAATTCCATCATAATCCTTAATACATATTATACAACGAATACATATTACAGTATATCATACGAGTATAATCATATAATCATGATAGATGATAAAAACAATAAAAGCGTGTGATATTTTGTGTGCATTCTTTTGCTGCGTGTTTCCAAAACCGCGTCAATGACCATCAGATAATACTCAGTGATTCATAAAATAAATAATTGTTAGTAATAAAAGCAGATAACGGTAACAAACGCGCAATATATTGTGGCTTTGATATTATTTCCATTCAAATACTAAAAACTAAGATAACGCTTATACACACACTCACGCATTTTACCCACAGGGGTATGCAGAAGCTATAGCCACTTGCTATGATGAATAATCCTCTTTGTCTTCTTCCACATTCCTAAAACTCCGGTTGCAAGTACTACGCACCTGAACTTTTCAGAGGACTTCGCCCATGAGATCGGTGTATGTCCTTCTTGGGCGACCTCTCCTGACTTCATGACCGGTGAAGAGAGGCGAACTGAGGCATTTTACGATTCTCCTACTTCTAAGTCGGTGAATCGACAATGAAAGTTTTGTACCTATATCAATAATTCAAGTTTGATATTCTATTCTTGATAGGTATATTATGATTTGCTAGGGATTCCCGATTCTCAAATGGCGACGCGTCCTCGTAGGAGACCATGAGATAAAACTTATATAATTAATATCGGGAACCTCGAGAAAATCATAACAGATTAAGAGGTCAAAACTATGAGGAAGACAGGAATGAGAAGATAAAGAATATCAGTATTTCACAAGAAGCGACTGCCATCAGAACTCCGCAACCAATTTTCTGGTGGCGTGTCAAGCTTTTTCGCTTATGAATAAAACTAACGATTTTCATAAGTGTAACCGGGATCGATATTACGTGTTCCCGAAGCACGGAGGGTTCTCGCAACCCATCCACAGCAGCAGAGTAGTAATTCGGAGATCTTAGGTAGTTATTACTACTAAGCCCTCTAAGTATAAATAATAATAAAGTGGTTCATTAAAATATAGCTTTAGGTTATCGCTTGGCAATACCAATTTACTTATTGTATTTTTTATCGAATTTGCTAATAAAAACAATCAAATGTCATCGTGGAAATTTACCCATTCTTAAGTCGCAAAAGATAGATAGCATTTTATTCCTTCCTAATGTCAATTTTATTATTAATGCTATTTATATTGATGGAATATTTGATAATTACGTTTAATGTCACTGAAATCGCAAAAGTGATAGTTGCTCCAATTACGATAGGTCAACGTTGGAAAGATTATTCATAATAGGTTATTTAAAGTAGGGATTTATTTGTTTTAAAGCATCACCTTAATTATGGTCAAGAGCAAGCCTAAACTTAGATGCCAGGTGTGTCATAAGCACGTTGGTATTACGGTTAAAGTTTAAATGCAAATGCTCTTATTTCAAAATAGCGACCCATGAGTAGTTTTACCTGTGAGTTCTCCTGACTATTCGGTTCGGTTGATTTTCGACCAAAAATAGTTACATTCATACAAATTTTGACCTGAAAATTACTAACACAATAAAACAATCGGTCGAGCTGTTATCAAGTAATGATCTTATAAACATACGGCCATTGATTTTATTTTTATAATCTTTGACAAACGTTTTCGAAACTAGTAGTTATAGTCTTGCTAGCATATCTACATGCTAGCATGAATGGGTCGACACGACAGGGGAAGTATATACTTGTATACCCTCCCACAGAATACTGACGTCAATTAGCAGTATGCATACCTACCTACATACTGATGCGTATCGTACGGTGAGTGTGGAGCGCCGGAGGCCTAATTCCTTCCTCATGCCTTCCTTCTTTTTGGCTCGGTAACGCATCTGCAACTCTTTTGGTATTGCAGATGTCCATGGGCGGCGATGACCACATACTATCAGGTGGCTCTCCTGCTCATTTGCCGAGTTATCCGAAAAATGATGGAAAACAATCCAGAACTCTCCACAAACATTCTTTTAAAACAAGAGGTGTTACATTCTTCGCTGGTACAGATAACAGCACATGCAAGGTTAATGTCTAAATAAAACCGAAGACTATTCTTGAAAGAAGTTTCCCAGCATCTAAAAACTCAGCGACATCGCAAAAAAAGTTGGTATGGTTGTGGAATAATGGGGGGTTCTGGGGTGGTCTATTAAGAGGACACAGTGCCCCCCTCTATGTGCTGATGGTGGCTACCGGGGTGGTTTTAGTGGGTAAAAATCCCACACTGTCCGGTCTGATCCCCAAGGATCGGTCGCCTTTTGAAGGTTCCCCCCGTAAACAAAAAAAAAAGGTACACATTGTGATCTGAGTCAAAGTCGAAAACTTGCTGCCGGCCAGTGGGGTGCCTTATCCCTTTTCATTTGAAACGAGGCCTGTTTCGGGTAGGAATGACGAAATGAGGTCATTTTCAATTAATTCAGCGACATTCGTAAGTACCGGTCTCTTGCGACCAAAACAATAGATTTTGTATTGTATCTATTATATGACTGCCTCGGTGGTCTAGTGGTCCCAATCGCGACTGCTACGCTAGAGGTCTTGGGTTCGATCCCCAGGTCGAGCAAAGTGTTATTGAGTTTTTCTATGAAATTCTCAGTAGCAGCTCGGAGTCTGGATTTGTGCCCGGTGAATGGCAATAGGCTCGCCCCCTATTACATGGGACCCAAACATACCGGCGAACTGTGGGTGTACATTAAGTACACCTCTGCCTAACCCTTCGGGGAATACAGGCGTGATGGTATGTTATGTTATGTTATGTCTATTATATTATATCTAAAGCGGCGGTAGCCTAATGGCTAGGGCGTCGGACTTGCGATCATGAGATTGCCGGTTCAAAACCCACCCATTGCACTACTGACGTGAACCCACTCGTAACACAAGCATGCAGCGTAGTACGTGGGGTTGACAAGATTACTAGTAATTTGTGGGCCACATTGCTAGTAAGCGTTTTAAAAAAATAAATGGGACTTGAAGGACAAGGATTTATTCATGATCTAGAGCAAAACTGAAAGAAAAATATTTCGCAGAGGCAACGATGACACACAACATTGTTTACTCGAGATGTTTTCATGCATTTCGCAAAAACTGTGATGACTACAGTCATTAATGATTTTGACCTTGTTTTGTTTGATGCAAACAAAAATGTTGAAGTATCCTGCACAATCCAGACATTACCGAAAAGTCCAGATATAACCGACTATTTTTATTAGGACCTACTCGAACTCACTGTTAATGATGATGACAATTAGAATGATGATTACCAAACAGACGATAATGGTAATGGTAAGTAGGTACCACAGAACATAGAAAGAGGTACCTAGGTACTTTAGTTTTTTGTTTTTGAATACGCAACATACGGTTTGTTCGAAATAGCTAAGCCTATCTGAAGTTGTCTGCAAGTTGTTTAGAAGTGGTAATTTTTTATAGAAAGAGTTGTGGTCGTAGGTAATTACGATATTAAATTTATGTATAAAAACTCGTAATTCAGCGATTTTACCAGTGCAATAGTTCGTAACGGCTAACTTCACACAAGTAGAGTTATTTTGAACAAACTGCACCAACACTACTACGTTCTACTACTGCCTCGTATGCATTTTGCTATTGTTGTGTTTAGGTTCTATGTAATTGGGAGCGAGCTCATTGCACAAATACAAACTCTTAATATGTAGGTACTTTATCTTTGCTCTATCTGGAGATCAAACCTCTAGACTAATGAAGCAGGATAAAGAAGACTTAATATAACTATTAGGCTAATATAGCTTTTAAAAGTACTTATGCTCTGTTGCAACTTTTTCAACTGTATTCACTTATGTTCGATATTTTATTGGCTCGTATAAATGTAGGGAATTTTCTTTAAATATTTCCTCAGAATGTTTGTGCATTGTTTTGTTTTGGTACTTGCGTAATAGACCTCTTATTCTTATCGGTTATATGTTTAGAATTTAAATGTGGAATAAGGCCATTTCCAAATAATGAGGTCAACTGTAAAATACACTCACGACTGAAAACAAATTGCTGTAAACAAGATGCCACTACTGAAAAATAAGAAAATCTGCTCTGCCTGATTTGGGATTATGTTGATTTGCAGGATAATAAATAAAAAAATCAGCTACTCACAGCTACTGCGCTACAGCAGCTGAAAGTTTTATTTATTATCAGGCTCAGAGAGATGGGTTTTTTCCATAAAATTCTCTGTAGCAGCTCGGAGTTTGGATTTTTGCCCGGTGAATAACAGTAGGCTCGACCCTATTGGACCTAAATATGCAAACTATGGCTGTACTTATGCGCACTTTTCTCGTTTGTCCAACTCTTCCGATACTGCGTTCGGAACAGGCGTGGTATGATGTGCTTGTAAGGGAACTTAGGAGATTATAGCGTAAGTCCCATACCTTTCGTAAAATACATAAAACAATGGGTTTTGGAATAAGATTAGAACCCACCAACAGCAGTGCAGTAACGCATATAGCTCAGTTGTTGCACTAATAGAACTTTCATGTACTTACACTTTGTTCGAATAACTAAGCCTGTCTGAAGTTAGCCGTTCCGAACTACCGCGATGGTAAAATCGTTTAATTTAAGTGTTTTTGTACATAAATATCGAAATTAGTAAAGAAAATAATAAATGAGAAATATATATGACCCCAATTGTCTCTACACCGGCTCTTTCTTTAAAATTTACCACTGCTAAACCACGTGCGGACAACAGACAGGCTTAGCTATTTCGAACGTTTCGAACAAACTGTAAGTGAATGAAATCTACAATGTCATTCAATATTGTTGAATGACAGCATTTTGTTAGGACTGATTAATCAATATTCCGTTAGGTCATTATTCTTAGTCGAACATTAACATTGCTTGGCAGCGTATGTGGCAGTTCTAGAATCTCTGATTTCATTCACAGAGCTGCTGCACATGTAAACAAAGCAAAATCAGCATCTAACAATAATTCAATTATGTAATTAAGATAACATGCAACAAAGGAGGTCAGTAACACACTTACAATGCGTAATATTACAATTTACGCATAATCCTTCTCTACAATAATTTCGATTTGGCACGGTTTGTTATTTACGATGGTCTATCGACAACCCCATTATGCATGCGCCAAACTTGTTCGTCTAAAAATAAATTTTGTAGCTATCACTTGCACCGCTCTCAGTCGTAAAGTCGCTTTCGTACTGGACGCCTGTGTTTAACGTTACGGCATACAATGTTAGTGAAACTCGCATTTCCAACTCTATCGGCTGATTACCCGGACGTCGACATGCTGAGGTGCAAAGAGGTCAATAATTTTGCCACCGAGTGCATTTTGCCACGTCGTCCGAAAAGGAGCCTGGCGCCTTTGCCAGAAGACAAAGAATGCAGCAACTCTGAATTGAAGAAGACGTGTAAAATGGTCTACAGGAGACGAAAACACCGAAAACAGTGCCTCAAACTCCCAGCGTTGCCGGAGTACGATGAGTGTTGAATTTGGAATTTGGAAGGATTTCCGAATCATGCTGCCTTTGCCTGCTGCGTGCAGTGTTGCCACGCCATCATGGCCCACTTTAATACCAAATGGATAGACTAAGTACAAGATATTAAGTTTATTTATTAGTGCATTCGTCAGTTTGGATTTGGTTATGGATGTTGTTGAAAGATGTTCGATTACACGATTTGTCTGTCGGTAAGCTAGTGAGAGTAGCTTTAACGTTGCGAGACAGCGATGAAAGTGGTTTGTGATTAATTGAACTAGTCACATAATAGGTACCTTTACTTATATGAAGTTGTTACTAAACAAATGATTTTTGGTGAGTAATTTCATTCAGATAAAATATTATGTATGATAATATTACCTGCTTATCTAATAGGTACCTAATGTATGTAAATGTCGTCGTGGGAATGTCGATTATTTTATTTCAAGGTTTGTCTAGAGATGTGTAAAAAATATTTAAGTATGTATAAAACTTATCTACATTTTAAGTCAATACTTTCTGATGCAATTAATTATTTTGTAAATGTATAGATCTGGCTGCCAATTAGCATAACATGTTATTTTATAGATAAATAGCATTAACTTTTTAGTACAGTACATTTAGTTTTAAGTTATAAATAAGTAGCTGTTTGACTAGAGACCTTTTATAAGAATTTGTTGAGTGAAAAAAAAAACTGTTGATTTATTAATCTAATCTAATGGTGGAATAGAAGTGTATGGTCTTCATTTGCATTATAACTAAGTTTTTTATTGTTCTGCTATGTTCTTGAATAACACGAATGGCGATATTATAAATAAGTAGATACGTAGATATAGTCATACATTATTCATCAATGATTAATGTAATGACCTAAGTTGACCTTAAGACTACCTACATAACGATAAACTTGAAAAGTAGGTAGGCACCAACGCTGCTGTAGGTATTGTATCAACACTTAGCAAAAGCTTAATATTCGAATCCCCACAACAGTAGATAATTATTGTAATTTAGATAAGTTATCGTCTTTAATTCATTGGTTAAGTATACATTTTACCATTACAATTGTTATTCCAAGCAATAGCCCAGATAAAATCCTATTTTTTTGCAGTTTGTTATAATCTAATCATGCTCTAGTGAGTGTGTGTTACCAATGTCTTAAATCAAAATTGTAATGTTATCTTTATTTGTCTATATACGAAGTACATTTTCCCGTGAAAATGTGGAAATATTTTTCAGTCTCACGTTGCGACATAGTTAAACAATTCCTATTTTTTTTAATATACAGATGACAAGTGACCTTCAAAAATAGATGTTGTGGGCTTAGAAAAAACTGGCTTAAATCTGTTTTAGGAATTTATGTTATGTACATATTATAATGTCAATAATTTATGTACCTAATTAAATTATCTATCACTGGCAGTTTATATGGTAGCTGAACTTAAAAAAGCATGTATATTTGAAAATATGAAATTGTAGTACCTAGTTGAATAGGTAGTATTCGTTAAAGGTATTAGGTACTATGAGATACTACTAGTGACCTACTACTACCTATGTCGTAATATATATTTACGTGTGTATTTATTTGAATATTATACTTAGATATCAGTAGTGTAATATCGATCTGTGATATGTAAATAAGTGTCGTACAGTAAGTTATTCCTATAAAATGACTTTCTTTTTTTGTCAATAAAAATGATTAAGCTGATTTGATTGTTTGATTTACATGTTCCCTAATAGGTACTTATTAACCTACTTGTAGGAAAACTTATCTTTTTAATGTTATGATCTCAAAAGATTAAAATTAAATAGCATGTTCAGATACAGATTAATAAAATAAATATTCCGCGCCTTCTTTTGACACTTTGTGTTGCCACGTTTAATAAGTTTCGTAATTGAGACACAATTCAAAATCTATTGTTTTGGTCTTATAAGACCGGTAAAGGCAGTAGTGAATTAAATATTGTTAAATATATATAAATTAATAACGTTATTAATAAACATAATATCTGAGCATTGTGACTTGTTTACTTAACAAGCATGCTCACGGTTATCATGACAATGATTGATTCCTTTGCTGTTGACCATCCATTATTGGAACGCATAAATAAAACTGGTCAGTTTGACCATGATTATAATCTTTTTGGCCTCGTTCTTTTTTCGAAATATGCGTTTCGAACTTTATGATTTTTGTCCCCTAATTAATTTAGGAATGTCTTTTGGATTTTATGATTCATCATATTTGTGTTGGAAAATTGATGAAGTGTTAAAAGCTTGTATGGCTGCAGGCCGCAGTAATAAGGTCAGTTGCATGCTTGTTAGCTCCCTATACTTATTTAAAAAAATACATTTAACATTTTTTTTTCTCTACTTCGGCTTGGCTGACCGACATTGCTGTTCCAGTCACTGAGTTTACATACGAGTTCAGAAGCATATGCATGCATGCGTGTTCAAATAGAGCAATGAACCGTAAAATTAAAGCCATATTGTATCTACGTATGTCCTTTAAAGTACTTATCAAAGACAACAGCACCACTTAAACCTATTTTTAACATACTATTACGCCTGTACTGCTGTACGCCTGTATTCCCCGAAGGATTAGGCAGAGGTGTGCTAATGTGCATCCACACATCGCCGGTATGTTTAGGTCCTATGTAATAGGGGGCGAGCCTATTACAATTCACCGAGCACATATACAAACTCGGAGGTGCAACTGAGAATTTCATAGAAAAACCCTCAGATTAAATAAAAAGTTAAGATGGAACTTTGCGAACAAAGATGTGAGGCCGGCTAAAACTACGCCTAACGGTGTACAACACACAATTACACGCACACACGTATACCGAAACTACGCCTTATCTTGTCAATCCATCTTAACTTTTTATTTGATCTGAGGAAAAACCCAATAACACTGCTAGATCCTGGGAATGGAACCAATATATATATATTGAAGATTCATAACCAAGTATTGTTTCAATCCTCATTTTCGCTGCACATTACGTTTCATTTCGTACGAAAACAAAGTAATTATATACTTAGCAGAGATAATCCCCAGTTCACGTTGACGATGTATTTAATGAACATGCTACAACACCCACTCCGCCATGTTTTCGCGGAACGACACGTCATCCCACTTTCCCAAGTAATTTGGTTTATTTTATCAGTACATAATCTGTATTGTATTACTGCTTTTTCCGCGAATCGGGGTTTATATGAATGCACGCTTGATATATTGAGTTACTATGTAGAGATGATGCTGCAAATAGGGTAGGTTAGGTCATCGAGTTGTGGAGTAAAGCAACAACTCTATTAGGTACCTAAGTACAAATATTTGCCCCTTTTTATTCTGTTTCAAAATGATAAAAACTGACGTAGTAGTATTTTTATGTATAGGTAGACTTCTGAAACAACGAAGCGGAAACGCCTGAAACGCCACTTTTTCTATACCGTCATTATCAACCCATCTACTGCCCTACTGCTAGGCATGGGTCTTCCCTCAAAGTGAGAGGGATTAGACTATTCTGTATACGTTAATCTACTGCGAGTTGGCTTATTACCTCTAGTATTGTATTGTAATAACTGGTTATTGTATGTAAAAAATGGACGCGATGAATGAGTCGGTATGATTGGGGAAATACAGAATCCCACAGAATATCAACATCAAGTAGTACAACATCGTTTCGTACAGTGAATGTGCGTCCCGGAGGCCCAATTTGCTCTCTCAGTCTCTTCCCATCTCCCTTTCCCCTTCCTTTTCTTTTAATAGGCTCGGCAATGCATCTATAACCCCTATGGTATTGTAGATGTCCATGGGCGGCGACGACGACTTACCATCATGTAGATCGTAATCCGCTCGTTTGTCGAGTTAATCCATAAAAAAATATTAAATTCGAAACTGATAATAATACCTCAATGGCCCGATATTGCATTATCATGTTACTGTTTAGGCAATTTGTGATTATTATACATAAGTGCTAACAAATTATGAACATATCAGGCTTTCAATTGTTATCGGGTAGATTCTAGAAAAAGATAATTTGGTCATCATTGCACACTAATTGCAATAAGTAATTTGGTAACTTTTGTTTAGATTGTTGCCACTTTTGTTTCTATATTTTTTTTGGGTTATAATACAATTTATTATTACGTACAATTAATTATTATTAATTACAATTTATTTGATTTAAGTTATCGGATAATATAATAATATCGGATTATATAAAAGCACATCCAGAACGTTAAAGAGGGGCTCTTTAACGTTCTGATGTGCTTGTCACAAAGCCACAAAAAATGAGTTTTTGAGCTACGGATACTTGGATTCCAGAGTATTTTGACTCCTATCAAATTCAACCTATACCTATTAAGTACGACAGGTGTATAAATATGTTTTGGCATAGATATATCTTTCGCCTCTCATTGTTGTCTCTCATCTAGCGAGACAGCACTGACTAAAAACTACAACTCTCTTGCGTCTATGGGAGTCGTGACATTCGCCACAATCAGATATTGTATTAGTATTATAATCCTTGCATATACCTATGTATAGCATGTATGTATATCCCTGTTAGAGAAGATCATCATCATCATCAACCCATTACATTGTCCCACTGCTGGGCACGGGTCTCCTCTCAGTACGAGAGGGATTAGGCTATATAGTCCACAACGCTAGCCTATTGTGGGTTGGCAGACTTCACATGGCGTCAAGAAAAGAAGAAAAGACAGAGTTGCGTGCCGTGGATTCGAACTAAAGACCTTTGACTTGGCAGTCCAATGGTATATCACAAGGCTATCATTGCACTCGTTAGAGAAGATGCCACTGAAAATTAAAAACAAAAACATTAAAACCTCTTTTTGCTCATGCACGATCTACGGTCGTGCACAAAACAGTCATATTGTTAAATCCTTTCGTAGAATTCACGAGTGACGTCACTGCCTCTATATATTGCAGTGGAAATTGTAGATACTGTAAATACTATATGAATAGGTACCTACATAGCAACGCTGACTACTTAGTTAATCTTGGCGCCTGCCTCAGATATCGATATCGTATGTTGTGTTATCGGCGGGAAAAACCATTTTATCGGTGATATATCCATCTAGATTTGCAAAAATACTAAGTGGATTTTCTGATTTGGCTTTCAAAATGCTTTGGGTAATTGGGAATTTTCCTTTTCTATTTGCCAGTGCCATGAGGATTTCTGCATTGATAATTTAATGACCATAAAAAAATAATGAAAAAACCCAACTAAGTACAGTCGCCAGAACATCAGGTTATACAACATTGTCAAATTACTCCAAGTGATTTTAAACCTTAAAGTATTAAAAGTTAGGTTCAAAATTAACTAAGAAATTTGTCATTTTGTGGAAACTTGATGTGCTGACGACCGTACAAGCCTCTTTGACCTAGTTGCAGAGTAGTATGAATTGGTAGTTGCGTGCTTGATTTTATCTGGGAAGGAGGGGTTGATTACGACCCGGTCTCTCCCTTGGGGAGTTGAAGGCTTTTCCCAGAAGTCATTCCCAGAAGTGGATGTATCTATAAATATTATAGTTACCGCGAATAGCTGACAGGACTTATGAATACAGTTCTTTATTCAAATAAATACACACAACAAGCCAGCTTGTTCTTAGAAAAACTTCTATTTAAAGTCAAGTGTTTTGCTAAGCCAATACTACTTTTTGCTTAAGTTCCAAGAAGGTTGTTCAACAAATAACTTTAGCTCTAAGCATTTGATTACTTACATAAAATACCTAGTCATGGTATAACAAATATTGTGCAGCTAATATTAAATTACATTCAAGAATACTAGGAATTAGGGTAGGATGACCCTACTGTCACCGTTTGCGTTCAAATTTCTCGATTCTCGTGGCCGTAGGTTCGTTCGTGAATCTACCACGAGATTTTGTTTTATAAAACAAGATTCAGCCTGAGTCCGACATAGTCTGCCATCTCCCGAAATCACAAACAATCCCTAAGATTTTCTACACATACAAAAAAAGATTAGGATACGCAAAACCCAAAAACTGAATTTTCCGTGATGAAATAAAAATGAAGCTTGCTTGACTAATCTATAAAATCCTTTATGTGTAAATGAAAATCCAATTATCATAATATTATTATATGATAATAAGGAACACAAATCCATAAAGATTTTAATGATTTATTACGTTAGTGACATTGTATCGTCCAGTTTTTTATCATCGATGACGCAACATATCCGGAACCTGCGGATATGTGAATGAATGATAATTTCGATATCATATCATAGGAGCGACAATAGATAACTTAATTGACTAGTTTTTGTTATAAGTGTGTGCGTCATAACGAAAACAATTTAGTAGTAACAGTACTTCGTCTAGTAGAAAAAGATAAAAAAAACCGGCCAAGTGCGAGTCGGACTCGCGCACGGAGGGTTCCGTACCATTACGATTTATGACGTATTAAAAAAAACTACTTACTAGATCTCGTTCAAATAATGATCTCCTCAATATAATTTTAGAAGACCTATCCATAAATACCCCACACGTATGGGTTCGATGAAAAAAAAATTGTTTAGTTTCAGTTCTAAGTGTGGGGAACTTCCAAAATTTATTGTTTTTTTTTTCTATTTTTGTGTCAAAATCTTAATGCGGTTCACAGAATACATCTACTTACCAAGTTTCAACAGCATAGTTCTTATAGTTTCGGAAAAAAGTGGCTGTGACACGGACAGACAGACAGACAAACAGACAGGCAGATATGACGAATCTATAAGGGTTCCGTTTTTCGCCAATTGGCTACGGAACCCTAAAAAACGATATTTGAAAGAAATGGAAAATGAATGAATGTGAATGTTAATATAACTTACTTATAACTCTGCTGAAATTGTAAGCGGGGGCGTATACACATGAATAGATTTTAAGATAGGTCTCCAGCAATACATCTGAAAACCTCATCCAATTTCGTGCAGTTTTTTTTGCGTAATGCATGTACGGTGGCCAGCACATCAAGTTACCACAAAATGTTAAATTTTCTCAGTTGATTTTGAACTTTATCTTTAACAATTTAAGGTTTAAAATCATTTGGAGAAATTTGACAGTTTTGTATACCTTGACCTACTGGCGACTGTACATACACACATAGTCACACAAAAATTAAAAAAAAAATGTTTTTGCTTCTGTTGGGTCACATATTAGTTTTTCGTCCAGACATCAACTTGTTATAATTTTACTATTATTGTATAGATTAATATAATGTTATGTTATTTGTAGCCTAAAAGGATTCGGGCCATTAAAACAGTTAAGATGAAGCAATTTCAATCCAGCCCTTTACATGTCACTATAACGCTTCAAACAGTACTCGCATGTTTATAAACCTATTTATTAGTAGATAATTTGCATCCTTCTTCTAAAAATCTATACGAACTACATCCTAAAAAATATAGAGAACCCAGCCAATACGCATGTGCAATAGAATAGGGGATCGGACAAGTTTTCAAAAAGTATTTTAATTTAATCTTTATGGATACTTATTTCTATAAAAAATATCATTTTATTTAAATTAAGCCTTTTATGTACTCAAAATCATGTTTTAATAATAACTGTTTAAAAATGCCGCGCAAACGGCACGTTATGTCATCTGAGAGTGAGTGACGTCATGTGGGGGTAAACGGTATGTCTTTATAACTTCACCAATTTACTTTTGTGAAGGAAGATCATATTGCAGTTAGTGTCCAATGCTTACTACGAAATAATTTAATGAAGTGTACAAATGACTTTATTTGTAGTAGGTAAAAGTATACATTGATTGTGTAATGTTAGAGGTTATATTTACGAGCGCTATAATTTGTTTCAGCTGCCGAATGATATAGAATATTACATGCGATATCATAATGTAATGGGCTTTGTTGATAAAGTAATGTTAAAACCTGGCTGCCTCCCTACAAAATTTCAATGTCAAAGTGATAGAAAAAGAAGTTTGCTATCAACTTTAATATCCCTGCTGCTATCAAAAGGCAAAGATTGGCTACAATACAGCAAGCTCTCGAAGAGAGTACATTGAGAAGTAAATACAACTTTGTCGGTCAGAGAGTAGCCTTAGGACGTCTCCTAGTAAGTACATATCAGAACCAAATATATTTATTTGCTCCTGAGATTTTGACAGATTAACAATAAAATATATTTATCTTTGTTTTAGGTTTGCCAACAGAAGTCATGGTAGAGCATCAACCAAAAAGTCAGGATAAAGCAGTTCAAGTTATTGTAAAGAGTTTATTATATCCCAGAACATTGCAGCATACATGGACATCAACATTGTCAAAATCTCCCATCACAGAATATGTAAAACTAGCTGTGCCAAGTGTTTCCAAGATGAACAGAAACTTATTTGTGGTTAGATCTGATAGTGATACATCATTGTGCAGCCAGTCAAAATTAATTTATCAATTCAACAATCATCACCTTGAGTCTAATCATTAAAGTTGAAATCAATATCTGCTAGTGTAGACTATGAATAAAAATTTATTTGTAGATATTAGCAATATAAGTTTGTATACTGCATAAATAAATAAAACAAATGGTATAATTTTTGCTTTTATTTTGTACTGTCATAATTTATAATTTAGGGTATAAATTTTTTCCCAAAATTTGAGTATATTTGAAATGTAGTGGGTTAATAAACTTTCATCATAGTTAACCAACAGTATTTCCAGATTATTACTGACTTCAAAGTTATAGGCGGCAACACAAAAATAAGTTATTTTCAAAGTCACATACATTCAGACTTGTACTTGGGCCATGTAATATCATTCACCCTATAGTTATTGCAGTTTAATAAGTTACACCTCAGTTTGTTGCTTCTTGGGGAAATTGTATAGGTAGTTTGTTATCGTCTCACAGTGGACAGATCAGTGGTATTAATGTATTTAATATACATAGTATCAACTTGAACCAGTATTGATTTTTTCCAGTAACACTGAATTTTGGTAGTTGATGGTTTCTTGCTCCTTCTGTGGGCCACATCAGGAAAGTTACTGCATTTTTGCAACCACCTGTAGATGCAGCACAATCATGACAGTAAACCTTTATCATTTTTCTTTTTCATCTACTAACATAGTCGCTGCATAAGAATTTGAACGATCTTTGTGTTCCGGACACCCCCTGCATTTGATGGTGCACATGACAGAATCGCGACAAAGTTAGCATCATCACGGTATGAATGTCTTGGTGATCTGAAAAAAGTTAAAGTAAAATATATTTTACTTAAACGTGACAAAAAAGACGTAATATTAATATTCGCCGAAACTTTAAACTTTTTAGGTTATGCTTTGTTGGTTTCCTCAAGAGTAATTTTTCAAGTACATATATTATGGTAAATAATGAATAGTTATAATACTTACAAATATATATTCACATTTCTAAAATAATCAGCGTCACAAAAGTTCGAATGACTTGAAAAGAAATTGCCAATCATTAGAATATCCACTCTGGGAAGATTTCGATTGTCGGCTTTCGTAAATCCTGGTTCCATTGTTAATACTGATGAATAAACACTTGAGAGTTTTTAAATCGATTGCCGTATCCTAATTAGTCAGGTAACTAATAGAAACTTTAATAATTTAAGAAAAATCGTGGAGATACATATCAAGACGGTATCGTTTAACCCCACATGACGTCACGCAATGTGATTGGTGTTTCGGTTGAGGTGAGGAACAGACTAAAAATATTGTAATTATCAGAACTTTATTTTATATTTAAAAATAGTAATCATTAATATTTTCTCAAAATTATTCGATGTATAATCGTTAAAACTTATGCATTTTTTGTCTAAGTATATTTGAGATTTTAATCTGATTACTGTCCGATCCCCTATTAACGAGCCCCTTCATGCCTTGAGAACAGACGATAGTATCGAGTATCCAGATATCGAATGTAATCGATATCTATCTTTGTTTCCCACAACAGCCCGTTGTTCACATAACAAAGACTGATTCGCTACGATAATCACAGGATCCGATAATGTTTGTTGAATCGATTTGATCGTTACGATTTTTTCCACATCGATTCTTATTTCGCGTTGCTAATGAAATGAGACGGCTGGTAGTTAGGGGAATCTTTTGTATTCAATAACAGTGATATGTTATCTTAACACAGAATATACCTAATAAGAATGATTGTTGTACCAGTGAATTATGTAACACCCTTCATTTTTAAAACAATGTCCATGGAGTTTCTTGCCGAATTCTTCTCCTTCTCCATAGGATCAACTTTTGGAACCGTGCAGTTAGAGTCAATAAAATTTCATAAACGCTTGTAAAAGCTTATTTGAAATAAAAATATTTGATTTGATTGTACATATAACTGTCTCATTGGTCTAGTGGTCTTAAGCGCGACTGCTACGCTAGAGGTCCTGGATTCGATCACCAGGTGGAGCATAGTGTTATTGGGTTTTTCTTTGAAATTCTCAGTAGCAACTCGGAGTTTGGATGTGCCCAGTAAATGGCAATAGGCTCGCCCTCTATTACATGGAACCTAAACATACTGGCAAACTATGGGTGTAGTATCAATTAATTAATATCATTAAGTACACCTCTGTCTAACCCTTCAGGGAATACAGGCGTGTTGGTATGTGTGTATATTATAGTAAAGTACATACCTACATTATCTTAATTATGGCACTTGAAAAAACCCTTTTTACCTTAAGTATGTTTATAAAAGGCGGACTCGACATTTATTTTCCTGCTGTTATTATTGTAGTCAGTACCTATTTCTTGCGTTATCATTTCTCTGATAATTATGGAAAAACAATTCTTAGTAAATTGTCAATTGTTATCAAACATTATTACTAAAATATACCATATTCTAACTGCTGCTATATATTGTTTCTTCTGCTATTGGTACCTCTCCATTCAGTGAAGGTTGGCCATCAACTCTGTATATTTTTCTTTCTCTTTGGCGAGGTGGATCAGCTCAGCAGCACTTGTGACTCCGGTCCATTGGCGAATGTTTCTTAACCTTTTTCTTGGGCCAACTATTATCCTATCTACTATCGATTCTCGATTTTACACTACGATAACGATTTTCAAGTTATGCTACGCTTAGAGGTCCTTGGTTCGATTCCCGGGTCGAGAATAGTGTTATTGAGTTATTCTATGAAATTTTCAGTAGCACACCGGAGTTTGGATTTGTGCTTGAACCTAAACATACTGGCGAATTGTGGGTTTACATTGTCCACCTATACATTTGCCTAACCCTTCAGTGAAAACAGGCGTGATGGTATGTTATGCTAGTGGGATCAGCTAGTGAAAGTAACTAAAAAACATTTCCTTCAGTTATAATTCATCCAGTTTTCTTTGTAGACACATTGTGTGGGAAAATGAGCAGGTGTTACGTTACGAACTTAGATATATTTTTCTTTCGCGGATGGAAATAGTTTATTGGAGCTTATATAAATGAATCGTAGATCTTTTGTAGTACCTAAGAGGTTTTTTCTTTGCCAATTCTCATTTCTTTGGACTGTTGGTACTGTTGGGACTTTGGACTGGACGTTGATTTATGACAGCAGTATGTTATACCTAAGTACCTAATTCGTTTCTAAATGAGAAGCTTTTTCAAGATAATTTGGATTCTTCTATGAAATTCTCAGTAGCAGCTCGGAGTCTGGATGTGTGCTCGGTTAATGGCAATAGGCTCGCCCCCTATTACATGGGACCTAAACATATCGGCGAAATGTGGCCGTACATAAGTACAGTGGGTTATAGCTGTTTCCTGACCCACCCTAGATGGGCGCGCGGCGTCTAAGCGGGTCAGGTAACAGCTATAACCCACTGTACACCTCTGCCTAACCCTTTGGGGAATCCAGGCGTGATGGTATGTTTATAAATATCAACTATGGGTTCTAAATAAATAATTGTGAATCACGGATGTTTGTGGTACAATAGCAAAGATAAGAACAGTCACATGGCAGCGCATGCAACAATAGTAATTATGCCCTATAAACATTATATTGTACGTGTATGATAATTCATGTAATAAATAAAATCATTAGTTTAACGCGTGGATCTTTTTTGTTTACTTGGGGAAACCTTCAAAAGGCGACCGGTCTTTGGGGGCTAAGATCGGGCAGTGCATCTTTTTTTTTTTGACGGATGTAGTTGTTCGTTCAAGGAGCCTTTACAACTTAACCGGACTAGATGGCGGGGCACCGAATGCCTCCAGCCAGGAGCAACTTATAAACTAAGCAACAGCAGCTAAGGGCGTCCCCTAGCTTGACTCAGACCTCGGCTTAGGGCGTTGCTGGGGGGACAGCTAGCGATGGCTGGATCTGTATTTAATCTATTTGTACTGTATTTAATCACTTTCAGCTCATGGCACTATGTCCTCATATAATACTACCCTAGAACCGCTCCTGCGCAACGCCTTTAACGGCTCATCCCTAGGTCAACACGTCGACCTATCCCACCAAAGGTTATTCCCATAATAATTATATACCATCACGCCTGTTTTTTAAATTTTGGCCAGAGGTATATCTACAACCACAGTTCGCCAATTTTATCTTTGATTAAAGTAAGTACCATGTAATAGGGGCGAGCTTTACACTAAGGTCCAGGTGCTACTGAAAATATGCTCGACCCGGGAATCGACAAAACCTCACGCTAACCAGCCACAGTTGCAACCACTAGACCGATGAGATATTTATTCTAAGCCTATGTCAACTAATTACTACTAATATAAATGCGAAAGCAATTACAACGTTTGGTTTTAGTTTTGGTTTGTAACGTTTTCACACCAAAACCGCTGAACTAAATTGATCAATTTTCGTTTAGAGATAGATTGGATCTTGGAGAAGTACACAGTACCTTTTATACGAGTTTCTATGCGTCTTTTCCAGTTTTACTCGCAGTGAAGTCAGGTTCGTTGATCATGGAAAGATTGTATAACGAATCTAGTTTAATTTTTAAATGTGGTTAATCACATTATCGTTAATGTGTGTAAATAATGTTTATTATCAGCTGTTTAGTTACTGTTATATTTTTAGAATATTGTATAGTATTTTTTTTAATTGGTCACAGTACGCAATGGTTGTTAGTAAATAACATAATGATTAAAAGTTTTACCGGAAAGTTACTTACATAAATTTTAGGTAGGTAGGTATAGGAAGATAAGTATGTGACTTCTAACTGAAATTATAGAAGAAATATTATATTATTCTTCTTATAATTTTTAAGTTAGTGATATTTATTACATATAAGTACGCTGAATTAGTAATTAAATTTACATAATTTATCATCAAAAGAGTTGCTAAGTTGCTGGTAGGTAGGTAGAAAGATGCAAGATAGAGTGATGAGTTGCGAAAGGTTGCTGGCAGCTGTATCATCATGAAATCTGCACTACTGATTGTAAGTTGGACCTCCAGCAATACAATTGTGAAAACTCATCCCAATTTCGTGCGGTAGTTTTTGTTTTATGCGTGTACAAACATACAGATAGAGGGAAAAAAAATAAAAATAATGTTTTAGCTTCTGTTGCTCTAAAAATCACCCCCATAATCGTTTTTCTATCCATTTAATTATCTATAATGTACTGACATCGGCGTGTTACAATTAGGTATATTACGTATGTATAGATATACTGCCTCGTTAGTCTAGTGGTACTAAGCGCGACTGCTACGCTAGATGTCTTAGGTTTGATCTCCAGGTCGAGCAGTGTTATTGGGTTTTGCTACAAAATTCTCAGAAGCAGCTTGGAGTCTGGTTTTGTGCCCGATTAATGGCAATAGGTTCGCCCCCTATTACATGAGACCTAAATATACCTGCAAAGTTTGGGTGTATATTAGTACGCTTCGCGAGTATTCGTTTAAATTCACACGCAATTCCTACTGTAAATTTACGTATTTAAATAAATCTTCCGTGTTTTCATGACCACATGTCCACGAGGTCTGTTGACGGTGACCACGTCACGCGAATGTCTTAGGATATATTTAACCACCATTGTGTCTCTGTACGTCTGTTTGTAAACACAGCTGTTTGTTAAATGTATTTGCAATATGTTGTCTTGACGTAACTATATTCTTTGTTTTGTACACATTAGTAAACTTCGAAACAACATTGTTATTGGAAAACAAAAATAAGAACCTATGATTTCCTTGACCCAAACGCTGTAAATAGTAAGTTATGTGGGACATTAGAAAGTGATGAATATAATAAAATTAAGTCATTTCTAATTTTATAAACGATAGCTTTCCAGCCGCGGCTTAGCCCGCGTGGACCATACGTTTCTTTTCATTTTACGAGATAATACATAGCCTATGTCACTCAGGAATAATGTAGCTTTCTATTGGAGAAAGAATTTATCAAACCGGTCCAGTAGTTTCAGAGCCTATTCAATGCAAACAAACAATCAAATCTTTCCTCTATATAATATTAATTTAGATTTAATCTAGTTCAGTACCTACATAATACTGTTTTTTCTTTTTACATAAAAAGCTTCATATTTTTCGTTGAACGATAGTCTGGTTTTACCTGAAGTAGACATAACAATCTCCTGTTTGCTAATAAATAAATCATAAATCTACGTTTTTATGAACCTTTTAAAATAAGTATTATGAGTTTATTAAGTATAGCCTCGAATTATGTTATGAAAATGTTTGGAAGAAAACCTCTACTTTGGTGTTAGGAGACTGCATTTTTCCTGTAAATGTTTTTTTTTGTTATTTGGATATGTATTGGAAATACCCTATAGAATAAAACTACTTTTTACGGATTTTATCGCGTTGTATTGATATTTTTAAATTCCCGACGTTTCGGATCCTTTACAGCATCCATGGTCACGGGTGGACTGAGGTGTTGGTCGTCCTAATGTCAAAATTATCAACAGCTACCCTACATTTTGTTGATTATTATTTATGCCGGTCACGCAGAATGAGCTCACCGTATCCTTAGGTCTCGCAGTCTTGTGCTTGGATTTAATAGAATCTATGATGGGGTTCCAAGCAGATGGTAAGACCCAGCCATCTTCTCTATTGAAATTTGGATGTTTTTTAATTTCAATAGCCTCGCGAATCATCCTAGGTAGGAATCGGTTTTCTTTTGCAAGGACTTGTGGTTTATCAAATCTGATGTAGTGCCGGGTCTTGTCAAGTGTATGTTCACAAACTGTTGACTTCCCGGAACGGCGGTGTTTGACATCGGCGATGTGTTCTTTTACGCGGGTCCCTATGCTTTTTTTAGTTTGGCCTATGTATGAGAGACCGCAATCACAATCAAGCTTGTATACTCCTGCATCTTGTAGAGGTATGTGGCACTTGACAGGTGGTAGGAACTGACTAATCTTCTTCAGCGGCTTGAAGTAAGTTTTGATTGAAGCCCGCTTCAAGATATAGCCAATCTTGTCTGTGACTCCTCTTACATATGGTAACACAACAGGTAGTCGCTCAACTGTGGTACGTTTCACGCGGTTTCTGTGATGAGGTTTCGGTATTTGGAGCTTGTTGTCGTGCAGTACTTGCTTGACATGTTGAAGCTCTGCATCCAGGTGTTGCTCATCACAGATCCCACGCGCTCTCTGGAACAATGATTTACCGACGGTAGATAACTGTGTTGGGTGGTGGTGTGATTCACCATTTTAGTATTTGTCTGTATGGGTTTTCTTTCGATACACAGTGTGACTCAAGGTGTTATTTAGATTACGAATTATTAAAACATCTAAGAAAGGTAAAGAGTTATTAGTCTCTGACTCCATAGTAAATTGAATTTTAGAGTTTAAGGAGTTAAGGTGGTCTAGAAATGCTGTTACTTTATTAGATGGTAATATTGTGAAAGTATCATCTACGTACCGCTTGTAGAATTTCGGTGTTACAGGAGCAGATTTTAGAGCAGTCTCCTCGAAATCTTCCATGAAGATGTCAGCAACAATGGGAGATACTGGAGAGCCCATTGCTACACCATCCACTTGCGTGTAGAATTTATTACTCCACAATAGATAGCCAGATGTTAAGCAATGTTTTAATAGTTCAGCATATTCAATAGGCATGTTATTCTCTAATAGTTTCCTAGATACAATTCTGATGCAGTCTTCAACTGGTAGGCATGTAAATCGACTCACCAACCTACAGATTGGCTCAACACCTGGCGAAAGTACTCTCACCACTCAGAGGAAACACGGCTGCATATGTTAAGGACTCATACCATTTTGTCAGTGAGATAAAACACCTACAGCTTGCTGATGATGAAACTATGGTCAGTTTTGATGTCCAGTCATTATTTACATGCCTACCAGTTGAAGACTGCATCAGAATTGTATCTAGGAAACTATTAGAGAATAACATGCCTATTGAATATGCTGAACTATTAAAACATTGCTTAACATCTGGCTATCTATTGTTTATTGTATTACCCGCGTAAAAGAACACATCGCCGATGTCAAACACCGCCGTTCCGGGAAGTCAGCAGTTTGTGAACATACACTTGACAAGACCCGGCACTACATCAGATTTGATAAACCACAAGTCCTTGCAAAAGAAAACCGATTCCCACCTAGGATGATTCGCGAGGCTATTGAAATTAAAAAACATCCAAATTTCAATAGAGAAGATGGCTGGGTCTTACCATCTGCTTGGAACCCCATCATAGATTCTATTAAATCCAAGCACAAGACTGCGAGACCTAAGGATACGGTGAGCTCATTCTGCGTGACCGGCATAAATAATAATCAACAAAATGTAGGGTAGCTGTTGATAATTTTGACATTAGGACGACCAACACCTCAGTCCACCCGTGACCATGGATGCTGTAAAGGATCCGAAACGTCGGGAATTTAAAAATATCAATATAACGCGATAAAATCCGAAAAAAGTAGTTTTATTTAAATGTCTAATATTCGCGTAAGTGTTAGAAACCAGTACCCTATAGAATTTTTAAAACCTTACCAAAAAATTGTATAAGTGTAAATCAAGCCAAAACAATGCATATCTTTAGATTTTTTTCGTTATTTTGTTGTTGTTTGTACGCGCATCAAAAAAAAGATTGATAACGTTTCCGCTCGAAATTGCATGCCGTTTTCAGAGTTGTATGTATCTATAGCTGAAGGTCCTAATTAAAAGCTTGCGTATTTTTACGCCACCTTAAGTGAGTAAGACAAATTATAGTGAATAAGTCATTTTAGGCCGCGTAGCCTAGAACCACTAGTCGACCAATAACATTGTGTTAACAGCCTCCTCTACCAAAGAGTTACTAGGTATACTCGACGTAAACAGACAAATCAGCGTCAATTTCCCCATCACTAACAATTTGCTTTAGTTGGCGTATTTACAATATTTTCTAAGAACGACCCGGTTGCTTGAGTACTAATTCATGTTCAACATGTTGGCAAAACTCCACGTTAACAGAGATTGATCCTTTAAGAAGGAGTCATTCAAAGAAAATGATGATTTTTCCTCAACATTATGGATACAAAAATAAATAAATACAAACGTAAGACGTACAGTAACCGATCCCGGCTTTAGATCACTATCGACCTTACCTACATAGGTATTATAAAACAAAGTCCTCTACCGCGTCTGTCTGTCTGTCTGTTCGCGATAAACTCAAAAACTACTGCACCAATTTTCATGCTGTTTTCACCAATGGCTAGCGTGGTTCTCGAGGAAGGTTTATATAAACAATACATACAGCGAAGACTTATGAATATAAACATGCGAAGCCGTGAGCGGAAAGCTATTATAATAACGTAATAAAATTAATAAAAAGAAGAGGATTAAACATAAATATGAATCGCGTTACAAAAATGCAGTCATTAATAAAAGCGTTAGTTTCACAACAAACTGAATGTTGAACATGTCGCAACATTGTAAAGTCACTCGTGTTTATTAAGATGCGCTTTCATAAGATTTAAATAAACAAAACTTTTTACGAATGTATCCTAAAACACTGATTAAATTTTATTTTAGAATGACACTTTTTCGTATACATTCTTTTAAAGTGTTGAAGTGAAAAGAATTTGTATTTCACTGGTGAACTAGTGGCGGATTCAGGACTTCAGTTTGGGGATGCTAATACTAAGGAAGTAAGATATTATCTAATATCTAGTTTAATTTAAGATTTGTCACCTTAAACCCCTTAGCCCCTGGATCCGCCACTGCAGTGAACTGTGAGTAACAGAACAGCTCTGCTCCAACCTAACCTTTTGAGTACTTACAGGCGCGATAGTCTATGCAAAGATCGTATAAATTTAATTAAATCGTACCCAGCTATTGCCACTACAAGAGAACGTAAATTGTGGCAACGACCAATCGCTTATAAAATATGTATAACTCAGACAAAGCCGCAAGATTTACACAGTTCTCTTAAAAAATCAGTCCGTGACATCATTGGAGGTGTTATCCGCAAAGCGCCAACATGAATCTTGGAACTACTCATAGTTTGGAGATTTAAATATTTACGAAACTTGCAATAAGATCAAACACACATTGTACACAAATATTATCGTACATTAGTCCATTTCGTTAAGTATCCGGTGGCTATTGTAAATATATTCGAGTGCGCTTGATTTTGCACGTACGCCAAAATTTTCTTCGAAAAACTATGCTATTTCGCGATTACTAAACATAATTTTGTTTTTTTTTTTCGCATCTACTAGAGCTTTTCTTAAAGCATTATAAGTAGCTGTATTTATTGTAAGCTTTGAAGATTATTTATTTCACTGATGTTATGTGTGCTAATCCAAAAAACTCTGCTCGACCTGGGATTCGAACCCAGAACATCTACTTTAGTCAAGTGGCCTTAGGACCAATAGTCATTTTTAAGGGGCTTTTAAACCAATTTCCCAATAAAGCTGCATCAATATACTTAAAATAAACAAACTGTTTTTTTTCGGCCATATTTGTTTTGGATGTTCCCGTTACACAAGAAAAATGTTTTGACAACAAAAATGGAGTGTGTTTAGTTAATTTAGTTCGACCTAAAAATGGCGGCTCTGCTTTTATAGATAGAGAAAACAAATCCCCAGATTAGATGATAGGAAGGCAATCGAGTTTATTTTTGTTGCTAAAACGGTTGTTCGTGTTACTAAATAAATCTAACTGGGCAACTTTTAATCTTTGAATAACTTTAGTCAGTTAATTCGAATGACAGCATGATTTTTTTTTATATAGAGACATGGGTTGAAACATAAATAAAATCAACACCGTTGATATAAAACTACTTTTTACATACCTACATACTTACCATAAACTCACACCTTTTTCCATAGGGGAAGGCAGAAACTACAGAACGCCATTTTTGCGTAGGTAGTCACCGTCACCCATGGACAGCTGCAATACCAAAGGAGTTGCAGATTCGTTGCCGAGCTATGGAAGGAGAAAGGAGAAGGAAGGGGACTGAGGGAGAAACTGGGCCTCCGGCGCTCCATATACTTAAAAATATAAAAGTATGCATATGATAAAAAGCTTTTTGCTTGCTTTAAATTACGATGCACTTACCATAGATGAATAAATCAAGTAAACACCTGAAATCTATCGATGAATAGATACTTCAGCAAGCACTAAATATTGGTATAGTTGTAAATCTTGCACTATTATGGCTTCATAAATTTCACAATATATACTGAAAACTGATTTATCTATGCGCTTGCGATGCGTTACAGTCAAGGTTATTAATGTAGGCATGAGGGAAGAGAGAAGGTCAAGCGCATACATAATGTATGAGCGTTATTTTTCACTGTATAGCCACTTGCGCAACTGTTGTGTCTATGTTACCAAATGAGATAGGTACTAGCCCACTAAGATTAATAAAATTCTGATGGCCTGAACACGTCAGGAGCGAGTTGTTGGGCTACGTCAAAAATTTGTACTAAACTAATATTATAAATAGGAAAATCTTGTGTTTTTGTATGTATGTTTGTAATGCTTTCACAAAATAACTACTGCACTGATTTCAAAAATTCCTTCACCATTAGAAAGCTGTATCTTCACTGAGTGCCATAGGCAATATAACATTTTCAAAAAATAGGGATCCCTAATAAAAATGCAATAATCCATATGACCCAAGGTGTGAAAACGCGGGCGAAGCTGCGGGCAGAAACCTATATAATAAAGCTGAAGACTTTTTTTGTTTGAACGCGTTAATCTCTGGAACTAACAATTGGATTTGAAAAAAATATTATTGTATATGATTGCCACTTTCATTAGGAAGGCTATTAGGCTATCCAGCATCACGCTACGATCCTTAGAAGCAGTGCTAAGCAGGTGAAATCGTGAGGCACAGTAGATAATAATTTTATTGCCATGTAAAAATGACACAAAAAAACTGTTCAAATAAAAATGGTATAGGTAAGTTATACATACGTAAGCGATAAAAACTCTATTAGGTAAACAGTGTTGATAATCAATTTGCGACATGTTTTGACGTCGTCGTGAAATGACGTGCGATACCCAAATTATGACGTGTAACGTCATCACAGATTATCGAGTATACGACACTGTTTACGTAAACTAAATCTGTTTGCTTAGTATGGGATTTTATTTTTTCCTAATCTGATAACGTAAGGTTCGCAGACCTGAAATGCAATGTGTATTGGCCGATCTTTGAACTCGGGTTATTGATTCGATTTGCCAAATACTTCAACGAATTTTTTTTTTTTCCTAAAGGTAGGAACCTATTTCGGGTTTTTGTTTATTTATAAACATAACCAAGATACAGTTTGGTTGCATTTTATCTAAGTTGAATACATCAAATTTCGCGATAAAACATCCAAAAATGTGAGGTGTAAAAGGTGTACCAATGTATAGTTGTAGGTTAAGGTCCCATATAATAGGGGGTGAACCTATGCCAATAACCGGGCACAAATCCAGACTCCGAGCTGCTACGGAGAATTTCATAGAAAAACTTAATAACACTTTGCGCGACCTGGGGATCGAACCCAGAACCTCTAGCGTAACAATAGCGCTTGGGACCACTAGACTAATGAGGTAGTCAAATTGCATTTTATCTAAGTTGTTTACAACCAATTTCGAAATAATACATCAAAAAATTCACATAACAAAACTGCATTATTTTTTATTCGGTTATATTTGTCATTAGAGTTTTTTCAGCCATAAATGTGATGTGATGTTTGTTCATGTTTTGAGAAGATTATTGGACTTTTCAACCGACTTCAAAAAGGAGGAGGTTTTCAATTCGTCTGTATGTTTTTTTTTGTATGTTTGTTACGCGATATCTCCGCCAATTGTAGACCGATTTTACTGATTGTTTTTTTGTTTGGTAGGTCATACTTCAGAGGTGGTCCCATTCAAATTTTATCGATATCGGTTGAGCAGTTTTGAAAATATCAACAAAAATATAAAATTGTTTACATCGATGATATTATCGATTACTCCGAAACATCGCTGTCTTATTGGAGCAGTGCGTTTAGTTGGCTAACTTCTAAACAAAACTTTCCACTAAAAATTACAAAATAAAATTACTTTTAACAAAAAAGTTAAACCGCCTTCAAAAAATAATAAAATTGTTTTGTCTAAAACATTTTGGGAAGTCGGTGGCGAAAACAAAAGACCCACTCAAATAGAAGTCACCGACTTCCCAAACTGTATTAGACAAAATTATTTTATTATTTTTTGAAGGCGGTTTAACTTTTTTGTTAAAAGTAATTTTTTATTTAATAATAATAGAGTACTTAAGTATCAAGGTGACAATGCATTTACCGCTTATCATCAGGAGGCCCGTATGTTTGTTTATCGTCTTATTACAATAAAAAAAACATTCGTATTACCACTTTGAGTCACTTCTATCAAGAGCAAACCAATCCGCGGCCCACAAACTTCAGGATACATCAATCTTCATTGCCATACCTAGTTCATTCTCCAATTAATGGCAAAAAAATCTCATATGAGTCAACTTGCACTGGTGATTACTGGTTTGTAAATGGTAGAATGATAGGCCAACAATCATCTTTGTGACGTCAAATGAGGATAATTTGCCTGGGAGTACATATTACGTGAAAAACGAGGGTAACTTTTTAACCAGCTTCAAAGACGTGTTAGGATAATCTGGCTTCCGAAACTTACGCCTTACGGATTCTATGACGTAATTTTTTTATGGGATAGCTATTTATAGGGATACAGGATGGGAGCAGATGGATCGCCTGATGGTAAGCAGCGCCCATGGACACCAGAGGAGTGACAAGTGCGTTGCCGGCCTTTTCAAAAGGGAGTACTCTCTTTTCTTCTTTTCTTGAAGGTTGAAGGTCGTATTGAGTCGGAAATACCTACTGCAGTTCGTTCCAGAATTTAGTTGTGAGAGGCAGAAAGTTTCTAGAGAAACTCACCGTTGTGGACTGCCAACCATCTAGATGATGGGGATGGAACTACTGTCGCGTAGAACGATGGCGGAAAGTGGCAGCAGGGATCAATTCGAACAATTCCTCAGAGCACTCCGCATAATAAAGGCGAAAGATATTGATATTTTTTTTACTCAGATTTGCAGGAATTCGTGAAAATTACAAACATTAAACATGTTAGACAAAGATATGAATTTTCTAATAAAAGAAAATTTCTTAGTGATGTTTAGACGCCAACCAACCAACCATTCTGTCAGATAAAAAAGATAAGATAAATCTAAATCTGTTCACGATGCTCGAAGATATTGTGTAACATGCAGACAAAAAATCAATTTTCCAATTTGTGAGGTCACATGAGTAGCGAAATAGGTACCTATTACTTATAAGGTAGATTGTAGTTTCTAGCTAATTTGGGTGCCTAGATATAATATTTTATATAATAATAAATGATCTTTACAAAAAAAGTACAGCAACCTTCAAACAATAATAAAAAAAGCTTCGGAAACAAAACTCCAGAACAGTTTCGGATAGTTTGCCGACTTCTAAAACTGTCTCGCAGATAACATTATTTTAGAATAAGTAGTTTGACTTTGAAGGCAGGTTTAGTTTTTTTTAAGAAATCATTTATTTCTAAAGGGTTGCGAGTAGTTCCGTGTAACTGGATTTACCTTCATAATCTTCACCAAACTTGAATGGGACTAATCGGGAAGTAACTCATCCAAACAAAAAAATCTTGAATTTTTTCGTTAGTTAAAAATACGATTTAAAGCCATTATCAGTATCTTGATTCATCTTCCGTTGCAAAACCTTTTCTCTTGCTTTATCGTCTTCCCATTATTGGAATGAAAGAACACTAAGTTTAGGTTTCGATATCAGGATTGAAACCTCTTTTGATTAACGTGCACTAGTAATCACTGGTTTATATAGGAATGCTCTAGTGAGAGACCAATGACGGCATACATTCAGTATCATCGTCATCAATGCGTTTAATTCATCGTCATTAGACCACTTTAGTCATGTCTTGCAGTTTCATGGTCTTGTTGTATTGACTCTAATTATTTGTGTGACCGGTTAAATAGGCTCCTTGGAATTTTGGAGAGTTTCTAGTAACTGTTTATCCGATGAACTCATCTGTTTGAATTAGAACAAAAATGGTGACCTGGTTTCATCGTTACATGATTTTTCCTTTTATGGGTATACTGCATATGGTGGTCTTAAGCGCGACTGCTTCTCTAAGGAGACGGAGTTCGATTACCAGGTTGAGCAAAGTGTTGTTGGATTGTTCTGTGAAATTCTCAGTACGTAGCAGGTAGGAGTATGGATTTGTGCCCGGTTCATGGCAATTGCCTCGCCCCCTATTGCGTGGGACATAAATACACCAGCAAAACTGGCAGTACACCTTTGGCGAATCTAATCCTTCAGAGATTATAGGCGTTATGGTATGTTATGTTACTGTAAAACAACAAAGTAAATATTTCAGCTTCTCAAAAAATATCAAACAAATTAATGTACGCTAATGAGGTGCCATTTTGAAGCTGTTATGTGTTGCTGTTTTAGTTTATATGCCATAGAGTATAAATATTTGTAACATAGACTTGCCGTCACGTGCAGTCTGGCGTGATTTGGCACGCTCCTGTGATAACACTATGTAAACTAGTGTTGCTAACGTCCATTTATTATCGGCGTTATAGAGGGAAGTTTTTTTGTTGATAAAAACAGTTGATTTTTATTTTGTAATTAGCTGATCCTTTTTTTTAAGATGAGTTTGCTCTTGACTTCAATCTTGCCGTCAGAACAAAGATGAGGTTGACTCTGGTTGACTGAAGGAGTGATCACACCCAAAAAATGCCTGTTGATACTACTTTTGGAGATATTTGGGTTGTATACACTCAGAAACAGAGACGCAAAGTTCCACTCCTTGGCTGTGCGCATTATAAAAGAAAATTTTTAGCGCTGTGTGCGTATAAAGGTATATCAACCAGGTATGGATGATTTTCTGCGGTGCGTTTGGAGCTCCGATGGTAGAAGGGAGGCTTGTCAAAACTGACTGAATGGTGGCCGAGGGTAGGGGAATGTCGGGCGTCCAGCAACAAGATGGGTCGACACCAAAATTCAGGTCATTGGGCGTACTTGGATGAGAGTGGCACGGGACCGTGGTGGATGGCACAAACTCGCTTTTAATCCATCCTTTCGCAAGCCCAAACCAATATCTAATGATATAAAGTAACTGCGCTCAAAAATGTTCTGGATAGCTGGGTCAGTTTTCGTGTTTTATATCTGTTCTTTGTTAGTGACAAAAACATTATATTTTTATCATATGTCATTATAACTGGTTAGTGATCCGGATCGGTGTGTAAAGGTCGCGTTAGCATTAATTTGGCTGATAACGAGAGCTGTTGACGACGCTTTACTCGTATAGTGATTGTAATTTCACTTGACGGTTACAAAAAATGGGGTTATAAATAGGATGTTATACCAACACGCCTGTATTCCCCGAAGGGTAAGGCAGAGGTGTACAAACTTACGAACTGTTACTGTAGCACTCCGAGTTTTATTTTAATATCTAGCAAAAATCATAAAACATCAATTACGTACATACATACCATCACGCCTGTAGTCCCCGAAGGGTTAGGCAGAGGTGTACTCATGTACACCCACATTTCGCCGGTATTTTTAGGTTCCATGTAATAAGGGGCAAGCCTATTGTATTTTTCAGAAGTATGTAACATATTATATTTTTTATAAATTCGTTAATAATAAAAAATAACTTTCTAAATAAACAACAGTTATTTAGCATTGGTCTGAAGTCTAAACTCTTAAGTTACCTACTGATCACGAAAAACTTATGAAGGCTATCAGACTGTAAATTTGAATTTTATATTTACTCAATAGGTATTATGTTATTTGAAGACCGTCTGACATTCATGGTAATTTTTACAATAAATATGTTTTTAGACGCATACGTCATCTGCATGGGTATACATTGTCAATATAATATTTTTTTATAAGTACTTTTATGTACAAAAATTGCGTATTTACAATAAGGCGAAACCTTTTCATCGGATATTTCAGCCGATTTGACGGCTAAGGCTTGAAGGCTTTTAAGGCTCGAAGTTTTTGAAACCCGTTTTAACATAATATGAAACCCTTTGTGTCTTGGAGACTTACTTAAAGCCTTGGCTCCCGCTGGTCATACGTACTAGAATTAAATTCTTATTAGATTTTAATTGAAAAAAATATAGTGCTTATCAGAGGTACAAAAAGCCGCTTACTTCAATCCTTATGATATCAGTATTGGCCAGAAATTGGGTAACATTGTGGAGGTCTGATGGCAGACAAATACTTCGGAACTGGGTATAAAGGAAGCCAACCCCAACTAGTTTGTAAAAGGCTAAGAGGATAATGAACTCAATTTAGATTATATGCACCATAAATCCAACATGAACACTGGAATTTTGACCTTCTTAGGCGAACCCGTTGTAAACGACTCGATAAATCTTGAACGCGCTCAAAAGCGGGTCATAGATTCAATGACCATAGCTCTATACGGGTCATGAACGAGTGCAACACTAACCTAATTCTTCAATTGATATTACGATTTGAGGGGAACGTGTCGAGGATCTGGAGTTATCTGGACTGGATAGTGTAGATACACATAGGAACCTACGAGAGATACTATTGTTATTTTTTTGGTTTTATTGAAAAAAAGGCGTAAAGTGACTTTAATAGGGAATATGCCCTGTGTTATGTGTCGAGGAACTACACACACTTTTTTCATGGGATAATGCGGCAAACCAGCAGATGAGCCACCTGATGGTAAGTAGTCATCGCCGTCCATTGACATTTGCAGTACCAAAGGAGTTGCAGATGCGTGCATAGTACACCCAAACTCGAAGCAAATATCCGAGGATTTTGGACCTTACATCAATATTAGGACAGGGTAAAAGAGAGCATATTTAGGGGACGCCTTTGTCCAGCAGTGGACTAATATAGGCAGATGATGATGATGAAGATGATGACACTAATATTCTCATTAGGTAGGAATGACACCCTCGTCATTCATTTTAATTGATGCATTGAGTAAACTTTATGGGTAAGGAACAGCTGATTGTTTCGCAATTTCACGATTGATATCACATTAATAGTTGTTCACAATGATGGGTGCAATGGTGCTTATATATTTTTTACAGTATTAAAAAAATAAAATAACATACTATCACGCCTGTGCCTAATATCCGTCCCATGTACCTAATAGAGGGTGAGAATATTGCCATTAACCGGGCACAAATCCAAACTCCGAGCGGCTACGGAAACATTCATAGAAAAACTCATTATCAGCATTACTCTCCAACTCATTATTAGCAGTCACGCTTAGGACCAATAGACTAATGAGATCATAAAAATGAGTATGTATACTGGTTTCTAACACTTACGCGAATATTAGACATTGAAATAAAACTACTTTTTACGGATTTTATCGCGTTATATTGATTAAATCCGTAAAAAGTAGTTTTATTTCAATGAGTATGTATTTTATACAGAAAAGGCTATAAAACTTTTATAAGTAGATAAAATTGCTCATAAAACGTGGTAGTTCCTGGTTAATATTGAAATTACCAAATTATAATGGACTATAAATATTATGGAGTAAGCCCACGTGTCTGCAGCTCACGTTCGCAGCAATCTATAATATTATGGTGTTTCATTCTGTACTACAATTGGTATTGATAAAACTTTAGTATCCGCTGTTTGAAGTACAGTTGTCGTGTGACCTGCGATAATAGCAATAATAGAACGGAATTAATGCCCCTACAATCTACACAAATGCGATGAAATGTTCAAATATTTTTACGCACGCGATAAAAGCGTATATGTTGTGCTAGCCTTTTTCCTACTGTGTTTGGGTCAGCCTCCAGATACGGAAGGGTATCAGTTTTTTTTATGGGATATCTCGGGAAACGAGCATGCGAGCTACCTGGTGTACCTTAAGTAGTCGTTGCCGCCCTTGGACATCTGCAATACAAGTTGCGTTGAGAGTTAAGAGTTGCGTTGCCGACCCTATTTTATTTAAAGGAAGGGGAAAGGAGAAAAGAAGAAAGCCTGAGGGAGGAATTGGGCCTCCGACGCTCCCCACTCACCGTACGAAACGCAGCAGTATGCATACTGCTACTTGACGTCGATATTCTGTGAGAGGGTGGTACTTCCACGGTCATGCGACCCATTCATGCTGGCATATAGACATGCCATCCAGGCACTACAACTAATAAAAATAAAAGTATTTGACTCGAAAGTGGATGCTAACATACCTCCGCAATTAAATTTCTGGGCCGATATTTCAAGGATAAACTGGTTGTCAGGCTTTACGGACTTGTAGGCCACTAGACAAAGACAAAGCCAATCATCATCAAATCAATCCATTAGATTGTCCCAGTGCTGGACAATGGTCTCCTCTCAGAACGAAAGGAATTATGCACGCTAGCCTACTCAGGCATGTAGGTTTCCTCACGATGTTTTCCTTCACCGTTTAAGCTCGTGATAAATCATTATTAATACACACATGGCCTTGGATTTACATGACAGTTTTATGGTCTAGGGTATCTCTGCACTTCTAGGTCATATAAGCTTATATTTTCATATGATCAAAGTTGTGAATCTACGCTCAAGTGAATTCTTAAATTGAGAGCTTATTAGTTAATTCATTCGCTAAATGAATACGAAAATACTTTCTGAAAAAGACAAATTTACTCAATGGCATGTGAAGTCTGGCAACCCTCATTAGGCTTATATTATAATGTCCTTGATTGTTAGTTTATTGATCTGTCCTACATCGCTGCTATCACAAATTAACTGGCATAGTATAAAGTTACCAATGACTCGGCAAGAAACCCTCAATTATGTACGGTAATGTGTTTCACCTAGTTTCCTACGACAACAGGAATTATTTATAGAACAGTTTGTTATGTAGGTCGAGGTTTTGTGGGTAATGTCAAGCACACGGTTCCTCTTTTTTGAGTGATTCCTTGAGGACGATCCTCATCGTTGAGGAATACTACTTAAGGAGGATTTGCTTCCCGATCAGTGAGGTTAACCTCCGCAATTGATTAACCTAAAGTGAATGTCAGCATAGATTTGGCAGATATCTATACTAATATTATAAAGAGGTAAAATTTGTGAGGGTTGTTTCTCTGGATTCATCATCATCATCATCAACCCATTACATTATCCCACTGCTGGGCACGGGTCTCCTCTCAGTACGAGAGGGATTAGGCTATAGTCCGCCACGCTAGCCTACTGCGGGTTGGCAGACTTCACACGCCGTCAAGAAAATCTCTCAGGCATGCAGGTTTCCTCACGATGTTTTCCTTCACCGTTTAAGCGCGTGATAATTAATTATTAATTAACATGACTTCGAAAAGTCAGAGGTGCGTGCCTTGGATTCGAACCCGAGACCTTCGACTTGGCAGTCCAATGGTCATATCACTAGGCTATCACTGCACTTCTCTGGATTAACTGAACCGATTTTGAAAATTCTTCCACCAATAGAAAGCCACGTTATTTGTGAGCGACGTAGGCTATTTATTATCCCGTAAAATGAAAAGAAAAGTATAGTCCACGCGGGCGAAGTTGCGGGCGAAAAACTAGTTGTTAATATTTTTTTAAAATTCTTAGCTTAGTACTTTGGGTATATGCCAAATAAATTAAAAAAAAACATGACATTCCTCGGCTCGAGTCATAGGACTCCATGTGTTCGACCACGGAAGCGATTCTTCCGTGTCTTCGACCAAGGGAGTTCAGATGATGGTGGAACAGAAAGATAAGTTTTTAGTTAGTAGGAGAGCAAAACGAACGAAAATATATCGCTTGTTACTGCGTTAATTAAACAATCAACTACTTATCTCAATTCACCAACAAAATCACATGACAGTCTTCTCACGTTGTTATCACATGCGTGCTTGATCAATATGTCAAATCAAAATCATATAAATAAGATCAATTCAGATCGATCAATGATACTGCTGTTATACAAGCATTGTATATAGAAAGCGTGACTGGATATTGAACCGTATAATGTCATATGACTTACAATGGAAATATACTTAACTAATGTTTATTGGTTTCGAAAGTCGACTGTCTCGACGGCCAATGTGAAGTCAAAGTTAAACGTGAAAAACATTATTATAAAACAAAATAGCCGCCGCGTCTGTCTGTCTGATTGTGATAAACTCAAACTCTACTGAACGGATTTTCATGCGGTTTTCATCAATACACAAAGTATTTATGAGGAAGAATTAGGTGTATAATTTGGTAAGGTTTTGTGTAAATTAGTTGAAATATGACAATAATTGTGTACCACCGTGCAGAGTTGATCAGATTGCTAGTTCAAGATAAACTACTGCATACATTTCGCACTCTTTCCTCCTCAGCGAAGCGAAAAATACATCGATCATTTCAGTTAAACACGAAGTAAAGCGCCTGTATGGGTTCGAACCTTTTTTTTTGTATACGACGGGAAATCTTCAAAAGGCACCTGGTCTTTGGGGATTAGACTAGATAGTATAGGATCCTTACACACTAAAACCAACCCGGTGGCCATCATCACTACATAGAGGGCAGCACTGTGTCCTCTAAATAGACCACCCCAGAGGCCAAGTCCTTATAAGAAGTCTGTCTCTGGCTAATGGCCAAATATATCGTCCTTGATACACTGTTACACCTCGCTTTTGTCAAATTATCAGATACTACAGCGGCAGTAATGGTCAGTTGCTGACCCTTATAAAGATATGAACACAACAAACTAACAACTGCGTAGTTAAACCTTTGTACTTGAGCAACATCGTAAAATCCATATCGGCGTTATTGAGACCATTGTTAATTGGCATGTTCTTATATTTTACGACATTTGTGTTGAGCTATTTAATCGTAAAATAATATGTGCAATGTGCTTTTACTTGGTAAGAACTTAACAGTTTTTTTATTAGATAACTTGGCAAACGAGCAGGCTAGCTACCTGATGTTTAGTAGTCATCGCCACCCATGGACATAACCAAAGGAGTTGCAGATAATTATGTTGCCGAGCCTATTTAAGGAAAAGGGAGGGGAAGGAGAGGGAAGGGGACTGAGGGAATAATTGGGCCACCGGTGCGGCTGCGCTCCACCGAGCGAGTTCTGCGAGTGTACTTAATTAGATATCATATATACCATCTCGCCTGGATTGTGGAGCCTATTGCCATTATCATACACGAGCCCAAGTCAAACTGAGGTGACAGTGAGAATTTCATAGAGAAACCCTACAACACTGCAAAACCTGGAAATCGAACCCAAAACCTCACTGTTCATAGTAGTGCCAGTGACCATTAGACCCCCCCCCCCTTATAAAGTACAAATTTTAATTGAAATCATGGAACCTGACCGATTTAGTGGTGTAACCTACATTATATGCGTGTGCGCACTAAATACGGCCGCTGACGTCATCGGGAAGAGGGCTTCACTCTCGAGTTCTCGACCTGTAATGGAGGGTGCAGACTTGCCACCAAATTTTCAGCGAATAATTTTTTGGCTTGGCATTTGATTTGTTGGCATTTTTTTCTGTATATTTTGGACGAGTTACGAATTTAGAACTATTGACCTTATATTGCATTATAACTAAGAACACCAATATCTGATCCAAAAAAGTTTAAAAGGAACTAAAAATGATTTAGGTACAACTTTTTTTACGGATTTGTTTACAGTACCTACGTATGTTGATAAAACAGTTTGTTCGAAATAACCGTGAGTACCTATATGAAGTAAGCCGTTCCAAAATACTGTGCAAGAAAAAATATTTACTTCAGTGTTTTAGTAAATAAAACACTGAAGTAAATATTTTTTCGGACAACTTCAGACGCGGACCGATATTTCGATCGAAAACTAGCGAACTGTTACTGTAGTACCTACTCCTAGTTTTATTTTAATATCTAGCAGAAATCCATAAAACATCATATACATACATACATACCATCACGCCTGTAGTCCCCGAAGGGTTAGGCAGAGGTGTACTAATGTACAACCACATTGCGCCGGTATGTTTAGGTCCTATGTAATAGGGGCCGAACCTATTGCCAACCACCAGGCACAAATCCAGACTCCGAGCTGCTACTGAGAATTTCATAGAAAAACCCAATAACACTTTGTTCGACCTGGGGATCTCACCCAGGACCTCTAGCGTAGCAGTCGCATTTAGGACCACTAGACTAAAGAGGCAGTCAAAACATCAATTGGATTGAATTTTATTGGGCGGTGCGGTATTGATTATGTTGGTGTTATGTATACCTGTATATTTCAACGCCATAAAGCCAAGGCCTTTTAAATAAACTTAAAGCAGTAAACAGTGTTCAACAGCCGCAAATAGTGTGCTTTTACTACACTGTAATTCAGTTTGTTTGGCAATAAAATGGCAGTAGACGTCCATTCGCAAATACAAAGAAATATTTATCGAGGTTTTCCGTTTGCTAATAGTATTGACTTTTCCTTATTACTAAGAAATTGCTAAATAATTAGGCCATACATTTTGACCGTGTATGTATTGCACTTTTGTGAAATGAAATGAATGAAAAAGCAGATTTTTTTTTTTCGTCGGTGAGAAAAAAAAATGTGAAAACGTCGGTGAGAAAGTCCAGAATCATGTACTGAATTCGTGGTAAGCGGATGTGCGTCGATGTCCCTGCCACCCTGTATATTAAACTTCCCCATTTGATTGGTTACAAATGCAATGCAATGCTCTTAACGTTTTAGGGAGGGATTGAAAGGGGATGCTTTACCCCTTTAATTTATAATTAAAATACATTAAAGCGGCAGTAGCCTAATGGCTCGGGCTTCGCACTTGCGATCATATGGTTGCCGGTTCGAATCCACCCATTACACTACCGACGTGAACCCACTCGTAACACAAGCATTTAGCTTAGTACAGTTTGTTCGAAATAAGTAAACCGATCGAAGTTGTCTGCAAGTGGTTTAGAAGTGGTAAATTTTAATAGAAAGAGTCGGTGTAAAGATAATTAGAGTCGTATATGTTTCACATTCCTAATTATTTTGTTCACTGATTTCGATATTTATGTATTAAAACACTTAATTAAACGATTTTATCACCGCGGTAGTTCGGAACGGCTAACTTCCGATCGGCTTACTTATTTCGAACAAACTGTACGAGGGGTTAACAAGAACACTAGTAATGTGCCACCCACATTCCTGTTATACTTTTTTTAAAAAAAAAGCACACAAATATTTGCACCTACTGTAAATTTGTTTCTGCGTTATTAAAATTTGACAATATATACATACATACTCACGCTTTTTTCAGGTGTAAGCAGAAACTACAGATCGCCAGTACAAAGCTAGTCGGCACGGTCCGTTGCGGCGTACTAAAATACCCTATACTGTCTGCTTATCCTTGAACAACTGGAGGTTCATTCGCCTTGCACTAAACACCGCCATTCCCATTACTAACTAGATCATTGACGTAATACATGTAATTGTTTGTGTGTTGTTTGGATAAATTTTAAATAACGCGGTTTTATCGAAATGAGTTTTTTACTTAAAGTTACCTACCATCATGTCGGAGGACAGGGTGAAATGGCGCACGCTAGGGGAGGCCTACGTCCAGCAGTGGAATAATATAGGCTGATGATGATGATGATGATGATGATTATGATACCATTATGTCCGTATTCCCCGAATTGTTAGCCAGAGTTCGTAAGTATGTTAGAGGGTCCCATGTCATAGGGGGCGAGCCTATTGCCAAAAATACCGAGCTGCTACTGAGGATTTCATATAAAAACCACTGCACTGCCATAGCGTAGCAGTTGCGCTCGGGAACACTATTTTACATTAGTTTTTTAATGAATTTGTTTTAGCTTCTTTTTGAATTTTCTAAATAAATTAAGCGATGTCTGCAGATAATGTTTGCTAACATAATTATGCAGTATTTTAAATAGTAATCTGTGGAAAATGTAATGGGTAGTACACTTTATAAGTTTAGTTCTACGAACTGTATGTGTTTTTATAATATGCAACTGTTTGTTTTCCCTAATAAATTAAATTCATCTACTTACCAAAAGTGTGTTTTGCCTAGCAAAGAAGATGCATAAAACGAAACGTGTATTACGCGGTTATAAATTGGGGCAATTTGATTGGTTGATTGCGGCCGGAAGCCATATTTATTTTACCTTCCTTTTTTAAAAAATCCTCTCGCACAAACACGACAAGGTGTGACGTTGTCTCATTCTTTTCTAAGAAGGAGACAACTTTGTGTGTGTGATTTGTGTGTTTATCCATGACCTTGTTAATCTCCAATAATCCATAATCGGATCCTGCTTCTCCTGGTAAGTGGTTGAGAATATTTTTTCCTATAAGTTTAATATAATAGGGGGCGAACCTTTTGCTATTAACCGGGCACAAATCCAGGCTCCGAACTGCTACTGAACATTTTATAGAAAAAAACTGATAGAAAAACACTTTGCTCCACCGGGGGACCTTTAGTGTAGCAGTCGCGCTTAGGACAACTAGACTAATGAGGCAGTAAATTACAAATTCAGTATACGAATTAAGTATTTTTTTATATAATTTTTGAATAGGACTGTTATTTATAAGAAATCAAATACAGTCAAAACCCTAGTGGCCTAGATAATATCACATTTTCATCGATTATTATCGATAGCGAAGTTCGATATCCAAAATTGGCACCAAATCCAAATTGGCAATTTGGATTTGGCACCACTTCATCACGTGACATATCAAAAGGTTATGCCAATACCATACTAGGAATTCTAAGCTGCATGCAAATTTTGACACATTAAGATCACAGACTTGAGGACCAGTCCGTTAGCTTCAATATCCTCTATAGTTTCTTCATCAGTCTGTCAGTCGCCCTACATTCTAAGTTTAGTAACCTCACTAAAACGTGACGTCAATGCCATTTTCAGTACCTTAACATCGTAAGAGGTATATCGGCCGCAATATAAATACATTTACGAGCAAATAAGTACGTACTCAGTTGAGATTTCAAGAACTTCCATTTGGAACTGGGGAATTCTGGGAAGATATTTTGCAGTTTCTCACTTCCTTTTTTAACCAACCTCAATAAAAAAAGAGTTTATCAATTTGACCTGTTAAAATTGCACAATATTCGTTTAAGTCTATTTAAGCTTCTTAACAGATTAAGTATGTGACATGTTTCATAAGTGTATGTATGTAAGAATTCTTCTCCACGTGTATCTCGGAAAGTGAAAATACAATTCCAATAATTACTTTTAATTGGTTTGAGTAACTTTCAACTTGAAATTATATCCTAAAAACCACTGGACCCATTTTAATGAAAGTTGCACTGTTTTCAAAAGAACTATAGGTACCAATTGGATTTGTAGTTTCTGAGAAATACGTTGACAAACATACATACACTTGAAATTTTGCACATCTGTTTAGAAGGTCGCATATACTAATATACAGGAATATTGTGCAATTCCAATTTTAGTTACCGTCATAAAAAAAAAGAAATCAATATTTATGATACAGGTAGTCCGAAAATCAGTGACGCAAACTCTACATAATATCTACCCATTATTCCATGTAACTGCACGATATACCCCACTTCCTTTTGACGTCATCCGTCTGAATATAGTGAAACAATCTGGGTTACAGCATCCAACCAACTAGGTTAAAGCTTTGTTTTCACCTATTTTGCGCAAAATGTTTTTATGTAACCCCCTTTTCATGTTGTTTAGCGTAATAAAATGAGCTTGTTATATCAGATTTTTTATGCAATGTTTTTGGTGTTTCGTAACTGGAATGCAAATATTTTCTTCTTCGAATTGTTGTGATAACTTCCGAGTGATGAAGACTTGAGCAAAAATGTATATAGCAACGTTTATTTGAAATAGCAACATGAATTTGTAAACTGAGATTGTAATTTATTAAGTCTTGGAATTACATGCTTAATGTAATATGATCCTAAACTTAATTCTCGATTGCTACAATAATTGGCAATACTAACATAGATCTTCTCTCAAAAATCAACATATAACTTAACAAACAAACAACTTATAAGATATATTTTTTTACAGTAAGTACGGAAAGTCTTCATGTGTCGTCTGGGAGAGGCGTTAGGCTATTACGTACTACCTACATTATTACCAGCTATAGGGGATTGACTTTTTAATTGACAACTAAGTAGATACTTAATGACCAAGATATGAATTTCCTAGTGAAAAAAATTCGGCCTCAGGCAGGGTTTGAACCTGCGTCCTTCCGGTTAAGTACACCGGATGCTTCGCCAACTACGCTACCGAGACAACTGCCTGTGATGTCGAATTTCTCTTCCAAAATTTACGTCTTCAGGTGACGTCAACTGACTAATTAAGTTAATCAATTAAACTTAATGTCTTTGATCGTCCTTGAAGATATAGTACAAAGTGATCGGCCTACTTTCATTCCCAAACGTTTGTTTGTTCCACTTTCGTTGTAGATAACACAGGTGAAACTGAAACAACACTATCGGTTAATTTAACTCAACGATTAGGCAACTAAAGTTTAAATGTTACAGAAATCAATGAAATGTTAGCGTCTGTTTTAATTCCAACCAGATGCTGTTGAGTTTTTTTATTTACAAGCTTTTATTTATATAGACTGTCTGCAGACCAATAAATCGATATAAAACCACCTGGGATTAGTTTAATCAATGATAAGTTCTTTCTGCTTTTCATCTCAACTAATATTATAAAGAGAAAAGATTTGTTTGTTTGTTTGTATTGAATAGGCTCTGAGAGTACTAGACCGATTTAAAAAAATCTTTCACCAATAGAAAGCTACATTATTCCTGAATCACAAAGGCTATAACATTATCCCGTAAAATGAGCGCGAGCAGAAATCTAGTTCGATTAAAATTGCAATGTCTCATTATTTAATTGTAAATATCTTGTCGTAGTTGTTGCCGCGTGGCCGCGCCTTACAAATTGTAGATCGTAGGTTCGAACCCAGACAGGGGTTTTACTTTGTGTAAATTATTTTCATCACCACTGCTCTCAAAACGGTGAAGGAAAACATCGTGAGGAAACCAGCATGTCCTAGAACCAAAAATTCGAAGACGTGTGACATCTACCAACTCGCACTGGGCCCGCGTGGTGGATTACGGCCCACTCCCTCTCACCGAGAGGAGGCCTGTGTCCCAGTGGGAACATTATAAGCCGATTATGCTATGCTGATGCTATTATGCTATCTTGTTGTATAATTATCTTAACTTTGAATTTCGGTTTAGTACACCAAACCGTCTACAAGGTATTCATGATATGATAAGGATAATATTCCCATCGTAAAACACAGATTGAAGGGTAGGCGTAATCGACCATATTTATTTTCCGATAAGCAGAAAATTAGTAATTTCAAATAGTATTTTGCTATCATTTTATTCATTTCCAGCTAGATAACTTACTAGCTAAGCTTGACTATGTATGAAATCTTTCAGTGCTGCTCTAAGTATCTGTATTTTATTTAAAAGTATGAAAAGATGTATGAATGTAGAAGTAGCGAAAGAGGTAAGTATGCAGAGTGGTAGCCATTGGCAGTCTATTAGTTTCTGTCTACCCCTGCAGGAAAAAGGCGTGAGGATATGTATCTAATCTATGTATTTAACACGAACTAAATCACCATCGAGTATCCTAAATAACAGTTTGTTCGAAATAAATGATATACCTACAAAGTAGGTACCAGTTATCGATATTACCCTGCATTCCCACTTACGACAAAACATGTTGCAAATATCTATCTTACTCTATCCAACTCTCAAAGAGTGAGAGGGATAGGTAGCTGTTTGCAATATGTTTTTTCGTCAGTACGAACGCGGGGTTATACCAATACAAACTGTAAACACAATTACGACGCAGCCTTGTCCAGCGATATCCAGATATGAATACGCTGAACTGTTGTAATCCACTTAAAACCAGTTCGAACCAGTAATAAACAATCATTAAACTAGGTAATTATTTGAGAGCACTACTTGAGTTTTGATTATTAAACGAGCATGGTCGCATGGAATAGGAGAGTTGATGTATATTAATTGAAATAAATTGGTATAAATAAAATCTTTTGATATCCAGTGTAGACAAATTTAAAAATTGAATTAAAAACTTGTTTTAAGTAAAAAACAAAACTCGCTCATCATCTTAATTAAGCAGAAGTTTCTCTATGTCTGTCTAGTCTGCAACTGCCTCATTAGTCTCTGGTGTGCTAGAGGTTTAAGGTTCTTCCCAGGTCTAGCAGTGTTATTGGGTTCTTCTATATTTTTTTTTGCAGCAGCTCGAAGTTTGAGCTGGTCCCGGTTAATGGCAATAGTTCGCCGACATGTCTCGCTCTCGGACCTAGTCTATCGGAAAAGTCATACCCATATTGCATGGAACCTAGAAAGAATTACCTGCAACATAAATGTATCGGTGAACTGTGGATGTACCTACATAAGTACACCTATTTGAGAAAGAGCCATGTGTTGAAAAAATATATTTTAAATTTATAAATAGTACCTACCCTACACATTACACAATAATAACATAAGGTATTGTTATTGGCCCTCTGCCCTCATTGTATATTTGATTAGAAAAACACGTAAGTAATGAGTGGCACAAACATTAAAATTCTGAAACATTTCGTGAACTCCCACGAGCAATTTAAAAGAAAACAAGTTGATGATGTATTAGATAACAGGAGGCACAATTGGCGATTAAAAGGTTAAGCATATATACTTATAAGTAAGTACTAGCTTTCCGCCCACGGCTTCGCCCGCGTGGTTTCTCGGCTTTTCTGCATTTAATAGGAATATTTTTTCCCGTTTTTGCAACATTTTTCATTTATGCTCCGCTCCTATTGGAGTTAGTAGAGAATAGTTGTTAAAGACATAAAAATAATTTGATGTCTATAACAATTATTGTCTACTATGTTTCTAGCAATACATTATTTCTAATTTCTAAAAACAGTTTCGGAAGTGGGAGGCGGAAGCAAAAGATCAACTCAAGACGAGAGTGAATAGGTATCTTCTAGGCAAGCGCGCTCCATCGTAGACCACTTCGATGCTTAACATCAGGCAAGTTGTGGTCAAGCGTAAGCCTATCAGTGATAAAAAAAAAACAAATTAAAGTCACCGACTTCCGAAACTGTTTTAGACATCTTAACATTATTTTTAAAACTTTTTTTGCGTAAACAATGCATTTATGCGATAGCCGCAATCATGGGCACATTGCTGTAATTTTTTTAAGTGTTCTGTTGTTTGTCTCCGACACTCATCATCAGATCCATATGAAATTTAAATGGGACCAGTTCGGAATAAAGCTTATTCGAACAAAGGATAATTTTGCAAATCTGTCTACGTATGACGAAGTTATGCCCATTATTATACCTACGTAAAAATATTGAAGAGCAGAATTGACAACCTCCTCCTTTTTGAAGTCTGTTAAAAAACAATCTTCATACATTTGGTGATCCCTGTCACCTGTCGTAATGTAAAAAGCGTGATAATTAATCCACGTGATTCAAACACGTGGCGTTTTGTTAAAAATGTAAAAACAACGTATGATCACATTGTGACTGGACTGAGAGCTTTTGTTTAGTCACGTGAACTGTTTTACAATTTTTTTACGCATTCAACTATTTTTTGCTTGTTGTGAATGTTTTCCTGGATTCTTTACATCTATTTCTGTTAATATCTTAAATTCTAAAGACTGTTGTTAAGGTGAAAACGTACGACATCGCTGTAAAGTAACTTGTACCAACATAGATCTTAATAATATTACTTTAGTTCTCCACGTTCTGCGGTCACATTGACATGCCAGTTTTTAACTATCATTACAATATCATAATAATGTCTGTAAAATCATGTCAAATGGATGCCATTACATGTCAAATGGATACAATTTAATGTCAAGAATTAGCCTTTATTATATTTAGAAATTACTACCCACAGGTATTCCCTTCACTGTAAAACACTCTCTCAGTTAGAAACTCTTTTATCTTCATCAAACATCACCACTTAACATCATAACTAATTTGAACTCGAGGCACGTTCCTCCGTTATTGCTAATGCATGTACATCCGTGTCATTAGGATATGAGTTACAACACTAGGAAGAATGCTTTAAAATATTTAACACTGTATGTTTAAGTCATAATACATTCAATATCCGGCTGCAGCTAGCTTAGGTTGAAGACACACTGCACGCATTGTTTGGCGAGAAATAACCTAAGTACACACATACTTAGACATATTTGGTTTATTAATTTGATTCATAGAAATAAAAATAATTTATGTTTAAATGGATAACTGAAGTTGCACGGACAAACCAGCGGAATATAATAATTTAAATCTTTGATCTATTAATAAATTATAAAGCTGTAGAGTTTGTTTGTTTAAAAGCGCTAATTTCTGGAACTAATTTTGAAATTTAAAAAAAATGTATAAGTATGATAGCTACATTCATGAGGAAGGGCTTAGAGCTTAAGAGCGGGGCAAGTGGGTGAAACCGCGGGGCACAGCTCGTGACTGATATTTCATAACTTGAAGTTAAGAATCTGTAATGCGCAAGAGTCTAAATGTAAATTAATAAAGATAAACACTATGAAAAAGCCCTTAGTTGAGGAAATGTTGAACAAAATGTTCAGCAATAGTATGCGCTGAGAATAGTTTATCTTTCGTGTGACCTTACCTTATGATAATTGTGGGCTAATTTAGAACAACAATCAGGTACGGACTTGGATAAAATAGTAAATAAAATTATAACTAAAGAAAAAATACTTCCCTAATAAAACTTAAATCCTTGTCACTTTTTTATAAGCGAAGTATAATCTCGTAGTAAATCCTACAAGTTTATGACTGTACTCAAGGTTTATGAAAAGTACATATAAAAAGGAACATCTCCTGGTTAACGTGCTGAACAAGAGCCTTTTACAGAAATATAGGTAACAGGACCATAGAACATTACGTTCAGTGTGATGGACGTTATTTAGTTCGAAATAAAAATTACCATAAATTATTTCAATACAACCAAACCCGTCCCTGCATTCGAACATGACAATTGTGTTCTAAATATGTAATCGGGTTAAAAATAGTTGCCATTGGCTTATTGCACGTGCAGGCCAAAAGAGTAAACACAATAATATATTATGCTACAGAATTCAAAAGGAAATACAAAAGGTAAACATTGTAATGTAACCTCCTTGAAAATTTTAAAAGACGCAAAAAGTTTGCATGTGTATCTATGGTCAGATTTCTTGAAACTGATTTGAACATTTTGTGGGTTTTTGTAGGAGGAAGTAGAGAATATATGCCATAGTATAAATGACAGATTAGATTGAAGAATCAGGGTTTAGGAATAGATGAAATAATAATTTTATTATTTTTTATTATTGTCTAGTAGTCCCAAGCGTGACTTTTTCTATGAAGTTTTTTATGAAGTTCTCAGTAGTAGCTCGGAGTTTGAATTCGCTCCGTAGTGTAATATTTGGGACTTAAACATACCGGCCAAATCTGGGAGTACATTGGTACACCTCTGCGAAAGACTTTAGGGAATACAGGAGTGTTCGTATGCTATGTTATGTAGTTTTATAAATAATGATAAATTACATTTATTTCTGTTAATAGATTTTTGAAAAGACACTTTTACAAGTTGTTTAACATTTTTGGCGCCGGCCTTTCCTATCTCAGGACCTCTCAGTAGAAACGCGACCCTATTGCCATTAACCGGGCACAAATCCAAATTCCGCTGATAATGAGACATTCATAGAAAAACCCACCCCTAACACTTTGCTCAAACTGGAATCGAACCCTAGAAAACTACTTAAGTAGTTTTAAGTTCATTTTGTAATTAACTTGACAGCATCGTCCCGCGTTGTAATCACATCGTCGTATCGTTTGCATTGTAATCACTATCACTACATATAATAAAACATGTCGCCGTCTGTCTGTCCCTATGTATGCTTAGATCTTTAAAACTACGCATCGGATGTTGCGGCTTTTTTTTATTAAATAGAGTGATTCAAGAGGAAGGTTTATATTATGTATAATACATACATAGTACAGAAAAGTCGAGAAACACGCGGGCGAAGCCGTGGACGGAAAGCTAGTACCTACATTATATTTATAATACGAGGCAATATGGAAACAAAACCTAAAAAAGCTTGACCTTTTCAAATAAGTCTGAATACATTTTTAATTGCAATGGAGATTGAATTCCAAATGAAACAGAATAAATATTACCTCTTGATTCATGTCAGTTAGGCAATTATTAATTCATAAACTTGTCGAGTCGAAATTAATTTGATTGTCTTTCTATCCTGTTGATAGCTAATTGAGTTTTGATAAGTTAAATTGATATCTACGTTTTATCGGCTCGTGTCGAATCAAATGATAACTTATGTATAATAAAAATATTCTGCTTTATTGAATAAGAACGCGATTAAAATGATTTGCTCGTCAAACAAAGCGATAAAAAATTATAACGAATTTGTTACATAAAACATACCATCACGCCTGTATTCCCTAAAAAGTAAGACAGAGGAGTACTTATGTACACCCACACTATGTATGTGTAGGTCCCATGTTATAGGGGGTGAGCCTATTGTCATTAACCAAGATCAATTCCAGACTCAGAGCTGCTACTGAGAATTCCATAGAAAAACTCAGTAACACTGCTCGACCTGGAAATCGAACCTAGTATCTCTAATGTAGCAGTCGCGCTCAGGACCACTAGACTAATGAGGCAGATTACATTTTTAATGTCATATATAAAAACTCATTTCATTGCGAAAAATTTTGATTTTCCATAGCCGGATTCTTTTAAAATTACGTTGGTGGTTTATGAGTGATTTGTTTTTATTATTTTTTATGGCTTTCATGAAATTATCTTCTTCCAACTCAAAGTAGAAGTATTAAATTCCTTATTCATAATCTGATTCAAGTTTAAATGACTTAGCTTTTTTTATTATTTTCTATCCTTTGTAGTATTTTCGTTTTCTGTGTTTGTTCCTTTGTTTATAGAACATAATATTATTCATATTATGAAACCAGATGACTCTACAAATGTTATCCTGTCTTAGAGCTACGTATTTTCAATTCAATTCAATTTTCGCACTGCAATAATAAAAGATAACGTGCGAAGTTAAAATAGTCGTTAAGTCTTATAATATTATCCAATTTTCTGGACACTGCCTAACACTTCGGGGACTACAGGTGTGATAGTATTACAACAGCTAGTAATTTGTGAAAACATTAATTTATTCAATTTAATAATTAATTCTACGAATTTCACGCACATCGTTCTCATAATTTCAGAGAAACTAATGTAGGTACTAATGAATGAACTATCCACACCCAGCAATTAGTAATGTACTTATGAATAAATTACAGTATAACTGCGTATTAGGTAGACAAGTCTGTTAGTTTGCCTTGACCTAGATTGATAATACTGTTGCGTGGTATGGAAACGATGATGTTAAACGTTGAAAAATCAATGTATTTTTTGTGTCTGCCATTGTTTTTCGGTGAAGGTTAAGAGAATATTAAAGTCACAATAAAATCATTTATTCAAATAATATATGACAACTTCTCTGTATACAACAACAAAGTATTAACAATTTCTCTGTATCTTCGTAGGACATGCTTAGGAGGGCTTCCTGCAGGTTGTTTTTACGATACTTGTCTTCTCCATAATGATGTAATAGAACGTAATTGATCGATTCATAGCGATGTTGCTAAAGATGATCACTGCTACTGCAACACTGCTGATAAGCTTTTTGATGAAAAGAAGAATTAGGAATCGATAAATCTGTAAGCGAATTGTCGAAATGCAGTTCAAGGGATATGATAATGACATAATTAATTGTAGTTAGGTAGGTAAATCGAATCTATGCTACAATACAAGTATTTATGTACATTTAATTTTGACTACATTGTTGCATTGCCTGTATAAACAATTTTGTAAGTGATATAAGTAAATAAATATTTCATGAGAGATGACATTTGACTGAATGGTGTATCCGGTGGGCTAAAATGCTATCGAATGCTAACACGTGCTATCTTATAATTACTAAGAGGGACCCGACGGACGTTCTCCTGCCTGATTTCGATCGCTATGTCACCTATCGGGTCTAATTGGCTATTAAGTTAAGTTTAAACCACCCATGAACACACTGAAACACAAAAAATGACTTCAAAATCGGTCGCCCCGTTTATGTGCAAAGAACATAACATACCATCACGCCTGTATTCCCCGAAAGGTAAGGCAGAGGTGTACTAATATGCATCCACATTTCGCCAGTCATGTCTATTACATGGGACCTAAACATACCAGCGAAGTGTATTTCCATTAACCGGGCACAAATCCAGACTCCGAGCTGCTACTGAGAATTTAATAGAAAAACCCAATAACACTTTTGCTCGACCTGGGGATAAAACCCAGGACCTCTAGTGTAGTAGTCGCGCTTAGGACCACTAGACTAATGAGACAATCGATAGTATATGTAAAGAAAGAAGAAGATGGGCTGATCTTACATTGCTTCTCGCCATGATAAAGATACTGGTATGCTACAACACGTTGTATACCTACCCATGTGTCCACGAATCATAATAAGATTCATCAAAAGTGGAAATTTTAGGCCCCCTGATCTAATTTAAATTGTATTTTTCCGAACAGATGGCGTCTGGCGTTCCCAAATTCAGATTTACGTCGCTTATAAAAGTTAGATCACCCAATTAATTCAGTGGTATTGTTGCCAACAGTTTTTTTTTGGAGTTAAACCATGTGACTGACATTGAGAGAGCTTGGATAATCGATTGTGTTATACAATTCAATTTTTTTATGGAATAACTCGGCAAACGAACAGGAGAGCTACCTGATGGTAAGTAGTCAGCGCCGCCCATGGACATCTGCATAACCAAAGGAGTTGCAGATGCGTTACCGAGCCTATTTAAGGAAAAGTGAGAGGACGGAGAAAAGGAGAAGGAAGGGGATTGAGAGAGAAATTGGGCCTCCGGCCCTCCGAAAAGATATAATTGGAAATCATATTTATAATCACCATTATTGTCCATTTAAACGTTTATGGGTTGGATCAATGATGTTATGGTAATCAGAAGCCGAAAATCTGCCGATAATATGTTGAATTGTTCGAACCCGGACAGGCGCTTTGCTTTGTGTAAATTATTTCATCACCACTGCTTCCAAAACGGTGAAGGAAAACTTCGTGAGGAAACCAGCATGTCCTAGAACCAAAAATTGGTAGACATGTGACATCTACCAACCCGCACTGGGTTAGCGTGGTGGATAACGGCCCACTCCCTCTCACCGTGAGGAGGTCGTTGTCCCAGCAGTGGGAACGTTATAGGCCGATAATGATATCAATATTTTACACGAAGCGAATACCATCCGACCTTGACAAGGCCTTGGTTAGTGATATTCATCTAGTTTAACTAATTCCTTTCGACTGATGGATGAATTGTGTTTAAAAATTAGAATTTGCAGTTTTATTGACATTGCTTCAAGCTGTCATAAAATACTGCCAATGCAGATAATATTTTCCCAAAGTGTTTCATCAAAATCGATTCGACATTGAAGTTTTCCATTCGGGAAGATTTTATGAACTCTAAAAGTATTTAATAATAAGGAAGTGAGTTGTATAAATTGCGTTTGAGAAATAAAAATAAACAAAATACTTTGCAGTGATCGTTTTGCGTATCTTATTTAATGTAAATTTTTTATTCAGGAAAAAGATGGACTGTGGAGCAGATGATATGGTTACTAAGGAAATAAATGAACAGATCATTGAAAGAGATCCATGGAAAAAAGAACTACTGCGCAACCCCCTAGCAAATTGGAATAGGGCAGGAGGATGATAATATTTAACATAACAATACCATCACGAGTTAGGCATACCGCATTCCCTGGTGTGTTTAATTCCCATGCAGTTAGGGGCAATACTCCGAGCTGCTACTTAGAATTTCTTAAAAAATCCCATGAACACTGTTCAAAGGTAGGTAAAATCTAGCGGAGCAGTTCTGCTCCCGACACGAACTCCTATATTCCTTAGACACACTGCTGGCAAGCCAGGTGACTAAATAAGCAGCTTCTAGAAGAGTCTTAAAAAGAAATCATAATAATTATTCCTACTACCATCTCTCGGCCACCATTCAGTCAGTTTTGACAAGCCTTCCCCTTTCTACCATCGGAGCTTCATACGCACCGCAGGATATCATCCATACCTGGTTGATATTCCACATTATACGCACATAGCGCTATAAATCTTCCATCCATCATCCATCCATAACCATACCGCCCCGCTTAAGAGTACGAGTACGAGTACGGAACCTTATCTTAGGCAAGATCGATACTTCTTGTACTTCCTCCACGGAAGAGATAAATAAGGTTGGAAAGGCCCTAGCTGCTAATTTGTTTTAGGACCAGTGTCGCCGCTTTACTCCCACTACTTCAATTCTCAAACATACGCAACGTTATCTTTACAAGTTTTTCGCACACAATCAAATCACACACACATAAAGCGGTGGGCAGCAATTTGTTCACACACTAGCACCAAGCTCCCGTAGGCATAAGACACACACTCGCAACAAGCATACGCTAGTGCTTGAAAAGCTGACTGAGAATTTATCGATATTTTTATCGATAAATTCTCAGTCTGTTATGTATTTTTATATTGAATGGGGAAAAGGGGAACATAAAAATCAAGAACTATTTTCATTTAATATTAATTAATTTAAAAGAAACTATGTCCTTGGAACAAAACGTAATCATTAAGCAATTGGGGGAAATGTAACATAACATAATAGAGTTATAACATAACATTATTATAATTAATTGCATGAATAATATGTCGAATAGAATCAAATATTAAAACTTAAATAAAATAGTAGGTATAGTATTTGACTTAGATTTGACTAGACTATATTGTATCTATTCAGTATTAAAATCGAAGTAAAATAAAATGGTCTATGCCGCTTCATCTTCATTCATTCAATGATTCATATACCTAATATAAAATACAGCTAACAGATTATATTTTAAATGTACTCTCATCAATTAAATAATTAATATTTCAAAAATAATCTTTGTCAAACGTAAATATAGTTGAGAATTCTATCGATGCTTTTATTTAACTACACGGTCACCTCGATATCGATAGATGTACGCCGTGCATCACTCACGGCCAACCCCGGCAAACGACGAACAACGGCTATGGTTGAAGAGTAGAGAACGCAATGCATGCAGTACATTGCAAGCGGACGACGACATCGTGTTGATTAAGCGAGAACACATCGGGCAATGTATTTTATTTGTAACTTGTTGCAATAATATGATTGATGTTTGGAATTTCATAGTGATCAGTATATTTGTATGTTTTTACCAATTATTTTGCAAATAAATGCTATTTTTGACTTACAGATGGAAATATATACCTCCTCGCTATATACTGGTGGTCTGACATTTTGTCTATTACGTAAGAATAACACAACACGGCAGTTTAAAGCGGAGCTCTGTTCTCTGAAGTAGTCATAAGCACACTAAACGCGGCGAATGTATGATTCGGGCGAGTTATGATTTTCTAATCAAGACTGTGGCGCGCCTGCCCCGCCCACATGGCCATTCCAATCTTCTTTATCTCTTCCGTGACTTCCTCGCATGATAGTAACCTCAACGAATTACGTGGATTTCAGCTCGCCAGGTCATTTGGCCTGAAGCACCAGACATCGTAGTTTATTTACCGGAAAGTTGTAAATATGGAGGCGTTTCCCTCCGCCTGACCCGAGGGTTGGCTGGAAGCCAAACAGTGCCGAGTTCCCAGAACCGTACGATGACGGAGTAGACGGAATTAGGGCTGGTACTCTCTGAAAACGTTTAACATAAGATTTATAGATAAACATTACTGGAAATATTATGAGTGTCATAATAATTTATTGCTTATGTTTCTAAAATTTTGGATGAATACCTGGATTATTAGTTTTGGATTAATGATGCAATATAATGTTGTATTCAAATTTATTTGCAGCAATCCTGCATGTTTCGTTAAAGTAATCTGAAAGATTCATTCTCCTGGATTAAATCTATAGCGGGGGAAAATTCAACGTTTATCCTTATTTCTTACAACCGTCATTTAAAGGAGCTTATAGAATTACCGCTTTCGCTTCGGCGCTTCTTTAGAGATGGACTTCATAATTTTCCTTTTTTTTTCATTCAGCTGCTTAATATTTCTGTGACTTTCTGATAAATGCATTTTTTGTTAGCAAACTTTATAGTCTTGTAAGAATACATAAATATACGCCTTTATCCCATAGGGGTAGCAGAAACTATAGAACGCAATTTGCTACGATTCTTGCATATTCCTTTTTGTAAGAATCTCACCTTAAAGAAAAGTAAAAAAAAAACAGGAGAAACAATTTTAAATCAAAATCATCGCAATCGACAACCCTGAGACAACTCTCACAATTTTTTCTGCCCTCTTTTTCTCTCATTTTCAACTGCGCAATATCTGACTGAAACAAAAGATAGGACGAAATTATCACTATGTAGTATTAATAGTGTAAGGCTAGGGTGTGTCGTCTGTCTGTCACGATGATGGCATGGCGTCGATTTGGCACGGCTTGCGTTTCGTCATTGACATAAATACTGGGGTATTTATCGACAGATCTCTACTTAATCGAGTTGGGTATCAGATCAATTTCATCATCCTCTTATCCTAGTGGCACTCAGACTTGTTTTAATAAAGAAGAACCTTCTTTTCATAGGGGCTACAAACACGCAGTACTTAGCCGTGGTGTCGCAGGCCGCAAAAAATATATGTTGAATGGTTGAATGGTAAAAAAATGGAAATGGTTTCAAATAAAGTACCTACTTCAGCGCCCCCGCAAGGGGGCACGCGATTCGGGTCACTGGGCTACGTCCCTTTTCCGGGGAAATCATTATATTATTAACCTCGTTTAGGCTTTCCATCTTTGCGTTTCTCAGCTACTCGGGAAATCAGCGGCTTATTTCTTCACTCAGCACTTCCCCCTGGGTTCCGCAGTACAGTCTATCAACATCATTTTTTTTATAAATACTTATTTATAATCGTAACTCTATAAGGGTCGTCAAGTATTAAATTTCACTCTGCAACGCGAGACAAAATATTTACTACGGACGCGGGCCAGCGCACATTTTTTGTTAAGTTTACGATCGTTCAAGGAAATTAGTTTTTCCTTATTTACAAAACAATACTGACCTCCATTAAACTCGTTGTTTCTCACTAAACACATCTTAAAAAAGATTTAAGAGCTTCGATAATAACAGACATTGAAAATAAACAAAATTATGACTTCAAAAAAGTGATTTTGGGGGAAAATATTCTTTGATCGGCGGATCATCGATTTGTAATGTGTAATGCGAGACAGAGTAAGAGTAGAATGTAATGTTAGTCTATAAATAGAAACCGCATTAATAATTAATTATCACGCGCTTATACGGTGAAGGAAAACATCCTGAGGAAACCTGCATGCCCGAGAGATTTTCTTGACGGCGGGTGAAGTCTGCCAGCCACAGTAGGCTAGCGTGGTGGACTATAGCCTAATCCCTCTCCCACTGAAAGGAGACCCGTGCCCAGCAGTGGGACAATGTAACGGGTTGATGATGAGTATGCACATGATTAGGTATAAAGTCAGAACTGCGTAGCTTAGATTTGAGTACTAATATAATTGATTAGATATTGATTTAAAGTGCTTACGTCAACGAATTCCAAAATAATCACTCAGACTGCATCTGGTGTGTGTACAAGATGTACGTTATGCAATTAAATAACATATTGTAGAAGATAAGATCATTGTTGTTGTTTGTGTTTACGTCTGTCTGTTGTTGGATTGATGTGTTATTTACAAATACGGTTGTTTACACATTGTTCTTGGGTTAGATCGTTATAATGTGTCCAATCTACTGCAACATTATGATCAACATAACCCAAATGACTGTCTCCTTCAGTATAAAATTGGTATCTAAATTTCCTTTCCGTCAAGTCACCAAATATTTTTAATTCCTAATAGACGTAGGTAATAAAGGTTGCAAATATTCAATAAAAAAAATGTTATTTGGAGTGGAACATTAATAAAATTCGTAGCACCACATTGTTAAATATTCTATAGCTAAGCAGTAATGTGCTAACATTAGTATTCCAGTGTGTAGTGTAATGTATAAGACACCTAGGTCTTAAGTTGTCAACATATTAGTGATACTATCGTGATCCTACTGGTGCTGTTGGCGTCTATAAGCTGTGGTTGTCATTTACGATCAGGCTGTCTGTATCCTGTTTGTCAACAGAATACAACGCCTGTATTCCCTGCAGAGTTAGCAGAGGTGAATTTATGAACACAACCAGTTTACCGGTATGTTTAGGTTCCATGTTATAGGAGGCGAGCCTATTGCTATTAACCATTCACAAATCCAGACTCCGAACCCAAAGACCACTAGATTAATAACTTGTGGCAGGTATAAAAAATACTGATGAACTAACTTTCTGAGACTTAGTGAGCCACATAAACTTTTTCATTTAATAATTCTAATCTGAAATTCTCAGACGGAGTCAAAGTCGGACAAAGGAAAACAAAACCACAATATACCTACATTTCATCGATACAAGGTTAGGGCACTCAGTGGTAGATAACAAGTTATAACAACATGTTCACATTCGAGGAGATAGCAAAGTCGCTAAACCTGTTAAAACGCCGATAAATCCACATGGCAACACTGTTGTTGTTCACCCGTTAAATAAACATGAACTAAATATAATAAACGATTAAGTTATTGTTTGTCTTTAAGATAAAGCGGTTAAGTATTGTATAAAGAAACAATATTCTAGAAGATAGAGAGTTCCATGTTGTTACTAAGTTAAAAAGTAATACAAAGAGATATAAATTTTGATACTATCAGCAATCCATTTATAAAATTATGTTATCGGCATAATGTACCAGCAAATATATTTTAAAAGAGTGTCCATGGAGTTTCTTGCCGGATTCTTCTCCATAGGATCAACTTTTTGGAACCGTGCAACTAGAGTCAATAACGTTTCATAAACGCTTGTGAAAGCTTATTTGAAATAAAAACATTTGATTGATTGATTGATTGATTGATTGAATTTCTACAAAGTACTCACGCACCTTAGTACTGCTCCTGGATCAAGTGTTTCTCTCTCAGCTTCGAGTAAAGTCATTTACACATTATAGGTAAGATCTTGTGTATCTGTGCGTGGCTGAGTCCACCTCCATAGAGGCTGCGACTGGTGCCTGATTAACTATTGCCCTCTCTGTAAGTTTTCGTTTAGTTTTGTATGTCACTCTCAACTCTTAGATTAAAAATCGGCTAACTTTATCATTAATTACCATAGTCATCTCTATAATGGAAATTTGTACTCGACGACTCTGCTATAATAACAAAACGGTTCTTCTTAAACCATCCCGCCAAACAAAAGTAGGGTGGCATGATTTTTAGCACGTAGTACAGTCGCCAGCAGGTCAAGGTATACAAAACTGTCAAATTTCTCCAAATGATTTTAAACCTTAAACTGTTGAAGATAAAATTCAAAATCAACTGAGAAAATTTGACATTTTGTGGTAACTTGATGTGCTGGCCACCGTACATTTTTGCAATACAGAACACTTCACCTGGCCATAGTGTCATCAGTAACTACATTAACATTCTTAGTTTCTTTACAATGAAATAATGGTCATACAAATTATCATAAGGAAATATTATTGCCTCTTTTGTTACATTGAATGTTCTCATTTGGAGCAATGACTTAGATAATTAGTTTTTCTTGTTTGGATTCCTTTCACAGACTTTATTGTAAGAATCCTAGTTATATCATATTTATGGTACTTTTAATTACGTAATATTTTTTTACTTCATTTATTACGTCAGGACAATGATTACGCCATCGCCATCATCATCATCATCATCATTATATATAAGGCATTGACTATAAAAATTCTCAAAATCATCAATATCTGCGTATGAACATAGATCTTTCAATAGTATTTATGATAGCTACTACTCGTACATATCAGTTTTCCTTTTACTGATATCATTATCACACTTATCACACTAGGTCAATGATTCTTCCATGCCGTCTAGTAGGTCAACCTCTAACTGATCATCTTCTAAAGTTGAGGACAAGGTTTTGGTGAGTTCCTAGAAAAAGATAGTTTGACGTCACTGCTCACTGCAAAGAAAACAAAATTAGTTATATATTTGAATGAATTATGTAATTTTGAATATTTAAGATCATTTAATATCGATGATTTGGTTAACTTAACTAGTAGCAGATAATTATTAATCATGAGAATTCCTCTAGTTTTAATCTCACTAGTTATAAGATCAACATGCTTGTTTTAAAGTTAGGCGCAGAATAGAAATTCTTCTTAGCTGAAACACTAGAAGGTAATAAAAGGCGGGCATTTTGGGTTGTTGTGTTTAATGTAAAAATTACGTTAAAATACTAACTAGTACTTTATCGTGAATCAGTTTGGGCACAAAATGCCTAGTGATTAGAAGGTACTTTTGTACTTCGTTTGGATAACACACATAAATGAATCAGATGCTTAAAATTCTGCACACGTCAAAGTCGATCGAGGAAAAGGGTCATGATTATACTAAAAGATTAGCCAATCGATTTGTAATCTAACTACATAGGTACTTGACCTGTAAGCACGTTTTTATGATAAATTTAAAGCCATACATTGTAACTCTTTAAAACTAGATGTCAGTCCTGATTTCAGACTGGAAAATACATAATTCACATGAATTAATTAATTGGAAAGTGTGTAATTGTTTCGGAAGAGCCCTTGCAAAAAACTACATAATAATAACTACACTGATCAATCGATCTGCAAGGTTTATATACGAGCATACCAAAGTTAAGTTACCATTCTTAAAATATCGAGACTGAATGTTTGTAACCGCACCAATATTTTCACAATGATAGGAATTAGGACTCTGAGAAAAAAGGCCATGACGCAAAGCAGACCCAATCCAAGATCTGACCCCTAAAATAAGCCGAAAAAGCCTCCACTTGTAGTATTTTTGTAACATTATATTTCGCTAGATTTAATAACAAACACTGCACAGACACAAACAATGAGTCAGCCGCTTTATATTCAAAGCCGTTTGGAACCAGCTTCTAAATAGATAGCCGTTGAATATTTATTGTGTCCTGTTATGTAATTCATACATAATTTATGGTATAAAGGACCCAGGTTAAGGACCAGAAGGTTTATTGCACGCAGCACGAAAATTGGGGACATGCAAATTAGTGTTTTATTCTAAATTATTGAGATGACATAACAACATAACAGACCATCACGCCTGTATTCCCCGAAGGGTTAGGCTCCATGTTTCAACTTTTTGAGCCGTCATGTCAATAGAATTTATAATACCGCCATCTCAATTACTGACAGGCGGCTGACCAGGACCTCTAACGTAGCAGACGTTAGAGGTCCTGGGTTCGATCCCCAGGTCGAGCAAAGTGTTGGGTTTTCCATGAAAATCTCAGTAGCAGCTCGGAGTCTGGATATGTGCCAATGGCAATACGCTCGCCCCCTATTACATGGGACCTAAACATACCGGCGAAGTCTGGGTGTACATTGGGTGTACATGCACCCTTCGGGAAATACAGGCGTGATGGTATGTTTTATCACTCCTGACAATATATAAATAATAATTGATATATATAATTCAGATGGTGAAAAGAAAGTTACAATATTTGCATCTGACACTAATACTAGACCTTCTTTCATAATTATGTAATTTAAAAGTGGTAGCCTGGTAATCATGTCTATGGGGAAAACTCTATTTAAAAGCACATACATTCGACAGCTTGAAATCCACTAAGATTTGCATCATATACCTAAGTTTCCTTCCGTATAAGTTGTTTAGCTGATAATTCATTAAGTTTAAGACTTGTTTTATTGTATATTAATGCTGTTTCAAGTTTCCGTGAATGAAGGAAGGAAAATTTTGTCTTGCTTTGTTCAAACAAGTTTTAAGGAAGAAGGAAAAGCTTTGATGTTGTGGAAGTGTGGTGACAAGCAGAATAATTCACCATATCTTATAATACCTGTAAATGTCTATAGTTACAATTGTTAAGAAGTTCAATGACATCAAAACAAAGCCGCATCTCTGCCAAAAAGGCAGAGGGAAACGGAAATAGCTGATTTCGGGATGATTGCGGAAATAATTGATTTAAAAAAACAAATAAGTGGCCGGGTTACTTGGCTCATTGGGGCAAAAAGGTTCTCAAGTTGTGCTAATGGGATGACTTGCAACGAGATGGACAGACGACCTGGCGAAGGTTGGCCATTTAAAAGGTTTTTAAACAGATGACCAGAAATCATCCGCGAAAAAGTTTATTGCTTACAAGGACCAGACTCAAGGAGACATAGGTACATTATCACAGCAGTGTTATACAAAAATCTAGTAGGCGGGTAAAGCTCTGAAATATAGGCTACTGAGTAACCTGTGTTTAGGAGTAAAGTGATTGCTGCAAGAGGTCATGTCCCTCAAAATTGAGGAATACAACGAGGAGTTTCTACTACATCAAGCAGTTTACTAGAACACAGTAAATAATGGTAAAAGACAAAGAAATACGAGTACCTACAAGTACTTACTGCATTGATACTTCACTACATCATGATAATGGATCACAAAACAAGATATTATACATGAACATGTGCCGTGATAAAACTCATCACTCCACAAATATGTATGTTTGATAACATGCATTTGATAATATCAATGCATCACACCCTGCACCTGCGATTATTTGACACAAATCTTTCATATCAACATCACTTAAAAACAACATGTTCAAAATAATGCGTCCATCATTTAGTGATAAGTATGATTGCATTGTTGTTTCTTTTGGCCAAATATATTGTGTATCTAAGTCCTTTTTAGTGCTGTCGAAATTAGTTTTCTGGGACTGAAATATTGTAGGTGTAAAAATAATACAGATGTTAGTTTTTTAAGGTACAGTCGCCAGCATATCAGGTTATACAAAACTGTCAAATTTCTCCAAATGATTTTAAACTTTTAAGTATTGATAATTAATTTCAAAATAAACTGAGAAAATTTGACATTTTGTGGTAAATTGATGTGCTGACCACCGTACATTATATTTTGGTATTATTATTGGCTCTATAGGTTTAGAGAAATATTGTCTCAGAATACGAATGGATGATGTTGTAGAAATCGCCAAGTTTGATTTTTATCCTCTCATTATTTGCCATTTTATTGTACAAAACAACTATATTTAAGTCAAACACAGCATTGTAAATGATTTGTCTGGAACCAGGAAATACTCTAAAAATATGTTGTGTTATGTTGTCGAAAAAAGACGCAGTATTATCTACGCTCTTGTAATAATTTACTCAAAATAGTTTTAGATATCTTTATTAACTTACCTCGTTTGTCTCTACTTGACTGCCTCGTTAGTCTAGTGGTCCCAATCGCGACTGCTACGCTAGAGGTCTTGGGTTCGATCCCCAGGTCGAGCAAAGTGTTTATTGAGTTTTTCTATGAATTTCTCAGTAGCAGCTCGGAGTCTGGATTTGTGCCCGGTGAATGGCAATAGGCTCGCCCCCTATTACATGGGACCTAAACATACCGGCGAACTGTGGGTGTACATTAAGTAACCTCTGCCTAACCCTTCGGGGAATACAGGCGTGATTGTATGTTGTATATATGTATCTTTATTAACGAATTTTGTGATACTAACTTTATTATTGTTTATACTAAGTATAAATTCCTTTTGCAAAATTATGACTGTATAAATAACCTATACTTTAACGATAAAATTATCTGTTTTAATAAAATAGATATAGTTCATTTAAGTATTTGGCAAAATTCAATGGTTCCTAATTATATAATGAATTCAATAGATCAAAATGTGATACTCTAAACAATGCAAATTGGCATTATCCATTCAAGATTTTGATGTCATCGGTGTCATCCGGAGAATGTTATCCGTCAGACTATTTATCGTAGGTGATGGATCTAGAATCTGTCTCTAAACCAAACAAACTATCACACTTTCAAATCAGTTAGGAAGTGACGATTTTAAATGAATCGTGCGCAGTTTATTTTAACAGTTCATAAATCAATTCATCAGAGATCAAAGGCCCTTGGCTATTGGATTTACTGCTCCTGCTGACTTGAGTCGGCTTCTGGCAACCGTCCAGGGGTATATGTGCCGTAGACATCGTGGCTACATGTTGATGGAAAGAATTAAAGGGCATCTACCTGTACCTATATAAATCATATACTTAGTATACTTATTACATACTGCTTTATTGGAAATACAAGAGAAAATCCTAAGGTGGAGAAACTTAAAAAAAAATTTAGGTAACAAGACACAAAGATTATTCATTTTCGGCCAGACAACCTTCATAAACTTTTTGTACTTAATTCAAACGTTTAAACTTGGAATACAAAATAGAAACTGGTTTTTCTGGAGTGTGATTCATTTGTCTTTATAAAACAGTGTTTTATTTATGGAAAAATACAACAATACATTTACAACTGCTAAAAAAGTCGACTAATAAAATGATAGCGATTTTAATCGAGTTTTATCATCACTATCGGTTACCGGTTATACTAAAATTGTATTTAAGTATATTAGTCACCTTTATCCATAAGGTACCTACTGGTATAATATTAGCGCTAAAAACAAGTGCACCGTTTTGCTGAGCTAAGGATCATGTTTTTATATTTAGTGCTTGTTTTTAACCTACAATTTTAGACAAAAAAATATATTTTCTTTTTCAATATCATGAATGCGAAAATTACGATGTCTGTTAATCTGTTTGACAGGCAAACAGATTACGCCTAAACCTTTTGATAACATTTAGCAAGTAGTTAGTTTTCATCTATGCGAGTGAATAAACAGTTCAACATTAGAGACGCACCAGTCCTTTGAGATGCGAGTAAAAAAGGCAACACTTTATCAAAATATTTACCAAACTTGATAACAGTTTCGAAATAACTGTGCGCTTCTGAAGATAGCCGAAAAGAACTGCCGAGCAGGTAAAATCACTTTTTTTTTTAATACATAAACGAGCTGACCCGTCAGAGTCCTATCTTCACTATGAATATTCAATTCTAACTGAAATGAATATATAAATACGCGCGTACTTAAAATAATCGTTCAATTTTCTAATAATTTTCCAATTTACTGCGCAATTTTCTTAATTTTTCGTTCAGTTTAGAGTCTCAAGTTGCGTGAGCAAAGGAAAAAGGTAGGTATTCATTTTTATAATTAATTAATATCGAAATTAGTAAGGAAAATAATCACGAATTTATGACTCCATTGAGCATGACAACATCGAGTTTCATCACTGCAAAGACACTGGCGGACAACTTTAAACGCACACATTTGCTTCGAACGAACTGTAAATAAAAGGAGTGTCATTTGATTCGTCAGCAATTGATATAGCATTATCAGTTTGATATTAGTATATCAGTGTTTTCTTCTCTGAGGGAGTGGGCCTTGTGACTAAGTAGATAATAACTACGCTAATCAATCGATCTGCAAGGTTAAGTTGCGCTTACCGCGGTCAGTATATCGATGGGTAACCATTCATACCACATCAAGGCTTCCATGCCGCGGAGAGCACGTCCCACTTATCAGACGAACACTTATGACGATGGTTACTCTACAGTCAGATAGATAAAAAGCCTGACAATAACAACTTGGTATATTAATATTGCTCAGATAGATACCCCATCTAAAGCAGGACCGAAGCAAGTGTTTTTCAAACTTGCAGCTTGAATGGTCAGCATTGTCATAACGTTGCCACGAGTCTCTCGTAATCGTAGGAACATTCCTATAGATGGGATTATGCCCGGACATTAACTTTTTTTGTCAAATTACCTCGGCATCTCTAAAAATACCTCATTATTAATCAAATGATAGGAATGACAGGTTATTACCTTCGTCGGAAGGCAAACGTTGTTTGTACTCCATAGATACTTGTACTTGAACCCGAACATTAGTATTGAAGCCTGTGTTCATTCACCTAATATATTCCCTTTCGACATTGAAACAAGCCACTCGAGAATTATCTTGAGATATCTATATCGGTTACTATGGTCACTTGGATGACAAGATAAGCATTTTGGAGTATTATGTGCTCCACGTGTAATATATACGTGGAGCACATAATACTCCAAAATTGTGGATTTTTCAAATCTGAGAAGTGCTGGTTCTGTTAATCCACTTATTCGCGTCTGTCTGTTTGTCTGTTGGCGTAAACTCAAGAACTACCGAACGGATTTGCATACGGTTTACACCAATAGACGATGTGATTTATGAGGAAGGTTTAGGTGTATAATTTGTTAAGGTTGTGTGTAAATTGTTTGAGATATGACGATAATTATGTACGCACGGCTACACATAAAACTATACAAAACCAGTTTACGCTGACCTCTTATTGTATTGGCAGCGTACGAAATACGAGATCAGCTTAAACTAGATTTGTAAAGGTTGACCTGTAGCCGTGTGTACAATGCTTGCAGTAACATTATTTTCCTTCGGCTACATTCAAACAGCGCGACAGGATTACTCGTGTTCTCCTTGCAACATTGGCTTGTGTCTGAAAATACGAAATCGCATTTAAAGCTGTTGTTATAATATTCTGATGACCTGCCAAAATTGACCAATTTTTCCGCCGCGTGCCAAAAACGCGAAATACTAGTAATTTTTTGTTTACTTTCAGTCTTAAATCATGGTCGCTGCAGTCAATGTCCTGATTACACACCTTGGCGTCTGTCCTCATTATTTGTTATAACAAAAATTAATTGGCAACTTCGTAAATATGGGTTTTCAAGATGGCCGCCGTATCTGACGTCTCGATGTCACTTCGCGCGCTTTTGATGGTGGTGAATTACAGCTGTGAGAAGAGGCTATAAAACTCGAACGAGATAATAAATGCATTTAATTGACGCTTTGATCTGTTAGAAGGTAAGTGAGGATTTAAGAAACGATATTTTTGGTGACGCGTGGCATAAAGATGTTTAATCTATGTTTAACTTTTACCTTCGTGTTCTGTTAAAATTAGATTGGAGGTTTCATGACATTTTGTTCCTGGCAACAACATAAAAAGAAACTCCACAAAAGCAAAAACTGAAATTTGTCTAGGAAGTTTGCTTAAGCCTATGTTTTTTTTCTGTTTTACTGCAGACTCCGCACCGTCCATGAAGGTAATGCTACATTACATAGGACTTTTTGCCATCACTTCAAGATAACTTCAAAACTTGTCATGTTCTTGAAATTTTCCGCTAATTAACGCATAATTTCATAAATCTTTTTAATACGGAAATACAGCCATATGCACAAGATTAATGATACAGTTTGACGTAAGCAAAAAATGAAAATGAACTATCCTACTTACCTAATTTTAGGTACCTATCAAATTTAAAAACTAGTTGTATTCTCTTTTTATTAAGAGTATTTTGAGGCCTTGGGGGGTCTTGGTTGGAAGGGCTGGATTTCAGATTTGTAGTTAAATAATATATGGAATATTATTTGTGGGCCTTACACCCTCAGATCAAATAAAAAGTTAAGATGGAAGTTTGCGAACAAAGAAGTGAGGCCGGCTAAAACTACGCCTAACGGTGTACAACACACAATTACACGCACATATGTATTAGTTAACTACGCCTTATCTTGTCAGTCGAACTTTCGATACCTCAATAGCTCGACTGGCAAGATAAAGCATAGTTTCGGTATACGTGTGTGTAGTTTTAGCCGGCCTCACTTCTTTGTTCGCAAAGTTACATCTTAACTTTTTATTTCGTCTGAGCTTACATTTAAAAAAGGATTGATCTTTTTTGTTATTGGCAATGTTAACTATCTAAACATACTTATAAGATATCAATAAAGTCAATATCTTCTTATAATAAAATCGATACACAAACATTATTCGATTTTTACATCTTAACAAGTCAATGATGACTGACGGGGTCTTTAAATACCCCCGTATCCGAGACAGCGCGGCGGCCGAACGACCTTTTCGATGTATTTTTTTTAGATTTTTCAGTGTCTCCAGTGACGCAAATCAACATTTATTCCTGAACTAATATATATCAGCTGTCTATTTTAAAATCGTAACGAGGACGCGTCGTGACAATCATCCAGCCTGTCAACAGAAAGTTATTTTGGATAATACGTAGGTATTACAGAATCGATACAAATGTAATAATCCACTTTAAAATTGTGTAGGTACACATTTTTTATTTAGTACATCCGGAGTGCCAATTAAATTTGGATATTAGAACTCATATCCTTAGCAATCTTGTGAAATGAATCATATTATGATTCACCAAAAAGTGTCATTTTGAGCCCCACTATTTTTGAGATGCACTGTTGGTCCACCATCTGCAATACCAAAGGAGTTGCAGATGCGTTGCCGAGCCTATTTAAGGAAAAGGGAGGGGAACGAGAAAAGGAGAAGGAAGGGAACCGAGGGAGGAATTGGGCCTCCAACGCTCCACCCTCACTGTACGAAACGCAACAGTATGCATACTCCTACTTGACGTCGATATTCTGTGGGAAGGTAGTATTTTCCCGGTCATGCCGACCCATTCATGCTGGCATGTAGACATGCCAGCGAGACACTACTACTACTTGTTCTGCCAAGGGCATAAATTTAGACCTCGTTTTACATTGTTTATGTATTATATCTGTTTGTAAACCTGTTGTTATGTGTACTCTATTAATCCAAAGTACGTCGGCCTCGATCGTTATCAACAAACACAGATATCAAGAGCAATGTTTGCTGAAGTGCCACTGAAACGAATGTTTGCTTTGTCATCGTAACTTTTCAATGAGACTAGCAACTGCTGAAGTTGTTGGCTAATAAACTATTTACTTTGGTTGCGTTTCTTCGCGGCGAATGTTGCAAAACCCGTGGCCAAGTAAGTATAGGTTAAAGGAAGACAAGTGGAGTTTTAAGTCGTTACGTCAGATGAACCGTAAGGGTTTTTAGCACGAAAGAGATTTATCTCTTCCGTGGTTTTCAGCACTATACTGAAATGACGGACAGAGGCCACTCTATATGTATTAGTGAAAGTTATTTACTGCTTCATGTGTAAATATACATAGGTTTTCAAGTATGGTGGGTAGCAACTTGAAACCTTTTTCGGGCACAGCAGAGAAACTAAATAAGTATTACTTATTGTTACTAAAGTTTATAAAACACTAGCTTTCCGCCCACGGCTTCGCCCGCGTGTTTTCTTGACTTTCCTGTACAATAATATGTATGCAAAAAAATATGATAAATGAAGAACCGCTCGACCGATTTTGTGCAAACTTCACATAAACCATCTACTAAATAGTCCGAACAAAGTCTAAACATTTGGTTTGGATAGGTGAGCCCGTTCTTGAGTTATAAAATTACAACGAATAGTGGCATTGATTTTTATACATATTGATTGATGAAATTAATAAAATGTAGACAACATTTTATTCATTTATCAAAAAAATATTAAAAATACCAGAACCTACATGCAATTTAGTGTAAGTAATATTATTTTCTTACATTTTATTACACAAAGTTTTACGTTCCTATTATTAAGAGCAAGTCTTGGCAATCCATAAAAGAGTTGTCAAACAAGTAAAATAATTGTGAAGCAATTGTTGTAGGTACGACATCGAACTAACTGTAAAGTAAGCCAAGTCGGTTAGGATGCAACAGTAAATTGCTTTTCAATGGATGTTACTGACGTCACCTTAAAGACATAAATTCAAAATGTGAAGGCAAATTTCGACTTAGCGGATGGGACTCGCGGTGGCTTAGTTGGTCATAACGTCTGGTATACCTATGGGGCTAGACGCAGCTTCGAATCTTGCCCGCAGTCGATTTTATCCTTCACTAAATTGTCAAACAATATCTCGTTTTACAACAAAACTATTAATTGTTTATAAAAGAAACCTCTGCGTTGGTGATAACCTAATGTCTAGTCAGTCATTACTTGTATACGAACTTGATCCCGGACGTAAGACAATGTGTTTTTAAACATTTATTGTAGTTCTGGGAATACAAGTTCATGCGAGACTTCCACGATAAATGTGAATGCTAAAAGATATGAACGACATCAATACGCCCGTGTGACAGTTTTAACTCCTATCTCAAAATAAGAAATAAGTATGAATCTACTTACAGTCGACAACAGATTTATGTATACAGGCAGCTAACGACATCTGTGTTTTGATATTATTATATGATTGTGAAGGTGTATTTAACCCTTTGGCAGCAAAATATATCAAGACAAAGGTGTCGTCGGCTGTTCGGGTCGCGACCTAAGTTGTAATGGCTGCTAAATAGCTATTAAAAGCTAGAAAGACAGCGATTGGATTCACTTGCAAAAAATAGTTTATAACGCTACCAAAAGCTATGCTAAAAGATGATGAGAAATGCAAATGAAAAGCGAATGCACCCAGTTGCTGTCCGAATATGCACTGGTGTCGACGCGCTCGCAACGCGACCATTGATTAGCTAGACCAGCAGAAGGGCGTTCGTGTACATCGAACACCAGCTGCCTGTGCACCTAACTCTTTTGTTGACTGTACATAATATACTGCATGCCAGTATACCTACTGGTATTACGTAGTTAACTCAACCATATTTTAGTGAGCTCAACGACCCAACGCACTACGCTACCAATCAACAGGACATCTGCGTAGATCACTATACTCAATCTACTGCTGATAAAATATACTGTCAACAATGTTTTTTTATATACTTAATTACATGACATTAACATCTCCACGTGTTAATATACCAAAGATAACAGATGGCCCGCTAGCTGTTGCCAAGAAATTGATGTTTTTAAAAACGCTTCCTGAAGATAATGTTGTAATTTGTACGAGTGTGGCGGCGTTGGATTCATTTCAATTTTTAGCTTTTACTCATGTCGGTTCGTCGCTTGGATCACGAAATAAACAGTGATCCAAGTAGGTAGTATAAAGTACTATCTTTTCAGGGAACATAGGTGTAATAATATATTATGTAATCGAGGAAATATAAATAGGACCGCCTAGACTGAACTGCGAACTATGGCGTGAAAAACTATCTACACGCTAATTCATTTATCATAAGCATCATCATCATAATCCCATTTGCTATCCCACTGCTGGGCACGGGTCTCCTCTTAGATTGGTTAGGCTATAGACAACCACGTTAGTTTACTGCAGGTAAGCAGACTTCACACGCTGCCGTCGAGAAAATCTCTCATGTTTTTGCACGATGTTTTCCTTCACCGTTTTAAGCGAGTGATTACGAATACGAAACATGATTACAAAAAGTCAGAGTTGTCGCCTTAGATTCCAATTCGAGACCTTGGACTTGGCAGTCCAATGGTCATATGACTAGGCTATCACTGCTAACTAATAATTAATTATTTAATTAAGATAAAATCATAAAAATATAAAAAATATCTATATAAGATGCGTCAGCAGGTCGTTAACCCCGGAATAAGCTTAAGTACCTGATTACTACTTACTATAATAATTATTCTAGCTTACAATAATTAGTCATATTAATTGTAAATTTTATAGCATTAAGTTGATGTTATAAAATTTATACATGTTATTAAAAAATATACTAATGGCCTTTTGGCGACTTTCAAAACAATTTTAGAATTTTAATTTTAAAAAGGAATTGTTGATGACTTATTTTTGGATATTTCCTTTATATTAACCACAGTTCTTAATAATTATATTTATTTATAATATTTTAAATACATTTGAGGCTTTTAAAGTCATGTTTTAGATTTTTGGGGTTCCGTAGCCAAATTGCAAAAAACGGAACCCTTATAGATTCGTCATGTCTGTCTGTCTGTCCGTCCGTATGTCACAGAATTTTTTCTCTGAAACTATAAGAGCTATGCTGTTGAAGCTTGTTAAGTAGATGTATTCTGTGAACCGCATTAAGATTTTTATACAAAAATAGAAAAAAAAACAAAAAATTTGGGGGTTCCCCATACTTAGAACTGAAACTCAACAATTTTTTTTATCAAACCCATACCCAATTATATTGAGGTTTCTAATATCATTTTTTTCTAAACTGAATAGTTTGCGCGAGGGACATTTCCAAAGTGGTAAAATGTGTGTCCCCCCCCCTGTAACTTCTAAAATAAGAGAATGATAAAACTAAAAAAATATATGATGTACTTTATCATGTAAACTTTCAACGAAAATTGGTTATAAAGAGATTTAGTGAGTAGTTTTTTTAATACGTCATAAATCGTAATGGTACGGAACCCTCCGTGCGCGAGTCCGACTCGCACTTGGCTGGTTTTTTTAGTACTAGATGGCTAGAAAAATCTTGATGTGAGCAGTAGATACTCGTACCCAGGACCTCACGCTCAGCAACCCCGCAACCACAAGATTCATGAGGTAATTACTTTCTTGATCAATAACAATCTTTATACGCCAATAAAATTAAAAGGGATCTTCTCAGATTGCAGTGAATTCTTTAGGATTGAGATGAGTAACAGGAAAACCGAGATCACACGTGAAAACAGGTCCAAGGATAATTACAGGAAAACCACTGATTTTAATTTAATGTTTTGGTTTGGAAAAAGTCTGCAGAACTAAATTGCGCGATATAAGATTACGTAACGCACTTGACCCCTTTCCACTAAGCTCAACTCACAACAAAATCTTTACTTTATTATTTGCGTAATTTTGTTTGAAATATGCATTTATATCGTGTGAATTATATTATTGATACGATTGTTTTGTAGATGATTATGTTTTGTAAATCAACAAAAGAGTTAGGCATACAGGCAGCTAACAATATATATGTTTTAACAAAGTTTTTATAATACCTATATCACGCAATACGTATTAAAATGCTGGTTTTGATCGTAGCCTTCATAGGACATGCTTTGACGTACCTATAATTATTTAGTAAAAAATTTTTTCAAGACATGTTCGGTAGCTACCTGTATACCTAACTCTTTAATGACGTCCATCATCCGACGACGGAGATACCGACACTGCTACCATTTTATAAACCAGTTTTGATTGGCCCAAACTAGGCTTAGATAGCATTTTGATGAAAAGCTCATCATCATCCTTATTTATATTTAAGTCCTACATCACCAGCTCTCTGTCGGCCCGGTCTTTGCATATTTCATCAGCGCTGGACATCTTCAATTTTACCACACACTTGGTGATCGGTACTACTGAATCATCAGTTTAATTAATGGGAAATGTGATTGAGCAGAGAGCTATTTTTTAAATGATGTGGGTGCTGTGTTTATAAAATATCTTTTGAGACACGAATGTAACGAAACTATTTATATAATTGTTTTGATAGCGTTGCCAGTTTGTCTAGGAGAATACCTACATATTAATGACTTGCTATAACCGCGGTCTCACGCGCGTCCCAAATGGATTTACTTATTATTTTAATATACATTATTGTAGGTGGCCAGCACATCAAGTTACCACAAAATGTAATTTTCTCAGTTGATTTTGAACTTTATGCCCAAAAACTTAAGGTTTAAAATCATTTGGAGAAATTTGACAGTTTTGTATACGTTGACCTGCTGGCGACTGTACTTATCTAGACTTTACCTCATGAATGTTTAGTATGACATAGTTTCGCGCGTAATTTCAAATTCATGTAATCACAATTCTTATGGTGCAGTGATAGCCGATTGATATGTTTATCAGACTGCCAAGTCAAAGGTCTTGAGTTCGCATCCATCCAAGACACGCAGCTCTTTAAGACTTTTCGAAGTCATGTGCGTACAGTTTGTTCGAAATTACTTAGCCTGTCTGAAGTTGTTCAGCGGCGCTAAATTTTAATAGAAAGAATAGGTGTAAAGACAATTATTGAGGTCGTATATATTTCACTTTTTTATTATTTTCTTTACTAAATTCGATATTTATGTATAAAAAACACTTCATTAAGCGATTTTACCAGGGCGGTAGTTCGGAACGGCTAACTTCAGACAAGCTCAGTTATTTCGAACAAACTTTACCCACATACTTAATTATCTCGCGCTTAAAGGTCGAGGGAAAACATCGTGACAAAACCTACATATCTAAAAAAATTTCGCAAAGGCGTGTGAAGTCTGCCAACCTGCATTAGACCAACAAAGTGGGTTAAAATCCCTTTTGTTCTGTGTGGAGCCCCGAGCCCAGCAGTGGGACAAAATAATGGGTTGATGACGATGAAGTCCTATGTCTCACTGGCTGTAGGGGAGATACCTGAGATACGAGTCCGATATTTTTATTTTAATGTGGAAAAATCCAATACCCATTGAATTAATTCTAGTTACTGCAGTAGGTACTTGCTTAACAAGTTTTCACTTATATGATACTAGCTTTTGCCCGCGACTTCGTCCGCGTGGAATAGATTTTTCCCAATCCAGTGGGAATTTCCCAAAATATCGTTATAAATTAAAGCCTATATGTTATTCTGATGTATAAACAATAATACTGTAAAGTTTCATCAAAATCCGTTCAGCAGTTTCTGCGTGAAAGAGTAACAAACATCCATCCATCCATCCATCCTCACAAACTTTCACATTTATAATATTAGTAGTAGGAAGTAGGATAGTAGGATATTAGTAGGATTAGTAGGATTAGTAGGATTAGTAGGATTAGTAGGATTAGTAGGATTAGTAGGATTAGTAGGATAGGATAGGAAGTAGGATTCATATACCTAAGTTAACAATTTAATAATAGCACAGATTACTTAATAGTAACTTCGTAAATAATGGTCGTATTTATAGGCCACTGGAGCACAGCTGCTATTAATTTCACTGCTACGTACTAGGTATATAATAACGTTCTAGATTTACTTGATCTAGAAATTATAAATTTATAATAAAATAAAAGTAATATAATAACTAAAACTACTGTTTATAATGTAAGTAATACTAGTGGTTTTTTTATTAAAAAAACTGAAGAATATAAAATTAAATTACTTAGGTATATAAAAATATGGTCAGGATTTAATTATTAGTATCAAAATATATAGCCTAATCACTCTCGTACTGAGAGGAGACCCGTGCCCAGCAGTGGGACAACGTAATGGGTTGATGATGGTGATGATCATAGACTCTCTAATGTTTGCATTTAAGTTTTAGTTTTAACAGATAAGTAGTCTATATATACATACAACATTATGAAGTTCTACTGACGTAAATTATTTCTTGTTAAGCACAAAAGAAACCTTTGTAGTAAATACTACGCATTTGTCCTCTACATTAGCACTGCGCATTACAATTTCAGAGGGCACAAACATTTCTTCAGCTTCTGTAAATAAGTATTCGCCTTGATAAAACTGACGCAAGGGAAATAAGGAAAAATCCCCGAATGACGTCACCGCAATCCTTGCGGAAAAGCTTTACTTGTTTTGGAGATGGGGGAAAGCGATTAAACACGGAATAAGATAAAATGGAGTGCTTACTCCAACCTGTGGTGGTCCTACTTTAATGCTTGGTTGTAAAAATCATAAAACTAATTCATCTTCCATACTTTTAATTTTATATTGGAGGGAAGAAGACAACACGCTAGTGATACTATATGCTTACCTAGTTGACAAACAATAGACCCTTCTTGGTTCTTGCATTCCAAAGACCTATCAGATATTTAGAGACATACCATCACGCCTGTATTCCCCGAAGGGTAAGGCAGAGGTGTACCTACTTAGTATATACCAACAGTTCACCGGTGCGTTAAGGTCCCATGCAATAGGGGGCGAGCCTATTGCCATTCATCGGGCACTTATCCAAACTCCGAGCTGCCCAATCACATTTTGCTCGACCTGGTAATCTAATCCAGGATCTCTAGCGTATCAGTCACGCTGAGGACCACTAGACTAATGAGGTAGTTATTTAGAGACGCATAAAACTTCTAGCATATTCGAAGACATAAACCTATAAAACGATCATAAAGTAGTAGAGACGGCATGGCACCTACGTGAAATTATAAATAATATTTTTACGACTCACCAACTGTCATTATCAAATTATATACTGTTCACGTAATAAAATATTCATTCTATTTAAACCGCGGGCAGGATTCGTACCTGCGTCTTCTGATTCAATACACCAGAAACTATGACCAACTAAGCCACCGCAATCCCATCCGCCAGGTCGAAATTTTCCTTCATATTCTGAATTTCAATCACTTTCAGCGACTTTATTGTAATATACATACCATCACGCCTGTATTCCCCGAAGGGTTAGGTGTACTAATGTACACCCACATTCGCCGGTATGTTTAGGTCCCATGTAATAGGGGGCGAGTCTAATGCCATTAACCGGGCACAAATCCAGACTCCGAGCTGCTACTGGGAATTTCATAGAAAAACCCAATAACTCTTTGCTCGACCTGGGGATCGAACCCAGGACCTCTAGCGTAACAGTCGCGCTTAGGACCACTAGACTAATGAGACAGTCATTGTAATATTTATGTGTGATATACACACTGTGTATATCACTGTGACACCTTTGAGTGATGTATTTGCACTGGATTGTGAAAAAAAAACATTATAATGTAGCAAGTGCCTTTAAATAAATGAAAAAAAAATTACGGGCGGTTATCCTTGAAAAGCAAGTTACTTAGCTACTCAACCGATATGACTTACTTTACAGTTACTTCGATGTCGTACGATGCCACCTCACCTAATATATTTTTTTTTTCAATCATAAGTAACTTAATAAAGTTAGCATAGAAAATACAAAAAGACAAATTCTTCTTTTTTCTAAAATACTTTTCAAACATGCTAGATGTCGTTGTTTGCATAGGTTGGTAAGGAACCTATTATATTTTTTTAATAATATTCAATCTTTAATCATTTCGTTATCTTTGACTATTTCTTCTATAGTACAGTATTGTCCTATTTAAGTCTTCTTCATAAATATATTTTCATCGATTACAAAGAGAAATGTTCTGTGAAATTCAATTTTGCAGGTTTTGGGTCATCGCTTCGGGAAATTCGGGGAAAAGCGATGACGTCACGCCATTTGTCAGTATTGTGACGTAACCTTTACGAGAAAAACATGAGTTAATGTCGCTGTATATTTCAAAAGTACAACTTTTATGTGGTTTCTCGTGTAATTCTTGTGAATTTTGTGAAATATAAATTATGGAAATGTACTTTATGAGCTTCGCGGTAACATTTCTTTTGAAATAAGCTTTGTGAATTTGGTTGTGCTTGTATGTATGCAATTATTAGTTTTTTTGTATGAAAGTATTTCTAATCTATAACAAACAACAAGAGAATCCTAATTAAAAAGGGGGTTTCACAGATTACATCCTACTTCCTACTTCATTGATATTATGTGAAGTTTGTGAGGATGGATGGATGGATGGATGTTTGTTACTCTCTCACGCAAAAACTACTGAACGGATTTTGATGAAACTTTACAGTATTATGGGTTATACATTAGAATAACATATAGGCTAATTTTTTTACGATATTTTGGGAAATTCCCACAGGATTGGGAAAAATCTGTTCGACGCGGACGAAGTCGCGGGCAAAAGCTACTATAAAATAATATAGGATCGTTTGTTGGTCACGTTTGTAGCTAACACGCAAATGACATCACAATATTTCTGAAGCATTCATCTGTTATATTATAAAATAATTTTGAGTGGGTTGGTAATCAAATGAGTTGCGAAACGCGAATTTTCACTGCTCTGACGAAGTGATTAAAATAATTTCGGATCCATGTGATATTTTTACCTCTGAAATTGCCTGAAATTATTAAAAAAATGTCGCTTGGATATTCACGTGTCTTAGGGCGGGCGGGAAATGTGACTTTTGAGAATTATAGCTAGATTCTAGTAGTATATAAATACATATTTATGTAGGTATGTACGCACGGCTACATATCATATTATATAGCTACACAATTTGCAAAAAAAAACTTTGTTGCTCTAATAAAGACCTCTGTTTTTCTGCAATATCTGTTATAATTTTATTGTATGTAAATAAGTATAGATTATAAAAATAATGATTGTATAATAAATATTTTGTATACGAAAACATGGATGGGTAGGTATATACCTATCTGATATATAATAAAACATTTATCACCCTGTAACCATTACGTGGGTGCTGAAAATTGATTTGAATGTGAAATTTGAAAAATGACATGAATACCTAAGTGCCAATTTTTTATAAAAATCAGGTTACGAACTAAAGTTTTCCAAGTATTATTTCTAAATGTCAAAGTTTCTGTGAAATATTTTTATTAAAATAATATGACCTAGTTTTGTAAAAATAAGATCTGTTTACCTAATTGTAGTGTTAGCAAATTTAGTGATATAACGAATCGTATCGATTGGTAAATTTAGAAAAAATAGACTAGGCTCACTTCTAACCTGCCTACCATATACTACAAAAAAGTAACGCACCCGTTTGAACACATGTTTATAAAATTATTTACTACAAAACAGTGTATAAACTCATGTTAAGAACGACTGTCAAGTTTTAATTTTGAGTAGTAATATTTTTTTTAATCAAAAAGTATATGATCTTATTAAGATATTATAAAAACATCTATTTCGTAACTAAAACATCTTCCTGAAAGTTGAGAATATTATCACAACTTTCAGAATAATTTTAAAAATTATAGATAACTAGCTTTCCGCCCACGGCTTCGGCCGCGTGGTTTCTCGACCTGTCTTACTGTAATATGTATGCATTATACATATAAACCTCCTCTTTAATCACTCTAACTATTAAAAAAACCGCATCAAAATCCGTTGCGTAGTTTTGAAGATCTAAGCATACAGACAGCGAGAAGCGACTTCTTTGTATACAGTTTGTTTGAAATAAGTAAGCCGATCTGAAGTTGTCTGCAAGTGGTTTAGAACTGGTAAATTTTAATAGAAAGAGTCGGTGTAAAGATAATTAAGGTCGTATATGTTTAACATTTCTAATTATTTTGTTTACTGATTTCGATATTTATGTATTAAAAGACTTAATTAAACGATATTATCACCGCGGTAGTTCGGAACGGCTAACTTCCGATCGGCTTACTTATTTCGAACAAACTGTACTACTCGTATGTAGTGAAGTACAATAGCAATCTGTAATGCTTACAAATACCTAGTTATTTTTTGTAATTCAATTATATTGCGTACGTGATATAGGTACCTATACCTACCGACCTAATAATTAAGTAACAGAAAAACATTGGGAATACCGTAGAGTCTGATAAAAACATAAATAACAAAACAGGATATATTCGCCCACTTAATAACAACATTGCACATTTTGTTTATTATTGTGTCTACCATAATTTGTACGGGAAAACCGGTGACCGCACTCTGGATCAAAACAAAAGACTTTTTAGCAGCGACATGGCGACATTGGCCGCAAATTTAGATATTATGATGTAATGTCTAATTATAGACTGGCGTGACCAAAATCAATGATGTCCTACTTTTGCGAGACGAAGTCAAAGTCAAAGTCAAACGTTTTATTTCAATTAGACCATTATTAAAAGTAGGTACCTAATTTTGAAATGTCAAAACCTTTTTGTACGGTTCCAAATAGTACGTGTTATGGAGAAGTGTCTGCAAGAAACTCTATAGATAGGTACTTATTCCTTTTTTACAATGTATTTATTCTATTTACAATTTTATTCTTTCTATATTATGTGAATTATGGCAGTTCCATATGATGTACGATGATCATAGGTATTTGCTTCATTAGTCAAGTGATCCTAAGCGCTACTGCTAAGCTAGAGGTCCTTGATTTGATTCCCACGTCGAGCAAAGTGTTATTCAGTTTGAAGTCAGTAGCAGCTCGGAGTCTGGGTTATGGTAATAAGGCTCGCCCTCTATTACATAGGACCTAACTGTACCGGCGAAGTGCGGGTGTACATTAGTACACTTAAGCCTAACCTTTCGGGGAATACAGGCGTGATGGTTTGGTCATTTATTGGACGTACTATGCTTTTCTTACATTATGTTAGTAATAATACGTACTTAATGTTTGTTCATATCCACCTTACGTCGTATATAAATGAAATGATGAAATATTGATATTTTATTTCTGTAAATAGATCTTTTAAGACACTTTTACAAGTCGTTTTTTTAACATTTTTTTTAACTAGATGGCGTCGACGTTTCTTATCTGACGACCTCTGAGAAGAAACGTCGAAACAAACTCAGAGAATCATGGTCTCTTCATACCTGCTTTGAGTTGACCTGTCCTAACTGACGGCACGCATACATCAGTCATCGTGTAGCTCAACCATTTTATAGGGAGCCCAACGACCCGACGCACAACGATACCAGATCAGCAAGACATTTGCGTAGGTCATGGGCAATGCTCAAAACCTTCAGAAATCTTTAATTTAACACCGACATAGTACTCACATTTACATTTTGTATGGTACAGTGTACATTAATTAACAGATAATATATTGAGAGCTAGTATATATAACCAGTATATACTAGCTCTCAAGGTGATGGTCGATCACATGTTGGTCTTGGTGAAACCAAATCGCGTGGGAATTTCCAAAATCGCGTGGGAATTTTTCCCATTTTATCAGATGCGTGCGTCGGCTCCATACGTATACCTACGAGCCTTGGAAGGCGGCTGGGTATGTCGGACTCTCAGCGGCAAAAACCCTAATTTGGCTATGATCATACCCTTCTGTGTCTCTGTGTATGTCACGTCTGTAGGCATGGGTTTCGTGACATTCGCCACAATCATGACAGATCGTGGTAGAATCGTCGGACGATCTAAAAAGGATACCATACTGGTGTTAAAGTGGAAAATAGAGGAGGCAAAATTGACAATTTACACTACAGTAGTGCACTTCCTGCTACGATAACGATTTTGAAGCAAAAGTTTTAGTATTCATTTGTAAATACTCTATGGTTGATCTCGTAATTGCTACTACCATGAACCTAGAATGTGTTATTTTTTAAATTATAATAAATGCCTTGAAGCGGGCGGTAGCCTAATGGCTAGAGCGTCGGACTTGCGATCATGTGGTTGCCGATTCAAACCCCACCCATTGCAGTACCGACATAAACCCTCTCGTAACACAAGCATTTAGCTTACCACGAGGGGTTAACAAGAATACTAGTAATATGTGACCCACATTGCTAGTAAGCTTTTTTTTCTAGTATTTATTTCCTTCAAAAAGTAAAAACTATAAGTATAGGTAACAGTTCAATATTAAAATGTACAGTTGCATTATATAGAATTAACACACTGACCCTCAAATTGAGACATGTGGTGGTTCTCCAAATGAATGTCCTATAAAGATGAGAATCCAATTTTGTGGATGCTATTTAGCTTAAAATATACATTGTCAAGCGACTGAGCATACGAATTAAAGGAGGTTCTATACTAGGCACTTAAATAACTGATTGAATTGGCACACAACGAAAGACGATCAGCAATAAGGTAAGCTTAAAATCTTGAACTAATATTTTAATTAATAACTTGGCATTTAAAATAGCCTGGCATTTATAATTGCGCAACTATACAAGCATTATAAGAACGCCAGTGATTTTACGCTCATCTACTTTCGATAATCAACAAAAAACACATTAATACCATCACACATATTAGATCGAACTCGATTTCTGTCGTTACGTATGCGTTGCGTAATTTACGAGGCTGCGCCGGCGCAGATATCGTGGGACGTCACTAGGACGTATCATATTTTATGATAAGGTTCTTGATATTATAATTTGACATGTTTTATGCCATATTTTTTAGGCCCATGTAAAAGGGGTGAGCCTATTGCCGTTAACCAGGCACAAATCTCGACTCCGAGCTGCTTCTAAGAGAGGAAAACCAATAACTCTCGATCTGAGCATCGAACACACGATCTGACGCTTGGCAGCCGCACTCCTGATGACTAAATCAATATAGTAAATATCATCACGCCTGTATTTCTCGAAGGGGTGAGAGGTTGTACTAGTGTAACCCACATTTCGCCGATATGTTTAGGTCCCATGTAATAAGGAGCCACTTGCCAATAACCGGTCACAAACCACATTGCTCGACAGGATCTCAAGCGTCTGCCTTATCCTCATCCATGTCTAGTGGTCCTAAGCGCGACTGCTACGCTAGAGGTCCTGATTCTGAGTGATATTCTCGGAGTCTAGATTTGTGCCCGCTTAATGGCAATAGGCTCGCCCCCTATTACATGGGACCTAAACATACCGGCGAAGTGTGGGTGTACAGTAGTACACCTCTGCCTAACCCTTCGGGGAATACAGGCGTAATGGTATGTGTGTATGTATCTCTAGCGTACGACTTACAGACATTGAGGTAATAATCGATTAAAAATAAATAAACAATTATAATAATCTCAATAAAATTTCATATTGATACTGATGTGTATTTTGTAACAACCTATGTACATATGAAAGCAATAAAGATTTGAATTTCAATTTGAAAAACCTAGGTGTATTACACTTACTGATGATAATCTTCGATAATTGCCAAGATAAACTCACAAGACTTGCTTGTTATGCACGACGTGCAAAATGAATTAAGGTGACGTGTATTTTTAAATTAAAATATTGCAGATTATGTAACTGGGTAACACGCTTACATGCGCGGGCGCAAGGTATCAACGTCAGCGCGACAAGTGCATAAGATTGTGTGCGTAATTTGACATTATTACCACAGAGTTCAGAAGTAACATAAAAGCAATATTCTATATTGTCTCATCCATGGGCCTGCGTGGTGTTCCAGATGTCTCATCAATAGATTTAATCTATGGACTCTTCATCAGTCGAGCGTTCGCAATACGACTGCTGATAAAGAGTTCCTCAGTTTGATTTCCGAGCCGAGCAGTGTTATTGAGTTTCTCTATAATATTATATTATATTACGTACCTGCTGTATTCCCCGACAGATTAGGCAAAGTTTATATATTTCGCCCATATTTCACCGGTACGTATGGATCCCATGTAATAGGAGGCGAGACTATTGCCATTCATCACAGATCTGACTCGACGTGCTCGACCCGGGAACCGAGGACCCTCTCAGTGACTCACCGAACAGTCGCACTTACGATCTCTATACTACTTAGGCAGTCTATGTCAGTCTAGATCTATGTAGGTCATCTAGATCGCTTTGTTTTAGAAATAAATGATTTCATAATCAAATCGATAATGACATATGAAATTATGTGTATTTGGATGCGCTGGAGTCGGCTTACATTGGCACGTGTCAATTAAAATGAGGTGTGTATGTCAAACTAATTGCTATTTATGTTTAATCATCATCAAAACTGATTGAAGGTACCTGTAAATCGGCAAAAAATTAAAAAAGACCTCTCCAATACAATGGAATTTTAGTATGTGGTTATAACATACTATCACGCCTGTTTTCCTCTACGAGCTAGGCAGAAGTGTACTAAAATGTTCACAGTTAGAATATTTACTTAAACGCATCTGCAACTCCTTTGGTATTGCAGATGTCCATAAACGGCGATGACTACTTACCATCTGGTGGATAGCCTGCTCGTTTGCAGTTATCGAAATCGCGTAATTTAAAAAAAAATATTACTATTGAATACGTGTTTTGTCTAAAAGAAAACGAAAATTATCAGTATACGTACCTATTACAAAAATATTGTTTAAGGTTAATAGTTCTCTGTAGTGTTTTTCCACTATTACAAAATATCCTGCGTCAGCGACAAGTGCGTGTGATTATGCGCGATTCGACACCCATCTTGCGCGTGCGCCGTTATTAACGTCGTCGCACGTGTCAATTTTGTTAATATCGTTGGGTTTGTTTTGCTGACTGTACAAAAAAAAGGCGAGATAGGTTTTTGCTTCTAGAAATTTTAGAATGTATTGTGTAGGCATATTAAGTGTTCTGAATTTCAAATAACTGTAAGGATAGAAAAAAAACGGTATTGCAGACACAAATACGATGTATGCAGTAGAATAACTGCGAGGGAGTTAGATCCAAAACTTTTTTTCCTTTAAGATGACAGACAAACTTAACATGATTCGCTGCGCGTATAAAAGCCTTCCAGCAACACCAATATCACCTGTGAGTTGTCACCTTGAGACATTCATTCAGTCGATTCAGTCATTCCATCGGCTTCATTTCCCTTCAAACCAGAATACTATAACGTAAGCGCATTCATTATATTATTACTTAGGGGCAGAAAAGCACAAAAAAACCTACTGAACGAAACTGGGCCACGTCTATTAGGATTAAGAAGTCTCGAAGACCAAGACCCACTTCTGACACTTCGACTCTTCATCTCCGTCTCTGTAATGTCGTTCCTGATACTGAGAAATCAAGGTTTTATCCAATACACTTCAAACTTGAGTCTAGTGGACTAGCAACTGTTGAGCTAGGTCCTGGGTTAGTCGAGGGTTTTTGTACGAAATTCACAGTAACAACTCGGAGTTTGGATTTATGCCCGTGAATTTAATGCAACAGAAGTAGTAAGTAGTTAAGTAAAAGTTGCGTCTCGCCTAGGGTCCACATCCGTCCAACCCGGACATCCGTCCGGGTTTCCCCGGATTTGTCCTAGTTTGGAGGGCGTCCGGGGAGCATCTGGACGGGGTTTCATTTGTGGTCCGGGTTTAAAAGCTGTCAAGTCATCGGTCGCTACCGGACGATATAACTATGAAAAATAGATTAATAAACTGTATTAGAAGTTATTTTTTAACATGTACCTTTTAAATTTAATAAATAAATAAATAAATATTTTATTGAATAGGTAACTTTAAGAAAACACTGTCCGGGTTCTAAGCTCCAAAATTCGGGGTTTTCGTGCTTCTTGTCCTGTTTACCTGATTTAAGAGATGGCAACCCTAGTCTCGCTGTTTGTTGTATGTTTACAGTTTGTTCGAAATAAGTAAGCCGATCGGAAGTTAGCCGTTCCGAACTACCGCGGTGATAAAATCGTTTAATTAAGTGTTTTAATACATAAATATCGAAATTAGTAAACAAAATCATTAGAAATGTGAAACATATATGTCTCTAATCAACTTTACACCGACTCTTTCTATTAAAATTTACCACTTCTCAACCACTTGCAGACAACTTCCGATCGGCTTACTTATTTCGAACAAACTTGTACACGCCAGCATGAATGGGTCGGCACGACTGGGAAAGTGCTACTCTCGCATAGAATATCGACGTCACGTAGCAGTGTAGTATGCATACTGTTGCGTTATGTACGGTGAGTGTGGAGCGCCGTAAGTCCAAATCTTCCCTCAGTCCCCTTCCTTTTAATTTTCTGCTTCCCCTCCCTTTTCTTTGGCTCGGCAACGCATCTGCAAGTTTTTTGATGTTGTTGCAGATGTCCATGAGCGGCGATGACTACTTACACCAGGTGGCTCCCTGCTCGTTTGCCGAGTTAGCCCATAAAAAATAACAGTTCATGCTCCTGCGTAAGTGAGGCGGCGCGTATAAGCTATATTGTTTCAATAAAACGTGCACGTGGAATACAATCACGGTCTGATGCGCTTCTTGCGCCTCGTGCATGCGCAAGATTACTTACTTGTACTTTTAACGACACTTTTACAGTGCGCTCCCAACGCAGTACTAATCAATTTTCGCTGTTGATTGTGAAGTGTTTGGGTATCTTTTACTTTGTTATGATGTTGTCAAAAAGTCTGTCTCGTGAGTCTAGTGGTCCTAAGCACGTTTGTTGCGCCAGAGATCCTGGATTAGATTGTCATGTCGAGAAAAGTGTTATTGAGATTTTCTATGAAATTCTCAGTAGCAGCTTGGAGTGTGGATTCGTGTCCGGTTAATAGAAATAGACTCGCCCCCTATTATATTGGACCTAAACATACGCGCGAAGGGTGGGTGTATATTAGTACACCTCTGCCTAACGCTTCTGAGTATACAGGCGTGAGGGTATGTCTTACCCAGTAATTGACATTGAATAAACCTGAAAGTCAATACTCCCACTTAGCTGACCGCATTACGGACAAATTACATTAAACTTTGGTAGAACAAGCTTTATCACAGAACACAGTATACCTACAGTATAGTCAGAGACGGCATGAGATAATTATTATTCATTTGCACCTTTATCTACACAGAAAAACCTTGTTTCAACCTGAAACCTTGTGCATACTGCAGATAAATCCTGCATTTGTAATAGTGCAAGACCCTATTGGATACATTAAGATAACGGAAACTGGATAAGAGTAATTAAATTACCTTATTAGCCTACAAACAGACAATCAGCCAATTATTTTACAGGATAGAAACAAGATCGCTTAGTCTTAAGAAACAATGTTTTCCATTCATTAAGAATTCATTCAGTAATTGATTTAATCAGTTTGCAGTTGAAAAGGTTATCAGCTACTATTTATTAATAATATCACAGTTTTGTAGTGTAGGTACTTACTGAGATATCCAAAACATTCCATATGAATGGACAAGTTTTTTAAATAAAACGTAAAACATCATTCCTACTGTTTTTTTAAGGAGGTCACGTCGGATTAATTGCTACACAATGATTTGCAACAACTGTCTTTATACTTAAAAAGTATTATATTTGGAATCAAATCTACTGCCATTTATAGAAGTTTCAATGTAGAAAGAAAGACAATGAGGACTCAGTGAGGAGAGAGAGACGATACATCAGATAAGACCTCTTGTTCCATCTCATTTTTACTACTGACGGATACACCATATGAATGTATCCGTCAATGTGACCTTAAATCATCCACTTATCATCATATCAGCCAAAAAAGGTCCACTGCTGAACAAAGGTCTGGGAATGGGATTATTAGACGGACTAGACTCCACACCACATATTTTGCTATCTCTATGCAAAAGAAAACGCTAGTGCGCATACTGGTTTCTGACACTGACAGAAATATTAGTCATTAAAGTAAAACTACTATTCATCTCTAGTTGTGAACACATGTGGTTCTATATCTAACATTGTTTTAGGCCTACAGTAGCGTTTTTTTGGTGGTTTTTGTGTGTCTTTTTTGTGTGTGTGCTCGCTGTATATTTATTTTGTGTTTGTGCTGTTGTTCCTTCACCTGGTAAGTTTATAATTTATAAACTTTGTTTGCGGCATATGCGGTGCGACCATGGAGGATGATGATCGACCCCCTGGGCGTCCGCCTGACCAAACCCCCCCCATCCCACAATCCCTGGATCTTTTTAACCTCTCTCCCGTTCTGACTGCCCCTTTGCCTCAGTTTGAGGCAATGGAAATAGTTGCTGCTACGCAAAAAAGGAAACTTAACATGGAACCACCTAGCTGTTCCATAGACACGCACGATATTTCTCCGGCATCAAAACGTGATCGGGTGACGGCCCCATCGTTGGTTTCGCGATCTAAGTATTCCAACATAGATTCCAAACCGTATTTAGTTTATGCTTCACTCTCTGAATCTGACCCAACTTCTGGAACTACCCTCCATCCAATTAGATTCGGACAGTTGTTGCAAAAATTAAATATTAAAAACATTACTCAGGGAGGCCTTAAGAAAATAGGACGCAATAGAGTTTCCATCGAATTTAATGGTCCTGATGACGCTAACGCCTTTATGGATAATGAGTCAGTAAAACAAAAAGGTTATTCTACATTTATTCCCACCTTTAATATCACCAGGATGGGTGTTGTGAAAGGTGTCCCTAGTGACTGGACTGACATCGAAGTTATTGACAACCTGAAGTCCCCTCTCGGTAAGATATTAAAGGTGAGAAGATTAAACCGGAAAGTAGTAAGTAGCGAAGGCAAACCAGAATGGATCCCCACCTCAAGCGTAGTTCTCACATTTGATGGTCAGAGCCTCCCAGATCGAGTTTTCTGCTGCTTCAATTCCCTTCCAGTAGACATCTACAACTTTCCCACTGTCCAGTGTTTCGGGTGTTGTAAGTATGGTCATACCAAAACCCAATGCCGTTCTAAGCCACGGTGTTTCCGCTGTGGTGGTGATCACTTTGGGGACAGTTGTTCCATTGAGGAGCCCAAGTGCTTCTACTGTACGGGTGCTCACCCTGCTAATAGCCGACAATGCCCGGAATACCTGCGTCAGAGGAACATCAAAGCCTCAATGGCCAGGGATAACATATCCTATTCTGACGCAGCTAAAAAACATGCTCCCTCCTACCGATCCTTTGCGGATGTTACGGCATCAGCTGCTTCTCCTTCTCAGTCCATCCACCAGACTCTCACGAAAGAACCACGTATCCCACGCCCCCCTTCTCCTAATTATATTTCTCACTCTCCTCCCTCTTCCTTTACCTCCAGTAGAAAAACTATTGTCTCCCGTCCAAAATCCCATGCCCCTCTTCATCCTGGTTATGACCGTAGGGCTCATCAGGACATACTTGACAGCTATTCTTTTGCTCCCTCTCCTAATGGCTGTGCCTTGATGGACCACCCTCCCACTCATAATGAAAATACACAAACAATCCAATCAATTATTATTTTACTTACCTCCTTACTCTCCAATTATTCCTTACCAGACCACGTTGCCAATAACCTAGTCAAGGCTATCCAAATCCGAAACATTCCATCTCCTGCAGTGGAACACCAGGAGCGCCCTCCCCAAAAAACATGAAATTTCCCACCTTATTAACCTGTACAATCCTGCTATATTTGCAATTTCCGAGTCGTGGTTAACCCCTCGTCTCAATTTTAATTTCCCTGGCTATAGCACTCTCCGAGATGACCGATCTGATGGTCATGGAGGAGCTGCTATACTAGTGAATAATCTTCTTTCTTCCTCTCCTCTTCCCCTTCCCCCCCACGGAGATGAGATTAATGCTGTAGGTGTTCAGATCCTTGGCATTAATTTTATATCTATTTATATTCCCTCCCCTAATTACACATGTTTTCAGTATATTCATAATATCTGTTCTTCACTTAAACCTACTATTCTTTTGGGTGATTTTAATTGTCACCATCCCCTGTGGGGTTCTGGCCACTGTGATAGTTCGGGTGCTGAATTAGTTGATTTGTTGGACGACTTGGGGTTATGTGTTGTCAATGATGGCTCCGTCACTCGCCTACCCAGACCTGGTCAAAGTAGAAGCTGTGTGGACCTAACCCTATGTTCAGCCAGTTTGTCCGCCCAGCTGGAGTGGAATCGACTCAGTCTCACATATGGTAGTGACCATTACCCTATATGCACTACTTTAGTCCATAGGTCCCCACCTCGAAGGGATACCCCCCCTCTTTTAAAATATAGACTTTCAGGGGCGCGATGGGACTTGTATTCTCAAACTCTTGAGGATGTAATCCCCACTTTGCCCCAAGTTTCTCCCGCCAACCTGGACGCCTGTTTGTCGCAATTTTCTGGTGCTATTTCATCGGCCGCTGACGGCAGCATTCCACTGAAGAATTCAGCCTCAGGAAAACTGTCGTCCCCGCCCTGGTGGGATCGGGAATGCTCCGACATGATTGAGTCTCGCAATCAAGCTGAGCTAAATTATGCTGGAAACATGTCTCCTGAAAACCTGATGGAATATAACCGGATTGTTGCGAGGTCCAGACGTCTCTTTAGAAAAAAAAAATATGAAGGATGGAAAAAATTCTGCTCTTCTCTTTCCCCTTCTACCCCTTCATCCCTTGTTTGGGAAAATTTTAAAAGATTTAAACTAGGCTGCTCTGCTCGCAACTCCTCATCTATTCCTAGCGACTTAGCGGAAGCATTCCTAAACAAAATAGCGCCCCCCTTCGTCCCTCTTTTTGGAGAATGTCCCACATCATCTGATGGTCGGGACATCGCCAATGACCCCCTAGATGCCCCCTTTGCTTTAAGCGAACTTGATGCTGTGCTCAAACACGTACATGACTCTGCCCCAGGTATAGACGGTCACCCATATTCGCTTTTTAAAAAACTGGGGTCCCGCAGTCGCCAATACCTTTTATCATTACTTAATACTTGTTTTATTCTTTCCCATATTCCTGCTAGCTGGAAAACGCAACTGATCATTCCTATTCTGAAACCGGGGAAAAGCCCAGATAATTCCAATCATTTCCGGCCCATTGCTCTTTCTCCGGTTATAGGTAAAATTTTAGAACACCTAATTAAAAACAGATTGGAATGGTTGGTTGAAAACCGAGGTCTCTTAGCCAAGTCCCAATTTGGTTTCCGAAAGGGGGCTAGCACCATGGACAGTATCGGAATTCTAATGGCGGACACCCGGATTGCCTTCAGCAAAGGTGAGTCTGTCCTAGCGGTCTTTCTCGACATTTCAGCAGCTTATGACAGTGTCCTTCTTTCCGTGCTCAGAAGTAAACTACGCCAGCTGAGTATTCCGGAAAAGATCTTAAACTGTATCTGTAACCTGTTGTCGGGCCGCAGTGTGAGTCTCCATGTCCCAGGAAATTTATCAGGCCCCAGAACGGTTTGGCGCGGACTCCCTCAGGGTTCGGTGCTAAGCCCCATTCTATACAACATTTACACCTCTGATCTCCACCTCTCTCTTAACAGCGACTGTCAGATTTTGCAGTACGCAGACGATCTGTGTTTATATATACCTTCATCTTCCATTGATCAGGCTACGGAGTCCATGCAAATATCCCTTGACTCACTTAATCAGTGGTTAATTTCCCATGGTCTTAGCTTGTCGGCTCCCAAAAGCTCCATAGTAGTTTTCTCGCGTAAACGTGTCACCCCATATGCCCACCTTGAAATTGAAGGATGTCCAATCAAGGCCGAAAACTCTGCGAAATTTCTTGGTGTCATTTTGGACTCGAAGTTATCGGGTGTCTTTCATCTCAATTATATATATAATAAATGTGAAAAGAACCTCAATATGCTACGCGCGCTGGCAGGTGTTTGGTGGGGTGCTCACCCCTTTACCCTCAAGCTCATATACAATGCCACAATAAGGAGCCTGCTTGACTATGGCTCTTTCCTCCTAGAACCCTGTGGTAAAGTTGCATTGGCTAAACTGGAGACCATACAGTCAAAATCCCTCCGCATTGTATTGGGTTGTATGCGGTCCACTCCAACCAACACTTTGCAAGTTGAAAGTGGCGACCCTCCTCTTCTTCTCCGCAGACAATATCTAGCCGACAAATATTTGTACAAGACATATTTTCTTAATAACCACATAATCCTTGATAGACTTTCCATCCTTGATAACCTGATAAGACAAAGCGACTATTGGAGACATAAAGACCCCCCCTTGATTATTAATACACTCAGGAGTATACGCAATGTGGAAAAAAAATCGCCCATCCTGCAGTGTAATAAATTTCCGCTTTATTCATGTCCTTATGAAATCTTAAATTTTGTTCCAAATTTTATCTCCTCCATTGGCTTGGATAAGGACTCCGCCAATGCTAACGAACATTTTCTTGCCCTCGTTAACGATAGGTGGCCCGATCATTACAAATTTTATACTGATGCATCAAAACTAACCACTGATGGTAAAACCGGTATTGCTGTCTATAATTCCAATTTCCAGATATTTCTCCAATTTCAATGTCCCCCTGAGTCTTCGGTTTTTACTGGAGAATGTATTGGGATCCTTGAGGCATGTTTATTTATTTCTTCCCATTCAGCAATTACAAAAGCAGTAATTTTCTCTGATTCCAGAAGTGCCCTGGAGGCTATAGTTAAAAATTCTTTTAAAGATAACCTCCGGAGCCCTATCATCATAGAAATTAAGTCTCTTCTACATTCTTGCTCTAAAAATAACATAGAGATCATATTGGTATGGATTCCTAGTCACGTCAATATTAGAGGCAATGAGGTGGTGGATATAGCAGCTAAAGATGCGGTCTGTAGTAGTTTGGCTGACAAGAAACATTATACTGTCCAAACTTACGATCTTATCCACAAAGCTAAACCAGACCTTTTAAAATCGTGGCAGGATCACTGGTCTGAGACCAGTAAATCAAAGGGTGGGTTGTACGCTTCCATTCAGCCAACCATTCCTTCAAAACCTTGGTTCTACAAATTTAAAGAAGCATCAAAAACAGTTACTTCTGTTATCTGCAGAATCCGCATTGGCCACTGCTGTACCCCAGTTTTCCTCCACAAAATTAGGGTCCGTGATAGCTCTTTATGTGAGTGTGGACTGGACGATGGAACGCTAGATCACATATTTTTAAATTGCAGACTAAACAATGCTTTTCCTTTTGATAGCATCATTAAAAAATTAAAAATTCAAAACCCTGTCAATGTCCGGCACCTTCTCTCATTTTTCCCTAATCCCCAAATTATACGCGCTTTTATTAAATTTATATCTTCTAACAATATTAAACTCTAATTCTCTGTGATACTATGTTATAGTTTAATTGTAAGTATATACGTATATATATTATTTTACTAACAATAATTAACACCTTTATTTGTGTTGTTCCAGACCTCAATGGATCTCCACAAAAACGGAAGTTAATTGTACTAATAAATGTACCCATGAGTAATCACCACTCCCTAGTTTTTACATGACTGCACTCGACACTGGCAGAAATTGCTGAAGTTTTCGGCAAATTGCCATTAAAAAAAAAAAAAAAAAAAAAACTACTATTTACGGATTTCATCGCGTTATATCCATATTACTTATTTATTTCCCGACGTTTCAGATAATTACAGCATCCATGGTCCATGGCGGGAACGGGTGCGATAAAATCCGTAAAAGGTTATTTAATTTTAATGTATCTGAAATGCACAGATTTTACCTATCTGAGCTGAAATGCATTAAATAAGTTGAGTATTAATATTTTCTTCCTTTTTCGCATTTGTCTTAACTATCAACCTGATGATGTTTTTACTGAGACATTCTCACTTACTGCTACATTTCCAACCCCTTCATTCCCATTCACATACCTTACAATAGTTGCCTAGACTAGATATGCAGATTCCCATACTTAACTCATATGAAAATATAATTGTTGTTCCATTTCCAATACGTGTAACCTTCAGCTGACTGCAGTGACATCCTTCGGGCAACGTTGCTCGAAGAGTGACATCATAACGTTGCATAATCGGAGTTTTTATTAGAATCGTCTGCTGGAAGCCACGTCCTATGCGTCACCGCGTCAGCTAGGCTGTTGCACGTGCTCCCGACAGACGTATGACAATGCATTGTTTTGCATTTCAAAACACTTTGTCTTCACGTGATGTTGGTAATAGGAACTTCTTAGTTAACTAACATACAGTGTGTAGTTCAACAAATCCTGTTCATGTTACAGTCGAGACTCTTAAATGCCATGGCATTGGGATGAGATTTAAAGAAATTCCCACAGGTTTGGGAAATTTTCCTCGGATAAAAAAGTAGTCTATATAAAACTGTTTTGGAGACGTCATCTATGCCATTTTTGTAACTTGGAAAATCTTTGTGGATCGTCTGCCGTCAGAAGAAACACAGAGTCTGTTGGATACGTATAGACTTAAAACTCCACTGCGTTTCAGTGCTCTATAGTTATGGCTGCAGGACCAGCGTTTCCATCCAACGTATTTTAAAAGATATCATCACACTAAAATTATCTTTCTAATCAGTGACTTGAAGATTAGCTAGTAAATTCCACTTTCATGCTTCGTTTGACGCTGACAAACGAATGACGTCACGTTCAAAAACCTCACACTATTGTTATGGCATAATTACTTCATTCATGAGACTGAATTGGAAAACCCATGGTTTTTATGAAGTAAAAGTCACGCGAGTACTCTCATTGGAACTCACGTTTTCTTGTTATAATAATAGGCCATTTCTCTACATACTACATACTACGGTCTACATACTAGCATGAATGGGTAGGCATGACCGGGGAAGTACTACCAAGTAACAGTATGTATACCTACTGTTGCGTTTCGTACGGTGTGTGTGGAGCGCCGAAGGCACAATTCCTCTCTCAGTCCAAGTCAAGTCTCTCAATTCTTCTCTCCCTTCCTTCTCCTTTCTGCTTTCCCTCCCTTTTCCTTGACTCGGCAACGTATCTGCAACTCCTTTGGTATTGTAGATGTCCATGGGCGGCGATGACTACTTACCAACAGGTAGCTCGCCTGCTCATTTGTCGAGTAAACCCATAAAAAGGCCAAGCCATCTTATATACGTCCAATTACTTGAATCGGGTCTCTTCCCAGAATGGGAGGGGTTTGAGCCTAATGCGAGTCGCCGTCGAGAGAATCTCTCACGGAATGAAGGTTTCCTTACGATGTTCAACGTTTGCAGTCTCATTTATAGAATAATATCATCCTCAGCTGCTGTTTACCGGTAAACAGAAAATAATGTACTGATGGTAAGTGGTCATTACCGCCCATGGACAACTAGGTACAACATCAAAGGAATTGCTAATGCGTTGCCGAGCCTTAAGGAGAAAAGGAAGAGGACTGGGAGAGGAACCACACATTTGCTTACAAAAATAATTGAAATAAAGTAGTTAATATCGCTTTGAATCCAAAGCAGGTTCGTCATAATATCAAAATCAATTGAGAAATACAATCATATTCATAAAAGGTACAACAGGTGTCTAGATACTCCATTCATTCAGGGTCAATTTGTATCCTAAGGTCACACACCTTCACGGTCTCTACTAAAAATAGCTTTGTTTTATATAAACATGGAAATTTTCACAATTACAATTTAGTGTAGTAGGTATAATGTCTATTAAATTCTATTGTTGTGTCGGCTATTGTCGGAAACAATGTACGCAATTTAGTTGCTATTGTAAATATAATATATTGAGCGAATTATTTACTTTTACCTGCGTAGAAGGGAAAAGTACATTAATAACGGTTTTTTTTCTTTTTTTTTTATGGGATAACTCGGCAAACGAGCAGGCGAGCTACCTGATGGTAAGTAGTCATCGCCACCCATGGACATCTGCAAAACCAAAGGAGTTGCAGATGCGTTGCCGAGCCTATTTAGGGAAAGGGAGGGGAAGGAGAAAAGGAGAAGGAAGGGGATTGGGGGAGGAATTGGGCCTCCGGCCCTCTCGCTCACCGAACGAAGCGCAGTAATGAAACGCTACTGCTCGGACGTCGGTCTTCTGCGAGAGTGTGGTATGTACTTCCCCGGTCAAGCCGGCCCATTCATGCTGCGAACAGCGTAGCCCTACCACAACAAAATGTACGGATGTAGCTGAACTAGAAAATGAAGTAATTTCTATCCTCTTTCCAGGACTTTCTCAAATTTTCTCCTCGATGCAGGAGGAAGGCTTCGAAAGAAGGGAAGTTTTCCTCCTGACATGCGCATTGATACGTAGGTTTCGAACCAAGAACCATAGTCGAAAAACTAAATTCTCTTGGTTTACAGTATCTTCCAGTAACTCAGGCTTCTAATAGTCTGAGATCCAGACAATGCATACGTGTAAGTTTATAGTTCAATTCAAACTCATGTAGTGTAACCAAATAGTCTGGTATTACTACTTTATGGTAATCAAAATCTCTTCTATCAGTTTCCGGAGATCCGTGCCATTGGTGTCCATTAATTAAATATCAATTTTCGAAATAAACAATTACTTAAGTGCAGGTTAAATTATGATAACAAGAAAGGGCAACATAAATTAGTCCTAAACAAGTTCTCCAAATCACAACAATAACCTAAACAGGTATGTCAAGTATTATTGATCTGTTGTCACTTCTATTTTGAAAGTAAACATCGCGTACACTCATTGTAAAGACATTTAGACACGCGCCCAATTTATCTTGATCTTTGGCAGCTCATAACACTTGGTGCATGCCATGTTGACACAAAATGTCAATGTTCGCACCAGTTGTAGATGCGCAAATTATCCGCTAGATGGCGCATCAAATAATCGTAATAAATTTTCTTTTGTCTTTTTCTAATTAGTTTATTGTTGTAACAAAAAAAGATACTGCTTATTTAGTAACTTTATATAGATCTGTTATTAGCCTTTGGAAATCTTAATCGATGGATAATAAGAAAAACAATTAAAAATATTATGTAATTACGAACTACCCTCAAATCACAATATGTCTCTCTCTTTACATATTGTTTTTTTCTTTCCCGCTGCACAGTGACAGTTCATTCTGGGACAAGTATCATTATTTTGATGTTTATTTGGAATAATATGGCCGATTGTGGAATTTGTTCCATCTTTCCTATAATTATGGACAAAACCGTCTACTGACTGGAGTACGGGGCATATTATTCTGGTTGGTGTATTTTCGACTAGGAGAAGACAAAGGCCTGTGATTTATTTCTAGTTTATTTACTAAATAGAGTAGATAGGTTGTGGGTGGATTTTTTGCGTTTCGCTTCAACGGCTCTATGTCAAAGGAAAATCTTAGGAGGTGAAGTTGACTATTGATTGACTTATCTGGAGTAACCCAAGTGATAGTGCTAGTAGATTTGTGTATCAAGATGTCCAGAGGAAGCTGCGATGGAGGACTATTGAGGATCGCGAGTGCGAGAGCCCTGCTTTTGAGGTCAGTCGTAGTTTCAACTTAGTGGCAGCGTATCGATCTGTTTACTTCCTACAAGTGTAATAAAAGAAAGAATTAAAAAACAAACATTCACTTTTCAAATTGTATTTGTAGGTACATTATTTATTTTCTACGCAGATAAAAGATTCTTCCTTCAAACAAAATATATTGCGCATTTTTTTTCTGTACTCTGTACTACCAAAATACAGCTAGCTAGAGATCATGCCGGATATGTCCAATATAAGCTGACCTCAATTGTAAGAATTTTCCGTAGAATGACAGGTCAATTTATACTGTCAATATATCGCTCGATAGTGCTAACATAGAAGTTTCAGAGTAACTAATAGAAAAACGTGGATAGGCCACGAAGGTTCTAGATCCGTCATAGAAGCACGTCGAAACACAAAAGAATGTACCCGACTGCACCGCGCGCAAATAATAACCGTTCAAGGCCAAGGTCACGGGTCAACGCTCGGAAACAATAGGCGGTTAGGTACTGTAGGAGTTTGTAACAAGAAGTTTTTATGTGCGCGTCCCGGCATGTAGAAATATTTAAACAAAAAAAGTAAGTAGTTTGAAATATGTCTAGAGAAAATAATTATATATGAATGTCAGAGGACTAAGTTTGATTCCTTGAACAATAAAAGAAGTCGTGAATTCCTTAATTAAGTGTTTTTTTAACGTAGAAGCATTACGATCCCTAAACATTAAACCTGGTGCTTCTACATATGGTGGAGGCGCCGGGTAAGGATAAAGAACAAAGCATTAATTAGTTTTCTGTGAATTTCCAGAAAACATAAAATAAGTATTCAACTGCGCCGGCAAGCAAGCCCGGACGACGCGAGGTTGGAGCGCACGGAGCGCACTGACGAGTGCAACAATAAAGAGGGAACCGCTTAACCCGAAGATTCTTCCCGAGGAAGAAGAGAAAAAAAAAAAAGAAAAACAGGAACGAGTTTCATTTGTTTTTTCTTCGGTGGTATAAAAGATGGCGCAAGAAATGTTTTTCTTCACCGGCACCGACAATGTATGTTTAGATGAGTTCCTAGTACAATTTAGGCTGGTAGCCGCAATTAATAAATGGCCGGAAAGTGATTTAGCTCTGATAGTCGGGGCGTATTTACAAGGACCAGCCTTGATGTTTTTTAAGTCCGTGTATCGCGAGGGGATTGATTACAGAACCATATGCGAGAAGTTGAGAGTTGAATTCCCATCAGGAATCAATTATGTGGAGAAATTTTATAGCAACAAACAAGACGTGAAGGAAGATTCGTTGACGTATTATTATAGGTTGACGGATTTAGCCGCGAAGGCCGATATTGTAGATGAAAGCATCTTTATAAAAACATTTTTAAAGGGGCTATTACCGTGTGATAAAGTCAAATTAGGCACCAAACTCTATGCCACAAAAAATGAATTGCGTGCAACCATTTTACAATTAAGAGACATATTCGAGGACAACGAAACACCCTCGATTAATCTGCCGATTCAACCGCCCCGCGGCATATTATCAAAGATACGCTTTGAACAACCGTCCAATACGACCGCATCAAGGTCACCAACGCCGCCGAGAGCATGGAATTCGTCGACGACAGCGTCTTCAACCCCATATCAATCCCCAGAAAGGAGGGATAGGGAAGAGTTTCACACTCCCCGTTATAATTTGAGACCACGGTCTCGTTTCACCTACACAAACGCTAATACCCCCAATAATTTTAGCGTGAGAAGGAACCCGCAGCACCCAAACTTCCAAGGACGCAGCCAATAAATAAGCATGAGGAGTTGCAGACGACTGCGTCCGAAATTCAAAAACTCCCAGATGAACAGAAAAATTTAAGTCAGTACAGCCCTTTTATTAACATTGATATAAACGGGCAGACATTGGTAGCTCTGATAGATACAGGTGCATCTATCTCCTGTATCTCTGAGAGATTAGCAGCGAAGGTGAAAGCAAAATGTAGCAGTGACACATCAGAGAAGCGTTTTGTAAGGTCAATTTCCGGTGCGTGTTTAAATGTAGTCGGAGAGACATTATTGAACTTTATGGTGGACTCGTGTCTTTTTAATAATAAATTTATAATTATCAGGGATATAAATCAAGAAGTAGTCCTTGGTCAAGACTTTTTTTATAAAAATAATGCTGTTGTTGATTTCAGAAATAATTGTATAACGTTGAAAGAACAATTTAAGATAAAGTTTCTTAGTAAAGCGTCTCTACAAAGCGGTGTTTCTGTGTCGCACTCCATGATTTATAATGATCAACATGATGAAACTCAACAAAATAAGATTATGTATGATCATACGAAGAATGAAGAAAAAAGTTTTAATTCAATCACCAAAAATGATTACTTATATTTTCTAGAGCTGGCACAACGAAATGATGATAAATTTATTTTTTCGCTGGCAAATAATTTAAAAAATGTAAATGAAATTGACATAAATCCGGACTTATCTGACAATGACAAGATGTCATTACGTGAACTTTTTTCTTCTTATAGAAAATGTTTTGCTTTTTCAACTTCCGAGTTAGGAAATTGTAATTTAGTGGAAATTAATATTAATACGACCGATGAGCAACCCGTTCATCGACCTCCGTATAGAGTGTCCCCTAAACAATTAGACATAATTAATTCTCAAGTCAAGGATATGTTGGACACGGGAGTGATCCGTGAATCCAAGAGTGCTTATGCCTCTCTAGTGGTATTACCAGAGCGGTTGATATCAGATATATTAAAAGAGTTACATGATGATCCTTGGGCTGGAGGACATCTAGGTTTAGCTAAGACATTAACCAAATTTAGAGATAAATACTTTATTAAAGATGCAGAGAAGAAAATTGAAAATTATATTAAGAGTTGTAGTTTATGTCAGGAGCGGAAAAAGGTGAGACAAGTGGCTCAATTACAACCTGTCTTAGTGAATCATTTAATGGAGAAAGTAGGGATAGATATATTAGGTCCATTCAGAAAATCATTGAGAGGCAATAAATATATAATAGTCTGTGTAGAATATGTTTCTAGGTATGCAATTTGCAAGGCAGTGCCTAGGGCTACAGCCCAAAGAGTTAGCGAATTTTTGATAGAAGAGGTATTTTGTCGTTTTGGGGGGGTGAAAGAAGTTATTTCAGATAGAGGTTCAGTATTTACATCACATCTAGTTAAAGATACTGTTGGTTATTTTGGTGCTAAATCTCGCTTTACTACAGCTTTTCATCCGGCATCCAATGGTCTAGTAGAAAGGTTTAACAGAACGTTAACACAAATGTTGTCTATGTATGTTTCTGCAGATCAAAAGAATTGGTGTAGTTATGTACCCTTAGTATGTTATGCATATAATTCGAGTAAACAGTCAAGCATTAAGATATCACCACACATGATGATTTACGCGAGAGAACCTTTATTCCAAACTGATATGGTTGTTAATTCTGATAGGCGAAATTGTATAATTGATTATGTTGGAAGACATGATTTTCAGAATTTCTTATCACAAAAGGCTTTACATAATTTGAGAAAAGCACAAATAAAACAGAAATTAAGTTATGATAAGAAAGTTAAAGTTAATAATTACTCGCCTAACCAACTAGTTATGATTTATACGCCTAGGAGAATAGACGGTAAAAGTTTAAAATTGTGTAGGTTATATAAAGGACCTTATCAAATTGTGAGTAGGATTTCTAATGTAAATTATGTTATTAGGAAAATAAATAATAATCGATATAGAGATATAGTACATGTTAACAGGTTAAAACCCTTTCATGTTAGATTATAGATAGTTTCATAATATTATAGTTCATTAATTTTGCTTGGTAAAAGATGAATATTTAATATTAATGATTTTGTTCGTGTGTTTTCATATATCTGATGTGCTGTCTGATGTGCTGTCTGAACGAGCTGGAGAGAGGGAAGAAGATGCCAATGCGTTATAGGGTGAAGGCATTCCGAATATATTCTAAGGGTTTTTTTTTGCTAGTAGGAGGGGGACCCTGCTCATGCTGTATCGACTTCGTGAAAGGGATATAGTCCTTACGAAGGGTGTCTGAGTTGGACACATATGATTCAGCAAATATTATTTTTAATTGTATAATAATACAATGTAAAATGGGTATTAACATTAGTCTCGGAAATTAATTAATTATAGTTCGGAATGAATTCATGACAGGGTTAATATGTTTTCTTAAGCTTTCCCTCTCTCTGACTCAATTGCGTTAGAAGAAGTTAAAGTTTTTGCATATAATATTAATTCTTTTTATATTTAGTTTCATTAACCCTTAAGGTATGATGCTTAGCTTTTAATGTAATTAATTTTGAAGCATCATTGGATAGGAGGCCGTTACGCATCTTTTACAGGCGTTTTGGTGCGTTAAAGTTTATGGTGTGTTGTGTTTATTAACTATGCTGAAGCTTTATTAATTTTAATGATAACTTAACCATGCACATGCCATACACTATCCCATTATAAGGGACCAGCCTCACGCACCAGTGTAATAGGTATAATAAAGACTTCTTCGCCTGATAGTAATTTTTCGAGTTAGGTCTTAGGCAGGTAGTTAGTTACTTTTTTGTTTGGAGTTGGGTAAAACTTTTTTTAAAATTTTTATTTATTTGTTTTACCCAAATGCGGGGGCGTAGCTGATGTAGGAGTTTGTAACAAGAAGTTTTTATGTGCGCGTCCCGGCATGTAGAAATATTTAAACAAAAAAAGTAAGTAGTTTGAAATATGTCTAGAGAAAATAATTATATATGAATGTCAGAGGACTAAGTTTGATTCCTTGAACAATAAAAGAAGTCGTGAATTCCTTAATTAAGTGTTTTTTTAACGTAGAAGCATTACGATCCCTAAACATTAAACCTGGTGCTTCTACAGTACCTACACGATTTTTATCGACTAATCGCGACCATTCGACTCTGGAATCTTCATTGCGCGTATAAATACCGGTCGTGAGGGCTAGGCAGAGTAGTCTTGTGTTGGAAGCGAACAAGTGAAGATCGAAGTGAGTTAACAAGTGATTAATTGTGCGATATTGTTGAGTGTAGTGTACAACTATAGTGACGTTGTGTTGATTTATTGTTGTGTTCTAGTGTATTTAATTAAAGTGTTTTTTTGTTTATTGGTAAATTGGTGTTAATTAATTTATCCCGAACCCCAGCTCGTAACAATATCATATAGTATCAATCCAAGATACAGTGGCCCCTTTGTGTACAAAGAATTCTATGGTCACGAGGCGCCTTTCAGAGACAAATGCTCTCGAAAAATACATTCGAAATACCAATTAAAATGCTATTATCACCCTTATTGGTACACCCTTAAGTGCATTTATTTTTAGCTAGCGGGAATATGATTTTTGTTCAGGAAATGCTGCCAATTTTCTGTCAAAACATGTCATGACGGATCCTTGAACTGCAGTTTCGCCGAAGTAATTAGGTATCTGAAAAAATAATTTCGAACGTTTTGAAATATTCAATGTCGGTCAAGCACGACTCCCACTGATTTAGCGGAAAAAGTAATGGAAATAATAAATCTTATTACCTATGTCTTTTTAATAAATGTAAACAAACCCACGTACAGTTTTGAAGGATGCGTCACACAGGTTACTTATCATATTGCTGAGATAGGCTCGAGCTGGTCATGATTATAACGTAACCTTTGGAATATGTATAAAAAAGGCAATTCATGTACCCCAATGATGATAGTTAGGGAGCTAGGGTAGGTACTGTGGGATCGTAGCAGGGCGCCAAGTAAATATAAATAAAATATGATTGAGACCATTAACTGTGGTTCATATGAGATACCTAAGGGCGAAGCCCTAGGAAAAAACATGTGTTACGTCGTCTTCTGACGGACGTTTCTAACAGTTCTCCTTTTAAATAATAAAGATAATTGTTCTTTATTATTAATTCTTACTTGACTTGCTTACTTACTTGACTGCCTCGTTGGTCTAGTGGTCCCAATCGCGACTGCTACGCTAGAAGTCTTGGATTCGATCCCCAGGTCGAGCAAAGTGTTATTGAGTTTTTCTATGAAATTCTCAGTAGCAGCTCGGAGTCTAGATTTGTGCCCGGTGAATGGCAATAGGCTCGCCCCCTATTACATGGGACCTAAACATACCGGCGAACTGTGGGTGTACATTAAGTGCACCTCTGCCTAACCCTTCGGGGAATACAGGCGTGATCATATGATCATATGAGTTATCATATAAAAAGGTGTGATACTCCGATCACCACAGTACCTTTTAACAAAATTGTAACTGGCTGTGTCGTCTTTTGTACGGTGGCCAGCACGTCAAGTTACCACATAATGTCTAATTTCTCAGTTGATTTTCAACCGCAAGTTTCCCAAATCCTCCCTCAGTCCCCTTCCTTCTTCTTTCCTCCGTCCCTTCCCTTTCCTTTACAGTGTCAGCAACACGCGATACCGTTGTTGCTAGCGTCCATAGGCTATGTTAAAACCGCTTACCATCAGGCAGGCCGTATGCGTGTTTGCCACCTCAGTGATAGAAAAAAAACGAATCGACTAGACTTACCAAATCACAGAACAAAATAAAAACTCATTAAAGACCTAAGTACGATTAATTAAAAACTAACAACCTTTTAATCTCAGTTTAGTCACACATCTATTCGAGACAATTGTCTGGCCTCCGTCACACATTATTTGAACAGCTGGTTTTATACAATACCGCCTTATAGATAACCTCTGCGCGTTAGGTTGCAAGGGCAAACACTTATACACCGACTTCAAGTAACGGGGCATTTTAAAGGCATAATAATATAAGGAATGATTGGAATCAATCTTCTAATGTATACAGCAGGTTGATTTTATAGCGAGACTGCCAAGTGGCTTACCAAGATCAAAATGGCCACATTTTATGTTTCATAATATGATTCACAGATACATTTCTAGTAGATCCTGACCTCGCTTTAAACAGGTTTTTCGTACGATAAGAGGTCAGTTTACACTGGCAAAACAGCCGTACATACATACAAACCATCACGCCTGTATTCCCCGAATGGTAAAGAAGAGCTGTACTTATTAATGTACACCCACACTTATTGAGCCTATTGCCATTCACCGAGCACAAATCCAGACTCCGAGCTGCTACTGAGAATTTACATTTCTAATACATCCTGACCTCGCTTTAAACAGGCTTTTCGTACAAATAGACGTCATTTTATACTTGTGCAGCCGTACGTGAATCATATTATGATTAACCAATAAGTGACCATTTTAGCCGCCCTGGACCATTTTGGCCGCCCTTTTTATAGGAGTTGAGTAGCATACATATTAACGTACTTTTATTAATAAAGATTCTTTAAACTTTATTAATATATATTTTTTATCTTGATAATGAGTAAAGTGGTTGTTTTTAAAAGATTACTGTAATCAGATCCTTAGTTACGGAAATAGCGCGGTTAAAAATAAGTACCTACTACCTCCGCGCAATAGTTTTAAATTGCTTCCCACGCAAATTGAGGTGCGAACGATTTGTTGACAACATGTCACTCACGCGCAAATTTGACCTCTGTACCCGTAGTTGTGCGATGACGTAGCTACGTCACTATTCTAAAAATGAAGTGTTGAAAATGACATGCAATAAATAACCGCTATTTTTTTTATTTATATATTACCTAAAATAAAATACTTTGTTGTCCTACGCAAATTGACAAGGAAACCAAGTATCACTCATTACGTTAACGTCAGAGTTGAAGCTCGTGGTTCCACCCGAATTCCAATGAATTATTTAAAAAAAATTGTAGCATGAATGATGAGAAGATGACTAGCAGGGATGAATGAAAGAAAAGGACATGCTGCGCCGTCCCCAAATAAGGTGGGAAAGGGGATGGAAGATGATGATGGTAGCCTACGTTCCTCCCTCTCCACAATCCAATCTATGTATAACATAACATACCATCACGCCTCTATTCCCGAAGAGTTAGACAAAGGTGTACTAATGTACATCCACAGTTCGCACTGTTTAGGTCTTATGTAACAGAGGGTGATCATATTGCCATTAACCGGACAAAAATCCAGACTACAAGCTGCTATTGAGAATTTCATCGAAAAACCCAATTACACTTTCGAACCTAAGATCTCTAGCGTTGCCTCATAATGCTTAGGCCCACTAGACTAATGAGGCAGCATATAGTATCACTGCGACCGCGGTCGTTCTGTTGTGATGGCCACTTTTTAACCTTTTGAACGCCAGAGTATAAACGCATCGCCGTACCCCTGACGCCAGGCCACTTTTTCTGTCAAATGACCTTCATAAATGAAAACACACTAAAGTAATGATTAAATTGTTTATTTCATAATATGGTGCGACGTATATTTTGTCATATATTTGTGACATTGGCGTTCAGGGTAAGATTTCGTTTGTCACATATATGTGACAACGGCGTTCAAAAGGTTAATTTAAAGTTCACCGCTTAACCCTGCCTCAACCTACTATAAACTGCAGGATTTACAGGACAACAGATAGACAGGGTTATCGTAATAATAATTATATATATTGGTACGGACTCTATCACAGACTATGGTCATATAAATGCCCACTGTAAACTGTCCATCATCTGTCTGCCTAAAAATAACTTTGTTAATCAAGATATATGCCCTTCTCTGTCCCACAATCTGCGTCTTACGTTCTCCAACATCCTGAGCACATCCTCTCATCATCTCGTTGCTCCATAACTCAGCGTGACACACCCTCGCACCTCGAAGACTGTTGGGTCAATGTCGTTCTTTAAATAGAAACTTGATATGAACTTGTGAACGGAACTTGATGGCTGGATAGGGTTGGCGCGATACTGGACGACGTTTATGATTTTCATATATCATAACATACTATCATGCCTATACTCCTCGAAGGAATAACCTGGAATAATACATAGGATTTATCTAGATTGGACCCAATTCTGCAGTTCACACAGACGAAGTCGCGGGCAGAAGCTGATACTTGGCCCTATCAGAATACAGTCACAGCATTATGCTGAGATGGGGACCCTTTTAGGCCTCGCGTAGGGTTGCCATTATTGTTTTTATTGTATCTGTCCATTATATCTTGTAATCTATGTGCGAGTCCAAAATAAAAAGGGTTCGTTCTTTCTTTTACATGTTATATTTTAGTTTAAAAATAATTTATTGTTTTGCCTGAAAAAATGTCTTCTTTATTAGTCCTAAGTGCGACTGCTACGCCAAATCTCCTGGGTTATACCAAGGAAATTATTGGAGTTTTCTATGAAATTCTCAGTACATAGCTACCCGTAGTTTGGATTTGTGTCCAGTTAATGGCAATAGGCTCGCTCCTTATTACATGGGACCTAAACGTACCAGCGAAGTGTGGAATGATCATTAGTACACATCTGCTTTTAAAAACTGCATCTGTGAATCATTAAAATCCGTCCAGAATAACAACAATTCAAAAATTTAAAATTTAACTTTTTAATATAACTAATATATATTCATGTTTGTCAATGGTGAGTATGGATGGACAAGTTGGAAGGGGAAGACCTCGGCGAACGTACCGCAACCAAATTGCGGATGTTCTTAAAAAAGGCCAGGTTCCGAGCACCCTAAACCGACGGTCATGCATGAAGAGATTAATGAATGTAGATGAAGCGAAAGTAGTGTGCCAGGATCGTAGCAAGTGGAAATCTATAGTCTCTGCCTACCCCCATGGGAGACAGGCGTGACAATATGTATGTATGTATGTATGTTGTCAATGACGATACAAAAATGTAAAACAAACACTATTCTAAAACGTTTTTCAGTGAATATTCCAGCTTTGGCGTCACAGCATATGATTACCTTCATGCTAATAGAAGAACCGGTCGGTACCCCACTTACGTGCGTGAAATAACGGACACCTTCGTAATAATTCATGAAAATACCCGCAAACTCTCAATGCATGAATTTGAAATCTATCAGAGAAAGATGACGACATACTTACTATACACTACCAAAGATTTTTTTTTGAATCATCTATGCGAGTGAAAGCTACGTTATAATTGTTACCGTCAGATTTTACCATGCAACGGTAAAGTGGGGGAAGGAACGTTCGTAGCACGTGACAACAATGGCGTACCAAAAAAGCGTTTTGAATTAAGATAATAAACATTAGATGAACTATCTGCTGATAAATTGTAAACTCTTAGGTCATGGCGTTCAATAAACTTATAGCAGGAACTCATTTATTAGTATTGACGAAGCCAATCTGGAGAGAACGTTAGTTTCATGGTGTTGCTAATCATTTGTATCGGAGACTACTTAAATGGATAAAATACGTCATAAATTTTAATCACTCTATAAATGATTAATATCAAATTAAATTGCAAAAAAATCTTTAGTTATGAGCGAAAAATGTCATACACGTGTATACGTTATCGATAGATATTGTATTTGTTTTCGCATAGCGATTAGGTATTTCCTAGCGCTTTCCATATAAGGAACGTAACAATCAGTTTACCTTGGTCTTGCAGCTGATAAATACCCAGTTTTCTGTTACCAAGTCAATAGAAATTGCGTATCAATCGGATATATAAAATAGCAACTTTGCATAATTTTATACTACACCAATTTTAATAAACAACACATGACGCAAAAAGTACACCTAGTTTTTTGTAATAGGTCGTGTCAAAGATCATCCTCACTATTACGTCATTGCATAACATAAGCTAAAGATCATTCTATAATACTACTTTATGACCGTGTTCGATTTTCAAAACATTCAATAATGTATAAGCATTGAAATGTAACTGGCGTTCAATTATGTCTATTACATGACTCTCTTTATACATTTCTCTAATGTAAATGTAAAAAATCTGTATTTTTTGTCACTGTTACATTAAAATGCATGGCTATAGAAACATTATTTTCGACAGTGCGCATACTGAATAATAACATACATACATAACGTCAGAACAGTTTATTTTTCAATTGAATTTTACCGTTTTAGCATACCCAATGGGTGATAATGATATTCTGTGTAGACTTTCAGTTTTTTAGTTACCAAATGAGATTTTTGCCGGTATTTTGCCGCGTTGTTCAAAAGCCGTAGGTAAGGTTTACCTTTTTATACATACACGCCGTTTTTCCGAAAGGGGTAGGCAGAAACTACAGATCGCGACTTGCTAAGATTCTGGCATACTTCAACAGACGATACGTCAATTAGACTTCTAGATCCGCAAATTTTAAATTAAACAGAGCGAATATATCGGTCATGTTACGACCGAAGTATCTCGAAGGTCATATTTCGGACAATTCTGGAATCACGAGACTTGTTGAGACAATGAGACGGTCTGTTTTGACGAGCTAATGTCAATGTCCTGCCATTGTTCCAAATTTGGCAGTTTGGCACTGTTATACTTACATGACATAGTTTTGAGAACCATGATAGCGATCAAGAAAGTTGGTCTATACCATGATATTTTTTTAATAGTATTATCGATACTATACGATCGATCACTTTACTAAATCATTTTTTTTCTAATAGAGTAAACATATACATACCATCACGCCTGTATTCCCCGAAGGGTTAGGCAGAGGTGTACTAATGTACACCTACATTTCACGCGTATGTTTCGGTCCCATGTAATAGGGGGCGAGCCTATTGCCACTAACCGGGCACAAATCCAGACTCCGAGCTGCTACTGTGAATTTCATAGCAAAACCCTTTAACACTTTGCTCGACCTGGGGATCGATCCCAGGACCTCTAGCGTAGCAGTCGCGCTTTGGACCACTAGACTAAAATAGAGTAAAATAATAAATAGCCGGAGTTTTATAAATACAAATCCAATATAGACTGACCTCCTATTGTAAAGTGTTTCCGTACAATGCAAGACCTGGGGGAATGGTGGAATTATTTACAGGGCTGGCAACACGAGCGATGGCCCTGGTGTTGCAAGCGTCAAAAGGCTATGGTACCGCTTACCATCAGGGGAGCCGTATGTTTGTCTGCCACCTTAGCGGTATTAAAACATAACATACCATCACGCCCGAGGTGTACTAAGGTACACCCACATTTCGCCGGTATGTTTAGGTCCCATGTAATAGGGGGCGAGCCTATTGCCATTAACCGGGCACAAATCCAGACTCTTAGCTGCTACTGGGAAATTCATTGAAAACCCAATAACACTTTGCTCGACCTGGGGATCGAACCTAGGACCTCTAGCGTAGCCGTCGCGCTTAGGACCACTAGACTAACGAGGCAGTCTAAAAAATGCAGTATTAAAAATGCGCTTATTATTCTCACTTAGGACAGGGAGCTCGTTCCGGAGTGATAGGGTAAAACCAGGATAGACTTTTTGAAATTACTTTAGGTACTTAGCTCTCTTTGTAAAAAAAAACTGATTCTTTGTTTTTTTGTAAAACGGGTGGGTACTTTGGTTTATTTATTATCTTCAAATTTATGAAAGGAAAAAGCATTATGTTTGATATTTCGAGAGTGTTGACAATTTTTGCGGACCTCTTAATTTTCGGACATCTATCCCATATAGGGGATAGTTGCCTAATCCATGTCAATTATGTTTAGGATAGATGCCCCGTTGAGAAAGAGGACATCTATGCCGCAAAAAACTTTGATCGCACCTAGCCGTCCATTGCAATCGCACAGAGACATGCAACACGGCCAACTTAGTTGTAGTTGAAGTCTCTCGATAGATAAATAAAATAACATGTGTTTCATTGGCGAAACTACAGTAATTGCAATCAAGGCAACTTTACCCATATAAGCTACACTTATGACCACAAACATATCGGCGAACTGTCGGTGTACACTAGTACACCATTGCCAAATCCTTGGGGGGGATACGGACGAGTTGGCATGTTATGATCACGAGCTTATATAAACAGGAAAATTCAAAGATATCGCAATAAGGATAAAGCGGGATATTCCCATATAAATACCCATAGCTCGATTAGCATAAAATTTCGATAACTGGTCCAGTGACCGGAAACATGTCTACAACATATATATGTTAGATAACTAACTGTTTTCTAAAGCTGTTTTCCTTATATTGCTATGCAAGTAGGTCTATCAAAAAACCCGAGTTTCTTTTATCCTTAATTTTTAACCTACGGAACAAGTAGACGGTTCTCAAATCGACGCGGATATTTTTCTAAATATCAAATATTGAAACATATAGTTATACATATTGCCCGAAACGGTAGACAGAGGTGTACTTAATATGGGTACACCCACATTTCGCCGGTCTGTTCAGATCCCTAGGGGGCAAGCCTATTGCCATTAACCAGGCACCTATCCAAACTCCGAGCTGCTATTGAAAATAACATACAAAAACCCAATAAAACGTTGCTTGACTTGAGATACCAACCCAAGACCTCTAGCGCAGCTGTCGCGCTTAGAACCACTAGAATATTAAGGCAAATTCAACAATAGTTAATATAAAAGCTATATCCAAAAAAATACTTTCCATAGTGACTGCCCCGTTGGTCTAGTGGTCCTAAGCGCGACTGCTACGCTAGAGGTCCTGGGTTCGATTCCCAGGTCGAGCAAAGTGTTATTGAGTTTTTCTATGAAATTCTCAGTAGCAGCTCGGAGTCTGGATTTGTGCCCGGTTAATGGCAATAGGCTCGCCCCCTATTACATGGGACCTAAACATACCGGCGAAATGTGGGTGTACATTAGTACACCTCTGCCTAATACTTCGGGGAATACAGGCGTGATGGTATGTTATGTTACTTTCCATAGTATAAAACATAGTCGCCCCCGCTGTTTGTACGCTTAGATCTTTTAAACTACGCAACGGATTTTAATGCAGCTTTCAGCAATAGATAGGGATTCGAGAAGAAGGTTTATATATGTTATACATGCTCGTGCATGTTATAGTAGGTAGGTAAAAGCCGAGAAACCACGCAGCCGTGGACGGAAAGCTAGTATAAAATATACTTAATTTATATGTACACTATTTAGTATATTAGATTAAAAGTAGTTCAGTTAAAAATGAGGAAGTAAAGTGCGCCTATTTGAAAACGTTATACGATATCAGGAAGCAGTGTTGATAAGGTTAATTGAATTTTAATTAAATATTATTCTCTTTGACCTTGGACTGTGTGGTAACTGGTGAAGCTTGAGTGGTCTCCGGCATCGAAGACAGTAATGCGGATCTTGGTTAACACGCTGACGAAATGCCTAGACCAAAAAAACTAGTTATCTAGAATTTTTTTTCAGACTTTTTAACATCTCTGGGTAATATCTAGGTGATCAATCAACCTGCAAGGTTACGTATTACGGACTTGCGCCTAAAATAAAGGTTTATTATTATTATCTGCATTCCTATTATGACAAAACATACTATCACGCATGTATTCCCCGAAGGGCTAGACAGCGATGTACCTATTGTAGGCACACCCAAAGTTCGCCGGTATGTTTAGGTCCCATATAATACGAGGCGACCCTATTGCCATTAAACGGGCACTCATCCAAATTCCGAGCTTCTACTGAGAGTTTTATAGAAAACCCAATAACACTTTACTCGATCTGGAATTCGAAATCAAGACTTCTAGCATAGCAGTCGGGCTAAGGACCACTAGACTAATGAGGCACAAAAATAACAACAATTAAATGTATTATATTATCTGCGTTTCTTGCAATTGGTTTGAAATTGATTATTCTTAGCACGTTAAAACCCGTCCGTTCATCATAAAACTTAATGCCGTCGTCCGCGGTTGTCATACGAACACGTACCACTTTCAATAATATCAGTCTGAAGTTATCGGTATTTCCCAGAAATTGGTATGCGAAGCCCAAACCTAACATGGTTAAAAATCGCAATTATGTAGTATTCGGCTTAACCATAGCAGGATAACGCAGAATATTTTGGTATTGTGTTGAAAGATATCGAGAGTTTCTTATTCTCATTTTCCCTGTAATTTTATTAGGAATATTCAGTAAATGACTGCCTCATTAGTCTAGTGGTCCTGAGCGCGACTGCTACGCTAGAGGTCCTGGGTTCGATCCCCAGGTCGAGCAAAGTGTTATTGGGTTTTTCTATGAAATTCCCAGTAGCAGCTCGGAGTCTGGACTTGTTCCCGGTTAATGGCAATAGGCTCGCCCCCTATTACATGGGACCTAAACATACTGGCGAAATGTGGGTGTACCATAGTACACCTCTGCCTAACCCTTCGGGGAATACAGGCGTGATGGTATGTTATGATGTATTCAGTAAATATATACTTAATTAGTCCCTTGCTGAACGAAGGCCTCCCCCATAGACTTCCACAACGACCGGTTACATGCCACCTGCATCCAACGACTCCCAGCGACCTTTATTAGGTCGTTCCACCTCGTTGGAGGTCGTCCTACACTGCGTTTTCCGGTACATGGTTCGGAAACCTTTTTGCCCCAGGCAGCCATCAATTCTATAAGCTATGTGCCCCGCCCACTGCCACTTAAGCCCTTTTTTATTGTTGATAGGCCTACGCATGACCACCAGTTCTCTTGATGTAAAGCGAAACTGCGATCTACGATGGAGCGCGCAATGCTAAAAGGAACCAATTCACTTGTGATTTAAAGACGCCCAGATTATATATATCAGGGAGGACCCATCAGACAGCTTACTAATCCTTTTTTCAATATGACTTAATAATGTAATATTCGACAGTCGTAGTATTTGGCAGCCCAGGATATTCTTTCACAGTATCCTGTCAGCGTTGATAACCGAGAAAATACTTTGACAGTATCCTACAACGAATACGCTTTGGAAGACGTCTTCTGCACAGTATAAGCGTATCCTATTTTCAGCCGAGCTGATAATCATTGTTATTCAATATTTAAACCACAACACATACATGAGTCAGCTGCAACAGCCCTATCTAATCTCAAGAACAATCTCTGGCTATATTTAGCACATCCTATTTCAGTAACAATTGAATGATTATTGTTAATACATGTAAGTACCGTCACGGCGAGACTTCCGGTGTTTTACAATAAGGTTTTTTAGTTAACTGTTTGACGTCACGCCGCCGGCCGTGTCCTGTTAAACTGCGCATTAGTTAAGAGTTGCAGGTAATGCCTAATTTGAGAAAGAATATTTATTGATATTTTGTTTTTGTAAACGAATTTAATAAAAACACTTTTTAAGGTCAATGTTCTTGTTATATGTTAAAAGCCGAAACAAACTCAGAAATGGTCTCTTTTATATCGTCTATTTCTTTTAATGTAGGGCAACTTATGAGAAATTGTTGCGACGTAAACAGTCCTCCTCCCTCAATCCCCTTCCTTCTCCTTTTCTCCCTTACCTCCCTTTTCTTTAAATAGGCTCGGCAACGCATCTGTTACTCCTTTGGTATTATAGATGTCCATGGGGGGCGATGACTACTTACCAGCAGGTGGCTCAGCTCGTATTCCGAGTTATCCCATTAAAAGAAAACAAAAGTAAACACTAAAAATAATAATGTCGGCTTGACCGACTGCATCTTAAAACTTTTTCACAATACCCAATTTATAGCGCTTAAACAACCCACGTCTCATGATTCCAATACACCTGATACTTTTACAGGACCTCGTTTGAAGCAACGTGTCGTGCTACAACGTGCCACAACGTGCCGCCTGACCAAGTCACGTCAGAGAACATAAATTACGAGCCTGTGAATGATCTAACTCATTAATCAAATCTTCATTCAGACTATTCTGGAGCGTTTAAACGTCACAGCTACTTCTTGGTTTAGGGATGCACGTTGTTCGGGAAAATGGAAACATTTTACCTGATGTAAAAATTCAGTTTCGATATTATCATGTCGGGTACCAGGCAATCTAATGGCCTAAAAATCTGCAAACTTGATTGATCTGAGGTTTTTTTTTTTATGAGATAACTCGGCAAACGAGCAGATGAGATAACTGATGGTAAGTAGTCTTCGCCGCCCATGGACCCCTGAAAAACCAAAGGAGTTGCCAAGTCTATTTAAGGGAAAATGAGGGGAAGGAGAAAAGGAAAAGGAAGGAGATCAGTCTCCTTCCTTTTCCTTTTCTCCTTCCCCTCCTTTTCCCTTAAATAGACTTGGCAACTCCTTCCTCCCTCAGGGGAGGAATTGGGTCTGATTCCTAGTTCCTAGAGAATGTCGGTCGAATAGTTAGTCAACTATTTATATTAGGTATTATAATGTGACTTTAGCCGTTAATACTCCGACATAGCCATTCATAACTGTCTCAATAGTCTAGTGATCCTAAGCGCGACTGCTACGCTAGAGGTCCTGGTTTCCTGGTTTCGATTCCCGGGTCGAGGAGTGATATTGGATTTTTGTGAAATTCTCAGTAGCAGCTCGGAGTTCGGAATTGGCTACTATTATATGAAATGAAATGAAATGATATTTATTTCTGTAAATAGATCTTTTAAAGACACTTTTACAAGTCGTTTTCTTTTACATATATTTTTTTAAACTAGATGGCGCCGACATTTCCTATCTGACGACCTCTGAGAAGAAATGTCGAAACAAACTCAGAGAATCATGGTCTCTTTTAAAGTCCAGACAATAGTTATATCATAGATATGCGAGTTTTACAATGTAGGGCAAAATCTGAACAGGCCTTTTGAAGAAAGAGCCATAACAGCTCTGAGTTGACCTGTCCTAACTGACGGCACGCATACATCAGTCCTTGTGTAGCTCAACCATTTTTTAGGGAGCTCAACGATCCGTCGTATGACGAAACCAGATCAGCAAGACATTTGCGTAGGTCATGTGAAACATTCAAAGCTCTCAGAAAACTTGTATTATAAATCTTAATATTGTTAGAGCTAACCTAAGTAGTACTCACATTTTTATCCTTTTTTTATATAACATTAAATATACACATTTGAAATGAAAACAAAAGCATATCCAAAGACAATGTTACAATTTACATTAGTACAGATGATAAAACTATGCAAGATAACTAGGACCTACAAGGCAACTCAGACCACTATAATGAAAAATAAAAATATATTTAAGGCACAATGGCCAGCAAGTCGACCAGTCACCACAAGCAGCACCCGTTCACGAGTATAACGCACGGATCAGCCATCACGCCATTTTAAAGGGAAGGGGGTGACCCGACCAATGACGCTACCGCTATAGGATCTAAACATCTGTCTAAACTTTCCTAACCTGGGAATACAGACAATATGGTATGTATTACCCCGTTATATTCTAAGAAAAAATGGAACCCTCAGAGTATGACACGATAAATCACATTTACCCGTTTTTAATACCGTCTTGATATATCGCCGCCAACTCTGTCTGAATTAACAGCTTACGCTAATAAGTGAGTAGTTACAATCTGATGACGTCACGGTCTAATTTGAGGTGACCGGCTGCGTAGGCGCACGGCGTCTATAACGTGATCCGATCACGAGCGTGTTCAATAATAAACATCGACAACATGAGATGTAACGACAAAAAATTTAAGTTAAGCTTGATTTGTTTTTTGGATGTGGATTCTGTATGTGTTTCGGTAACATGACATATATTTTTTATAGATTAACTCGGCAAACGAACATGCGAGCCACATAACATACCATCACGCCTGTATTCCCCGAAGGGTAAACACACTTGTCCGGTATGTTTAGGTACCATGTAATAGGGGGCGAGCCTATTGCCATTTACCGGGCAATATGGTTCTGTATGTGTTTAAGTAAAATATTTTTTTATCGGTTTACTTGGCAAACGAGTATACGAGCCAACTGATGGTAAGTAGTCATCGCCGCCCATGGACATTTGCAATACCAAAGGAGTGGTTCAGTTAGTTCAGACTCAGTACCTAGCTCAGAATTTGGATTTATGGCCGGGTAATGGCAATAAGCTCGCCCCCTATTTCATGGGAGGTTAACAAACTGGCGAACTGTGGGTGTACATTAATTAGCACACCTCTGACTAAACCTTTTGGGAATACAGGCGTGGTGAGGTATGTTATTATCCAGTTACTCTGCAGTGCAAGGGCCTCTTCTCAGACTAAGAAGGGATGAGTTATTGCCTATCACGATTCACGCTGCCCTAGTGGTAGTGGTTTGGCACACGATGACACGACACACGCTGTTGAGAAAATCTCAAGTACCTATGTAATGTCCTCACTATATTTTCTTCACTTTGTAAGTGACTGATAATTAACACATAAATAAAAATGCAAACGAACAAAAGTACCTACGTCATTAAAAACAAATATTTTTGTTATGGATTGTTGTGGCTGATGTACAGTCGACGACGTCTGTGTCTCTCCATAAATGCGTTATAAGTTATAATTAATTATCACCAAAGAGTTTGACATAATAAGAAGCCAACTGCGACATCGCCGTGATACTTTATTATATAATCTTTGTCCAAAACATGTTATGTGACCTACGCAAAAGTACAGTCGCACAACAAGTTATACAAAACTGTAAAATTTCTCCAAATGATTTTAAACTTTAAAGTGTTGATGGTTAAGTTCAAAATCGACTGAGAAAGCTTGACTATGGTAACTTGATGGTTAGTGGTACCGCCTACTCGTATCGTCATGTGACTAGTTGTTGCGCTCCCTACGATATGGTTGAGGTACAAAATGACTGACGTTGTTTGGGACAGGTCTACTCCAAGAACTCGTTGTGGTAGGGCCACGCTGTTCGCAGCATGAATGGGCCAGCTCGACCGGGGAAGTACCACACTCTCGCAGAAGACCGACGTCCGAGTAGTAGCGTTTCGTTACTGCGCTTCGTTCGGTGAGCGAGAGGGCCGGAGGCCCAATTCCTCCCCCAATCCCCTTCCTTATCCTTTTCTCCTTCCCCTCCCTTTCCCTAAATAGGCTCGGCAACGCATCTGCAACTCCTTTGGTTTTGCAGATGTCCATGGGCGGCGATGACTACTTACCATCAGGTAGCTCGCCTGCTCGTTTGCCCTGCATTGCGACACTCATAGTTAGATAATACAAATTATATCTGGACTTTTAAAGAGACCTTGATCTATAAGTTAGTTTCGGCATTTCTTAGCAGAGGTCAGCTAGGAAATTCTGGCAACATCTACTATATAAAAAAACTATTTTGACCAGAAATATATATAAATTCAAAATTTCATTTCATTTCAACATATATATTTTAGCTGCCTGTATTCCTAATTGTTTTGTCAACTGTACTGTCCCTTTTGCCTTTCGTGTTTTGCACGACTCTATGTAATGTGCCTACCTATGTACTCAGTGATTGTAGGCAGACCGACAAGTCAATAAACGTAAAACGTAATTGCGTTGCTACTTGCGTTACTACATAATATTTACATGTACTCAAATAAGTATATAATTGTTAATTAATTACATACATACGCTGTAGCTTCACGTGGCATGAGACGTGGTTGGATGATGTATACATCGACACTGGTTTTGTCGTTATGTACTTATTAGCTATTTAAGTATGTACAAGGCAAGATTTTATCCTCATCTCAGAAACCATTCTACAATTTTACTGAAGCTGTGAGCAATTTATCATGACCATAAATTGTAGTAAGGTAAAGGTAATATTAGAGTATTTATGAACTCCTCCCAAAACACAAGTCTGTCCTTTTTAACCCCCGACGTAAAACGAAGGAGTGTTATAATTTTGACGTGTTTGTGCGTGTGTCTGTTTGTGGCATTGTAGCTCCTGAACGGATGAACCGATTTTGATTATTTTTTTGTTTGAAAGGTGAATTAGTCGGGAGTGTGCTTAGCTATGTTTGATAAAAATCAGTCGAGATATAATACTGTCGATATTCTGTGGGTGGGTAGTACTTTCCCGGTCGCACCGACCAATTCATACTACATGCCAGCGAGACACTACTAGCTAGTCAATACACCCACTCAATTCCTCATCATCATCAACCCATTACATTGTCCCACTGCTGGGCACGGGTCTCCTCTCAGTACGAGAGGGATTAGGCTATAGTAGTAGTAGGCAGACTTCACACGCCGTCATGAAAATCTCTCAGGTATGCAGGTTTCCTCGCGATGATTTCCTTCACCGTTTAAGCGTGTGATAATTAATTATTAATACGCACATGACTTCGAAAAGTCAGAGGTGCGTGCCTTGGATTCGAACTCGAGACCTTTGACTTGGCAGTCCAATGGTCGTATCACTAGGCTATCACTGCACTCAATTCCTACTATCTAAAAAAATCTATCAAAACAATTTGAACAACAGTAATGAGAGAAAAGAGAATTTGACAGTTCTACGGTACCCTAAACCTATTCAAATAACACCCGGAGACGACGTCATGTCAATGACGTACAAAATATTAAACTACTAGCATGACTTCACTGTCAAAAAAAACTATGGACGTAGATAATGTGTACTCGTACAATGCCGCATGCCGTAGTGAATTATGAGCGGTATAATTCAGAATTACAGATTGAGAAAAAGTGAGATTAGATATTCTAGCCGTATCCGCGTCACATCTAAATAAATAAATAATAAATAAAAATCTTTATTCAGCCAATTTACGGATAACAATGGTTCTTATTTCTAAACACGATTAAGCTTAAGGCTTGGTTTAGAGATGCACGTTGTTCGGGCCAATAAAAACATTTCTTCGTGAGAAATAGTGAGATTGTTGCCGTTTAAAGGACGATGAGATTAAAATAAAAAGAAGGTTTCCAGCATCTCAAAACTAGCGAGTAAGTGCTAGCAAGCTAGTCGAGAGTATACTTAAATGTGACTTGAGGTATTTTTTTTTTATGGGATAACTCGGCATTCGAGCAGGCGAGCTACCTGATGGTAAGTAGTCATCGCCGCCCATGGACATCTGCAAAACCAAAGGAGTTGCAGATGCGTTGCCGAGCCTATTTAGGGAAAGGGAGGGGAAGGAGAAAAGGAGAAGGAAGAGGATTGGGGGAGGAATTGGGCCTTCGGCCCTCTCGCTCACCGAACGAAACGCTACTACTCGGACGTCGGTCTTCTGCGAGAGTGTGGTACTTCCCCGGTCAAGCCGGCCCATTCATGGTGCGAACAGCGTGGTCCTACCACAACAAAATTTCACACGACTTTTATTCGACATGGCCATGTGTTCGTCAAAATACGTGGGCTTCCGGCTACCACTTACGAATAACATAGGTGTTCTTATGACAACCGGGAACGACGGCTTTACGTGCTCTCAGAGGCACGGAGGGACAGCGATGTGTTAAAAATGGTCTTACATCCACGGAATGACCGCAGCAGGTATAGCTTACCTTTGCAGATCTGTTGATCAGCGCAGTTACTTATAACATTGCCACAGTAACATAATTATTTTTTTATTTATTTACTTTAAGGAAAGCTTACATACTAACTACTAATTGTCTAGCATAAATAATTACATAAATTGTCGCTATTTACAAGCTTCCACAAATTGAGTATCTTAATATTACCCTAATATCTAAGTAAGTATCTAACATAATTTATTAACATTAATTGGCTTCAACCCTCTTTTCTAAGTAACTATGCTACCATCTTTACCAAAGAGTTTTTTATTTAATTGTCGTCTTTTTCGTGCGAAGATAAAATCCAAATTCGATGGCATTTATTTTGAGATCGTGAAGATACACGCAATATTTGCAAGGTAATTAATAATTTAAATATGTTTTCAGGCTTCGCCAATGTTCAAACAAATAATTTAGCATAATTAGCACGATTCGTATAATTGGCAAAGGTTAATATTTATGCCACGAACTAGAGTCTTCACGCTTCGGTACTGCTACTGGCATGGTCTAGCCACGTGGCTTGGCCATTACCTGGAGTCCAAGTACTTACTCGCCGTGGCAAATCTTTTGTGAATAAACCTTTATTTATAACCTCCTTTGAAGATTCTTTTGTAGGTATTCAAAAGGATGGCCAGTTTTGTAATAAACCTTTGATGTTTTTTCTTGTAACTATAATGAAATAGACGCATTGTTTACCTGTCTTCGGCTTGAATGGAGTTACTCCTGGAGACATCTAAAGAAACATAGGTAATTAAGGAGTGGTGTATGTGTACACTTCATGTGTACCTAGACGGTTGGCGCTCTTTGGGGGAGGCCTACGTTAACATAACATACCATCACGCCTGTATTCCCCGAAGGGTTAGGCAGAGGTGTACCTAATGTACACCCACAGTTCGCCGGTATGTTTGGGTCCCATGTAATAGGGGGCGAGCCTATTGCCATTCACGGTGGCAGACTCCGAGCTGCTCCTGAGAATTTCATAGAAAAACTAAATAACACTTTGCTCGACCTGGGGATCGAACCCAAGACCTCTAGCGTTGCAGTCGCGATTGGGTTCTTAGGCGTTATTATGATGATTACATGTGCAGATGTGCACCCATAATTTACTCGTATGTTTGGATCCTATTTAATTTGGGCGAGCCTCCATTTCATGGTCACAAATCCAGGCTCCGAGCTGCTACTGACAGCAGTCACAATAGAAAAATTAAAAAATTAAGTAATTATTATTTTTACGTGTATTTGACGATACTAACATCGTATGTTCATACGTTATAATGACATCATCAGTTTACAGACTTATATAAAAACAGTCTCAGTTATATCAGTTTAAATACTGTTCGCAAATATTTGTTATTTAGTTTTGTATTAGTCATATAAATTAAATAAACTTTATCAATGACCCCGCTATCATATACTCATTTCACATTCTTATTTTTTTATTAATATCTTTTGTCAAAAGTAAAGATTTAATAATAACCTACATAATAACTAGCATGTTCCCATATAACTTTTATTTAATCATGACTTTTTATAACCGACCTTTAAAAAGAAGACAGGTTCGGAAATCGACGGCGAAAAATATAAGATCCAAAGAAATTAAAGGCACCGACTTCCGATCTGTTTTGGACATAACATTTTTTTGTTATGATTTGAAGGCGGCTTGGCATTTTATGTTAAAAGATTATTTATTTAAGAAGATATAGGAGTTATTCAATAGAGAAATAAACTTTTGATTAACTAAAAAATAGTAAAATTCGTACTCGTAAAAGATCAGTAGGCTCGCCCCCATTACATAAATATACCGGCGAAGTGTGGGTGTACATTAGTACTATCTAACCATTGGGGGAATACAGGCGTGATGGTATGTTATATAAAAGATAAACAATTGATGGGTTTAAATTTATATGTTAAGTATTTACTAATTATCTATTAAATACTGGGTAGTATCTAGGATAGCACCGCAGGGCATGAATAGTTTTTCATAATAATATTTTTCAACTTGGATTTATAGTAATGTCTGCCAAACAAAAGAGCGGCGGAAATAGCCGTTATTGAAAGGACCCTATTATGGCCAATTGCCATAAGGAACAAATATAATAGGCTATTCAATTGCACGTCAGTATATATTCACATAGATTCTGTTGTATAAATACACAGGTAAATACCGGACATCTGAATAATACCGCTAAGTACTTGATATTAGGTAAGCTTTGCTGTATGATCTTAGACCACCATGATATCATCTATTTGTGCTAGAAATTGTATGGGTTACTGGTCTTGTTATGGCGTAATTAGATAGTGTTTATTAAAAGAAATAATGAATAAGTTGATAGACTTTTCTCATAACCGCAAAACTCGGAAAAATTCGCGAAAAATGCCTTTCGTCCATCCGTTCAAATATCATGAGTTGGATACTTACCATTGCGGCAATTACTCAATTATTTAAAATTACTACAATAATATGGCAGAAGAAACATTGAAGCAAGTAACAAATACATGACCCGAAAGAAATTAAAATACTTAATAACCTCTTTCGAAAATCAAAAGTTACATATTAAAGGTATTAAAAAACACTTAACTGCTTATAATTTGCGTAATCGCATAATTATATCATTTCCTGTACATTAAACGGAAAGAGGTAACTGACGATGTTTTTATTGTATTACCATAAAAAGGTATGTTATACTCAAAAAATAAGATCAATCAAAGTAAAAGTGCGCACACGCCGGCTCTACCAATAAAGGTAAGGTCAACTTCGTGAGGAGCGCGTTCAAGTAAGCCTTATATAACCTTATATGGGTGTATGTTTAAGGAGAACTACAAATGTATTTATTTATAGTACAAAATACTGCTTTTTACTTTTAGTTGGTTTCTGTGCCTCTGGTCGCAGGTTCGATTACTGTTAGTATGGCAAAGATCTACTGTTCCTGATCAGTGTGTTCAAGTATGTGAACACTGACTGTGTCACGCGGTTTCATCCACTTGCTGGATCGCTATTTTTTTCAAATCTGGCCAAAGGTTACGTAGTTCCAGAGATTAGCAAGTTCAAACATTTTCCAGAGACGCAGGCGTAGAGTGAAAAAAAAATGAAAAAAATGCCTAATAATTACTCCAGCTGATAGGCAGGTACCTTTAAAAGGCAGCCGGTCTTTGGGGATAAGACCGGACATTGTGGGATCAGTACATAGAGAGGAACACTGTGTCCTCTTAATGGACTACCCTTGAACACCCCTGTGCAACGCCTGTAAGGGCACATTCCTGGGGTGAGTTTGCTTGCGTAGGTAAAAAATTGACTTGCCTCGATCGAAATTGACCTTGATCTTTGCAAGTATCAAAACACCAGCTGCATAGGGTCAATACAAGTCGAGTCTTACTAGTTTCCTTCTTGTACAGTCACTTAGTATCTGCTACTTATTGCCTCCGAAATAACATCTTCGCTACTGCTAAACACAGAGAGATACGTAAGGCTTTAAAATTCTGGCCTAACTCTTACATAACTCTCTCTTTCTCCGCCAACGAATTATTATTGCCGCATAATAAAACAAAACTACGTAAATTATTAATATATCCCGAACGAGCTGTATACTGGCAGCGTGACCGGAAAAAACAACGAAAAATATACATCAAATTTGCAAAATGTCTCTAATAAATAAAAGATTAAGTAACGTGAGGACATGGAATAATATCATCAATGTAAATAACATACCGTCACGTCTGGTTAGGCAGCGGTGTACTAATGTACACCTACACTTCGCCGGTATGTTTAGGTCACATGCAATAGGGCGAGCCTATTGCCATTAACCGGGAACAAATCCAGACACCGAGCTGCTACTGAGAATTTCATACAAAAAACCAATAAGACTTTGTTCGACCTGGGGATCGAACTCAGGACCTCTAGCGTAGCAGTCGCGCTTAGGACCATTAGATAGATCGCCATTTGCTTCGACTCTTGCATACTTCTTTTGCTTCGTCCACATTCATACATCTTGTAATACAATACATGTCATGCTTGTGAATATATTTGATTATGCGGTTTTAAATTCTATTGTGAAGCTTATTGATACTGATAATTTTAATATTAGTTTTTCTACTCGACTTTAAATATTGTAAATGCTGTGCATATCTTTTATTGATTTTAACATATGTCCATATCCCACTATTTGCTACTTACCAATGTTTATGTTATTATTGTTGATATGCCTTAATAAATAAATAAATACACATGCGCCGGTTTCGGGTACTACGCACCTGACCTTTCTGAAGGACCTCACCAATAAGGTCGGTGTTGACTCATTTATATTTAAAAAAATATTAAAACAGAGTTGGAAACACTTACTATAGTAGGTACAGTCGCCACCACATCAAGTTACCACAGAATGTCTATTTTTCTCAGTTGATTTTGAACTTAATCTACAACATTTTAAGTTTGAAAATCTTTTGGAGAAATTTGACAGTTTTGCATAACCTGATGTGCTGGCGATTGTACTTACATCTTTGAGATTCAACCCACGTCTGCGATCCTCAACCTTACGGTAAACGGTAAGAATGTTTTATTCATGGACAATTATTGTCCCACGGTCACACCTGGGGAGATAGTCGCTTGGATTTTTTTTCATTGGACATATTTGTCAGTATTGTTACCGTTTCACCAGCTGGTAGTTTTTTTAGGTGCGAAACGGATGGACCGATTTTGATTGTGTCATTTGTCAATAGAAATGGAAAGGGAAGGGGAAGCTTGTGCAATTTAAGGATCAGCTGTTTGGTTTTGGCAGTTAAGTTTGTAATAATAGCGGAGGGTTTTTTTTTTCAAAAAAGTCCCAATTTTAAGGTGGACACCTGTCTACCGGTGCGGTGGTGCGTTTATTATTTATCAAGATGAAACTCAGTCTTAAGACAATGGGGTGGTTTCGTGAATTGTGCCCGGTTAATAGCAAAATGGTTAGCCCGGTTAATAACATACCGGCAAAATGTAGCTGTACACATCTGATCTGACTGCTTCGTTGGTCTAGTGGTCCCAATCGCGACTGCTACGCTAGAGGTCTTGGGTTCGATCCCCAGGTCGAGCAAAGTGTTATTGAGTTTTTCTATGAAATTCTCAGTAGCAGCTCGGAGTCTGGATTTGTGCCCGGTGAATGGCAATCGGCTCGCCCCCTATTACATGGGACCCAAACATACCGGCGAACTGTGGGTATACATTAAGTACACCTCTGCCTAACCCTTCGGGGAATTCAGGCGTGATGGTATGTTATGTTATGTTACACATCTGATATGGTATTATATAGGTCATAATATAATTACAGACAATAGAACCACTAAGAATGAGTCAAAGATTTTCAAGGAAAATTTTGTTAATATAAACTCTTTACGTGTGTATAAAAGTGTAATTGTTATTAATTACACGGTCCATATTAAGGATCTAATAGACTAAATATGGCACCTTTAGGCATTATTAGTAATATTTTTTATGATATAGGGGGCCAACGAGCAGGCGGATCGCCTGATGGTAAGTGATTACCGCCTCCCATGGACACAACTACTACTAGAGGAGTCACAAGTGCGTTGCGGGCCTATTAAAGACTTGGGCCTCCGGTATCCTCACTTACTCGGGTGAAACACAACGTAAGCGTTGTTTCACACCGGTATTTGAGGCCGTGGTATCACTCCGGTCGAGCGGGCCCATTCGTGCCGAAGCATGGCTCTCCCGCGGTAAAATCAACTATATTAGCTGATGTCACCTTAAGACGTAGAGTGTCGAGAAATTCGATACAGCAGGCAGTTGTTTCGGTTGCTCTGTTAATAAAGTTACGGTGTAATTAACCGCAAGTACGTAGATTGAACTACTGCCTCAGAACGTATTTTTGTTACACTAATAAATTCAAATCTTTATATTAGGCCTATTTCAACTTTAAACATATTTTATGGAATTACTTTGGTTACATAATAGTGTTTTGTGACTAAGGTTATATTCATAAAGGCTCTTTATCTTTTAAATTGGATTTCAATAGTCATATTTTCAGAACTCAATTCATAAATAGTCACAATGAAACTTATTTCATTATAACATTGTTTTACAGTTTTTTTTACTTATGTTATTTGCACATCCATTACCGACAAAATATGGAACCAAATAACCGTAACACGTCGAGAACCGTAACTGTACCTAACCGTTTTTTGCACCCAAGGAGTACTTATCATAAAAAAGTACGTTTGCATTGTTATAAAAGAGTATATAATGACATTGTCTATGGTATGGCTTATAATTGTGTTTTTTTTAATATTATTTAAAACTTATTCGGCGTGACCTTTTTTAGATTCCGTAGGCGTGACTTCGAACATAATTTGAAAATGAAACGTTAATTTGAAGTCTCCTAAATTTTTAATTGTTTTTTTTTTTATCACAGGTAGGCTTACGCTTGACCACAACTTGCCTGATGTTAAGCATCGAAGTGTTTTAGCATGAATATTGTATAACTTATCCATATATATTTTAAAATCTGTCTAAGCAGGTTAGTGTTATATCTATGTTAGCAGTACATAGAATAAAATTATATAACAGTATTTATATCATTTTTTTTTTATTTTTTTTTAAATTGGTTGGTTGTTTTTTCCTGCCTCCTAAATCTCTACATTAAAAAGTCTTAAGTAGCATATTTTAATCTAAGAATTTAAACATAAATAAATAATAAATTATAGTAATAAAACATAATTGTTAACCTATTAAATTACATTGCACGCAGTTTTTGCATATATGTAATTCGTTGTGTATATAGCGTGAAACTATACCTATATGTTCAAGTTTTATGTAACAACTGTTAGCGAACCCACTTAAATAAAATTATCTATACTGGAGCTTCTACTTAAAAACCTAGATAACGGTTTGGAATATAAAATTAGTGTTCTAGAATGAACATGAATTCAAAAACGGAACACGGTAAAACTGTTTGGCGCCAGATTTTTTTTTTGTGGGATTTCTAGTAGCCAGAATCATTTAGGTCCTACCACAGAGCATACAAGTATTGAATGTCGGATTTTTTCAAACAAGTATTAAATGTCAGCTTATAGAATCAACAGAACTTCAGTGAGTAAGCAATGAACAGTTGCAGGACACGTGACTCAAGTACAGTTTGTTCAAAATAACTGTGGGCATCTGAAGTACGCCGTTCCGAACGGCCGCGCTGGCAAAATCATTTTATTGAGTGTTTTAAACATAAAAAACGAAATTAGTAATGAAAATAATAATTAAAAGACATAGTCTTATATTGAAACTGAAAAAAATATTTAAATCAACCAATAAAGTTCCGAGATATAAGCTTTTAAAGTTTTTGGTGGGAATTGAGAGGGGATGCTCTGTCCCTTTCCCGCAAAATAGTTGTGACGTCACAAGCCAATATAGTGCCCTCTCTGTCTAGCATGAAATGAAAATGCTTATAACTTCCTTATTTTTTAATCAATTTTAATTTTGTTTTTGTTGTTCGGCTCTATTTATTTTCAACTTTAAAATATTTTTTATCTAGCCTACTGTGTGTACAGTCGCCAGTCCATAAGTTACCACAAAATGTAAAATTTTCTCAGTCGATTTTGAACTAATCAACCAACATTGAAAGGTTTAAAATCATATGGTGAAATTTGACAGTTTTGTATAACCTGATGTGCTGACATTACCTAATAGTACGAGAGCCCACGACCAAAATTTTTGTCTCATAGCAATACGGCCAAAACCGCATCAAATCGATAGATACGATTATCCTGAACTCGAAAATACCAATATTAGACATTTTCCGCGTAGCGTTTGATCTGACCGAATTTTCAAAAGTGTCAAAGAATTTTACCGAACTGCATCATAGCAATATGTCGGATTTGCAGACTGTAGTTGAATGATAGTTCTGAGATACCGGAAACATATTTTTCAGACGTTAGTGGTGTAGCGCAAACCCGTAAAATAACTTTAAAAAAATAAATATGAGACAAAAAAAATGTCTCATAGCAATACGTCTGAAAATCTTTTTTATTAGTAACTTTTGGTTATTTGATGCGAACAAAACAATTTTCAGACGGAAATGTGAACGCATTAAATTTTGAGACCGTTTTGAAAATGTTAACAAATTTTACCGATCGGTATCATAGCAATATGTCTGAAAATTGTTGGACATGATAAAATAAGTTGTCCACATGTGCAAAAAATTTATATCAGACAAATTAAATGTAGCACCTTCTTTATCAGACAACTTTTCGATGCTCAGTATATATCAGTAACTTTTACAAAAGAAATAAGTAATGACATCTGTCATCTGTCAAAGTACATATAATAGACAAGGGAGATTCTTGAATATCTATGAAGGCTGCAAATTTAAAAAAACATTTAACAGAGGCGTCGGCCAGGCGACTCCGAAACGTTATTTTCGTTTTTGGGAGTATATGCTACACTTAAAGTGTCTGAAAACAGGTTTTTGGTAATCATGGCAGCAATATGAAAAGTTGAAAAAAAAATTATCCGTATTGCTATGATACAGGTCGGCTAAATTTGTTGACATTTTCAAAAATGCGCTCAGGCTATATGCTACGCGCAAAATGTCTGAAAACAAACTTTTTCGTAATACAATTATAAAATCTACGTACATTTTCACTATCAGACGTATTGCTATAATACCGACTGTCTTTTTTTTTGACACAGCAGAAATGGCCTCCCACGCAGTTGCTACACTTTCGACCGTTACTACACACCTAGTCGGGTTCAGAATCATACAATCTAACGATTTTATAGGGTTTTTGCCGTATTGCTATGAGACATGGGATGAGACATTTTGGGCGTGGGCTCTCGTACTATAACCGTTAGGTAAATACAGGCGTGACGGTAGGTATGTTTTTATTTATGAAGCTAAATGTAGCAATCGCATTAATTAAAAGTATTTATAAATATATTGTGAGTTCAACAAATGTCAGACCGAACGCAAATAGATGCATCATTTGAATCACACACACGAATGAATGTATTTATGAATTATTTTTGGACGGACAACGAATTCGCTCGATCATTCTAAATTGTGACTATGTATGCATGTGTTCGGCAATAATTCATCACAACATCTCGCTAGATTTATTTATGGGTATCAAATCAATATCAAGGACTATTCCAAAAATATTGTTGGTCGATTTCAGATTTTTATTATATATAATGTATAATATTTTATGAAATACCTTGGCAAGTGAGCAGGCGAGTCACCTGATTAAGGTAAGAAGTCATCGCCGCCCATGGACATCTGCAATACGAAAGGAGTTGCAAATGCGTTGCCGAGCCAACGAAAAGGGAGGGAAAGGAGAACAGGAAAAGGCAGGGGTCTGAGGGAGGAATTGGGCGCCTCCGGCGCTCCAGTATATCTACTGAAAGGTATTAAAATAATAGGCTTATTGACTTCATGATTTATGGTCTCAAAAACTGATTACAATTAACAAATTCAAAATTAAATTTGATTCAAAAATAAGGAAGTTATAAGCAATTTCATTTTATGCTAGACAGACAGCGCACCATAACACATTGTGATGTCACAATCCGATATGCCAAACAGTTTCACACTGTTTTGGAAACGGACAGAGCATCTCCTCTCAATCCCCACCAAAAACTTTAAATGCTTGTACCTTAGAACTTTATATTAATCGACTTCAATTATATTTTCAGTATACGTCTCGTATTTTATTTTATTTTATAAAATTTATAAAAGTCCTGTTATTATCTTTTTGTATTTTTTTGGCATTTTCCATGCAAAGATTATCAAGTTATTTTAGTGAAGGACATCGTACTTGCTGTAAAGCATGTCATGTCGGTTGAGAAGTAAATTTTCAACAGATGTCACTGACGTCGCCTCAAAGACGTAAATAAAAAAATTCTGAAGGCAAATTTCGATTAGGCGGGTGGGACTCGCGGTGGCTTAGCGGTCATAGCGTCTGGTGTACTTAACCAGAAGACGCAGGTTCGAATCCTGCCCGCAGTCGTATTTTTCCTTCACTAAAATAACTTGATAGTCCTGTTATTTTCAATAAAATCAATACCGGTCCACAATTCCACCAGACAATATTACACAATTCTCGTTCTTATTTTTACATTACCTACTTGACTTAAGAATCAAATGTTTATATTATGCTTATAATAGATATAGAAACGTGACAAACACTTTCTTTTGCTCCACACACTCGGATAAGTACGTGACAGATAGTCACACGGAAAGAGAAAAATAAAATGGGAGATACTTAAATATATAGATATTGTAGAATAGTCTCGTTTGGGGACCTATTGCAAACATCTAAAGCTTCGGAACCAACAACGATGCACTAAATATAAAATATTTTCACTACAATTGTCATTAGATATTGTCAAACAACCGAATTTAATTTGGGAGTACCTAACGGTTTACGATGATAAGATGACTCGAACGATATCAGTGCAGAAATCGAATCTCTCGTCGTATCTAAAACACATGTCTTGGTAAGACGTATGTACGATCCATCAGCCGAAAGTATGTCTTTCGTGTTTTTAGAGTAGGTTCTCCTGATACGGACTGAAAAAAAAATTTCGTTTCAACAGGGCAAGGGAATTTTTCGATAGTGGCGAATATCTGGAATCGTATGGCCATGACTATAAGGCAAGAGAAAGCAATAGTGAGGTATTAGTCAGTAAGAGTCTGACATAACCTACCACCTCCTCAGGTAGCGGACTATGACGATTTTATCGGAAACCAACAAAGGTCGACCCTTGTGGACACTGTTTTAACAATATTTTTTTTATTTACATGATATCTTTTTTGTTAACCTATACTGTCCCACTGCTTGGACACTTTGACACTACTGCAAAGAACTCCTCTATAACATTCCACGTCCTCCTGTTTTTCGCTTTCTCTGGCCAGTCAACCAATTATTAATTATTTAGACGCATCCAGATCGTCTTGCCAGCGCTTTCTCGGTCTGCCCCGTCGTCGACAACTTTCCAAGAACCCACTCCGTGGCTATCCTGGCCCACCTTTCCGGATTCATTCTATAGACGTGACCAGCCCACTCCCACTTTAGCTTCGCAGATTTGTTCTCCACGTCTCTGATACTCGTTCTTGAGTATATCAAGCTAATGCGGATATAAAAAAATATATCAAATAAAAAGGCTTCCTCGTTAGTCTAGTGGTCCCACGGAATTTATCTATTCCGTGAGTGGTCCCAATCGCGACTGCAACGCTAGAGGTCTTGGGTTCGATCCCCAGGTCGAGCAAAGTGTTATTGGGTTTTTCTATGAAATTCTCAGTAGCAGCTCGGAGTCTGGATTTGTGCCCGGTGAATGGCAATAGGCCCCTATTACATGGGACCTAAACATACCGGTGAACTGTGGGTGTACATTAATTACCTACACCTCTGCCTAACCCCTCGGTGAATACAGGCGTGATGGTATGTTTTTATTACTAAGATATAAAAGTAACATTGCACGATTACACAATTTCTTACACTCAAAAAGTTTCCATAACAAATAAATAGATACACAGCAATAAAGACAGTTTTAATGTTTATTTATTGATCATGAATTCTTTATTACTTCACAAGTCAGTGCACCGCACCACGTGTAGTGTCGTATTATCACAGGTTGCATTCCTGCATGCTAATGAATAAGTATTAATTAATCATTAACATTTAATTAATAAACTACAATTACAAATAGCGGTGTCATCCAAGTGATATGATCATGAACTACATAGGTCTCGAGTTTAAGTGTTTAAAAAAGACACTGGTATGAATATTCAAAATCAATCTTTCCACCTACGTAATTTTTTTTTTAATTGACCTCTGTCCCAATACATATATGATTTACTCCTGTATCAGGGGAGAGAATTACCCAACGTCAAGTTTCAATTAAATACAAATAATTGCCGACCCGTTGTCGGGTAGAGCGGTGGACTATACGCTTAACCGTCTCGTTATAAGAGGAGACCCGTAGGTACCAAAAAAAAACATTCCCCATAGAAAGTGTCGAAGAGACGAATTGACTAGGGCCGCAAGCTCAGGGAATCCGTCAAATAAAGAAAAGTTAGGCAACTTTTCTTTATTTGACGGATTCCCTGAGCTTCTCCTGACTTCAGACACGTTTGAGATGACAGATACTTATAACTTTATTTTAGTGTTTGGAAATCCTCATGGACTTCCGACGCCCGGGGGAAGGCGGTGGGGGGTGTTGAACTCCACCCATAGAGGGTGACCTTCCGACTAAAACCACACGGGTGTCTCTCCTCACCACTTATTACTGGGGCCACGGGAGCGATTTGTCATTCTTCCGCGACATTAGCAATATAATTTTTATATACATCACTGATAATTTGATGCTCGGTACATTATGTAATATCGTTTTAGTAAAATGATAAGAAAGATAGGAAAATACCCAGTGTACGGCTACGTTTATAAAATAAAGTGCTTACAAATTAAAATCAACATTCGCAAAGTAATGTTAGTTTTATTTTATAAGTTCTATTAATAAAATGAACAGCGTGGGAAAATACATTCAAGAAGACGAACAACTGTTTTTATGTAGTTAATTATGTTGATTCAGTACATACCTACATACATACAAAAAAAAACTATTTATATAAGTACGGAATTAGATATTCTGATGATCCGACACCCGTTTCTTTAATAAACTTTCTAGAAAACTAAGTGTATTGAAACATTTTGTGATGTATCTTTAGAAAAGATAGACTAACTAAAACTGTGGGACCAGCGAGATTAGGCTTTAATTATGCGATTAATATAAACGGATTTAATTAAGTATGCCATTCATTTTGATGGCTTTAATTATGCGATTCATTTTGACGGCGTTAATTATGCGATCCATTTTGTCGACTGCATTGGCGCAGTCGTCACAAGTAAACGCATCCCCGATCTTTTTCTACTGGTGACTCACACAACACTGAAGCTTGGCCATCAGCTCCAAATTTCTTGCTTCAGCTCAGCAGCATTCGTGACGCCGGTTCATGCTGTTGATGTTCATCAATTAAATAATTTTCTTCTAACACCACTTTTTTACCTAGTGGTATTGGTAGGTCCTACCTAATGCATATTTAATCTTGATACGCCAAGCTAGGTATATTAAGTTAATCGTTTTGGGTCAGAGTAAAACCGCGGGCACCAGGTAGTCTTAAATAAAATATTTTACTTTGACTTAGGCCGCGTTTCCACTGACGCGGAGCTGTGCGGAGAGGAGCGGTGAAGAGCGGTGAAAAGTGATCAGTGTTTCCACTGAAGCGGAGCTGGGCGGAGAGGAGTGGTGAAAATTGGTGTGTTTTCACTAAAGCGGAATGGAGTGGAGCGGAGCGGAGCATACTTCTCATCCATTTTGATACGTATGCACCTAATGACGTAACGATGACAACTGAGGCACTGCGCGCGAGTCACGCACCGCCCCGCTCCGCACCGCCCCGCAGTCCTCCGCACAGCACCGGCCTGCTGTCCTCCGCTCTGCAATGCTCGTTGTTCTCCGCACCGCATAGCCTCGCTATATTTTTATGAATATCCGCTCAGCTCTGCTCCACCCCGCTCGTGCTGTTTCCATTGAAGCGGAGCGGAGATTTCGAGCATAGTAATTGGTCAATTCGTGCACCGCTAAGCTCCTCTCCGCCCCGCTCCGCGTCAGTGGAAACGAGGCCTTATCCCATCTGTCGTTGCAGACTTCATACCTACAGACGTAAGCTCTTCCAAAATAAGCCAATGGCCGCGTGCCTACTGTGAAGGACATGCGGGTTGGTGAACGCTGAGGTGTTTTAACCTGCCTTATACCTATTTATTTCATTCTAGGATACTTTTTTTTATTTCAAATCTTATTACATGAGCTACTCAATTGATATTTCAGGTACCTACCGTAGTATCAGAGTTTATCGATTACAAAGAAAACCTCTTTCCTCTTTCTAATACTAAGTAGTATTTTATATGTATATTTTTGAGTTCTTACGGCTTAGTTTAATAACCGCTGAATTTCCCACAGGAGTTGGCATGTATAAAAAATATCTTCCAACATAAAAAAATATAATATGTACAGGTTCCAGCTTACAACCTTAATTGTTTTAAACTCTAAGGCCGTATTTCACCACGTTGGAATACTCACCGATGAAATTAAAAAAAGGAACAGACTTTATATGAAATAAATTGCCCATGACGAGTAATTCGGGAACTTACCTATTCAGAGTTTATAAAGAGAACATTTTTGTGTTATAATGTTAGTATAATGCCTTTTTAGGATTCCGTAGCCAAATTGCAAAAAACGGTACCCTTATAGATTCGTCATGTCTGTCTGTCTGTCCGTCGGACTTGCGATCATGAGGTTGCCGGTTCGAACCCCACCCATTGCACTACCGACGTGAACCCACTCGTAACACAAGCATTTAGCTTAGTATGAGGGGTTAACAAGAATACTAGTAATGTGTGACCCACGTTAATAGAAAGTTTAAAAAAAAAACCATATACACTTCCAACGAAAATTGGTTTGAACGAGATCTAGTAATTACTTTTTTTAATACCTGATAAATTGTAATGGTACGGAACTCTCCGTGCGCGAGTCCGACTCGCAGTTGGCCGCTTTTTAGTCCGTTTTAGCAAGACGTCCCGTTTTATTTGACACCCTGTATACGAATGGATTTTTGAGACACGAACTTTAGTCATCTTTAAAGGATCTAATTTTAGTATATCATATCAATATGAAGTGATAAAATTCTTATTTGACTACCACTTATTATATTGATAAATATAATGTTATATAGTTACCATAATTCCTTTTGTACTACAATACAATACTTTTGTCATCAAATGACGTTTCTCTCGTGCTCACACAATAAGTCTCTATACGCAGTTATCGGAGATCAAACTGAGAAAACAAAACGGGGTCAATGTACTGTTCAAACGGTAAACGCAAATAGGTATATCTAAAAAAAAATAGAAAATTATATATCAAATATAGTAGTAGTAGTGCCTCGCTAGTACAGTTTTATCGAAATAAGTAAGCCGATCGGAAGTTGTCTGCAAGTGGTAAATTTTAATAGAAAGAGTCGGTGTAAAGATAATTAGAGTCGTATATGTTTCACATTTCTAGTTATTTTGTTAACTTATTTCGATATTTATGTATTAAAACACTTAATTAAACAATTTTATCACAGCGGTAGTTCGGAACGGCTAACTTCCGATCGGCTTACTTATTTCGAACAAAGTGTATGTCTACATGCCAGCATGAATGGATCGGCACGACCGGGGAAGTACTACACTCCCACAGAATATCGACGTCTAGATATCCAGTTCTCTTTGATGTACGAGTGCACTACTGTATTATTTCTCTCTGCATCACCTCAAGGTTGTCTGGCAGAAAATGCCTAATGGCATTAAGACCGACTTTGTACCAATGGTGCATAAAGAATCAATAAATAAATAAAGAGATATCTCTAATTATCTTTACACCGACTCTTTCTATTAAAATTTACCACTTGCAGACAACTTCCGATCGGCTTACTTATTTCGAACAAAGTGTATGTCTACATGCCAGCATGAATGGGTCGGCACGACCGGGGAAGTACTCCACTCCCACAGAATATCGACGTCTAGATATCCAGTTCTCTTTGATTTACGAGTGCACTACCTACTGTATTATTTCTCTCTGCATCACCTCAAGGTTGTCTGGCAGAAAATGCCTAATGGCATTAAGACTGCCTTTGTACCAATGGTGCATAAAGAATCAATAAATAAATAAAGAGGTCCAATAAACGCTTGATCTCAGCTTATCATGGTTGTGGCGAATGTCACGAATCCCATCGCCGTGACTATAGGTTGAGAGAAGGCACATGCGGTTTTTACGCGGTACGACATCTCTGACATACCCTGTTGCTTCCCGAGGTGGCAGACGATCCATGAACCCCACTAAAAAAGGACTATGATTCTAAAAGCACCTATCGATTGTCTTAGGAGTTCATATCTTTACGTAAGATGCTATTAAATCTGCCCGTTGTTATAAACTACAAAAGCAATTAAAAACTAACTTTTATTTCCATCAATTAACGAAAAATATTATATAAAAACCTATTTTGTAAATAACAAGCAATTAAAACGTCGCGCTGATTGCGTAATTTTTTTTTAATTTTGTTACAGAAAAGTGCATTCACAGAGAAAATTTATATGCAGCAAAACCTTCGTACACTAAAGTGAGTGATAGATTAATAAATCCTTTGTAATTCGAAAATAGGTCATTTTATAGGATAACTTTGCAAACGAGCAGGTGAGCCATCTGATGGTAAGAAGTCATCGCCGCCCATGGACATCTGCAATACGAAAGGAGTTGCAGATGTGTTGCCTAATTAAGGAAAAGGGAAGGCAGGGAAAAAAAGAGAAGGAAGGCTGAGGGAGGAATTGGGCCTCCGGCGCTCCACACTCACAGTACATTATGCATAGTGCTACTTGACGTTGATATTCTTTAGGAGGGTAGAAGGTACTTCATCGGTCGTGCCGACCCATTCATGCTGGTATGCAGACATGCCAGTGAGACACTCACTACTATCTACTAAAGGTGTAGGTATTTAATCACATGAATTAACTAAAGAACCTTTGTAAAGCAGATACTTACTAATAATTGATAGAATATTCTTTATTGCATACTAATATCGAATGCTCGCCCCCTATTACATAAGACCTAAACATATCAGCGAGCTGTGGGTGTATATAAATACACCTCTTCTTTAACCTACGCAGAATACAGGCGTGATAGTATGATCTGTTATAAAAATGAAAACGAAAGATCAATTTTATAAATCTTTGAAAGAAAGGATGATAATTATCTTCTGTAAATAGATCTCATAAAGAAACTTTAACATACCATCACGCCTGTTTTTATCGGAAGGGAAAGGTTGACATGTACTAATGTATGTGCTCGGGGAGGAACCTATTGCCATTAACTTTAGATTTTACTTTAATGCCTCCAGTGGTCCCTAGCTAATGACCTCTGAGAAAAAATAGCATTTTACTGAAAACCGTAATAACCAAAATGTGCTTTATAGAAAAGTTTGTATGTCTTCTCATTCAAGCTATATAATAGGAGTTCAAGTCATTGCTCGAACGAACAATGAACAATACTACGCAAATGATTGTACTACTCTCAAGGTTGATGCCCTTAAATACAACGCCCCACGCATATTAAAAGGCACAGAAATAATATTGAATGAACGTACGTACAACCATATTTGCATTTGAGAACGAATGTGAAAAGGGAACTTTAAAAAACGGTGCTAATTACCATTATATTACCATGACAGTTTGGGATACCGATATCATAAGTGCAAAGGTTCAAATCGAAACCTCTGACTTTCAATTTCATGTGTGTATTAATAGATAAGTAAGTAATTTTCACGCGCTTGAACGAAGGAAAAACATTGTGAAGAAACCTGCATGCCTCAGAAATTTTCTTGACGGCTTGTGAAGTCTACCAACCCACAGTAGGCTAACGTGATGCACTATATAGTCTAACCCGTCATGAGAAGAAATACGTACCCAACAGTGGGACAATGTATGAAAGGGAGAGCTAGTCATGTGCCGTATGAGCTATCAAACTTTGTGCTAGACATCTCTTTCTTTCTTCGCTTTGCTCCAGATGTTTGCTGGGTTTTTCAGAACTCTGCTACTGAGTCCATCTAGGGTAGTATCACCGCATTGGCACATATTTCCTTTACGTAACATCATGTATGTCTGTGAAATTACCAGGCATATAAAGGTTGAAGTCTCAAGATGACAGCGCGACCTGGTTGCTGGTGTCTATAGCGTTCAATTAAAAACAACTTGTTCCATTTTTAACGTAACTAAGCAGTTCCATTATCAATGTATCGTTCTATTTTTAAAGTATAAATTTCAATAGTATCTCGTTCTATTTATGAAATATTTACAAATTACTATATCAATTTGGTAATTAACGCAATGGCTATTGAACCAAATAGTTTTAGTCCCGACATACGAATAAGTAGGCCGTGGTTTCAAAACCGGGCGGGGTCAAGCAATAGGTCAGGTTTATTAATGTCACTTTATACTTTTTTAACCGAACCGAAGAATGCGTTTGCGTGCCTGGACAATTGGTATAGAGACGAATACCATGGATATATATTAGGGTTACATCCAGTCGCATTTAAGCCTCCAAATCGCATCGTATAAGCGCATCAGGTTCTTAAAAATGAAAACAAAAATTGGAAAAGTTGCAAAAATATGGTAAATTCGAGTGAAATGAAAGTGCTTTTTTGAAATTTGTACAACGTATAATAAATGTAAGTAAAAAGTGGATATAATTTCTTGACACCTATAGCTAAGTGAGGTTGGTGGGAGTCGTTGGATGCAGGTGCAGGTTGTTGGGGAAGTGTATGGGGGAGGGCCTTTGTTCAGCAGTGGACCTCATTTGGCTAGGCGAGGAGTTCTCTAACACAGGGGTTGCTATGGTCACGCCATGGTTTTTAGTCGGGAAGAGTCCAACCTAATAATACAATCCTGCTTGATGGATTTCCTGCAATGGATTGATTGAAAATGCAGGTATATTTTCTTTTGATACAAGAGGATCTTGTAACTATGTTTGTAACTAAATATCGTGATGGAATAGCAACAAAAACAATAAAAATGCCTCAAGTCTCGACGTCCAGTAGTTAGATAACCTCGTTATTTAAACACGGATTCAAGTTCAATAGCATTACAATCGTATCTCGATTCGGCTCGACAAACGTTAAGGCACATCCGAACTGGAAGTTGGCCGTATTTGGCAACATTATTGGTTGGGTTGCCAATAAAAATAAATTGTGTTCAACGATCGGTTTGATGACTCATACATTCATACATATTTTCACGCTTGTCTCCTGTAGGAGTGGATGGAGATCATAGGTACCCTTTCTCATGCATTATCGTCAGTTTCTGATGTTACCTGACCTCTTTAGATGACGAGATTCGTTTGATGCAGGCGGCATTTGACCGGACATTCTGGAAGTGTATGGGGAGGACTTTGTTCAGTAATGGACTTTTTTTGGCTGATAGGGTGACGATGATTGTGATGTGTGATTGAAAATTATAATATTTATTCATTAATTCATCAAAGAGACCGTCACCCTCCACGGGGTCAAAGCAATTATTTTTCTATGTGTGTCAGTTTTTTCTATTTAAGTCATCTAATTAATTTCTCATTGACAGGTTAGATGGGATGCTTCGTGTATCCCAAATTCGCCGTTTGTGCCATGATAAAACATATCTTTTTTTTACAATGTTTGAAAAAAAAAAAAAGAGATTTTCTCAAGCTTATTTCGGCATTATTGCTACATCTTTAGTTATTTTTATTTAAAAAAAATTAAGCTACACAGTCTTACCTCGTGTTTCCATTGACGACAAAACATGTTGTAAACAGCTACCTATCTCACTCATTTTTAGAGTTAGATGATTGCAACATGTTTTGTCGTTTGGAAACGCGAGGTTATAAAAGGCGTAGAGATGAATCTATGCCGAGGTGTTCTGGACAGTATAAATAAGTGCCTAGGCTAAATATACGGCGATTTTTTGTTCTCATTTGCATCAGGTAAATATTTATGCATTTTTGTACAAAACTGTTGTTATTTTTTTATGTTTCAGGGTCGGTCTCATAGTGAAAGTTGTTTATATTCATGAGTACTATCATTCTCTAAAAGGTCAGTTAATTATATGTCTCCGTGTATATAATCTATACTATAATATTATAAAGCGTCGGTAGCCTAATGGCTAGGACGTCGGACTTGCGATCATATGGTTGCCGGTTCGAACCCCACCCATTGCACTACCGACGTGAACCCACTCGTAACACAAGCATTTAGCTTAGCACGAGGGGTTAACAAGAATACTAGTAATGTGTGACCCACATTGTTAGTAAGGTTTTTTTTTTAAAAAAAAAAAGAGGTAAAGTTTGTGAGTTTGTAAGGTTGTAGAGGATAGTCTCTGGATCTACAGAACTGATTTTGGAAATTCTTTCACCAATGGCAAGCTACATTAGTCCTGAGTGACATAGGCTGTATATTATCCCGTAAAATGAAAAGAAACGCATAGTCCACGCGGGTGAAACCGCGAGCGGAACACTCTCACCTCTCACGCACCGAGCGAGTTTGTAAACACTATTCACAAGTCTTCGAATTACAATTTTCAGGAACCTTCGTTTCCTAATTAAATTCTCATAAGAATGGTCGTGCAGTGACACTAACAAGAACTGCCAAATTTCGTATACAAAACGTTCAAAAATCAACGATTCAAACTCAGAGAATCATGATCTCTTTTAAAGTACAGACAGTAATTGTATTATAAAAATGCAAGTTTTACAATGTAGAGCCATATTTGAACAGACCTTTTGAGGTAAAAGCCATATCAGCTTTGAGTTGAAGTGTCCAAACCGACTGCATGCATGCATCAGACATCGTGTAGCTCAACCATTATTTAGGGAGCTAACCGACCCGTCGCACGATGAAACCAGATCAACAAGACATTTACTTTGGCAATATGAAATACTTGAAATACTAAACTGTCAGAAAATTCATAGAAGACCACGCCCAGCATACTAGCATTTTCCTCAAACTAGCTTGTATTTAAGTGTAATGAGAATGACAGATAACCAAAGAAATTATTACTAATAAATCAATCCCATCGATACGCACTCTATTTGACCCCCGATCCCGAGTCAGTTGAGGCCACTACCATTACAATCTATTGAAGTAACAGCGAGAAATATTCTATTGGCTACGTTCGACCACACTCGTTGCCACGTGAACCAGTAAGTGTAGTATGTGGACTATTGATAACAAATTGTTCGCACATACGTATAACGATCGTAACCAGTTGCTAACCGACTGGGGACACAATAGTCAATATTGTCACACGATGTCATTGGGGTATTACCGTACGTAGTACTTGTGGAGTAGGTAAGAGTAACTTACCGAACAAAGCCCCAGTTGCAGTACCTATGTAAATTCTGTCATAAAACTTTATTACTTTTTCAAATATAGAGTGAATTATATGTGCATGATAAATTCGATCGTGTTAAGGGTTCCATTCCACTTAGGCTTGATTGCAGAACACAAGCAGAGGATGCAGATTAGAATGCGAAACCTAGTTCAAACGTTCACGATGTTCAAGTAATCTTTCTGATATGACGGTATTAAAAATGGTTTTGAGTGATCAGGGAAGCATCCGAAATCGAGATTTGCTCTTCATAATTGTAAGTTGCAAACGCTGATCGGGATCACGTATTTCATCCAATCTGAATAAATTAGAGGAAAATATGGTGTATGATTTATTATATGAACATTAATATGAGACTTGTTACACTTGCCAACATAAACAGTGCGAGTTTTTATCGTACAGAAAAATGTTAAATTTATTTTGAAGCGTAGTTATTTTAGTAAGTACGACAGTACTTAATACCTCGATGGCAACACTTACGATCCGCGTTGGATTGTAAACAACAACATCGCCATTTATTCTTATGAAATTGTACCTATGTGGCATTGTGGGTTTGTAGAAAGCCGGCACTTAGCGATTGCCGATTGTCTTGTCGAACTCGGGAAAGTATTGCTTATATTTTGTTAGAAATTTTCTCATTAACTTCGATGATTACGACTTCTTCCGCCTTTGAGGCCATATAACATTCATTACATTAAAGTGACTGTCTCATTAGTCTAGTGGTCACAAGCGGTTAATGGCAATCGGCTCGCCTCCTATTACATGGGACCTCAACATACCGGCGAAATGTGGTTGTACATTAGTACACCTCTGCCTAACCCTTCTGGGAATACAGCCGTGATGGAATGTTATGTTACATTAAAGATAAAAGTCGTTATAATCAGATTGCATCATAAGCATAATAGGTCCTGTGTTTGAAGGGTTTTTTATGTACATACATACATACACTCACGCCTTTTTCCCATAGGGGTAGGCAGAAACTACAGAACGACAACTGCGCCGGTTGCGGGAACTACGCACCTGACCTTTCTGAAGGATCTCACCAATAAGTTCGTGGTATGTCTTTCTAGGTCGTCTTTCTAGGTTTTTCTATGTAACTAGGTAATTCTCGATAGCATGTTGGAGATTGGATTTCTGCCAGGTAAATGGCAATCTTATAAGGGTACCTGTCTGCCGCGATAAAACCATGAATCATCTATTCCGGGTATTCCCATCCTGTGGGAATTTCCTGAAAGCTCATATATCTGTTATACATTAACCATCAATCAAAACATTAATTTTTATATGGGTAAAAAGATACCTAAATATCGTTAAAAGATTAAAAACATAAGTCATAACTACATCCATCGGTTATCACTCGCTTTTCATTGTATTGATTAGAATAGGTACCTACGTCTTGGTAAGTAGGTACATCTCTAGTGTCTCTACCCAAAACTTCGTGACCTCAGTCGGATTCGGTCAATTATTTCATATCAGAATGAAGTATTGCCCTCTATCTATATAGGTAGGTAGGTAGGTACTTGGCGAAACAAATAAACTGATTGTAAGAAAAATATTTGACCATATAGGGTAAGTACGCAAAAAAATTCACCGAGCATTACTTATATACCTACATTAAAATAGCGCAAATATAATTATGGTCTAAAATATATCCAGGTCTATTAAAAACTTGAATTTGAAAAAAAATTTGAACCCTGTCCTATCTATAATCACAAAACTTATTTCCTCAACGAATTTCGATAAAAAAACTAGATATTTAATTTTCTTTTATTGCAATAACTTACGTTGAAACATTTTCAACAACAAACAACGTTTGTCTCTGCATGCTGACCTTTATCGGACGAAAATAATGTTTTTATCACGTATTATTTACAAAAAATCCTGATATAGACTATTTAACATAATTATCTATATCGCATTTATTATAATTGAGCAATGGAAATGTTTGACTCAAGATTTTAGGTGTTAACTTTGCAATCTAATATTTTATTTCAAAACAAGTATATACTTACGTCGTCAACGGCGTTTCTTTTTATGTAATCGTCAATGCCAATTTGGTATTCCGTGAGTAGGATTATTATGTCGTAATATTTACATCATAGTTTTGTTTGTTTTTGTTATAAGTACCATAAGTACTAATCGTTTAGATCCAAGGAGGTTCGTGTTTGCATAATACCTACGCAAAGTAAATAAAAACAAAAATACGTGTAGCATATTGTATGTGACTTCATCACCGACGTCACAAAAAAGTCTAAAGAAATAAGGATTGTTGAATAAACCTGGCTATTCATCGTTGCTAAAGTATATACCTGACTTGACCTAGTCATGTTTCTGAAGTCAGAGTTCAAAGGGCTTTGACTGTTTGTCGCTCTACTATATAAGTCAGTAAAGACGGTTGGTATCCTAAGTGCATTTATGCTTACGTTTTTACAAAGTTGTAAATCATTATGACTTGAAATTTCAGTGTGTTCATCTATTATATTGCAGATACCTGAGTATTTAATTACTCAATTCAAGGTAAAGTTTTGTATTGTCTTCGAGCAAAAAATCAAGCGCAATTTCCTATTATATTTGTTTTGTTCACTGATAAAGTGTTTTAAGTCATGCTTCTAAATTATTCTTTACAACTGAGCGAAAAAGGAAACTGCCCTTGGATGTATTCAATGTTGTGAATTATGTCAAGGTACTTACGTAGAAAAGAAAATAAAGACGTAAATTCAGTAAAAACACATTTATTCCGAATAAAAAACTTATTCTAGACCTATCACCTATATTGGCTAAACTTTGGCTTTACAACTTTTTGGTTTCACTTCACAAAATGTCCCAACACTTTTTCACCGTGAATTTTCCAAAGGTTCACTTTTCCAGGCGGTTCCAACTTCACAGAACACCTTCGGAATCCTTCACGACCCGAGGGTTGAAGCCGAACAGCCGGCCACAGCTTCATAACTTCATCCGGGAGGCGAGAGCGAGTTGATCAAGGCTCCTCGTCCTCGGACAAAGACGGCAGTGCCAGAGTGCGGCGGAGTTTCTCCCGGCGTTGAGGAGAGATGGACTTCTGTCTTCGGAGGCCCTCAGTTCGCATGACATAGGACCTCTGCTGCGGCTCGAAGACCTCCTCTGAGTCGTCTTCCACAAGCGCCGGCAGTGCAGTACCCCGCAGCTTCTGTCTCCTCGGGCAGTCAGTCACATTGGTGTCCATTTCGCGGTGTTTTTGCAGCGATGGGTAAACATCGGCGTACAGCGCGGCTACAGTTTCTAGTTTCACAACCATGTCGGTTACTTTTTGTTTGATATTGGTAAGAGGTTTATAGAACGCGACGTGCTCTCTTGGAGTGCTCGTTGCAGAGTGCGGGGCGGCGGGTCGACGCGCCTATTTATACTCTCTCGGTCCGTGATAAATTGGTTTGTGTGCAGTTCGTCTGGCGTCACAAGCTTTGTATGTGTTTACGCTAAGGTTTGCGAACACTTGAGGCGTGTAAAAACCGTTTTGCTCATAGTACGAAGAAATACACCTTTGTAAGATTTAACGCCTTTTTGCATCGTAAACACGTGGACATTTGATTGCGTTTAAGAGTGCTGAAACTTTTTGGAACGTGTTTCTTATACGTTTGGGAAATCGTTAATCGACAACGAATTTTCCTATACAACTACAACAAAATATAAGCCACAAAAGCAACAAAATTAGGCGAACTATTCTGTCCTAATCAATTATTTAGGTACTTCAAACAAAAAAGGAGTTTCAAATCACTTCTAAATCAATTTCTGCAACATGTAACTCCATATGCACATATCATAACAACGATACTAAAATGGACAGGCTAAGTGTGCATGAGCTTGACCTGGTTAAGCGGCTTGAAGCTCCACAAGTGAGGATACAAGCAAACAGCATTACACTGGCTCTCCGACCTTCAAATGCAAATAGTCAACGAGTGATGTTACAATCCTGCATTTATTATTTGTGTGCATTTCTTATGAGCAGATGTTTCTCGAAACCTTTTGACTTATATATTTCATGGTCTGGGGGATTTTGGTTTGTAAATCAAAGATGCGGAAGCGTTTCACATATACATGTACATAAATTCAAGGATCCACTCATAAAGGTATGATTTGGTTAGTCCATCGCATGAGTGGCCTCCCAATCTTCCACTTTCCCTTATCCTATGGAGTGGTATTCCCGTTTTGGTTGGTTGATTATTATTTTATTCTAATAAGTCTACTGGTCCTAAGCGTGACTGCTACGCTAGAGGGCCTGGGTTCGATTCCCAGGTCGAGCAAAGTGTTATTGGTTTTTTCTATGAAATTCTCAGTAGCAACTCGGAGTTGGAATTGCAGGATCGGACCTTATTGCATAGGACGTTAACATACCGGAAAACTGTGGGTGTGCACATTAGTACACCTCTGCCTAACCCTTCGGGGAAAACAGGCGTGATGGTATGTTGTTGTTCTATTGTTCAAGAAACGATCAAAACAAATCCGATTTCTATCCTCCTACAAAAACATTATTCATGGAAACAGCGTCTAATTTATTGGCAGTATCTAATAGAATCTAATTCAGTGTATTATCTTTGCGAGTTTCCAGGATTCAATATATCTTGCAGTGACCCAGTAACGTTTGTTATAGGCTATTCTAGGAACGAAATGAATACGCCTATGTGCTGCTAGAGTATCGATTACTTACCATTCCGTGTAAATTGTGTGTTTACCAGGAAAATAGAGTAAAATAATATAAAGATTTAAGAAGTTAGCTTAAATGGATAGATACTTATAATAATATACTATCACGGTTGTTTTTCACGAAGGGTTGCAGAGGTGTACCTACACCATAGTTCCGTTGAGGTGTATTGGTGAGCCACAGTTCACCCATACGTTTTTAAGTATATAATATACTGCGTTTTCAGTCACTCACTGAATAATTGAGCATTATTTAATGGATTCTTCATATTGTATCCCATCATATCTTAGTTCAACCAGTCTAACCTTTAAGATATTTTAAGAGGTTAGGTGACTTTAACTGCGTGGTATATTCGTAATACTCAGCCGTATTTGGTTAGATTTGAAATCGAACCGAATCCTAAAAGTTACAGAAATGACGCTTCAAATAATATCAGTGATTCTTCCTTCCCTTTATTTTTCCTTCTTAATATATTTATTTCCTTTCCCGTGTAATATCTACTCATTACAAACCATAATCCTTTTTACTCATTACGAAGGATGTAAAAAATATTTGATTTTCTTAAACATTTTTTGTTGTAAACCTATATACGTATTATGTACTCTGTATTGAATTATTACCTACATAGTCAGCGAACAACTTTTAAAATGGTTGTATCTGTTCTGGCTAATCTCCGAAAGGGCTGGACCGATTTTGACGAGACTTTCACTGACAAATGGCTAATATTTTAACGAGTAATTAACCTTATTTTAGCGCCGTTCGAGCAAATATGAGTAAGTAAGTCCTTTTGGAATGCCAGTGTAACCGTGGGTGTTTATGGGTTCGATACACCATCCCACCTCCGTCCAAAGGTTTGTATGACCTACACATAATTTGTAACAATTGTAAACAAGGCCAAACTAAAAGAAGCATAGGGACCCGCGTAAAAGAACACATCGCCGATGTCAAACACCGCCGTTCCGGGAAGTCAGCAGTTTGTGAAAATACACTTGACAAGACCCGGCACTACATCAGATTTGATAAACCACAAGTCCTTGCAAAAGAAAACCGATTCCTACCTAGGATGATTCGCGAGGCTATTGAAATTAAAAAACATCCAAATTTCAATAGAGAAGATGGCTGGGTCTTACCATCTGCTTGGAACCCCATTATAGATTCCATTAAATCCAAGCACAAGACTGCGAGACCTAAGGATACGGTGAGCTCATTCTGCGTGACCGACATAAATAATAATCAACAAAATGTAGGGTAGCTGTTGATAATTTTGACATTAGGACGACCAACACCACCCGTGACCATTGATGCTGTAAAGGATCCGAAACGTCGGGAATTTAAAAATATCAATATAACGCGATAAAATCCGTAAAAAGTAGTTTTATTTCAATTGTAAACATTTTTTTCTATACTCGTAAATAAAACCAGAACAACTTTGTGTCCACACACACGCTCCTTCCTATCCTATCCTCCAATTTTACTATCGATCTTGGCACAAGAAACATACATTATTGATTCGCTCGTGTGTAACCAGGCCAATACTGTTTGACACGACCAATAAATACAGGGGTATTGTAGACCCCCAGAGAACCCTAAGCCACCCCAAGCCTTGTTGATGCGGGGGGTGCAAAAATTTATGAAGGCAGGAAGGTAACATCTGTGAATGTTTATTGAGTAGGATAAAATACGAATATTGTAATCTATAGACCGTAAGATGCGTCTTGATTTGTGTTATATATTCTTAAATATCAAATATCCTTAAAAAATTGTATGAGCTGACAAACTTGTAAGGGAAGCTGTTTTTTTTGCAGGCGGTTTTACTTTATTTTTAATAGTTATTTTATTTTATAATTTTTAGTGATCATATCTTACCGAATATGAGACTACTTTCAAATAAATAAGTTTGATAGAAAATGTGGGTGTAGATGTGATGTTATGTTGTGTGATTGCGTAAACAATGCATGTTTACGCGATAACAGCAATCGCGGTTGATTTACTATAATCTCTTGAAGAGTTCCGTTGTCTGTATCCGAAACTCATCATCAGATCTACCTATATGAAATTAAAATTTCGAAATCAACCCCTTTCGAACAAAAATATATTTTTGCAAATCCGTCTATATATATGACGGAATTATGCCCGAACATACTTAAACAAATATACATAAACATCCGAATTGATAACCTACTCCCTTTTGAAGTCGGTTAAAAACCGTATTCGCGAATTTCGCATAGACAGGAAGCTAATATAGCCTTTGATTTCATTAAGTAATTGTGTTATCGTTTCCACCTGGTATAAATAGATGCATAAGTAGTTTTCCACATTTTCCGCTATATCACTTTATTTAATAGGCGCTGGTTTACCTTACAATTATTTGGTTACAGATGTTTCCAGTTGCCGTCTTGTGGATCGCAGTAGCAAAACAAAAGGTTAGTATTAAAAAAGATAAACCAACTATACATAATAATATTATTTGTTCTATGTGTAGGTACATAGAACGAACCTAACCGGGGACAGTACCTACCAAAGCAGAAATACTTATAGTCAGAAAGAGCAAAGGATGAATCTTAGGCTGAATCATGTTTGCGTCATAAACAATGTTTTTCAAGTCTCTCCTAACCCCATTCAACCTTTTTGAATGACGCAAAAAAATAACTTAAGAGCCATTGAGTTATTAAAGTTTTAAGTAGGTATCTACTAACCACAATATTTTTTGTTTGCAACTGCATACCACCTTAAAGTACACGCCAATGTACTCGTAATTAAATAGAGATACACATGTACTTTATTTGTCTCGTTGAGCACTTACTGACCATGTTACAATTCAAAAAAAATAATTAACACGACCGTGACTTTTCCAGTGAGGTTTCTCTTTTCTAAAGGACTAAAAATCCGCGACAGAAAACACAAGAGGTATGACTTTGTCGAACAAAATACCGGCTAAAATCAGACAATAATCGTGCCAAGTAAGATCCCTGCACCTGCTTGATAGTAACTCAATATCAATAGTCCCGCGGCCCACACTAGAACAATAGTAGATACTTAATACCTCAATGTTTAAAAAGAATAGTTTAGGTAAGTGAGTGTACCAACATAAAGACTTTTTTTTTAAGAACACAATAGGTATGAGCTCAGCTTACTATTTAGTAGGCACGTGCTAAAAAAAGGTTTCATTGAAATGTGTTACACGACCATTTGATCGTTTTTCCCATAGTTACTTTGAATAAAACAGTTAAAAATACAGTTATAAAAAACTTGAGTTAAGAATGCGATATAAGACTAAATAAAAATCTAGAACACAATCAGCGTATGTTGAACTTTTTTGTACAGTTTTATTGTGGTCCATTTTAACTTCTAGTGTTATTTAAATAAATAAAAAATATCTTTTTGGTGCTAAGCTGCGCAAATATGCGTATTTTTTAACACTTGGTTCGACCTGGGATTCGAACCCAAGACCTTTAGCGTAGAAGTTGCGCTTATGACCACTAGACTAATGAGGCAGTTATGTGATGTAGAGATAATTAATAATATATCATTGCATTATACAACAAGTCTCTCACATCTCGCAATTTCCTAACAGATAAGATAATTTCAATGCATATACCGTCTCATGTTCTACATAAGATAATAAGAAAATCCAAAGAGGTCTGTTTATTTTCCCAAAAGTAGGGCGAAGCGGCGAACACTGAGTCATAAAAAACTCAGTTTGAATCCTTATATGGAGTGCTATGGTGTAAATTACTAGTGATGAGTCATGACCTAACGGAGAACTATAGGTGTCAACTGTTTAGAAAATCTTTGTTTGACCTACAATTAGAATTGTGTCGGTCGAGTTTGCCTTTCAGAGCAAATATTGGTGACCTATTTTCGTCAGTCCCGTAATTTACCCCGTGTGGGGTGTTTCTTTGATCTACACTTCCCTCCATCCCTATATTATTCTTTTATACATGTGCTTCTACCGTCATAATCATATTTTTTGTTAGGCGATGACCCTCCGTAGACATTACTCTGATATTATTAATCGATATTTTAGGGGCTGTGAATTAAGTGGTAGGTAATCTCGAAATGCCAAGAATTCGATGTTGTCTTGTGAGATTATAGAATTCAGTCAACTTATGTACGGTTCTTTAGGTGTGAAAAGATACAAGTTACAGTCAAACATAGTCACTTTCGCTATTAAAATACTAGAGAGGATTCCAAGTAAAGTATGATGTACCGGTTTGATTTTAGACCGTTTTGTTAGATAACAGTGTTCTAGAATTAGCACTAATTTAACTTCAAATCGAATCATAACGCTCACCCCAGGCACGAATCTGCAGGGAATACAACTCTTTGTGTGGGAGCTCGGGCAATTTTGACATTTTTCACGATCCCTACAATAAGTTCAAGCGCAATGCAGAATGAAGTTACACAATAATAATAATATATATTTAAATTAGGATTAATTGTATTTTTTGTTTTCGAATGTGATTTGTGTTTTATGTTATCTGATAATATGTTGATTTTATTTGGTTTTTAATTCCACCACCCATTGAATTACGTCCATTTTTTTTTTGTTTAGTTAAGTTTTAATTTTACATGCAATGAACGTTGTGTACATCTGTTAGAGATATACATACAAAACCTCTATCACAGTCATTACTTTTTAAAAATGTTTCGTATGTATATTGTTGATGTACCTTATTAATAAATAAATAAAAATAAATAAATAAATCATCAGATATTTTTATTTCAAATAAGCTTTACAAGCGTTTATGAAACGTTATTGACTCTAGTTGCACGGTTCCAAAAAGTGAATCCTATGGAGAAGAATCCGGCAAGAAACTCCATGGAAACTCTTTTAAAATAAACTAAATCTCTTTTACATTCACACGATGGGATACATAATAGATTGTCAGACAGATAATTAAAGCCTGTCACCAAGCGAATCTGATTCCGAATCGTGTGCGATACTTCAATTCTGACACAATAGGAAATTAATCGGCGCAGGCGGCGGCGCCCCCATAACGCTTACAGAACATTACACCACGATTGTTCCATGAAGGTCATTTGAAGATGTAAATGTATTAACGTCTTCATTGTCTGTGCCATTATGTCTATTGACAATTTCTTTTTTAGCATTAATGTGGCGGCCATAAGGCTCGCCTGATAATACCTAGTATTTGCAGCCAATATCTTGTGTCACTATTGAATTCAGTGAACCAATTATTTCGAATAAGGCTACGTAATCAAATCAAGTCAGATGTTTTTATTTAAAATTAGCCTTTACAACAAGCATTTATGAAACGTTATTGACTCTACTTGCTAGTTCCATAATGTTAATCCTATGGAGAAACTGAATCCGACAAGAAACTCTATGGACACTCTTTTAAGTGAGTCCCAAAGTAGGTTTTGACGTTTGACGTGTTTTGACTCCACGGTAAACCATTTGTTCGGCGTGAAAAACTCAGAAATTTACATCTATTTTAATGTTAATTAAAAGTTTAAATGAGATTGGGCGGGTCATGTCAGCCGCATGCATAATGAACGAATGAGGCAAGGGTTTCCACTCAATGGTGGAAAGTGGAAGGCACCGTCGAGGCCGGCCTAGAAAGAGGTGGTGGGTTGTTTGAAGGTGGCGTAAGATAAGAACTCCTGGAAGGAATTGGGGAAGGCCTTTGCCCAGAATATAGAATGAAGAGAAAGTTGTAAGTTTTCTTAAAATCTTAATTCTTATACTCGTATAGACACATAAACAAGGTAAGGAAATAAATTTCATACTAAGGAAGAACATAGGCTACCTTTTGTGTCCAAAAATAAAATTAGTAATAACTCCTTTTGGGACGTAAGTGTCCGCTAGTAAGAAATTGATGGTTACGTCACATAGGAACTATAGGAACAGTTATTTGATGTCTATTAAAGTCTACAACCATATCCCACAATTTATTAGAGAACAACCTTTACGTTTATTTAAAAAAGCTTTATACAAATGGTTGCTTAATAATATTTTTATACAGTTAAAGAGTGTATAGATAGTAAGTTTCACCGTTTTATATAATATGTTTTTATTTTAAGTAGATTTCTGTGATGTATAATGTAAACGATTTTTTCCAATATTTTTCATCTATTGCGTAAGTAAGTAGTAGTAATGAAATCTAGAAATATTCGTATGCCTCTTGCAGAGGCGGATGTGTCGGAAAACTAATTGTATACTTAAAACCTTTTGTACCATATCCTTGGCGAATAAATATCTTTATCTTTATCTTTATCATAATTACTTACGCATAAGTACGAATTTCAGCATTGTAGGACAGAATTATGACTTCAAAGAACACATTTAGTTCGTTTTCCTCCTTGAGTCGTTGTTTTTAGGTACAGTTCCTTTTAAGTACTTGTTAAGTTCTTGTATAGTTTCCTTTTGAATCAATTAAGACTTTAGTTCAGCGGTGCGTGACTAGCGGACAATTGTTTTACTATTCTGTCTGCTAATTGTTACCTTGGCAGCGGATTAAGCATACATTTTAATTAACTCCGTCTCAGAATGAGCGGGCTTAGGTTACAGATGAAAACCAAAGCGTAATTGTTTGACATTTAGCTGTTCTGGAGAACCATTTGGTCTAACCGTGAGACACATGCACTATTTAAGTGAGTGATTAAGTTATCAAGAGATAAGTCAGAGGTACTCATGTGTCTTGGATTCGATCTCAAGACTTGATGACTAAACCACTCTAATGGTCATATATAACATAACACACCATCACGCCTGTATTGCCTGAAGGGTAAGGCAGAGGTGTACTTATGTACACCGACGCTTCGGCGGTATGTTTATGTCCCATGTAATAGGGAGCGAGCCTATTGCCATTAACCGGGAATAAATCCAGACTCCAAGCTGCTACAGAGAATTGACCTGGGTATCGAACCCAGGACCTCTAGCGTAGCAGTCGCGCTTGAGACCACTAGACTAATGAGGCAGTCATAAGTCATATACATAAGACAAGACCTGTGAGTTAATAATACATTATTTCCTAGTACACTCCCATCGAGTTGAATTTTAGTTAGAAATACAGATAAAAGCCACAGAAACTCGGACAAAGTAATTAACATGTCCATGGACAGACAGACAGGCAGACTTCCCGATTTACACAGGATACACGTTACAATACAATTCAAGCGACCTTATCTACATTGAAAGACAATCGAGCTATCACAATGCAATGACTCTCATTGTTTCAGAGATAATTACGTTGACAGAATGATGGACGCATAACTTCTTCGTTGTATAAACTTTAAATTTTAAAAAGACAAAGCTTCACTTAAAACATTGTCTCAAGTATTTCCAAAAGATTTATAAACATCTCTGGTAGTATTTGTTTGAATGATACTAGTTTTGCAGGGGTTTTGAATACCGCTGTTTTTGATAATTCATCTTATTGTATATGTGGCAGCAGAGCAATTTATATAAAACCTTGCTCTGAAAACATGCATGCATGACTACAAGCATGTACCTACTCTGTTCTTATTTTCCTCTTTCGTTGGTCTAGTTGTCATATGTGCGACTGCTACGCTAGGATTCGTTTCCCAGGTCGAGCAATAGGCTCGCCCCCTATTACATGGGACCTAAACATACCGGCGAACTGTGGGTATACACTAATACACCTGTGCTTAACCCTTCGGGGAATACAGGTGTGATTGTATGTGATGTAAACGCTGATCTGATATTTGTTTGAAAAATTCTAGGTTTGCAATCGGTTTTGCATACCGCTGTTGTTAGTAAATCATCTCATATCTTTAAAGATTTTGACGACACCATAAATGCAGTAGTTGAACATTCGATGTAAAAATGTTTTATTGCAATAAGACAATTAAAAATGTAACCTTAAAAGTCAAAAACTAGTAGAAAGGTTCCAAAAGTGGTAACAGAACCCGCAGGCAACACCATAGACAGAAAACCTTGATTAAAATATTATATATATAATATTCTTGGTTTACAATTTTGTTTTGAAGCAGTTTGATTATAAGACTAATCAATTCGATGTATAAATATACAGACCGACGAAATAATCTTACAGTAAAAATTGTTCATAAGCCTGCGTTTCCCCTGACGACAAAACATGTTGCAAACATGTATCTAACACTATCTAACTCTCAAATAGCGGGATAGGTAGCTACCTATCCCGCTATTTGAGATTACGGCAAAACATGTTGTAAACAGCTGTTTACAACATGTTTTGCCGTTAGTGGGAATGCGGTTTAATAATGCTAAAAACTGAAAATAATTATAACAATGTCGAAAGTTTGTGAGTAGGTCCTTATTAGTCATGTTCACGTCATCCCGCAATTAAATTAACAATAGGTATCTATTTTAGTGGCCATACCAATTGGTAATTTGGAACGAAATTAGTCTATTTATGGTAATTTTAGCCTAATGAAGTTAGTGAAACTCATTGTTAATATATAATGGCCTCAGTAGGATATTAAAGCAGTTTTCCTTAAAAGTTGCACACTTAATACAGTTGCACAATAAATACCCTACCTATCCTTTTTCCTCCTTTTTGAAGTCAATGTACCCCGATGAATAATAATATTTTAGATAGAACGTTAGTGTAAGGAGGTTGGAGGGTTCAAGGTCAAGAAAAGTGTTATTGGGTTTTTCAAAGGAATTCTCAGTAGCGACCGGAGTTGGGATTCTTCTTTGGTCGAACCCTATATCTTGGGACCATAACTCATACTTGCGAACTGTAGGTACATAAATACACCTCTGCTTAAACCCTATGGGGAATACAGTATAAAAATAATAACTATAAAACATATTTGTATAATTTTAACTTCATTTACATTCTTGTATCGTTTTTATCGCGCTCAATATTTCATTATCAATTTTCGTCAATTAGCTACCTCTTATTGAGTTCAACCCACGGCACAGTCTACCGATCCTCGCCTCCACCTCCAAAATTCATTGACTTCACCTTTGACCTTCAATTATTAGCGAAAAAAATCCAGCCAGACGTCTGAAGATAGGTCCCTGAACTGTTGCCCCGGCCTAGATTTAATAAAGTAAATGCAGAGTTGAGTGAGCTAGGAAGTGGGTCCAATGGTAAATTAGTAATAATAACAGGCTTAGTGACAAATAAACATACAATTACGTCTGTATTCCCTGAAGGCTTAGACAGAACTGAACAAATGTACGCTCACCGGCGAGTATGTTTAGGTCTCATGTAATAGGAGGCGAGCCTTTTGCTATTAAAGGGGCACAAACCGAAACTCCGAGCTGCCAAAAACCAATAACACTTTGCTCGACCCGGGATTCTTATGAAAAAAATATTATGTAAGTAGTTATAATATCTCTATTAAAGGTTGACAGGTCGTAAATAACATTGGATCGCGAAGAATTTAGTTTTGTTTCTAGATATTGAAAGGGGAAATTTTTTTTTGAAAACGCCCAATGTCCTACGCTCTTTGGAACCCGAAGAAGCTATTCATATAACTAAATGATGTAAGCACAACTGAATGTGATAATAAAGATTTATTTATTTATTGTTATTTATATCCCCCAAAAGTCCTTATGTACACACTTTACATAAGAAACATAAAAATATATTCAGTTCACGAGGACATTACGTAACAAACATCTTAACTTTTTCTAGTATTGTGGGACACGTCTAGCCATGGTGGAGCCGAGATTCTTTCGTAACTCGCTTTATATAGATAAAATATGGCTGTGTGACACATAGATCAATGGGGTGAGGTCGAAAATAGGAGGAAAATGTATTGATCCTGGTCACAGAATAACTAATAAGTATTTTTAGCATTTTGAATTTGATATTTAGACTGCCTTATTAGTCTAGTGGTCCTAAGCTCGAGTGCTACGCTGGAAGTCCTGGGTTCGGTCCCCAGGTCGAGCAGTGTCATTGGGATTTTCTATGAAATTCTCAGTATCAGCTCCGAGCAAAGAGAATTTTTGATAGTCTTTGGCTCCGAGTCTGGTTTTATTACATGAGACCTAAAAATACCGGCGAAGTGTGGATGTACAGTACTACACCTCTGCCTAACCCTTCGAGGATTACAGGCGTGATGGTATGTTATGATATTTTTTTGACTCGGATTTTACCAGCAAGTTGTGAGTGTTACGCCTCTGCTTGACCCTTCGGGAAATACAGGCGTGATAATATATGATTTTTAGATCATGCCCGACCGACGATCATTTTAGCACCTAGCCCATTTTAAACTCACATCAACATCATCCTAGTCTTTCCTGGTCCATGTTGGGTTCAGTTTCGTCTAATAGATACGGCTCAATAATAGTATTTTGCACGAAGCGAAATGCTACCGAGACTGGTTCATAAATTTAAAGTCGCACAGCGAGCTATGGAGGGACCTATGCTCGGAGTCTCTCTGGGGGATTAACTCCGTAATGAAGTCATTCGTCAGAGAACCAAAGTAACCGACATAGCTCAAATAATTAGCACACTGAAGTGGCAATGGGCCGGTCACGTCTCTCGGAGAACCGACAACCGTTGGAGCAAACGAGTTCTCGAGTGGAGACCGCGGCTAGGCAAACGTAGTGTAGGACGCCCACTGGCCAGGTGGTGACGATTTGCGGAAGGCAGCTGGCAGTAACTGGATGAGAAGAGCTAGGAGGAGGAGGCTGAGGAGGAGGAAGGAGGCCTACTTCCTGCAGTGGACGAATACGGGCTGATGATGATGATGATGATGATGAAATTCTGCCACCAGATGACCGCTAACCATTTTACTTTGCAAATGCTAATATCTTAAGCCCACAATATTATAAATACCCTTCCCATAACCTCTGAAAAGGCCCAGACAGAACTTCGCCATCAAAGTTTCTACGCAATAAAGTTCCAATTATTTATATACTCTATCTATGATGAATACACTGTATTTTTAGCTTGAAACCGAGTAGTAACAAAACAAGCGCTTTAATAACATAAATATCTTTGAAATACCCTTCAAGATCTAAGATTACTGTGAGAATAATCTTTGATCTTCCTTATTCACTCTTAGTATGTATATTAAAGATTTCATCATTTTGTAAATCATTAAATTAACATTACATATTAATGTAGGTATTTTCAAACTTACAGAAAGGTTGGTACCTATCATTAATTTGAGAAATATAGTTTTAAAATATCATGTAAAGCATAATATTACCTATATTGTTTTAATATAAATGCTTATATTGTGTCTATAGTAATTTTTGTTTACTTTTTCAGAATGAGAAATATGACCTCAAGCAGGATTGTGTCCGACGCTGTCGTCCTAATTTTTTTTATGTGGCTTCATATACCAAGATATTTTTTTTAATCCGACCGTTCCAGAGATGACTGTTTTTCTTATGAGTATTGATTAAACTATACGATTTTTCTCCTTCTTTTTTCAGTTTTCTTTAATTTCTGTAACAAGTTTAGTCCCCCGAGTTTATAAAACGTATCATAGTTTATTTTAACAACCGCATGAAATATATTTATTTCAATTGCAGCTGACCGTGAGCACTGCAATAGATTTACTAACTCAATCTCATAAACCGATAAATCATAAGATTAGAAAAATATGATGTAACGAATCAATGGGATATTCCCCAGTTCTTAGAAGTACTCGAGAAGTATTTTTATATGCTCGTAAAATATACATATATGTTCTAGTTTCGTAACCACTCATAGATTAGGATGTGTAGACGCCAGGCGGCCGCTGGCGGGATCCAGCTGTGTAGACTGCTAGTCAGCCAAGCTAGGTTTTGAAAAATATATATTTTTTTTTTTTCAATTTATTTAATAGCATTTTTACCAAATAATATGCAGTTCTATCATATAATCGAAAGCAGTGTCAATTTTTCCACCGACAAAAGAGAAATTGCTTTTTAATTTTAATAAAAAACTAGAAGGCTAGAACTAGACTAAGAATTAGTCACAAGAACCAAAGAAATACAGGTATCCTGACCTAACTCTGGAGTCAGGGTTTTATCATTATTTACGGATGTTTTTGCAATAATGATTATTATTATTCGGACAAAAAAGAATAAGTACTTATTGCCATTCAACGTGGAAATGCTATCAGTCTTCTAGCGCTACCAAATGGCAGTGATGTAGGAGGCGAGACAATTTATTTCACATTTTGTAAACATTTTTGAAATAAAAGAAGCAGAAAACACAATCTATTTAAAAATTAATCGTTAATACGTCGCAGTTCTCAACTAACATTATAACACTGTAATAGTATTACCATTAACCCCTTAACCCGTACAATTGCTACGCAAATAATAAATCACCGCAAAGGTTCAACAAGTTCAGATTTGAGCTCGCGACCTCTCGGCCAGTCTACGGCGTAGCGGCGTAGCGGAGGGTTATTGACGTCCCCGCCCCTCTACGACGCGACGCCCCGAGATGACGACCCCTGCAACCGCGCAACGTATTCCGCGCACACCTCTCTCTAGAGGTCTTCTACGTCTCTAGGTGCAAAGTAGAGTACTCACGGGTATCTACTGTTTTCTAAAAGTACCTTTCGCATAACCAGTATATGTTGGAAATATAAGGCATCAAACATTATGTATTTAGAGCTTCTGCCATAGGGAAAAATTAAAAAACAATAAGCCTAAATGATACTGTATAAATGAGTGGATGTTTGTTAATGTTTGCTAATCACTTCGTTAGTGTAAAAAATTGGGGAGGCCTTAACTAAGGAGTATGGTCCCACTAATTATTTACGGCCTCCCCCATTTTTTATAGGCAAATAAAAAACCACATTGTTGATCAGTGGGATGAAATGGGCTAAAAATACTAGGTACATAAATAAACAATAATCAAGTGAGTAATTGTGATGTTGGCATTTTTACGTCCAGCATTTTACATACATAACAAATACCTCACCTGTAAGTGATACCCTGCTTTACAACATGAGTTCAATGATGTAATTAATTAACAGTATTAGAACGCAAAAACAAACTGAAAATTCTAGACGTAACTGAAAAGTTTCACCGAACTAAAAGCTCAATATCCTGTGACGTCACACAGCAATGGACTTGCGTCGGTTCCGTAAATCTGTGCGCATATTAGGGGGGGAGTAGGGAGAGTGTACGTCATGGCAGCCTCCCCGAGCACCCGTAACAACATCGTCTATTATTTTAGTTTTATTTAGAACAACGACCATTTCAAAAACATTCCCGCTTGGAATAATGATTACCTACGTCATACATTCAGTCAGGTTAACATAGCAATTTCACTGGAAACTTATAAGCACCTTAACCTAACGTCATTAAATGAAAAGATAAAAAAATGATGAGGAAGGAGATAAGGAATATTTATTGACATTTTTCCATTTGTCCCTCAAGGACTTACTTGCTATAAGGCTTCGAAGGCAGCATATCAACATGAAACATGTACCAAATTTTAAGTTAGACCTCCAGCAAATTAACTGTGAAAACGTCATCCAATTTCATGCAGTAGTTTTTGCGTGATGCGTGCACAAACATACAGACAGATAAAAAATCTAAAAATATTATTAGTCCAATTGCAAAGAATCTTTGGTAAGTTGTTGGGTAAATTAATCTGCCCAAAAAAAAAAAAGAGGCCGGGGGTAGCTAGTTGATCATCATCATTATATTATCCAAATTAAGTTCACTGCCGAATGAAGTTGTTAATGAAGGCCTCCCCCAAATATAACCGTATATCGATATATGCAATCTGCATCAAACGACTCTCCTTTGCCAGGTCATCTGTCCATCTCATTGGAGGTCGCCCACACTGTGTTTTCCGCAGTTTTTCAAGTGTAAACTACGCACCTATTGCGTACACTTCACGCACGCACTAATGTGTGCCTTTCTGATGATGATGTGATTTCATAGTTGTATTTTGTTGTGTACTTAATTTCTGGTGCAAGTTTCATCTTCATACGCCGTCAAAAGGCGAGAGAATCCGCGGGAATCAGGTAGTTAAAAATAAAACTGTCGGGATGTCTAGTATTATATTCCATAACACAGGTGCGCGACCGACCCCTGCCATAATCTTGCTCACGATACCCATGGGAAACCATCGAGCGATCTTATTCGTTGAGGGGGATCAAAATGGATGTTAAATTGTTTATTTTTTGTGATCCCCTTGGATGGGAATATTATGGCTTCTGTAATATTGATACGTAAGTTTGGTAGCTCGCACTTTTTTGTGCGATTATTGTTTTTTTTATAGTTCCCTTAAAAGCATGCAAAGTTTACGTACACATAAATTAGGTAAATAAATACTCTCTCGAGTAAATCAATTTGGCACCGCGGGAATCCGTTAGTTATAACATTCCAAGAACTTGTACTTACCTTTCCACGTTGATCCCGTATTTTTTTTATTTCCTCAAATCCACCCTAAGGAAATCTACATGTAAATCTACATGTAGATTTCTTCTTAATTCTATTATTGTTATCGTTAATATTAAGACAATGACAATCCTACGTTTTTCTCAATGCTTGCGCTCGCTTTTGCGCATGTACACGCGGCTACAGGTTCACTTCCAAACAATTATAGACTTGCGTAAACTGGATTTGTATAGCTGGACGTGCAGCCGTATGTACACACGGCTACACATCAAGCTATACAAAACCAGTTTACGTTGGGCTGTTATTATTATGGGAAGCCTATACACTATACAACGCGAGATCAGCCTAAACTGGATTTGTATAGGTTGACCTGAAGCCGTGTGTACATATAGATTAGATATTTTCTATGTAGTATCTGAACTGAATGAATAAGAATCACGCGCGGAGGTCAGATATTGCATGATCAAGTTTATAATTGAGAATCAAAGATAATTGAAACAAAGGTCACAGTTAAGGTCGTTGGCAACCACTCCGCGACATTTCCATTCAATAATAACATGCATAATTCAATTATGAATGATAACTGCCTGATTAATCTAGTGGTTTTAAGCGCTGCTGCTACTCTAGAGGCCCTGGGTACGATTCCTACAAAGTGGTATTGGGTTTTTCTATTAAATTCTCACTTAGACGTGATTTGTGCCCGGTGAATGGCAATAGGCTCACCCCCTATTACATAGGACCTATATTTTGTTTAAGAATTAACCTTATAATGTTTAATCAAGATGTAAAAGAGTTTATAAGAAAAATTGCAAAATTGATGTTTTACAAAAATTAACCAATATTTATTCCTTTTTCCTTTTCATAAAATCTAATTTTACGTTAATTTATTAATCTAATTCCTTACCTTACCTTGATGACCTTACATGACCCCTATTTTAGAGTATCAAAGCAAATGTGTTTGAACTACTCATCTTAACCTTCAATTTGTTTCCCCATCCGCCATCAATCATCACTTGCTGCAGCAAGTTTTTACTAGTAATGTGTGAGACACATTACTAGTTATCTTGTTTACCCCTCGGGATAAGCTAAATGCTTGTGTTACGAGTGGGTTCACGTCGGTAGTGCAATGGGTTGATTTAGAGCCGGCAATCACATGAAGGCAAGTTCGACGCCCTAGCCATTAGGCTACCGCCACTTCAAAAAAGTATTGATTCTTAAGTTGGGCAAGTTTAGTAGCTTCTTATTCTAAAAGATTATTAGTACTTACAATATAGGGACATATAATAATAGGTAAAAACATAACATACCATCACGCCTGTATTCCCTCAGAATTTCATAGAAAAACTCAATAACACTGATCGATCTGGGAATTGAATCCAAGGACCTCTAAATGATAGATTTATTTTCGTTAATTGATCCTGTAAAGACACTTTTTTACACGTCAAGTCTACTAAACTTCATTAGTCTAGTTAGTTATTTGTACCGCAAAAAAATGTTGTTCCATCTAGTACATGACGGAACCCAAAAAAAGATACTATATAATATTATTTTAAATCCATCTGTCTGTTAATACCGTGAAACAAGTGCGTCTTTCAGGCGTCTATCATTTATTCAGAATTTTGGCTTTTCACGGAAAACTGAGTAGCGGAGGTTGGCGAACTACCGAATATCGAGGATAATGCTCTTTACATTAATACAAGTAATTTCTTGGAATTGATGTATTAAGTACCATATATTAATTGGAAGTATTATTAACTATATATTTTTCCGCGGCTTCGCTCGCTCGCATGGATCCCAGTTATCCGGCGGGATAATAAATAATATATGTCCATCTGGAATAATTATATATATATACATATATACTTTCTAATGGTGAAAGGTTTAATTATTTCAGAATGTGTCAGTTACAAACAAACTTTCCTCATTATAATATTTGTGTAGATAGGTAGGTACTTTATGTTCTATAATAATATACAGGTACCTAGTATCGGCATAGTGTAATAATTACACTATTCGGCCCTATCGGCCTATCCTATACTATTACGCTCAAAGGCTATGGTTTAAACCGCTTACCATCAGACGGGCCGTATGCTTGTTTTAACCGCTTACACCTTAGTGGTACAAAAAAAAATATAGTATAGGAACATTACCTATTGATTAGAGGAAGTCTTATTACAATTTTATGAAAGGTTTTTGTGTTTATTTTATGTGTTTGAAGTGATGTTCTCGAAAACAACTTTAATGGTTTTAGATGAAACTAAAATAGTATTTTCGTTCCTAAAAAATATTTTTTATTGTAATGTAGTAAGAATTCCTCTAGATCAGCCCTAACTTATGTTTTGTTTTTTTTTTTTTTCACAATGATGCCTTTGTAGCTAATGTAGGTGCGCCGATTTCAAATTCTTATTAAAAAAAAATTACGCGTAATTAATACATAATTGTTTTACAACTTAAGTCGATATTAAATGCCTGTAATCTTGAATTTATCTACAGATAACAAATAATAAATTATCAACCGGTTTTTCATTTCCTTATCAATGTACTTAATCAGTTACACCATAACAATATGTCAATATATTATTTTGTATAATAATAATACTGCATTTAGAAATGAGGACAATTATTGTATTTAATGAAAATAAGATTATTATTTCTTGTAATAAATGCTCTTATAACAAAAAAAAACCGGCCATGTGCGAGGCGGACTCGCGCACGGAGGGTTCCGTACCATTACGATAAATGACGTATTAAAAAAAACTATTTACTAGATCTCGTCCAAACCAATTTTCGGTGGAAGTTAACATGGTAATCTACATCATATATTTTTTTAGTTTTATCGTTCTCTTATTTTAGAAGTTACAGGGGGGGGGAACCTCAAAATCATTTTTGAAGACCTATACATAGATATCCTACACGTATGGGTTTGATGAAAAAAAAAAATGTTGAGTTTCATTTCCAAGTATGGGGAACCCCCAAAATTTATTGTTTTTTTTTTCTATTTTTGTGTGAAAATCTTAATGCGGTTCATAGAATACATCTACTTACCAAGTTTCAACAGCATAGTTGAATATTTTCGAAAAAAAAGGATGTGACACGATCGGACAGACAGACAGACAGACAGACGACAGACAGACATGACGAATCTTTAAAGGTTCCGTTTTTGCCATTTGGCTACGGAACCCTAAAAACTAAATCCGCCTTCAAACCATACTAAATGCAATTATGGCCAAAACAGTGGGGCAAAGTGTAATTTAAATGACAAATTAAAGGCACCTTAAAAATAACGAATTGAGAACCTTCTCATACGGTCATCACCACAGAACAGTTAAAACCTCTTTTACCTGTTTTATTCTCATCACCACTTTTAGATCGGGCTACGGGAGGTGGTGATTCCTCCGCAACTTCTAGCAGTGGTGGACCGCCGCTCGTTGCGTCTCCGGAATTGATAAGGGGAACTATTCGAACCCACTACAGTTTGTTCGAAATAAGTAAGCCGATCGGAAGTTGTCTGCAAGTGGTTTAGAAGTGGTCAATTCTAATAGAAAGAGTCGGTGTAAAGATAATTAGAGTCGTATATATTTCACATTTCTAATGATTTTGTTTACTAATTTCGATATTTATGTATTAAAACACTTAATTGAACGATTTTGTCACCGCGGTAATTCGGAACGGCTAACTTCCGATCGGCTTACTCTTTTCGAACAAACTGTACCTGTCAATCTACATGCGGCAACGCCTACCACGCCACCATTTTAAAAATTACCCAAGCTAAGAAAATGCATTAATTTTATTGTGGAATGTCAATATAAATAATTAGTTAATAATTGTAACATTATAAATCACTTTGCTACCTAAACGTAACGAAGATTTGTACAACAAAATGATTCGTTAATTACGAAATATTTGTATCTAACGATTAATTGTGGTCAATTGGGGTCAGATACCAACAGATTTAACTATCTGCAAGTCACTAAGGTTATAGTTATATAACTATTACCTTAGTGACTTGCAGTGATTTGTCTAATAACAATATTGTAATTAGACAAATTATTCCTCGTTTATGTAATTTATAATCTATCTTTTATGTAAACAGCTGTGTCATGCTTTAGAATTTTATGGATATGCGCAGTAGTGCGTTGGCGCCGAAATTATCATTTTTATGATGGCAATGACTCTAAATTGTATTTTATATACTCGAATCCTCAAATTGAATGAGTTTCAAGGCCATACCTAGACCTTGATTGTAAATGACTCTAAATATAATTGAATTATAATTTATTTAATTTAGAAAAAGGAACATAAAAAAACTAATGATTTAATGAATGAACGAAGCACGTGGCGCTGTTCAGTTACTGCTTTCCTATATATCTATATCCTATATATACGCTTTGGTTACTCCCTACGAGTGTATTTAAATGTCTATGTAATCAGGGCCGGATCAACTTACGCATAGGCTTTTCTGCAATTTCTCGGCATTTTCTCAGAATAGCTTTCGTTATCTACCTAACTACAAAAAAAATATAACGGGTCTCCGTGAAAACGGAAGACCTGCTTTTCACTGACGGACGTAGTGGTCTCATGAGGGCAAAGCAATAGATTTTGCATTGTATCTACAATATGGCGCTTGACGGGTTTAAATAAATGAAAGGGCATGATAAAGTATTCTGTTACAAAAATATTTTTTGTTTGAAAGCTATCCATTTTACAATCATATTTGCCTCCATAATCTGACATAAATGAAGCTGGAATCTCTAAACTAAAATATTTTTAGAGAGCACAAATCCAATGTGCACAAAAAAAAATCGAACAATGTCGAATTAATTCTTCGGGGATTAATGGGACAGTAGGTAATAAAATAATTAATTGTTTGTAACAATACCTACATAATTATGTACTTGTACTTATTTAACTTTTCTGGTTAATTATTTTGCAGACTTTGACATTCACGCTGGATTAAAACATGTCTAGCAAAATTAAAACGTGGTGCGGCAAATGTTTGTGTTTGTACAAATGGCGCTGTGACGCGAGCCATGCAAAATTTTATTTGATATACAAATTAATGCATGTTAATTTTATTGTAAGCCATATATCAAGTTCGTTTATCGTCCTTTTCGACTCATTGGGAGACACTCTAAAATCCTCATTAGGTACGGCAGACCTGGTCAGGCCAATTGTTACTTACCTTTTTTATAGAGTAGAAATTACCGAGCACCCTAAACCGACGGTCATGCATGAAGAGAGATGAAGCGAAAGTAGTGTGCCAGGATCGTAGCAAGTGGAAATCTATAGTCTCTGCCTACCCCTATGGGAGACAGGCGTGACAATATGTATGTATGTATAGAAATTACTCATGGATTGTCCCTTGCCCGGATGGAGGTGAGAGTGGTATGTGGGACTCATAGCAGAGCATAATCAACCTATAATGTGCCCACTGCTGGGACACAAGCCCCCTCTAGTTGAGAGGGAGTGGGCCGTAATCCACCACGCGGGCCCAGTGCGGGTTTGTGGATGTCACATGTCTTCTTATTTTTTGTTCTATTCAGAAGGATAAGGAGATAATGCCTAAGATATGAACATAACTAGGTATAAAAGTATTCATTGATTTTGTTGAATAACTGATAAATTTTGTTAGTCCCGTTTTTTTTTTATGGTATAACTCGGCAAACGAGCAGGCGAGCTACCTGATGGTAAGTAGTCATCGCCGCCCATGGACATCTGCAAAACCAAAGGAGTTACAGATGCGTTGCTGAGCCTATTTAAGGAAACTGGAGGGGAAGGAGAAAAGGAGAAGGAAGGGGACATGGGGAGAAATTGGGCCTCCGGCGCTCCGCACTCACCGTACGAAACGCAACAGTATGCATACTGCTTCTTGACGTCGATATTCTGTGGGAGGGTAGTACTTCCCCGGTCGTGCGACCCATTCATGCTGGCATGCAGACATGCGAGCAGGCACTACTACTACTCTCGTGGCCGTATGTAAGGCTGTTACCCTAGCTTTCCTAGGTTTCCTAGGTCTAGCAGTGTTATCGATTCTATGAAATTCGTAGTATCAGCATGGAGTTCGGATTTGTGTCCGGTTAATGGCGATAGGCTCACCCCATATCCTACATGGGACCTAAACACCGGCGAACTGTCCCATGTTAGTATTCTGCCTCTCTGGGAAGTCTACAGAAAAGATGGGATATTTTTTTTGAGTAATGAAAATTCACATCGTTTTATTAAATTGGACTGCCTTATTAGTCTAGTGGTCTCAAGCGCGACCGCTAAGCTAGAGGTCCTGGGTTTGATTCCCAGGTCGAGCAAAGTGGTATTGAGTTTTTCTATGAAATTCTCAGTAGCAGCTCGGAGTCTGGATTTGTGCCCGGTTAATGGCAATAGACTCGCCCCCTTTGACATGAGACCTAAACATACCGGCGAAGTGTGGGTGTATGTGTATAGTAGTACACCTCTGCCCAACCCTTCGGGGAATACAGGCGTGATGGTATGTATGTATGTTATTAAATTAGCTACGTACCAAAATATGTCTGCGAAGTAACAACGTGGGCAATATTTAAGCAAATGTTTTATCAGATGTCACTGTGTCCCGAGCCACGGTCGAATTATACTTGGCATACAAGTTAATGTATGTAGATTTTACACCTTTTATCAAGTTTGTAAGTCAACCGTATCAACTTCCGTTCATTATTTAACGCTAATTAACTCTTGGATAGAGTAAATTCATTAGGTATGGTAGGTAAGCATATTTTTAGCTACAAAAAATTAAATCATCATTTATTTATTTAAAGGCACACCAACAACATATTCACAAGAAACTTGTTACATAATATTTTATTTTTTGCACAATGCAGAGCAAATACGTCACTTAAAGGTGTACACACCGTTCATATTAGCAAGTATACATTAATATTATAATATTCACTTAAATTGATTGAAATTAACATTAGATAAATTAGATAAATGTGAATAGTAATATAATAAATTGATTAAATCACCTTAAGTCATTATTCATGGTATCACATTAAGATTAAGTACTTACAATTATAACATTAAAATTATAAAATTAAAATTTTAATTAAAATAAGTACTATTCAGATGTCAATGGTCAGTTATATTAAATTGAATACGTAGAATTATTATTATGATGGAACCACCTAATAGTATTTTTGTTGATAAATTACAATATAACTCACACACTATTTAAACTATGGAATTCACAGGTCAATAATTTTCAAAACTTTTTTTTTATCATCATACCATAATGCCTGTATTCCCTGGAGGGTTAGGCAGAGGTTTACTTAATTTCCACCCACAGTGCTCGGGTATGATTAGGTCTCATGTAATAGGGCTGAGCCTATTGCCATTCATCATCATCATCATTTTCAGCCCATACTCGTCCACTGCTGGACGTAGGCCTCTCGAGTAGACCTGGGGATCGAACCCAGGACCTCTAACAGTCGCAGTCGCGTTACTAGAGGTCGCTCGTAATTAACTCGGCACAGGCTGTAATTACCACCATTGAACAAGGTAAATGATTTTCCATTGTGTCTGTAATTAAATACTTTAAGGGTTAATGTCTTTGTACTGTACATAATTATTATCGACAAGTTTCGCAACCCTATCCATTGATAACTCAAACGCATGAAATGTACCAACCTACTAATTCAAACACTAAACACGTACCATAGATAACAGTCACATGACGCATTCTGGATTCTATTTGACGTCACTCATAAAAGTACGCGTCGCCGATATCTCGATTACGCGAGACTATCGATGTATTGTATCAATCAAATCGATTCTGTATGCTCAGATTACATCACTAGTTTAGTTTACGTGTATTTGCGTAGATTGTGCGTATCGATAGTAGGTACGTGTTGTACGTGTAGATATATATATTTAGAAGTAGTAATCGGCTGAGGTCTGATTTAACTGATTACTGAGACTTACGGGACAAAGACATCTAAGTATATACCAACATACGTAACAATTGTTTGACGCCGGAACAGCCCTTGTTAGCGTAGTCAATTGGTACGGTCCCTAAAACTAACTATACTCGTATTACCTTTTGTGGTAGGGCCAAGCTGTTCGCAACATGAATGAGCCGGCTTGACCGGGAAAGTACCACACTCTCGCAGAAGACCGACGTCCGAGTAGTAGCGTTTCGCTACTGCGCTTCGTTCGATAAGCGAGAGGGCCGGAGGCCCAATTCCTACCTCAATCCCCTTCCTTCTCCTTTTCTCCTTCCCCTCCCTTTCCCTAAATAGGCTCGGCAACGCATCTGCAACTCTTTTGGATTTGCAGATGTCCATGGGCGGCGATGACTACTTACCATCAGGTAGCTCGCTTGCTCCTTTGCCGACAAAGAAATTTAATAGTAGTAGTGTATTAAATGCCTTTTCTTGCCGAGTTATCCAATAAAAAAATAAAAAAAACATTTGTTTTCAGGCCGGCAACGCACTTGTGATTCCTCTGGTGTTGCGGATTCCCACCGGCGGTTGTAATCGCTTACCATCAGGGCATCTGTCTGCTCCATAAAAAAATGCAACCTAAAACACTTATCCAAATGTATAATCATCAGTCTTTTGTCTGATAAATAACGTAAATAAAACCACAACCTAAAACTAGTTAATCTTTTCCGATACGTTTTATCAGTATCCATTGACGCAAGAACGAAAAAAATGCTTATGAGTACTTAATCCATGTACACTTCCTTTACTGAAATACATAGGCGAAAATTTTCATACAATTTAATTCTGTATTTCGTTTGGGATACGGCTGAAAATTGTATCAAAAGTTATAGGATTTAAGTACTTGAGAATGTGGGACTGCGCCATACATTAGTATTCTAAACGCTAAGGTGTAACAAAGGTAAAAATATTTTTTTAAATAGATGAAATTGATTAGCATGTAGTTTACAAACATGTTTTGCGTCAAACTTTAATTATATACAGTAACGACATTATGCAGGTTGATTTTTAAGTTTCCAATGTGAGTTGTGACGTACGAAAGTAACAATAATGAATGTTTATATATGTCAATTTTTAAACGTTCCAAATTTCAAACAACGGATAACAAATAAATGTTTTCTTTATTGTTCGAAATTTAAACGAAGTTTTTCGTGCTTGTTATTATTTTACAAAACCGTTACAGCCAGCCTCTTATTTCGGAAAAGGTTGTTGTTGACAGCGTCGGACTGGCCATACATATAGTTGAAGTGGCGTTTGCCAGGGGCCCCTAGCCCACGCGGGGCCCCCCATGGGCCTAGCTTAAAACGGGGCTTGCCGCAAACCAAGCGGGAGGTAGGGTAATAGGCCCTGAACCCTTCTGTGGAATACCAAAAGCCCTGGCTCAAAAAAGCCTCACTGATTCAAGTTTTGAGACTGCCATCAAGCTCTGGATGCCCGGCGGGTATGGCCCTAAAGCTTTAATTAAAGCCTATACTAAAAGGCAAACAAACCTTCTCCTAACATTGAGTAGGAATAATCTGCGCATTGTCACGAGGGCCTTAGGACACTGCTGCTTAAACAATCACATGTTCAATCTAAGGCTGAGCGATACGCGGACCTGCAGATATTGTGAAGAGGCTGATGAAACGCCACTTCACCTTCTGGGGGAATGCGGACCGCTGACATACAAGCGTATTGCGCATCTGTAGAAACATACCTTAACCCCAGACGAAATAAGGGAGCTCACCCCTAAGGAAATCCTGCAGTTTATAGCAGCCGCAGGGTTTAGCGGTGCACTTTAAATAATTAAGTGGCGATTAACAAACCGACAGCGGTCGCAGTGATACTATAGCCACAAAATCTCAATTAAAAAAAAAATAGAATAGTGGGCCCGTGGGCCCCGTGGGTTTGTGTGGAGTCGAGTGAGTCTTCCCCGATGGCTATAATCTGGGCGTCTTTAAATCACGAGTGAATCGGTTTCGCCTAGGCAAGCACGCTCCATCGTAGATCGCAGTATCGCTTAACATCAGGCGAACTAGCGGTCAAGCGTAGGCCACAATAAGCCACCCGGGCGGTTCCGCCCCAATCCGACCCTGGTTGTTGCGAACCTTGAAACACGATGTCACCTCGTGCATGCTGTCAAGTGGTGCCCGATCAACATAATCCCTTACTAGCCGCCCACGGGAGATCGGAGTATGTTGATAACGTGCACTCGACATATATCGGACTTATCAGCGAACACGGTAGTGCGAAAACAATAACGATGTTGTCTAAGTGTTTATTTAACTTGTAATCCATAACATAACATACCATCACGCCTGTAGTCCCCGAAAGATAAGGCAGAGAAGTACTAATGCACTCAAAGATCGCTGAAATGTGTTCAGGGGGCGAGTTCCGTGCACAAATCAATTCAATAAAAATTATACCTTTATTAAACATTGAAAACAACTATTACGAGTATTATAAAAAGTTGTAAATGGTCTACGGGGTAAACATTAAGTACACCTCTGACAAACCCTTAAGGTACTACAGGCGTGATGGTATGTTTAATTATCTCTTGTATGAAAGATCATCACTTGACAATGACTTGATCGATTTGGCAGATTTTTTCTTATTGTAATGATAATTGTCGTGACAAGATTTAAAAATAAAAATGAATAAAAAAAGGAAACATTTACCATGGAATACACGAGTTGCTAGTTAAACCATAGTTTCAGTCTTTTGGTAACAGACACACGAACAAATAAATAAATCTTTTAAAGAATTCATTCATTAATTATGACAAACAATGACTTTGGCCTTGCTTTTTGCAAAGTTGTACATTAAAAACGTGTGTGTACATTCTTCATATTGACTTTATTATAAAGTTCCACGTGTAAATATTACAAAAGACTTTTCTTATATTATATTTTGTCAGCTTAATGTTTCATTGTTTCGATTACGACACAGACATTACGTAACACTAGCTGTCCCGCGGTTTCACCCGCGTTTTCAAATCTTGGGTTATATTATTGCATTTATATAAGGGATTCCTATTTAAAAAAATGTTATATAGCGTATATCACTCAGTGAAGACTCAGCATTCTAATTGTGAAAGAATTTTTGAAATCGGTCCAGTAGTTTTTGTGTGAAAACATTACAAACATACATACAAGTCACATATGTTTCCGCTTTATAATATTAGTTTAGATACAATCGCCTGTATTCCCCGAAGGGTTAGGTAGAGTTGTACTAATGTACACCCGCGTATCGCCGGTATGTTTAAGTCCCATGTAATAGGGGGCGAGCCTATTGCCATTAACCAGGCACAAATGCAGACTCAGAGCTGCTACTGAGAATTTCATAGAAAATCTCGATAACACTTTCCTCGACCCGATCGAGCAAAGTGTCGAAAGAATCGAGCCCAGGACCTTGTAGCGTTTAGTTACGCTACAAGGTCCTGGTTCGAGGCAGCTTACATTATATACTTACACATACATACACTCACGCCTTTTTCCCACAGAGGTAGGCAGGAACTATGGACTGCCACTTGCTACGACTCTTGCATATCTCTTTCGCTTCTTCCACATTCATACATCTTTTCATACACACGCGCCGGTTGCGAGTACTACGCACCTGACCTTTTTGGAGGACCTCGCCGATAAGATCGGTGTACGTCCTTCTAGGGCGACCACTCCCGACGCTGCCACTAACATTCGCCTTATAAATTCCATTCGTTAATCGTCTTTCATTCATTCTCTCGACATGCCCAAACCATCTTAGCATATTCCTTTCAATACGTGTCACTATATCATCTTTCAGTCCGCAACGTTGACTTATCACACTATTTCTCAGTCTCTCATTCCTATTATACATTATATATTTATTTATTATTTATTAGACATTATATATTTAGTTATTTAACTGCATACATTAAGTAACAGAAACATTATTATGTAATTTCAAGTAATAACTTTTAAAAATAATCTTGCATTGTTTTCACTTGATTAATGACTAGATATTAATTTTATTATCACTATAAATTATCACTCACAACAGTGGTGAAAAAAAACATCGTAAGGAAAATTGCATGATGACTTTTCTTGACGGTCGGAAGTCAACTTACGAGTATATTAATATTATTTTCCTTATCCCTCTTATTCTGAAACGAGAACCTTGCTCAGGACTAGATTAATCTTGTTATATACAGATAGAAAGAAGGCGTTTACAGGAAGCGACGGCCTTCAGACCTCCGCAACCCATAACTTAGGCTTTAACCATAACCCAGTCCGTGGGTATCAGGCTATACACGGCACACGGTCACATATCCTTCAGAAGGTAAAAGACTTTCTAAATATCAACAGCTTTCACTATGAGAATAATTCTAAAATAGAAAAAAATACTTCCGACTGCCTCGTTAGTCTAGTGGTCCCAATCGCGACTGCTACGCTTGAGGTCTTGGGTTCGATCCCCAGGTCGAGCAAAGTGTTATTTGGGTTTTTCTATGAAATTCTCAGTAGCAGCTCGGAGTCTGGATTTGTGCACGGTGAATGGCAATAGGCTCGCCCCCTATTACATGGGACCTAAACATACTGGCGAACTGTGGGTGTACATTAAGTACACCTCTGCCGAACCCTTCGGGGAATACAGGCGTGGGACCACTAGACCAACGAGGCAGTCCATAAAAAAATGTTATGTGAAATTGTTTAAAATAAAAAATCGTCGTGCATAGTATAACTACACAAAAAGTAACATAATATTGCAGTTGGATACTAAATGATAAAGATAGGCCAGTCTGATTGAAACACTGACATAAATAAACAGCATCGTAGATAAACTCTTTCCAAAAACTTTTCCACAAAAAAACACAAATAAAACCTGTTAACATTATACCTACATTGCACCTTATCAGTAGATGTATTCCATTTCGTTACATCACAAAAAGTATAAACAGAAGATTCATTCGTGGGTATATGTGTTCAAAAAATAAAGATAAGTACTGATTATTTAGGTGTTGGGACTCCTGAATAATCAGGCTAAATTGTCGGTTTTAAATTTTTTATCGTAAAAACCTATGTTCGTTTCGAATTCCAGTCTTAACCGTACGCACCTCCACTAACTACTATTGGACTTCCGCAGCCTAATTTCTGTGGGCTAAATTGATGGCTCGAGTGGGATTAGTCAAAAACCCCTTTAGAAATTCCTGTTACAAAGATTTGGGGATCTTTAGTTTAAAACTTATACTAGTATTCTTATTAACCCCTCGTACTAAGCTAAATGTTATTACGAGTGAGTCCAGGTTAGTAGTACAATGGGTGGGTTTCGAACCAGCAAACCGCTTCAATTTAGCTGCTCATTTAATAAATTACAACATAAAATAGATATTTTGTAGTTTCCCTTCTGTGCTTTATTTGCATCACACCACCGCTTATCGGGTAGTGGTCATGCGATTGTAAATAACGCGTCGGCGCGGGCGCCCCTATCTGTTTACGTGAATATTAACGTTGCTGCCCGTTATTCGGCGTGGTGATGTCGTGTTATATCATGTTATTCATCATGGATGTGAAATGCAAACTCTGGAGAAAACACACATTCACGGCACATTTACAAATCCGAGCAGAGGACAATTTCTAACAAAGTTCAGTCATGGGCTGGCCCCTCTTTTTCGCACTCTGGGCCCAGGGCGCCTCGATACTTTTTTCTGGTATAACTCGGCAAACCAGCGGGTGAGCCACCTGATCCATGGACATCCACAATACCAAAGGAGTAGTCGAGCCAAAGACAAGGGAGTGGAAGGCGAAAAGGAAAAGGAGCTCCGGCACTCCACACTCACCGCACGAAACAGTATGCATACTGCTACTTGACGTCGATGTTCTGTGGGAGGGTAGTACTTCCCCGGTTGTGCGGACCCATTCATGACACTACTGCTACTGCCCACATACCCTTTAGGCAAAATGAGTAGGAATGTTCTGCCTTCCTTGTTTTTGTCTAAGTATGTACATATAAAATTCTCTATCATTATCATAGTCTAGATTTTCAAAATCGGTGCAGTAGATCCAGAGATCCCTGTACAACGTCTCTTTAACCTATTGGTGGCCCAAGCCACTTCAGGATAAAGAGGCCCTTATCTCTTTATCCTGAAGTGTCTTGGGCCACCAATAGGTTAAAGTGACGTTGTACAGCGTAATCTCTGGATCTACTGAACCGATTTTTTAAATTCTTTCACCAATAGATAGCTACATTATTCCTGAGTGACATAGGCTATATATTATCCTGAAAAACGAAAAGAAACGTACCTATAGTCCACGCGGGCGACGCCCCGGGCGGAAAACTAGTTACTTTTAAAGTTATATTGTAATGAAAAGAAGTCACCCATCCTCACAACAACCTTGTTACCTCAACAGAACTGTATAGTCGTCATTAAGACACGCCTTTAATTGAAAATAAGCGTGATTCAGCTTTATTCAATTAGCTAAATCATTACCAAACTCAAATATTTATTAATTGCATGTTTGGGTAAGTTTTATTGTTTTTATAGAATAATGACTGCCTCATTAGTCTAGTGGTCCTAAGCGCGACTGCTACGCTAGAGAACCCAGGAAGGTTCGATTCCCAGGTCGAGGAAAGTGTTATTGGATTTTTCTATGAAATTCTCAGTAGCACCTCGGAGTCTGGATTTGTGTCCGGCTCGCCCCCTATTACATGGGACCTAAACATACCGACGATATGTGGGTTACATTAATGCACCTCTGCCTGACCTTTCAGGATTTACAAGCGTAATGGTATGTTATGTTATGTTTATAGAATTCCCCTTTTATATTACTACACTGTTTCTTTATTTAAGTAAAGAAGGGTTTCATTCACAAAGTGATCATGTCTCGCCTACTAAACTTAATATAGGTAAATTTATTTAAAGTCTTTAATTAGAAGGTAATATGGTAATCAGGGGATTTTGTTACGTTGCACTAGGAAGTCATGAAAGGCAGACATTGTCACTAAGCTGATACTTAAGTGTACGTGCCGATCGTAAGCGGCAAGTCGGTAACCGCAACTTAGAGCCAGCAACACCAGAAGTACTCGTATCACTAGCGCTTTGGCATCTTGAAACCTCAGTTATAATTTCACTGGCTACATTACCCTTCACAATTGAACACAATAATGTTAGCACAATATTGCTTAGTGACAAAAATTTTGGCAATGGTGGTTGAGACGAACCAAATACAAATTCAACAGCATAGCCCTACCACCTCAAATGATTTTTGTGATGTCTTTAATAAATACTAGCTTTCAGCTCGCAGCTTCGCCCGCGTGGGCTACACGTTTCTTGTCATTTTACGGGATAATATATAGCCTATGTCACTCAGGAATAATGTAGCTTTCTATTGGTTAAAATATTTTTCAAATCAGTCCAGTACTTTCAGAGTCTATTCAATGCAAACAAACGAACAAACAATCAAATCTTTACTCTTTATAAGATTAGTTTAGATTAAGTATATAATGAAGCATTTAACTGCCTCATTAGTCTAGTGATTCTAAACGCGACTGCTACAATCGCTAGAAGTCTTGGATCGATTCCCAGTTTGAGCTCTGTTATTTGGTTTTTCTATGAAATTCTTAATAGCAGCTCGGAGTTCAGATATGTGCCTTGTGGACTTAGACATACCGGCGAACTGTGGGTGTAGGTACATAAAATACACCTCGTATTGTTATGTTTTTTGCAACATTTATGGATATTCACTTTTTTATTAATATAGTGGCTTATTTATTACCGAATAGTCTACATAGCGGATGTTGCTCACACCAGTTGAGGGTACGCAAATAGGCTAGATAAGTGATACCAGCAGTAGTGATAATATCGCGTCTAATTACGTAGATAACGATTTATTTTTATCACCGTATCTTTAGACAAACTGTACTATTTATTTCGCATGTTATTTTTAGCCACTCTATTAGTCATATTTTTATTAATATTTCATATTATACTGTTCACAGATTACCAATAAAGATAAAGACAGACTGATCCCACATTGTACGTTTCGCCCGCCCCGTTTTTGTCCTTTCTGCTCGGCTCCTAAATGTCGTAGCGTGATGTTAAATACTAGCTACTAGCTACCGGTCGAATGCCTGTCAAGATTGGACGAACTGATTCGGAGATTAGCCAGAACAAACATGCAGACAAAACACAGGGACAAAAGCAGGTAAAGTTCTATGTTTGTAAGTTTGTACCTCCTCAAAACTACAGATTTGTTTTTTCATAAATGTTCAACTATTTTTAACTGAATTTTCTTCCTGTATTTCCTAAGTGATTCCTTAATATAGGTATATAACATATACATACCATCACGCCTGTATTCCCCGAAGGGTTAGGCAGAGGTGTACTTAATGTACACCCACAGTTCGGCGGTATGTTTAGGTTCCATGTAATAGGGGGCGAGCCTATTGCCATTCACCGGGCACAAATCCAGACTCCGAGCTGCTACTGAGAATTTCATAGAAAAACCCGATCACACTTTGCTCGACCTGGGGATGGAACCCAAGACCTCTAGCGTAGCAGTCGCGATTGGGACCTCTAGACTAACGAGGCAGTCTCCTCCTTAATATATCAAGTTAAAAAATACCTAAAAAAAGGAACTGTAAGAATAATAAACGGAGGGTATTTTCCCAGGTGCCCCAGGTACGCTGTTTTCATTATCTTTTGCGTTCAAGCAAATGTGTTGCACAAACACGTTGTTTATTTGTGTTCATAACATGTTTTTGTTATTTCTCATTTCATGTTTTCAAAATATGATTCAAGTCTAGCATTCGTAATATTGTTGTTGATGCAAGTAAACAATTCTTTGTGGCTGAACGTAACTTGATGGTACTACGAAAGTAAGTAGGTAGATACGATTGAGCAAATGTTCTTTTTTAATTATACCGTTAATAATAACTGCCTCATTAGTCTAGAGGTCTGTCTCTCTCTGGTCGTAGGCATATGACTGTTATGCTAGAGATCCAACATAGTGTTTTTGCATTTTTCTTTTAAATTCTCAGTAGCAGCTCGCAGTTTGGATTTGTGCCCAGTTAATGGCAGTAGGCTCTTCCCTTATTATTACATAGAACCTGCCATTATGTGATGAGTTTTTATCCCATTGAGTAAAAGTTCAATTACTTTTGTGGATTAATTTATAATATAATTTATGAGTCTCATCGTCCCGTTTATATGTATTTGATACTGACAGTATCTACATGCTTACCCTTTTGTTGAGCCGCCGCCTCCTTGAAGCAGCCTTTTTAGGGTTCCGTAGCCAAATGGCAAAAAACGGAACCCTTATGGATTCGTCATGTCTGTCTGTCCGTCCGTATGTCACAGCCACTTTTTTCCGAAACTATAAGAACTACGCTGTTGAAACTTGGTAAATAGATGTATTCTGTGAACCGCATTAAGACTAAAAAATATATATGATGTACTTTACCATGTAAACTTCCACCGAAAATTAAAACGTCATAAATCGTGATTGTACGGAACCCTCCGTGCGCGAGTCCGACTCGCACTTGGCCGGTTTTTTAAATAATATCATTAAGGATTCTTTTGTGCAAGACATTAGTATATCTATAGTAAAATTTTTTCAACAAAACCAATTGGTTTACGACAAAGTTTGTCATCATGCAGTTGTTTTTAGTGATTCATTAGCACTGCTAATTGTTGTACAAGGATAATCATTAATTAAATAAATGCACGTAGCTGCATCGGTGCTTTACGAAGTAACCTATGTAAGTCATAATTAACAATGATTCATTAGGTAATGTGCATTAGGATTTGTACAAAATATTTATTTAGTTGCCGTGTGATAAGGTACCGGAAGACAAATTTTATTCATTTCCATATTTATGTAGGTAGGTACATAAAATATGTTTAGTTAATTTTATTCATTTCCATATTCATGTACCTAAGTACATAGATGACATGCTAAGTAGCCATACTCGTAAGTAATCAAGGAAATATGAAAAATATATATATGTACTTATAAACAATTTCATGACTTACGGAGCCGAAACGTGGACACTCACTATTGGACTGGTCCACAAATTCAAGGTCGCTCAGCGTGCAATGGAGAGAGCAATGCTCGGAGTTTCTTTGGTGGATAGAATTCGTAACGAAGTCATTCGCCAAAGAACTAAGGTCACCGATATTGCGCGAAGAATAAGCACGCTGAAGTGGAAGTGGGCCGGCCATGTCTGCAGACGGACAGATGATCGTTGGAGCAGACAAGTGCTAGAGTGGAGACCGCGTTTGGGCAAACGTAGTGTGGGACGCCCTGCGACACGATGGAGCGACGATTTAAAGAAGGTGGCTGGCAGCGGATGGATGCGAGCTGCCCAAGACCGGGATGGTTGGCGCTCTTTGGGGGAGGCCTATGTTCAGCAGTGGACGGCAATAGGCTGACATGATGATGATGATGATGATGAAACAATTTCAAATACCATCACACCTGTATTCCCCGAAGTGTAAGCCAGAGGTGTACTAATGTACACTCACACTTATTAGAGCCTATTGCCATTAACCGGGCACAAATCCAAACTCCCGAGCTGCTACTGAGAATTCCATAGAAAAAGCCAATAACACTTTAGTTGACCACTAGCGTAGCAGCCGCACTTAGCACCACTAGACCAATGAGGCAGTCCTTGTCTAATGAGGCGACAAAATCCGTAAAAAGTCGTTTTATTTTAATTAATATTCTGCATTTGTCTAGAGGTCGCTAGTTCTGATAATAGCAATAAGCTCGCCCCCTATTAAATTACAACAAAAAAACAGCGCTGCGCCGTTGGTGTACACTCTGCCTATCCCTTCAGCCAAACACACGTGTGATGGTACGTCATACAAATTTTTAAATAGAATGAATTTAAAATAGAGCAAGGTGGAAATCTAAATAACATTAGGTAATTTCGTAAGTAAACTACGAATAGACGTACAAATGAATCTAGTTTTACCGTTCTTTACAACAACAATAAAATGTATGTACAGTCACCAAACCAAACCCACCAAAGGTTACACAAAACTGTCAAATTTCTCCAAATGATTTTAAACCTTAATATGTTGGTGATTAAGTTCAAAATCAACTGAGAAAATTTGACACTTTGTTGCAACTTGATGTGCTGGCCACCGTATTTAAGTACTACCGGCACACTGACCTAATTACCGAAACACCGCGCTAAAACGTAAACTACTAATAGACATACAGATTAATTTAGTTTTAGCGTTCGTAGTAACAATGTTATTCATTCCTTGAAGAAGAATAGGTAATACTTAGTCAACATCAAGTGTCCATCAAAACAATACCAACGAGGCATAAACAAGTGATAGATATGAAGGGACTTGAATAATAAGGCGGCAGATGAAAACAATATTGTCTTTTTAAATCAGACGACTATTTCTCCGACACGACACCGATTGTTTCACCGACACGACTCCAATTATATCTAAATTATGCTAGTTTTTGGCCTCGGCTTCGCTACCGTATACGAATAGAAGAAGATTACAGTACTCGGCGATAAATATCGCACATCGATCTTTGGAAAGAGATAATCGGCTAGTTTCGGCTACGTAGAGCATTATCTTTGTCGCACGAAGAACTAACGAATGACGAACCAGCGACAAAAATAAGGACAGTGTGTGACAGAGATGACGCTCTACAAAGCCAAACTAGCCGATTGTCTATGTACAATATTTATCGCCAAGTACTGTAAACTACAAATATTTTTTTATAGTAGTCTGTAAATCAGAAACCAACAGTGACGGTCTTTTCTTCCTATGGATACAACAAGAGTTCAACCTCATCTCAGGATCTGTTGCAACTTATCAAGATAGGATTTACCACAGTTTTTAAGTTGGAACATAGTTATGTTTTTATCAGTAGACACAAAATTGAAATCAGTTCCGTAGTGTTTTCACCAAACGTCTTACTGGTGTCAGTATTTTACAGAGACGTCTGTGTTATTATAGAAGTCGGTGTTATAGGCGTCAATCTTAGAGGATTAATCTTATTGGCAATTTTATTGGCGTCGATGATATTGGCGTTAGTGTAATATAATGTCAAACTTGTAGGCGTTGGTTTTATTGGCGTCGGTGGTGTTATAGGCGCCAGTGGGTGATATTTGCGTCGATGTTATACTCGTCCGTAATACGGACGTCGGTGTTAAAGACGTCAAATAAGCACCCTTCTTTTAATAAGTCCCGCTTTGGCAATCCTACCCGCTATCCAGGATCGGTATCGTCAGTCGGATCGTTGCAGTGTCGGATAGTGTAAAGAAGCCATATAATACTCGCGGGGGACAAACATTCAAAGGTCAGGCTGCAATAACAAAGTTAGCGTTGATAAATATTATAGGTATATTAGGTACTAAGTTGTTATTTTATGAGCAAAATGTTATTATGTTATTGTCATAATAGTTTTTGTTATTGCCAATTAATCTAAGAAGTTAATTGGTTAAAGGTAAGATAAAGAATAGGTGTCTATACAATGTCACCCGTGGGCATGTGACCGTCCGTAATTTTCTGAATATTCATGAAAAATTTACGTAACGTTTCGTTATTTGAGTTTGTTGGTTGGTTAATAGTTGAGTAAAGCTTTGTCGGTTGAATCCCTGGACGAAAAAATTTTTGTCCTAGAGATAATTGTTTTGAATTTGCCTGTTTTTGCTTGTGAGATGTGTGGTTCTCAATGCCAATATTATTCTACTAGGTACTCTACAAATGCGAAAGTATCTCCGTCTGCCTGTTTGTTTGTTTTTTTAACACTTTCATGCTTACACCACTGAATCAATTTTGGTATAGATTGTATAAGGCCTATATTTTTGTTTAGCAAACAAACTTAGATTTGCTCATAATTATAATAACTAGCTGTAGGTTTCGCTCGTATCACAGGACTTTTCGAGGCAAAGGTAGCCTGTGTCCTACTCCAAGATCCAATCTCTCTTAAAATAAAATCTTCAAAATTAGTTCTGCGATTAAGGTGTGTAAACATAACATTCAAGATTCTCCTGTGTGTCTCTTACACAGGAGCGACGGAGGCCCAATTCCTCCTTCAGCCCCCCTCCTTGTCCTTTTCTCCTTTCCCTCCCGTTTCTTTGGCTCGGCAACGCATCTGCAACTCCTTTGGTATTGCAGATATCCATGGGCAGCGATGACAACTTACCATCAGGTAGCTCGCCTGCTCGTTTGTAGTGTTATCCCATAAAAAAAACAGTTACTTTCGCATTTAAACGTACTTAGGTAATGTTAGTTTGGATTCACACTCCTGACTTTTGCAACTATGAAAACGAGATGTCGGTAAAAATAAAAGCTAGTACCTAATGACATCAGAAGTCACAAAATTTCATAGCAAAACATCTTCTTGGAAAGCTGAACTCAGCTGAAGTCATCCTCTTGCTAATTTAGTATCTACGTATATGTAGGTAATCTTTATATATTATTTAAGATTGCTCATAGTCAGCTCTTGTTTAAAAACCATTCGGATAATTGCCCTACCACGAATCTGTGAATCATGTCTTATTTACTTTGCGCTGTATGAAACATGGGTAATGAAATGATTCAAAGTTTTTTTTAATATACTGTGTGTAACAAAGACTATTAAGTGTGTAAGTAGTTAAAAGAGACCATGATTCTCTGAGTTTGTTTCGACGTTTCTTCTCAGAGGTCGTCAGATAGGAAACGTTGACGCCATCTAGTTAAAAAAAAATTAAAAAGTCGACTTGTAAAAGTGTCTTAAAAAATCTATTTACAGAAAAATATCATTTCATTTCATTTCAGTATATCTATACAAACAAATACAATGTTTTTATATTCATTCATTGCTTTTGTATAAATTTTTGACTGGATGAATGATTGGATGAATATTTATTTGCATTAAAATATGGTACAGAAAATATGGTCTTTTAAAATATTGAAGTAGCTTTACCTGTTTCGCTCGTCCACTTTGAATTATTTGAGGCTGCAAAAGTAAACTATAACTATCGGAATGAGTGATGCCCCTTAACCAAATTTAAAGCTATAGCTCGTATCTAAAAATAAGTGATTAAAACTGCTACGGTTTGGTACGGTACGGTTGCTAGGTTTTGGGTTTGATTCGCAGGTCTAGCAGTGTTATTGAGTGTTTCTATGAACTTCTCAGTAGCAGCTCAGAGTTTGGATACGGGCCTGGTGAATGGCAATAGGTTTGCCGCTACGTTTAGGTCTTACGTAAAAGGTGAATAGCAGTAAGTACAGTGGGTTATAGGTGTTACCTGACCCACCAAGACCCCACTGTCCCACCCAGGGTGGTCAGGTAACAGCTATAACCCACTGTACATCTTTTTTTTGTTGAAGGGGTTGGAAATACGTTATGAAACCAATTTATTTTACTTTATAATACCCACCGCCCCGGGGAGTGCAGTGGGGTGTGTCGGACTCCGCTTTGATAAGAGCGATCTACCGAATATAACCAACCTCGGCGTTTCGCGTCGCCATTTTTGTGCCAGGGCTACGGGAGTGATGTAGCATTCGTCCGAAGAAATAGCAAGACACCTGGGCTGTCCCCCGCAAATACGGGGATGATAGTATGTTAAACACTATCAGTTATTAATTCCTGCCAAGGCCTCTCTCTTTATGATCCTAGTTAAAATCTAGAACACTTTAAAACTACTTACGTACCTACGTATTTACGTCAAGTTACGCAATTACAGATGTTTATCTGACAAATACAAATTACAGGTTAATTTATAGGGGTGACGCATTTCCTCACATTAAATAGTGAGTTAACCACAGAATATCACTTTAGCAGAACAATACTATAACTTCATAGAGTTCCTACGTACGTACATTCATATAGTCATGCCTGTCTCCCATGGGGGTAGGCAGAGACTATATAGATTTCCACTTGCTACGATCCTGGCACTCTACTTTCGCTTCATCTACATTCATTAATCTCTTCATGCATGACCGTCGGTTTAGGGTGCTCGGAACCTGGCCTTTTTTAAGAACATCCGCAATTAGGTTGCGGCACGTTTGCCGAGGTCGTCCCCTTCCAACTCGTCCATCCTACTCGCCATATATAATACTTTTTTTTTTTATGGTATAACTCGGCAAACGAGCAGGCGAGCTACCTGATGGTAAGAAGTCATCGCCGCCCATGGACACCTGCAAAACCAGAGAAGTTGCAGATGCGTTGCCGAGCTTATTTAGGGAAAGGGAGGGGAAGGAGAAAAGGAGAAGGAAGGGGATTGAGGGAGGAATTGGGCCTTCGGCCCTCTCGCTCACCGAACGAAGCGCAGTAGCGAAACGCTACTACTCGGACGTCGGTCTTCTGCGAGAGTGTGGTACTTCCCCGGTCAAGCCGGCCCATTCATGCTGCGAACAGCGTGGCCCTACCACAACAAAAACTTGTTTCGGCAATCTCCGTTCATCCATTCTCTCTACATGACCAAACCATCCTAGCATGCCTTTCTCAATCCTTGTACACCTCCTAATCCTGATTATTCCTTAATCCTTTTACTCCATCCTCTTTCAGTCCACAACGCTCCCTTATCACACTGTTTCTCACTCTGTCTTTCAGCGAAACACCACACATACTTCTCAAAGCTCTCATCTGTACAGCATTTATTCTGCTTTCATCTGCCATACCCAACTTTCCCTACCATACATTAGTGTCGGCGCCAACACTCCCCCAATCACAGCCAGCCGTGCCTTTTCGGACACTTTCCGACTATTTATGAAGGTAACTCACCTCGCTATATTTATTATCTACCAACCCATTACACATTTCAGGAATTATCACGTTGGGTCGTAGGTATTATGAAATCACCTGAATAGTCATTATACTTTCCACGATGACGACTGACGCAAATAGCGGTTTATTGGTCATTAATAATAGTGACATTATTTTTTATGTTCGGATTCTATTAAGTAGGTACATTGAAAGTTAAAATACGATTGCGGTATGTAGCGACATCTATGATTTTTCTTGAAAACTTATTCGTTTCAGCATTTTCAGGTTGTGGCCGTAATCGCCGCCAAGTCAATAGCTGCTACTCTCCGAATAAATAAAACAATGGAACAGTGTTTGTATGAAATATTAATATTATTATGTAAGTAAGTATACATAATAATCAGAGTCGGTGAAATGCGGCCTTAGGGTGATATCTAATAATGCTTAGAACTTTCAAGGTGGTGCATTATTGCGATAGAGAATAGAGGAATAAAATTAGGAACACGTAAATATGAAAGAAAAAAGCTGGATTATTGGAAACAGGGAACAAGAAAATTTTTATTTTATAAATTACCATAACGCATATTTTTTCCACAGAGCTAATTATCCGGTTTTGGTTTCTTTTTCCATCGGATAAGCGGGTATACCTCCCCAGCGCCTATGATCTTTGGTGCCGACTCAAAATTGGCTAACGACTAAATACTAAACTATAAAGTACTAAAAAGGTTTGTGCTTGTTTAGTTTATTTTTTGTTAATAAATTTTTTATTGTTTGCTACGATATTAGACATTAGTTTCGACATGACCATATCACTGCCATTCGCAACAATGTAGTAAAAACAAAGACAAAAACAAATTCCGTAAAAATCTCGTATAATAAATTTATTAACATTAACATCACTCGCTGCGGAGAGTGTAACAATGTACAGTGTAAGCAGAGACGTGCGCCCGCGCATCGGACGCCTCTTGTGTATCAACGGCGGATGCTGCACGCCGATGACTTCGCTCGCTGGATTTTTTTGAGAAGAATCTGCGAAGAAGGAAATTATACTGAAAATATTAAGAATTCTCTACATTACAAAGGCTTTTTTTTCACACAGGATATCGGAACTCCTTTGCGGACAAAGTCCTAAATCCAAACTTCATAGTTTGAAATAAATTGACGATGAGGTAGCATAGCTGGATTATCATTCTTACCAAGTTATCATCATTTCAATTCATTCATATCAATCCAATCATGTTTTGACGCAGAAACCAGCGGAAGACACGGCCCTACTAACCGATAATTGCTAGATCTCTCTCTCCCATCTACGAGCTCAACGCTTATTGGTGGAGCAATCGCCACTGCCCTATTATCTGCCTTCTGTTTGACTTCTTGATACGACACTTCTCCAACTTTTTCCTTCACTCGTTCAATAAAACTTCTTCTAAGTCTTCTCCTTGATCTTTTTCCTTAAATTATACCTTTGAAAACTATCTGACTTAAAAATGTTATCAAGTGGTCAATCATCTTTCCTCGCCTGTTTTCTATGTTTCTCAAGAACTGTCTGTTCTCGTTAACAGTTATTAATACTTAAATAGCTAGATAACCATGAAATATTCTTCTTACCATGTTATCATGGTCGATTTGACGCTGTTGGTTCTTACGACACACAGCAGCTGAAGGTAAGGGTCTACTGGCCGGCTGCTCGCGCGGCGGTATGGAGCATTTGCGCGTGTTCCTAGCGCTCAGGATCTTCGTCAGCAAGATATGATTGTGTCTCTCAATTTCCCGGAGGCGCTCGTTCGAGAAAGACATGTTGATTCGCCGGGATTTCAGGCCGCATACCGATCTGGAAATGGTTTAAAATTTAGAATCTATGGGTAGTCCAAGGTAAGCAAGTGTAGGACGCTCGTCGGCCAGGTGGAGTGACGACTTGCGGAAGGCGGCTGGTAGTGACTGGATGAGAAAAGCCGAACATCGAGCTCTGTGGCGTTTACAAGGAAAGGCCCAAATCGAACAGTGGCGAAGAATATAGGTACATTGATGATGATGATGATGACACTGGATTAACTGAACCATTAAATACTCTAAAGAGTGTATTTCTGACATGTAGTTGCCTCATTAGTCTAGTGGTCCTACACGCGACTGCTACGCTAAGGGTCCTGGGTTCGATCCCTGGGTCGAGCAATGTGTTATTGAGTATTTCTATAAAATTCTCTGTTTTTGCTCGGAGTCTGGATTTGTGCCCGGTAAATGGCAATACGCTCGCACCCTATTACATGGGACCTAAACATACCGCCGAAATGTGGGTGTACATTAGTAGATCTTTACCTAACCCTCCGCGGAAATAAAATCGTGATGGTACCTACTCGTGCAAGGAAACAGTTGTCTTATTCCACTTACCCAAAACTAGTGGATCTCCCAGACATGGAAACTGGCGGCTTATGACTCGAGATAGAAGACTGACTTTTGGCTAATTTCATAGACGACCTTAGAGTTTGTTCTCTGCTTGTATCACTAATGGCGGACTTTGGCAGAGACTTAACAGACTCCTCGTCCTCACTTTTGTCGTCTTCAAATTCGTCGGTATACGCGTCCTCCTCATTGTAGGTTTCCGATTTGTCCTGTTCAGAGTCTGATTCCTGGTAAACGCAGGTTTCAACGCAAATGTTCGGCGGTCTCTTCGCTGCATCCACTATACATCCCATCTCTGATAACTCCTTGGAGAGTTCATCGACCTCGTTGTTGTTTTCCTCCTGGTAGCGTTTCGATTTCATGTTTTTACAGTCCCCAGAAGAAAATTCCGTGTCGATATAATTCAGCTCTACTGTATTCTCTCGGCGTGCCATTGTGGAAGCGTGCTAATACTGTGGTCTGCTAGAAGAAATTTTGTTAGCTTATCTACAGGTGCTTGATTTAATGTAGCCAGAGAAATACTTATGTGCCTCGAAATACGAACAGTTAAGTACCTACGCCAGGGTAAATAAATTCGTTAGTTTGCTGAGTCAACCTGTGTAGGTTTGGGGACGAGGCCACCAATTAGTTTCACGATTGTGTAGGAATAATGTAGTAGTGTGTTGAAATTTTCACATAAGTATCTGGTTTACATTGCATATTGCAATGGGCCAGGGGAGTCAGATGCAGGTAGACAGGGTAGTGGCCGTTGGAGTATACTATAATTTATTTACTTACAAATAATTAAATAAGGTACGTATACATACAAAGAATTTACTAAATTCAACCTACCCAAGGTAGATTGCACATACATTAAAAGGAACTTTATTAACCGTTGAGAGGCAATAACAGACAGAATCGAATCCTCCAATAATAGCATCTAATTCTACTTTACAGTATAATAATTACCCAAACTTGTCAAGAAAAAACAATATTTACCTGCCTGCCAGCGCGTGTATAATCCAACGAATAAGCGCCTACTAATAAACTTACAGGAAAATCGTTTATCTACAACTTACTGCTTGGATTGATATTAAATTTAATTCCAAATCTCTGATTACTTTTAATAAATACTTAGAAATTGTTTCTAACGAAGCACTATTACGAAATTAAATTAATATTGTAAACGAAAATGAAGCTCTGAAAATAACAACAAAAGACTTTGTGTCAAAATTAAACTTGTCTTTAGAATCTTACAAAGGTTGCTTCGGAAACCATAAACAGCCAGTATCTTGGTGTCGTTTTATTGTAAACTTTCCGTTTAATTCGCTAATTTTTAATAATAAATATAAATAGGTATTATATTTTTGAGAAAAATCAATACGCACATAACAACAGCTAAACAAATGTCGCGCGGTTTGCCAAGTTTGCGTTCCGTTTCCATTGGTTTCCAAGTAACGTTCTAGAGTACGCAGTCAACATTACATATAAGAACAATTTTGTTTCAAAGCAGTACATTCAAAAAGACCGATTTCATTCTATAAAATCGCGTGTCGCAATTTGAATGGGACTATTTAATCTGTTTGACAATCGAGAATATCACCTCGTTTTTAGTTCGGTCAATGTTGACATTTTAAAGTATCCTTTCAGTTCACTCAATCGGTCCCAAAAAAAGTACTTTCCGATGTGAGAATTCGTGTGTGCGATAATGATTTTTTGATAAATTCAGTGTTATTTAGTTAGATTCTAACAAATTTATCATTAAAAATGGTGACTATTATAAAGAATCAATTGCTGAAACATCTGTCAAGGTGCGTATGTCCTTTTGGTTTTACAAAATACGTCTCTGGTTGTGCAAATTTATTACCGTGATATTTTAATTAAATTATTTTCTGTAATTAGAGCCAACAGGGCCTTTGATTTAAACGGAACACTGAACTGAAATAAGCTCCCAATCTTCTTATCAAACATTATTAACTTGGCACAGATTCCTTCCTTTGTTCTCGTAATGTATTTTTATCATATTTTTTACAGTTAATAAGATTTTAACAGAAAATAGATTATTACATGCTTAGTCGGCAGTTGGAAATAGTTTTTAGATTTTGGTAAAATTATCTTATATTTTATTTATAAAGCATTCCTATCAGAATAATTTGTGTGGTGTTCCTACCTACTTTTATATATTCAAGCTTCAAATAAGTTTCTTCATTCACTCTCAGGATCAGCTGCATGTTTGTTTCTATCAAATAAACATACACATTTTTATTTGGAACTTTACAGCATTATTCTTTTTACAATATTTAAATGTATGTGATGTTTTTTTTTATTTATTCGTTATCTTTTTATAATGAGTATTAACGATTTAGATACATATCAAAATCAATATGACATCTATTTTTTATTATTCTTATTTATTTGAAAATAACATTTCTAAATCTCAGATTTTTAATGCACTGTTGGCATCATTATGTAGGGTATCTTAGCTATAGAAGCATTACAGGTACAATCCAATATCTATTGTTATGGTCAATGGGGGTGAGGCATAATGTATCATCAAACCAACTCTGCTTTCTACTAGACATCTATGTCAGACTTATTAGTCACACTTGTTGTTTCCAATAAATCCAATAGTAAAACATTGTATTTGTAAAACTTCCATGAAGTACAGACAGACAGCCACGATTCCGAGGCCCGCGACACACGACGCCGACTGTTCGTGTGAATTAGTGTATATTTTATTGTATATGTATAATATTTTATTTGTTATTAGTTTAAGTTTTATTGTATTGTATTATAGTATTATTTTTGATATGGGCCTTGTTGCCTGAAATAAATAAATAAATAAATAATAGGAAAATATGTTATGGAATGTGTACAGTGTCATAAAACTACAGAGTTGCCCCGGCTCCGCCTTCATAGGATCCCAGCTATTCCACGGTATAATCAGTAGCATATGTTAATTGGGAATAAAGTAGCTTACTGTAGGTATATACTCAGAGTATGAATATCCAAATCGAAATTCCGAGCTCCTATTGAGAATTTTATAGAAAAACTCAATTACTCTTTGCATGACCAGGTAATTCAACCTCTAGAGAAGCAGTCACGCTTAGGAACATTAGACCAATATTATGATATCTTATTCTAATATGCTCTTATTAATGAAGTAACAATGATTATAAGCCTGAAATCATGTATACAATGAGATTTTCTTTTCACCAGGTTCACAAAGAATCTGTCACCAGAACAGATCTCCCTCTCAGCATTGCGAGGGTCTGGTGAGCTGCAAGACTTGACCCTTGATGAAGAGCTGCTGACTGACCTGCTGGAGCTGCCTGGCTGGGTCAGACTGACATCTGCAAAGTGCAACCGAGCCTCCTTCAGGATACAATGGACCAAGCTCAAGACTGTGCCTATTGTATTGGTAAGTTCTGATCTATGACATACCATCACGCCTGTATTCCCCGAAGGGTTAGGCAGAGATGTACTAATGTACAGCCACATTTCGCCGGTATGTTTAGATCCCATGTAATAGGGGGCGAGCCTATTGCCATTAACTGGGCACAAATCCAGACTTTAAGCTGCTACTGGGAATTTCATAAAAAAACCAAATAACACTTGCTCGACCTGGGGATCGAACCCAGCACCTCTATCGTAGCAGTCATGATCAGTCTGATCTATGATCCTGAGAAGTATGCATTCACTTCTGTACCATATTTGTTCCTTTCTAATAATCATCACACCCCACCGCTGCTCTTAGAATGAGAGAGACCAGGTTATGGTCCACCATGCTAGCCTTTGAGTTGGCAGACTTCACATGCCATCAAGAAAATTTATGAATCATGCAGGTTCCCTCAAGATGTTTTCCTTCACTGTTTAAGCGCATGATAATTATTAATACTTATATGTTATAGTTTGACCCGAGGTCAGAGGAAATAACAGTTAAATATACCCAAATACATTGTTTACAAACACCACTATTGAAGAAATTGTTATCTTGTTTGAATTTGTTCACTGGCTGTTATCATTATGTTTTATCTGGACATTATTACTTGGTTGCAGGACTACTTTCACGTCGTTAAAATATGTCACACACAGTAGAACTCTTGTTTAAATATTAACTAGTTGTTACCCGCGGTATCTCGGACGTTTTAAGCTCAGCTAGGACGTTTTAATCAGCTTGTATCGTCAACTGCTCAAAATGTTAACCAGGCCCATATTTTGTTTAAGTAAATCTTACTAGCATTGTGGGTCTCACATTATTAGCACTCTTGTTAATCCCTCGTACTAAGCTAAATGCTTGTATTACTAGTGGGTCCACGTCGGTAGTGCGGTCGGTAATGGGTGGGTTCCGAACCGGCAACCACATGGTCGCAAGTCCGATACCCTAGCCATTAAGCTACCACCACTTCAAAAAATGTCCACTTCTCATAATGTCAACTACTTAAAATGTCAAATACGCATAATGACAATTTCTCAAAAAGTCAATTGAAAAAAGATAATATAATTATGAAAACATAATAATATTAAGAAAATTCAATACAATATAAATATTGAATGTTTCAAGTACAGAAACATACAGTTTAAAAAGAATTACAAGACAAAGAGTCTGTAAACTATTAACCTTATAGCTTAAGTCCTTATAGTTTAACTGTTTGCTATTAATAGATAAAAAAGCATAATTTAATTTAATCCTTACTAAGTGATGAGACCCAGGCATTCAGACCAGACAACATTTAAATATTTATGTTATTCAATAAGAGAAACAAGGTTTTCTCTGAGTTCAATAGTTTCACATACACGTTATAATCATATTCATTAACGCGTTATGTGCTAAAGACCTGTAATATTATGTATCAGAAGTACATAATACCTAGTTCCAAACATTGATATCTATTCACATATTATATGAATACTAAGGTGTCAAACACGCCAATACACGGTCATAGTTTGTCTGCCTATCATAGTATTTTGTGATAGGTACAGTCGTCAGCATAATAATATCAGGTTACCACAAAATGAAAAATTTTCTCAGTCGATTTTGAACTTAAATTCTAACATTTGAAGGTTCAAAACCATTTGGAGAAATTTGTCAGTTTTGTATAACCTTAAGTACTGGCGACTATTATTATTTATAATTATTGTCATAAAGTAGATTTCGAAGCCATTGGCAAAAAATGCTTATCTTGTCTTGGCAAGCTGGCTATAGGAGGGATGTAAGTGAACGGTGGACTACAACATGCCACGGTTGAAGCGAATCTCGCGATTCCCAGTCTAGTCTTGCGAATCTTGTGACTCGCGTACAAGGAAAGATACGTGCGGTTTTGAGTCGGTATAAGTACAACGGTACAATTCATTCACACGCGCTTAAACGGTTAAGGAAAACATCGTGAAGAAACCTGCATGTCTTAGAGATTTTCTTGACGGTGTAAGAAGTCTACCAAGCCGCAGTAGGCTAGCGTGGTGGACTATAACCCCTCTCGTACTGAGAGGAGACCCGTGCCCGGCATTGGGACAATGTAATACCCATTACATTGATGATGATTACGAGTTCGACATACCCTGCCACCGACATATGCGCTTTATACTTTTATATCGGACAGATTCTTAAAAACCACCCATGTAATTTAATAGACTAACCCAGGGCCGGATTTAGCCATGTAGGACTCTAAACAATTCGCCTCCTACGTTACTTAGACCTTTCGTTTTAAGCCATTCTACAAAAAAAAATAGGACTGTGTCGACTCTCGAGCATCGGGAATGCGGGATGAGGGTCCGTAGGCAGTAGCTTAATCTGCATTTCGGTTAATCCAACCCTGTCCCCAATATGGACTCAAATATGTTAAACTTTTTTAATCTAAGCTATCGATTCGGATTTCATTTTAAAAAATGTCAACAATCACAACATAACTTTTCTAAATTTGCTTCAGCTTAATTCTAAATTTTGTTGACTAGTCAGCACCAAACTCCATACATTCCCATTAAATCTAATGAGATAAATACCTAAATTCCTGTACAGAATTACTAATGTTCTGTGAGAATGTCAGATAAGGCTGGTATTTTAATTAAATAGGTATATAGAAAAATACATTACCACTATGGAATAATGATTGGTATGGAATATTGAACTCGTTAATTATCAAAAGTTATCGAAGTTACCCGATATAAATATGTATGTTATTACAACATTGTTTTAATTGTCTGAAGGCAGCACCGCATGTTTTGTCCTACACAATACACAAAAATATCGAAAAATGTATGCATTGTTTCATTGTTTTTGTATAGGTTATTTTGTAGGGCAAATCACCGTAATCGCGTCAGTTGAGCGTGAACTCCTGAGTTCGATTATCGAAAGAGCTAACCCAATAAGTGTTGTGCTGATGCCTTGGATTCGAGATAATTGATTTGTCAGTCCATTGTCATTGCATAAGACTTTCATTGCTGTAGAACATATTAAGATACCTGCCATCCCGCGTTTATCTGCGAAGGTTTAGGCAAAAGTGTACTGATGTAGCCCCACAGTTCGCCGATATGTTTTTCACTATGACCATTAAATTTTTGAATTTAAGGTCATAATCGCTTAAATTCAACAATTTAAGCGTATTATGTTCATAGGTATTGCCGCGGTCAGTCTGTGGATGGGTGACCATTCTTAACACATTGAGACCCCTCCGTGCCTCGGAGAGCACGTAAATCCGTCGGTCCCGGTTGTCAAGAACACCTCTGACAATCGTTAGTGGTAGTCAGAATCCCAAAAAGCCTGACAACCAGTTTGTCTTTCGGATATCAGAGTCGCCCATAAATTGGCTTACGAAGGTCTGATGGCAGTCGCTTTGTGTAAAATACTGATATTCAACTGCATCTGGTTAGACTGGAAGCCGACCCCAACATAATTGGGAAAAGGCTAGGAGGATGATGAATAAGGAGCGAGCCTGTTGCCATTAACCGAGCACAAATCCAAACTCCGAGCTGTGAATTTTATAGAAAAACCCAATACTACTGCTTGACCTGGGAATCGAAACTAGGACCTGAAGTTGCACTTAGAACCACTAGACCAATGAGGCAGTCTGATTCGATTTTCGATTAAATTATGATAATGTTATTGTATTCCCAAATAGATATCACAGACTGTTCAAACGCTTATTGAATTGAATTACTTAGCGCAATTAGGCAACCAGTGACTAAAGCTGTACATTCAAGCACCGAATATGAACACTGTATAATTTAGTCTGTGACGTCGTGAAGTCGTGATCTTTGAAATGTAAAAAAACTATCGTATATTAATTAACTTACGTTGTATAAAAAGCGAGTTTACTGATTATTTTTACGACCACATGAAAAAGTTAACCATAAATAACGCCGATACATAAAAATTTTTGTAGTAGTAGTGTCTCATGACTAGGTCCGAACGACCCTCCCACAGAATATTGACGTCAAGTAGAAGCATGCATACTGTTGCGATTCGTACGGTGAGTGTGGAGCCCAAATCCTCCCTCAGTCCCCTTCTTTCTCATTTTCTCCTTCCCTTTTCCTTGGCTCGACAACGTATCTGCAACTTCTTTGGTATTGCAGATGTCCATGGGCAGCGATGACTACTTACTATCAGGTGGCTCTCCAGCTCGCCTGTCGAGTTATCGCATTAAAAAATCGGTTCAAAAATGAGGAAGTTACAAGCATTTAAATTTTTTGCTTATTATATGCTTCTCGGCTGCGCTAGCCGCTTCGGCTAATGTTTATAACATAAACAAACACGACTCATCTAATGCCGTTCTCTTTAGTCTAGTGCTCCTAAGCGCGACTGCTATGCTAGAGGTTCTGGGTCGATTGCCAGGTCGAACAGTGTTGTTGAGTTTTCCTATGGATTTATCAGTAGCAGCTCGGAGTTTGAATGTGTGCCCGGTACGCGGCAATAAGCTTGGCCCCCTCGAAACATATTGGCGAAATGTGTAATAAATGTGTTCAAGGAATACAGGCGTGATGGTATGCTCAAACGCCAACGAATAATAGTTAATCTTACGAAGATATAATCTTAGTGTATAGTGTCAATGCCACCGCGCATTAAAACAATGAAGCCTATACTTAACTAAGTCCGGTAAACAACGCTATGTTGCATGATAATGTTGATGAGCTATATTTGATACATATTCTTTGTATGGTTCTGTACAGTGGGTTATAGCTGTTACCTGACCCACTTAGACCCCGCCGGCCCATCTAGGTTGGGTCAGGTAACAGCTATAACCCACTGTACATAATAGTGCTTTAGTTTTTCTTTTGAAACCCAATGGTTGTTATAACCATTGTGACTGCAGTAACCCGGAATAGTCCTGAACAATACCTCTGTCCAATACCTCTGTCTTTCTAGTCCCGTTCTTGCTCATCAGACAACCCAATAAAGTACATGGATAATGCAGTATGTTTCGCATCCTATCGGTCGAGGCTTATCTAAGAATGTAAAGTTAGGTTCGATCTTTTTTTTTTTTTTTTTTTTTCTTCCTCTATAAACTGCCATCAGTCCTTTCTGGACTTTCATCAATTTGGTTGCGTGAATAAAGTTGGCGTTTCAGGTGCAGGGGCCATTGCCACTGCTACCTCTTCAGATTACTTGACCTCTCTTAAGTCTTGTGACTGATTTGCTGCTGTCCAGCAATTTGACAGCCAGTGGATTTGGGTGGGTGGCTAGTCGTTCAACATAACGCTTTTTATGTTTATTAATTTCCTGAAGTATTGTAGGAGTGTTGAGATAATCATGGATTTCTTCATTCCGTGTGAACCATGTTGCGTTGACCATATTCCTCAAGATGGCATTTTGAGCTCTTTGAAGGCACATTGTGTTACTTTTGCTGGCCACTCCCCATAGTTGGATTCCGTATGACCATATAGGTTTTAGCAAAGAATTGTACAGCAGGAGTTTGTTATCCAACGATAGGACTGAGTTGCGACCCATCAACCAATACAAGTTTTTATATTTAGCATTAAGTTGATCTCTTTTTTGTTTTAAATGAGTCTTCCAAGTGAGCCTTTTGTCCAGATAAAAACCGAGATACTTAGCACAATCTGTGTGTGGTAGAGTTGTATCTCCCAGTGTTACTGTGGGGCAGTCGCCTTTCCTCAGGGTGAAAGTAATATGACTTGATTTTTGAGCACTGGCACAGATACGCCACCTTTGCAGCCATGAATTCATTTTATCTAGAACTACTTGAAGTTTGTTACTGGCGATATCGGGTTCTTTGGCGCTCGCCAGGTACGCAACGTCATCTGCATATGTCGCTACCGTTACATCTTCTGAAGTTGGCAGATCAGATGTGAAAATATTATATAGCACGGGTCCCAGAACCGATCCCTGCGGAACACCAGCCTCAACATTATAAAGACGAGATCTTTCAGCTCCTTGTTTAACTTGGAATTGTCTGCCATCCAAGTACGAGGCTATGACAGGAAACACTGAGTGTGGAAGTCTTTTCTTTATTTTGTACAGTAAGCCCTTGTGCCAGACACGATCGAAAGCCTGTTGCACGTCTAGAAATGCCGCAGAGGTGTATTCCATCTTCTCGAAACCCTGGCGTATTGCGTGGTAGACTCGGTGGACCTGTTCGGTAGTTGCATGTAACTTTCTAAATCCAAACTGGTGTACAGGGATCAGGTCACATTCATCCATGAGTACTTTGAGTCTGGACAAGAAAATTCTTTCCCATAGTTTAGACAACACTGGTGTGAGGCTTATTGGTCGATATGATGTGACATCGTGTGCTGGTTTACCAGTTTTATGGAGCATAATAATTAAGGAGATTTTCCATAATTTGGGAACATAGCCCGTTCTGAGTATTCCGTTAAACAGACTAGCCAGGAATGTAACTGCTTTTTTTGGTAGCTCCTTAAGAACTCTAGGCGTGATTAAATCAAACCCAGGTGCCTTCCTTGGGTTCAACGATCTGATTTCCATCGCAATTTCTTTGGGTGATGTTGGTTTAATAGGCAAACACAATTGAAGGTCCTGATTTAGTATGTCTTCAACTTCTTGTTGGTTTGCCCCCTCATTGGGTTTAAATACGCTTGCCAAATGTAAGCCAAACGTCTCAGCCTTTTCTTTGTCTGTTTTGGCCAAAGATGTGCCTGATCTAATGGGCGGTTTGTGATTTTGTGATCCGTCGAGATTTTTAACGGCCTTCCACAGGGAGTGTTCGCCTTGTTGCGAGGGAGACAACTTAGATATTTGTTGTTGTAGTGAAGTGTTTGTGTATTCTCTTAGTATGACTTTAAGTTCCTTCGTGGCACGATTAAATTTAGTTTTGTCTGACGGATGATGAGAAAGTTGCCAGGTTCTTCTAAGGCGACGTTTTTCCTCGATTTTCCTCTTAACGTCAAATGGTTGTGAGGGCAGTTTGTTTGGCATTTTTAGTTCAGGCGTATTGATCCAGCAGGCTACTTGGATTAGGTTGGTAATATATTTGCATGCATCATCAATGTCATCTGGTGATTTAAGTGCTCTATTTATGGTAATGTTGTTTTCAATGTAACCTCTAAGTCCTTCCCAGTCTGTCTTGATGTTATGAAGGGATTCAGGTTTCTCTGTGGTGATAATGGTGCTACTAATATTAAGTATCACGGGAGTGTGGTCAGAAGATCCGTCCAGGCATGACTCAACAAACAAGTATTGCTTACACATTCCGCTAGATATAAAAAAGTCCAAGAGATCAGGAACTTTCCTTGGATCAGAAGGCCAGTAGGTGGGATGACCATCTGACCAGGGTTTTAAATTATTTTTATCCACTGAGTTTTTCAGTGCTCGACCTCTGGTTACCGTGCATCGGGAGCCCCAATATACGTGCTTGGCGTTCCAATCACCCCCAGCAATAAACCGATGACCAAGAGTCCGGAAAAAATTGGTGAACATTTCTTCACAAATTTTATGCTTTGGAGGACAGTAGACTGCCGACACAATGATTGCACCAGATCGATCCTCTAGCCTCACTGTGGTGGCTTGTAAATAAGCCATTGGGTGTGCTTCCAAGAGGGAGTGCTTTATGTTAGATTTTATAACGAGTGCTGTTCCTGCGTGAGCGCCACCATCAGGATGAGGTGTGGTATAGATGTTATAGCCCTTTATACGAAACGAACTTCTTGTAGTTGCATGAGATTCTGATATGAGCATTATATCTAATTTATTTTTCCAAAGGATTGCTTCAAGTTCTAGTGTGTTGGGTGACAATCCATTTATGTTCCATGTTGCGATACGCAAGGATGTCATTTTGAGTTTATTTTGGATATCACGGTTGTCAATAGGTTTATTAATGTACCTATCTGTTGGAGGAGTATATCGATCTTCTCGGATTGTTTTGTTAGTATAGCCTCAATTGTAGATTGTTGGTAAGATAGATGATCAGGATCATCGGCTCGTTCAGTATTTTTACGATTGGTGGTAACATCAGAGTAGGATCTATAATCATAATGCTTTGTTATGGGTTGTTTTGGTCTGGTATTGAAGTCGAGTTCAAGAGCGGGAGTTATTCTTTTATGCTCGCTGTTTGCTGTGTTATCGGGGCCTAGTCTGTTGGTTTTCCTTGCAAGGATCTCTTTGTAAACCTGGCACCCTTTGTAATTTGCGGGGTGGTCGCATGAACATAAAGCACACTTAGCTGGAGTGTTTCGGTCTTTTTTTGGACACTCTGCTGTTTTGTGGCCTTCGCCACATTTGACACATCTATATGGCCGCATACAATTGTTTTTCGAATGACCATATTGCTGGCATCTCTGGCATTGTACTATTGTTTTAGATTTACGAGGATCCTCAATTTTAACACGTTGGTGATATATGTATTGCATATCTTTAATTGATTTGTTACATGGACTGGGTTCTAGATTTACAAAAAATGTGGATGTGGGTTTTTTGTCCGGACCATATCTGCAATTAATGATTTCTCCTCTTATTTTATTGCCGGTTTTTTCAATTTCTTCCACAATTGCATCATGTGGAGTGGTGTGGTGGAGATTTTTTATGACAATACGGTAGCTCTTCGTGTCTTTCCTTGTGAATGTGTGACCAATCAGACCCTTTTGTCTTATCAGATCAATGACTTTTTTGTAGTCTTCGGTCACATCTATCATGACCCGCAGCAGATTCTTATTGACAATCTTAAATCTGAAACAGGTTGGGTCGATGACAGTTGCAATTAACTTAGAAAGCTCATGGACATCATCTATTCCATAGAGCATTATGGGTGGAGGTTTATTTGGAGGTTTTGGGGTAGTTGCCTCCGATTCGTCAACCGGGAGGTTACTAAAGCTATTCCTTGTGATAGTAGTTGGGCTCGGAGGAGAGTCTGATATTTTCCGTTTTTTAGAACCAGGTACTCTCTGCCATGGCGGTGGTATTTGATCGGAACTCTCTGGCATTTCCAAAGATAGGTTGTTACCAGTGTTTGGTATTTCTGTTTCATCGCGTATTTCTATGACTGGTGTTGCTACTGTTGTGGTTCCATGAAAAGAGTTTGATCTTGGTCGAGTTTTAAATAAGCTTTTATGGAAAACTTGTTGGTGATAAATTTTCCTATTTTGTTGGGTTGGGGGTTGATTTTTATTTTGATTTAAATTAACATCCATTTTGATTCCCACGAGTAGGGTCGATAAACGGTCGCTCACAGGGTGACGCCCATCCCTGAGAGAAGGCTATATACACTCAATGTTCGCCTGGTGCATCGAGGTTGGCGCTAGAAACTAGTTTCCCACTAGCCACCGATTGGTATCCTTTTGGCACGTTCCCACCGTAGGATAGGGGTATTTTCTTTATTGAGGTGTTCTTCCTCTTGGCCCGGGCGATTAAGCCAAGACCACCGTTGCCACGATAATAACTGCAGGGTAACGGCTTGTGGGGGTCATTTCCTACCACCACTGAGCAGGATTTTTAGTCCTGCTGAGTCGGGATTTGTTACCGCCGCCCGAGACTCGGCGTTGTTGCTCGTTTTGCACCACCCAGGGGAGACGTGTAGGGTGGGTCTGGAAAAGATGGTAAATCCTACGGACGCGAGCAACTTCCCTCCCCCAGCAACTTCCCTCCCCCAAGGTTCGATCTAGCGACACAAAAGCAAGCAATTTTTTTAACTTGCAATATGAAAGAAATTTTTGTTTGGGTCAAATCTAGCAACAGAGTTTTAAAGTAGTTATCCTCAACCGATTGAGCTGAAATTTTGCATACACATTGAGTTTAGATGACAATGCATGGTTAGCTAAGTGATGTCATTCTAAATTCAATATGGCGGACTATACATAAATTACCATCAAGTTATTTTATTTAAATAATGTCTCCTCACACTGGCATGTTACTCCTACAATAACATACACCAATCCTTTGCACCAATTGAGACTTGGGACGCATAGCTGCCGGTTGCGGATACTTCGTATCTGACCTTTATTATTTCTGTCAATTAGCAGATACGATAAAAAAACAATTATTTCGACCCTCTAGGGGGATAGTTTCCTTCAGGTTTTCAGCTTAACCATATACGGAGGAATAGAAGTATTGTACATGAAGTGACTCCCAATAGACCTACGGAATCCAATAAGGTACAGTCACCATCAAAAATATATATTGTATAACCAACTAGGGAAATTAAACTTTATCTCCACGGGGTAAAATTCATGTCAGAATGACAGCTGCCGTGTGTATTGTTCATTCTAAAATATCCTTTGTGTCACCGAGATAAAGTTTAATTTCCCTAGTTGCTCAGATAATTATGAACAGTCTGTTCGCTACGATATATTTGATGGTCATACCATCATACCATCACGCCTGTATTCCCCGAAGGGTTAGGCAGAGGTGTACTTAATGTACACCCACAGTTCGCCGGTATGTTTGGGTCCCATGTAATAGGGGGCGAGCCTATTGCCGTTCACCGGGCACAAATCCAGGCTCCGAGCTGCTACTGAGAATTTCATAGAAAAACTCAATAACACTTTGCTCGACCTGGGGATCGAACCCAAGACCTCTAGCATTGCAGTCGCGATTGGGATCACTAGACCAACGAGGCAGTCCTATATATTTGATGGCAGTATAATATATTTGATGGTGACTGTACTATAACCTATTCATAAGATAGGCTAAGGTCAGGGATTTTGTTCTGGAAGTCCTTCATTATATTTTATGAGGTACCGTAACCACAGAGAACTCTTGTTACCTTCGACCCTCAGCGTTCTCCGATATTCAATTTCCATTGAATAACTATTACTTGAACAACCAACTGCATTATAAACTTTATCTAGATTCCGACAAGTCTAGTCTACCTTTCTCGATGTTATTGTATTCTCAACAATCAAGATTTGAAAGTATCTCCGAATATCTGCAAGGTCACTTTACCAATAGAGTAATGAGGTTCTCTGATTCATGTAGTATAGGACCTTTTTTTAGGGTTCCGTAGCCAAATGGCAAAAACGGAACCCTTATAGATTCGTCATGTCTGTCTGTCCGATCGTGTCACAGCCTTTTTTTCGAAAATATAAGAACTATAGAATAATCTTTATTCTATAGTTCTTATATTTTATAGTTAATAATTTTTATGCTGTTGAAACCTTGTAAGTAGATGTATTCTATAAACCACATTAAGATTTTCACACAAAAATAAAAAAAAACAATAAATTTTGGGGGTTACCCATACTTGGAACTGAAACTAAATTTTTTTTCACGAAACCCATACGTGTGGGGTATCTATGGATAGGTCTTCAAAAATGATATTGAGGTTTCTAATAGCATTTTTCTCTAAACTGAATATTTTGCGGTAAAATGTGTGTCACCCCCCCCCCCTGTAACTTCTAAAATAAGAGGACGATAAAACTAAAAAAAATATATGATGTAGATTACCATGTAAACTTCCACCGAAAATTGGTTTGGACGAGATCTAGTAAATATTTTTTTAATACGTCATAAATCGTAATGGTACGGAACCCTCCGTGCGCGAATCCGACTCGCACTTGGCCGGTTTTTAAATTTAACACTGATTAGATATCAGTGCTCAATATTATAGATGTGAAAGTAAGTCTTTCTTTCTGTTTTTATGCTTCACGTTCTAAACCCACGAAACTCCACGGTCCACTCTATCTCCACTCTATCTAGAGTGGACCTTGGAAAAGGACATAGATTATCTTTTGTCTCAAAAAGTCCTTTGCGATATGAGTAACACTGCGGGAAACAGCTAATTATAGGTATTACTCATCCTCATCGTTTTAACGGTTGCAGATGCGACTACTGAGCATGAGGTCCTGGGTACGATTCCTAGGTTGCCCGATTGATGGCAGTAAGACTCGCCTTTATTACATGGGGCATAGGCCATGCCTTCAGCAATAGACTTCTGCCTAAGCCTTCGCTAAATACAAACGTTATAATTTGTTAGATATCACACTCACCAACTGTATGAGATATTGCCAACTATCCTATAGACATAAGTGACGTCAAAAAGGGCACGTTTTTGCGACCACTGAACCCAAATACGGAATGAATAATTTATTCATGCCGCGCCGCTCGGCTGAACTTCGTAGCCTTGATCTTACGTCCAATGATTACGTGTTTACTTGCATCCTGCCGCCAAAAGCACTTCGTCTTAATGTACATTTCGCAAATGTGAACGAATTACGTTCCTCCTTTGGAAATTTCTTTTACGTTGCTTTGCTTGGGAAAATGTTGAAGACTTTTTGCCTCTAATATCTTGGCTCACTATGCTATTTTTCCTTTTACATAATTTTGCATTGTTTTTGGGAACGTATTTGCGTTATTCTGTGTAACTTTTTTACTGGCAAATCTTACAGCATTGGCGAGCAAAGTATCTTATCTTCCTCAATCCATTTTCTGTGTGATAGGGGTATGGCTATATATAGTCCACCACGCTACTGTAGAAGCACCAGGTTTAATGTTTAGGGATCGTAATGCTTCTACGTTGAAAACACTTGATTAAGGAATTCACGACTTCTTTTATTGTTCAAGGAATCAATCTTAGTCCTCTGACATTCATATATAATTATTTTCTCTAGACATATTTCAAACTACTTACTTTTTTTGTTTAAATATTTCTACATGCCGGGACGCGCACATAAAAACTTCTTGTTACAAACTCCTACATCAGCTACGCCCCCGCATTTGGGTAAAACAAATAAATAAAAATTTTAAAAAAAGTTTTACCCAACTCCAAACAAAAAAGTAACTAACTACCTGCCTAAGACCTAACTCGAAAAATTACTATCAGGCGAAGAAGTCTTTATTATACCTATTACACTGGTGCGTGAGGCTGGTCCCTTATAATGGGATAGTGTATGGCATGTGCATGGTTAAGTTATCATTAAAATTAATAAAGCTTCAGCATAGTTAATAAACACAACACACCATAAACTTTAACGCACCAAAACGCCTGTAAAAGATGCGTAACGACCTCCTATCCAATGATGCTTCAAAATTAATTACATTAAAAGCTAAGCATCATACCTTAAGGGTTAATGAAACTAAATATAAAAAGAATTAATATTATATGCAAAAACTTTAACTTCTTCTAACGCAATTGAGTCAGAGAGAGGGAAAGCTTAAGAAAACATATTAACCCTGTCATGAATTCATTCCGAACTATAATTACTTAATTTCCGAGACTAATGTTAATACCCATTTTACATTGTATTATTATACAATTAAAAATAATATTTGCTGAATCATATGTGTCCAACTCAGACACCCTTCGTAAGGACTATATCCCTTTCACGAAGTCGATACAGCATGAGCAGGGTCCCCCTCCTACTAGCAAAAAAAAAACCCTTAGAATATATTCGGAATGCCTTCGTCCTATAACGCATTGGCATCTTCTTCCCTCTCTCCAGCTCGTTCAGACAGCACATCAGACAGCACATCAGATATATGAAAACACACGAACAAAATCATTAATATTAAATATTCATCTTTTACCAAGCAAAATTAATGAACTATAATATTATGAAACTATCTATAATCTAACATGAAAGGGTTTTAACCTGTTAACATGTACTATATCTCTATATCGATTATTATTTATTTTCCTAATAACATAATTTACATTAGAAATCCTTCTCACAATTTGATAAGGTCCTTTATATAACCTACACAATTTTAAACTTTTACCGTCTATTCTCCTAGGCGTATAAATCATAACTAGTTGGTTAGGCGAGTAATTATTAACTTTAACTTTCTTATCATAACTTAATTTCTGTTTTATTTATGCTTTTCTCAAATTATGTAAAGCCTTTTGTGATAAGAAATTCTGAAAATCATGTCTTCCAACATAATCCATTATACAATTTCGCCTATCAGAATTAACAACCATATCAGTTTGGAATAAAGGTTTTCTCGCATAAATCATCATGTGTGGTGATATCTTAATGCTTGACTGTTTACTCGAATTATATGCATAACATACTAAGGGTACATAACTACACCAATTCTTTTGATCTGCAGAAACATACATAGACAACATTTGTGTTAACGTTCTGTTAAACCTTTCTACTAGACCATTGGATGCCGGATGAAAAGCTGTAGTAAAGCGAGATTTAGCACCAAAATAACCAACAGTATCTTTAACTAGATGTGATGTAAATACTGAACCTCTATCTGAAATAACTTCTTTCACCCCTGTAGAAGTGTTTAAAGTAATTTAATGCCCATACTAAACCTAAACATTCCTTTTCTGTTGTGGAATACTTCTTTTCTCCATCACTAAGTTTCCTAGAAGCATATGAAACTGGATGCATGACATCTTTACCTTGCATTAAACATGCTCCTAATGCTTCTCCGCTGGCGTCAACATATAAACGAGTCAACACATCTTTGTTATTAGTATAAAAACTCAATATAGGAGGATTACACATATATGCTATGATTTTATCAAATGCCTCCTGATGTTTCTGCGACCAAACAAAGGGCACACCTTTTTTCAATAATTTAGTGAGAGGTAACACTACTTGTGCAAAATTATCAATGAATTTACGATAGTAAGAAAACAACCCTAATACTGACTTTACTTGTTTAGTGTTCATTGGTGGTTTTAACCTTTTTAGTGATTCTAGTTTTTTATTATCAGGTTTAATACCAGCTCCTGATATTTCGTGCCCCAATACCGTAGCTTTGTTGTAACCAAAACTACATTTACTCGGTTTTAATGTTAAATTTGCTTTCTTAAGGCGTTCTAATACTTGTTCTAGAGCTATCCTAAATTCTATAAAGGTTTTACCCCATATTAATATATTATCCACGTAACAAATAGCATTCTTATATTTTATGCCAGCTAATACTTTATCCATTGTTCTTTGGAAAACAGCCTGACTTGTCTTAAGACCGAATGGTAGAACATTAAATTCATAAAGTCCTGAGGGTGTGACAAACGCAGTCTTGTGTTTATCCCTCTCAGAAATTGCTAGTTGCCAATATCCAGAATTTAGATCCAAGTCAGCAAAATAACTTGCCCCCGAAAGATAAATCATTATATCTTCAATGATTGGCAGAGGATAACTATCTGTAATTACCTTTTTATTCAATTTACGATAATCGATGCAAAATCTCCAAGATTGATCAGGCTTCTGTACCAATACCACTGGAGAGGCATAAGCACTCTTGGATTCACGGATCACTCCCGTGTCCAACATATCCTTGACTTGAGAATTAATTATGTCTAATTGTTTAGGGGACACTCTATACGGAGGTCGATGAACAGGTTGCTCATTGGTCGTATTAATATTAATTTCCACTAAATTACAATTTCCTAACTCGGAAGTTGAAAAAGCAAAACATTTTCTATATGAAGAAAAAAGTTCACGTAATGACATCTTGTCATTGTCAGATAAGTCCGGATTTATGTCAATTTCATTTACATTTTTTAAATTATTTGCCAGCGAAAAAATAAATTTATCATCATTTCGTTGTGCCAGCTCTAGAAAATATAAGTAATCATTTTTGGTGATTGAATTAAAACTTTTTTCTTCATTCTTCGTATGATCATACATAATCTTATTTTGTTGAGTTTCATCATGTTGATCATTATAAATCATGGAGTGCGACACAGAAACACCGCTTTGTAGAGACGCTTTACTAAGAAACTTTATCTTAAATTGTTCTTTCAACGTTATACAATTATTTCTGAAATCAACAACAGCATTATTTTTATAAAAAAAGTCTTGACCAAGGACTACTTCTTGATTTATATCCCTGATAATTATAAATTTATTATTAAAAAGACACGAGTCCACCATAAAGTTCAATAATGTCTCTCCGACTACATTTAAACACGCACCGGAAATTGACCTTACAAAACGCTTCTCTGATGTGTCACTGCTACATTTTGCTTTCACCTTCGCTGCTAATCTCTCAGAGATACAGGAGATAGATGCACCTGTATCTATCAGAGCTACCAATGTCTGCCCGTTTATATCAATGTTAATAAAAGGGCTGTACTGACTTAAACTTTTCTGTCTCCACCATATGTAGAAGCACCAGGTTTAATGTTTAGGGATCGTAATGCTTCTACGTTGAAAACACTTGATTAAGGAATTCACGACTTCTTTTATTGTTCAAGGAATCAATCTTAGTCCTCTGACATTCATATATAATTATTTTCTCTAGACATATTTCAAACTACTTACTTTTTTTGTTTAAATATTTCTACATGCCGGGACGCGCACATAAAAACTTCTTGTTACAAACTCCTACACTACTCTTCAAAAAGGATGAATGTAGATGAAGCGAAAGTAGTGTGCCAGGATCGTAGCAAGTGGAAATCTATAGTCTCTGCCTACCCCCATGGGAGACAGGCGTGACAATATGTATGTATGTATGTACGCTACTCTTCTTTGGGTTGGAACACTTTACGATTTTTTCCTTCACCGTTTTAAGCGAGTGATAATTATCAATACACACATTTTTTCTACTTACATTCTTTCTACTACTGGAAGTGACTAGATGAGGAAAGCCGAATTGGACTCTGTGGAGTTCACTAGAAGAGACCTACGTCCAACTGAGGACGAATAATCATGACGTGATTTTGAAAAGTCAGAGGTTGCCTTGGATCGAACTCGGGACCTTCGAACTGGCAAACAATATTGGTCATATCACTGTTTTTTTTTCTATCTTTCCTCTTTATCTTACCATATCCTCAATATGGGATACAGTTCATGTAACATTGTTAGTTGTCGCGTACGAAATTCATCAACATCCCTTGTATCAATATAATATTTTCTTAGTTAAACAATCACTTGGTTATATATATTTTGATTCAAATTCAAATTCAAATTCATTTATTTTGTGAACATAGGGTACAGATAGTATATAGATGTAAAAGAAATTTTAGTCCCATACTATATTCCGCCAGAAGGCATACAAAAGTTATAATAAGTGAACCTACAATAAAATTATAATCACAAGTACATTAATAATAAAATCACTAAATTACAAGCTCAACTATAGTTAATTAAAGATTTGTCATTAAAAAAATCAAAAACAGAATAATAACATTTTTCATACAAAAGAGCCTTTAACTTCCTTCTAAATAAATCTATGTTAAGGTCATTAAATGACTTTGGAAGTTTATTATAAATCTTGGGTGCTATACAGAATATACTTTTCCCCATAAGAGCTGTAGAACATGCTCGAATACATAATTTATAATTCATATGCTGCGCGTCTATGACTGCCTCGTTGGTCTAGTGGTCCCAATCGCGACTGCTACGCTAGAGGTCTTGGGTTCGATCCCCAGGTCGAGCAAAGTGTTATTGAGTTTTTCTATGAAATTCTCAGTAGCAGCTCGGAGTCTGGATTTGTGCCCGGTGAATGGCAAGAGGCTCGCCCCCTATTACATGGGACCCAAACATACCGGCGAACTGTGGGTGAACATTAAGTACACCTCTGCCTAACCCTTCGGGGAATACAGGCGTGATGGTATGTTATGTTATGTTATGTTATATGCTGCGCGTATATGCCCCTGATAAATAAACAGACAGTCTTATTATGTAAGTTTATTATGCTATAAATAATGGATCTATAGTGTACGAACAACAAGGAGGCAACTCATAAAATATGATAAATTGGTCATGTAATGTATATTCTTGTAAATATATCCTTAATGGTAAATTTTAGTAGTCTGTCTTTGTCTTTAATCTTGTAGCGATAAGACCGCCAATGGTACCTCATTGTGTACCTTGGTTTTTATTTTCTTTTTGGTGTACAATTAAAAGAATCCTACTAATATCCTACTTCCTATCCTACTAATATTATAAATGTGAAAGTTTGTGAGGATGGATGGATGTTTGTTACTCTTTCACGCAAAAACTGCTGAACGGATTTTGATGAAACTTTGCAGTATTATTGATTATACATCAGAATAACATATAGGATTTAATTTATAACGATAATTTGGGAAATTCCCACTGGATTGGGAAAATCTTATCCACGCGGACGAAGTCGCGGGCAAAAGCTAGTACCTAATATATCTAACTATCTATCCATCTTTATTACTTTTTGGTATAAGATGGCATTTCTCAAAAAGAAAACTCAAGAGAATCATGATCTCTTTTGGCACTCACATAAGTACTTACCTAAGTGTCAAAATACAAGGGAATGTCTGAAAGTTGAAGGAGCCATTGAAACTTTGAGTTGACCAGTCCCATCCCAAGGCATTATAATACCTATAACAATATCATACATAGATATATTCATACATAGATAGTACTGACTCATTAGTCGAGTGGTCCTATGCGCGACTGCTTCGCTAGAGGTCTTAAGTTCGATTTCAAGGTCCAGCAAAATGTAATTGGATTTGTCTATGAACTTCTCAGTAGCAGCTCGGAGTTTGCTCGCCTCCTATTTCTTTGGACTTAAACAGACAGGCAAACTGTGGTTGCTCATTAAGTTTACCTCTGCTAACCTTTCTGGGAATACAGACGTGATGGTATGTTAACAATAGCATTTAAAACCAATTAGGTACTGCGTAAGTACATCTATTAAGTTAAGGATAATATGTAGACATTACAAAGTAAGTATAAAAACAAGAATGCTACACAGACAGTAATATTCATAGATTCCTTGTGAATAACCTTAGTCATTGCTTGGGTAAAACCAAGGTATGTTTGAAAGTAGACGAGTGCGTCGAAGTTGTTTTTACACAGTGACGCTTTTTGTGAATAGGTCGACAAAACAAACATCAAAAAATGTAGATGGTCGTGTCCAATGAGGTTCCATTTAGGAACTGGACACGTTAATTGACTTTTTACTTGTTTAAGACGAAGCGTTTCGCCTTGACCGCTAAATTCAAATTATCTTTGGTGTTTCGCAGACACATACATACATATCATAACGCCTGCCTCCCATGGGGGTAGGCAGACTATAGATTTCCACTTGCTACGATCCTGGCACACTACCTTCGCTTCATTCACATTCATACCTTCTCATGCATGATCGTAGGTTAAGGGTTCTCGTAACCGAACCTTTTTTAGGAACATTCGCCCCCTATTACATGCCTAAACCTAAACATTCCGGCGAAGTGTGGGTGCATACATAAGTACATCTATGTCTTAACCTTCGGGGAAAACAGGCGTGATGATATGTTATGGACTTATGGCTAGTTTGGTAAAGTCGATTTTGATGGAAATACAGTAGCCCGATTCACGTAATTAAAACAGTAGCGATGTCACAGCGACTTTATTGTTGAAACAGTTTTACTATTCACATCCGTCGATCGGACCGATTTAGAAGTCGTCCTTTTGATAAATCGTTGAACCGTATTCACACGTGTTCGTTGGACGAAAATACTTACTAAAACGTTGGCTTGACAGTATTCACTTATCACTGGAAAACTGTTTCGACGATTAAGTCGCTGCGACATCGCTACGGTTTTGATTACGTGAATCGGGCTACAGGTCGGTTACCCAGTTCAAAATAGTTCTCCTGAATAAAGATATTTATAGCATTTATAGTTTTTGTGTAATATGAATCACACGTCACAACAATAAGCCGGTGCTCGCTCGTTGATCCGACAATTGTGGATTTCCCCGAATAATATCTTTAGATTGAACATTCTTAAGAATTCACGACCAATGAAAACTGAACTATTGAATGAATGATTGAACATTTGATTCGGGATTAGACAAAAACGTAGGCAAAAACCTCTTATTATGTTGATATAAAGAAGACATTATGACTGTTGGTTCTGATTAAACTCATCCTCGGGACCGAAGCCGCTAGGAAAAGGTGGTAAACTAAATAAACCTCCTTGTTTACAGGCATTACAAAAGGCTCTTTTTTAACCCCCGACGTTAAAACAACGGGTTGTAAGGTATAAGTTTGACATGTCTCAGTGTGTGTTTGTCTGTGGCATCGTAGCTCCCGAACGGATGAACCGGTTTTGATTTTGTTTGAAAGGTGAATTAGTCGGGAGTGTTCTTAGCTATGGTTCATGAAAATCGGTCGAGATATAATGCAATTGTCGGTTTTTTTTTATTGAGTAGGTAGTTATTATCACTGCTTAAAATAATAAGCAATATGTTTTTGTCTGCAGAATCTGGATGAGGTGCATATAGCATTAGAAGTATGTCAGGAACCGCGAGTGATGAACCCCAATGCGGCTGGAGCGCTCCCTGTGCCGGGGAAATACAGCTATATACACAAGGTAATGTTACCACAAATCTTAGATTTGGGATCTGTGTTAATTACACTGTCTTTAAAGTTATGAGAAGGGAAGTAGCCAGTGAAATGACTGGGTATATGAGACTTCACAAATGAGGTCTCAGTTAAGATGACACCACGCTAGGGGCCATCACTAGTGATGGGGAGAGGGGGTCAATGAAGTGTGGCATTCTATGAATTTTGAATATAGTTAAAAGTATTCTAACTAAATGTTACGTAGGTGTACTTGTGCACATGTTCATCAAGATTATCATATAGTTTATAAAAAGGGCCTTCACTAGGGAGGTAAAACCCGTATTTTGATAAGAGATGGAAAACGGTAAGAGCCTAGGCACTAGGGGAGGCGGAAGTATGCCTATACTTAGACTGATGATGTTGAAGCCAAGAATTAATAAGCAAATTTTATGGAAAAGTGGATAGAGCCCAGCGGTTTTAGGCCTAGTCCTCGACAAGTAGCTACTGACCCCATGGTCTTTGGACCAAATAAAACTTGATTTTAGATTATTATGCTCGCTCCAATTTACTGCCTTGGGTGTTAATTTTTTTTTAGAGATTATTAAGTATAATTATTTTCAGGTGATAGACGGAATTTCGGTAGCCGTGAACCATGTTCAAATAGACTTTAATTGCGAAGCATTCACCAGTAGTGTTCAGGTATGACATCAACATATACACGTACATTTATTTGTATAACGATTTTCTCTTATTTTGTCAAAGAAAGAGAATGAAAAACACATACATTCAGATCCGGAACAAACAACTAGTATTTTTACATTGTGTAAGTGAAATACATCTTCAGTAGAATTTGTTTGTTTATATGTCTGTATGTTTGTACGGGCATCACGCAAAAACTATTGGACGAAATTGGATGAGGTTTTCAAAGTTGTATTGCTATAGGTCTTTGGGATTGTAATGTTATGTTGACAGTATCTAACTATACTAGGTATACTGGTTTGTGAAATCGCAATCTATATTATTTCTCTAATCTAACAAATTCTATAATATCTCGATTAGCGGAAAAGGGACAGAACCTTTTCTCTATCCCCACTAAAAACTATTCCAAATATCCTATTGCTTTAAAATTCGAAATGTACTAATATTTATACAAATTCCAGATCTCAAGGGTGACAGTGGAGTCCCGGACGCCTGAGGGTCGCAAGGGGGATCTAAGACTGACTAGAATCAAATCGCCCGACACGGGACAATTGCTTATATTTAAGGTAATGTTTCTATTTGTCGGGCGCCATTCATTTATGGCGTAAGACGATTTTTGCCAGCTTTATACTCCTTCCCCATCTATGTAAGAGAAAATAAGAATCGGCGTCCCGCCATGGACATCTGCAATACCAAAGGAGTTGCAGATGCGTTGCCGAGCCAATTTAAGGATAAGGGAAGGAGAAAGGAAAAGGAAGAGGACTGAGGGAGGAATTGGGCTTCCGGCGCTCCACACTCACCGTACGAAACCATAGTATACATACTGCTACTTGACGTCGATATTCTGTGGGAGGGTAGTACTTCCCCGGTCGTGCCGACCCATTCATGCTTAGCTTAGCTTGTTTAAATTCTTTTTTTTTTTCAAAGAAACAATCGTCGATCGTTTTAAAAATTTTCAGATCTGCTATTATTTGAACAACTCGATTCTCTACACTCCGATTCTCCCCTCTCCCCCTTCGAAATTAATTCTGAGTTACGACCTTATTTTACAATATTTATTTGAATTGGTTGTTCCATCTAACACCCTCTTTTTCTCTTACATATCAAGTAAGATTGTAATAAATAGTCGTTCGTTAGCATTGAACAAAAAAAGGATCACGCAATATTAAACCGTGTTACCTTTTAACAGGAGTTAGAGTGGCAAAGCGCCCGCATAGAAGCCAAAGCCCACGGCGCAGCCAATGCCAATTTACCACCATTACGACTGCTATTGGGAAACACACATTGTCGAATTGTGATCAAGAAGAGATTATCAGGTAATTAATTAATTTTATTTATTCATTTGTATATGGCAATTACATACCATCACGCCTGTATTCTCCGAAGGGTTAGGTTTACTTATATGAACAGTTCGCCGTTACGTTTAGGTCCCATGTAATAGGGGACAAGCCTATTGCCATTAACCGGGCACATATCCAAAACTACGAGCTGCTACAAGAAATTTTATAGCAAAACTCAACAACACTGCTTGACTTGGTAATCGAATCCAGGACCTTTAGCGTAGCAATCGCGCTTGGCGCATTACACTAATGAGGCAGTCCAACCAAACAAGCTTTGTGTCCGTGATTTTAATTTCCTTGGTTACTCAGATCATTTTGAACAGTCTGTAAGGACCGCCCATTGTACTATTTTGTAATTTATAACATTTACTTGTTACATACATTACATTGATGTTCATTTAAAGAATATTAAGGAAAATCGTCGACGCCGTGATAGACCCAGAAAGCGCTGGCGAGACGATCTGGATGCGTTTATGGCTGACTTGCAGGAGAAAACGATATTGGAATGGTATTGGGGAGGCCTTTGCGCAGCCGTGGGACAATATAGGTAAAAAAAAAAAGAATATTGGTGGTGAGAATGTTTGTCAAGTCGGGTTATATATTATACTAGCTGTACCCGCGTCTTCTTCCGCCTAAGTTACTCCTTATTACATCAGCTATCTGCCAGTGCTAGTCCCGTCAAAATAGGTCCAGCCGTTTCAGAGATAAGCCGGAACAAACAGGCAGACAAAAATAAAAAAATATGTTACTTTGGTATATGTAGGTACCGTGTATACATCCAGCGGTTATTATTACAAACAGACACGCCAATTTTATTAATTTGTATAGATTTTTTTGGAACGAAGTTCCATAACGCGCGTTGCGAAAGGGGGCTAGACGGAAAAAATTAAGACGAAAAGTGGTAACGACACTTTTTGCTATTGTAAGCCGTGCGGCGTGCGCATGTTTCTCTGTCTTTCTGTTTTTTGAGCTTCGTTCCATCCGGGTGTCCCTTGACACCTCTCAAGTTTTTATTTTATTTTTTATTCCAGACTGTGCAGTAATAGGGTCTCGTCTAGCTATATGCCCGGAGCCGCTGGCGTGGGCGTTGACGGATGGCCAGCTTAGAGCAGCCCTGGCATGTGCCATAGCGCTCGCCAAGCCGGTGCAAAGAGCTACAGCTGCTGCTACCAGGATCAAGGCTCTCCGGAAGGTAGGAACTGATGTGATGTGCCAGGTTCAAGACCTAAGGCTTTTTAACCGGCCCTTTTCCAAAACCTCTGGTAACTTTTGACATTATTGTAGAACTGTCTGTACCCATATTTATTGCAAATAAAGTTCTTATCTTATATAATTTTATATAGGCCGAGACGACATATTTATGTATTAATATCCCCCTTGCAAGTATATGAAAATATGTATGAATTTGGAAGAAGCGAAAGACGTATGCAAGAGTCGTAGCAAGTGGCAGCAACAAGAGCTGAATATGGTATGTAATATTTTCACTTTAATTCATTACATAAAATCTTATTGTACAGTAATCATAAGTGCCTTGTGACAATCCTAAAAGTTTAGACATGCTATTCTTGTAAAACATTTATATGGCAATTGAATGTCTATTTAACACCTTGTACGCCACGTTAAGCAAAAAAAATTTAATGGCTTCGCAAAAAAGAATCGATATCAGGGGCCGTATTACCACATATTAATGCCATCATTTTTACGTTGTGAAAGAGGGACGCCACTATTTAACCTGTAGAGCGGCATCCCTCTCTCGACCAAAAAATGATGGCATAAATACGTGGTAATACGGCCCCTGTATGATATCAGAAAGAAAGAAAGAAACAAAGTTTATTCTGACAGTCAAACACAATACAGAATACAAAACAATCAATTCAATATCACGAATTACAAGAGCTTAACTGATGTAACTATGGATGCATTAAAGGATCCGAAACGTCGGGAATGAAATCATATCAATGTAACGCCATAAAATCCGTTTATTCCAATGTCTAATCTTCGCGTAAGTGTTAGAAACCAGTAGCTTGACTGATGTCTAAGGCCTCTTTAAAGCAGTAAACAATAATCATGTTGTCTATACTCCAGATTGAAGAGCCTCGGGAACAGATCGCCAGCAGGTCAGCGACAGGTGAACGCGACATCTTAGCGCGGATGTTCGCTAAACACGACGTGAGAGAGACCTCGTACCACCTGCTCGCGCCACGGATAGACCTGCACCTGTGTGATGACCCTGGACGTAAGTACCCATTTAACATAACATCACGCCTGTATGTAGGGTTATGGAAAGGTGTACCGGCTAATATTAGAATAACGCCTTAGAGATTTTTTGTTTCAAAAAATTATCTTTGGATCCACCTGGCAGATTTGACTTAATACTTTTGCATTTGATAGCACATTTCTTGAGGACGGTTTCTTTATAGCATAAAGAAATAATAATATAAAAAATAGGTTATGCAGAAGAGTACTAATGTACCATGCTTTGCCGGTATATTTTTAGGTTCTATTTAATAAGGTGTCAGCCTATTGCCATTATCCGTGCCCAAATCCAGACTCCGAGCTGCTACTGAGAATTTCATAGAAAAACCTAATAATACCTTGTTCGTCCTGTGAATCCAACCCAAGACCTCTAGCGTAACAGTTTCGCTTGGGACCACTAGAGTATTGAGGCAGTGATATATAATCAATAATATGCACATGTGTTCTAAAACTCACACGTGCCTGTCTTGGATTCGAGCCTTTTGTCTTTCTAGACCCATGGTCATATCACTAGGCTATTACTGCTCCTTCCCCTCAACAATCCTTCTTACTTACCTACATTATCTTTTTTAAATTTAACTGATTTTTTTTTGTTCCAGTGGGTAGATCTGAAAAGCCAGCGCTGTCAAACGGCGGTGCACTTCAAGTTACATTGGTCAGCATGCAAGCAGACCTCTTCCCTTACCACAAGGCTTCTGATGACAGAAGACATTGGAGAGGATACCGGTCCGTTTATTTTTTGCCTTTTTTTTTTTTTGTTCCCATAGAATATCGACGTCAAGTAGCAGTATACATACTGTTTCGTAAGGTGAGTGTAAAGCGCTGGAAGCCCAATTCCTCCCTAAGTCCTCTTCCATCTCCTTTTCTCCTTGCCCTCTCTTTTCCTTGGCTCGGCAACGCATCTGCAACTTACTTTGGTATTGAAGATGTCCATGGACGGCGATGACCACTTCCTATTAGGTGGCTCGCCTACTTGTTTGTTTAGTTATCCCATAAAAAAAATACGAACCCTCCCTTAATCACGGGTACAGAATGAGAGAGGTTAGGTTATAATCCACCGTCCATACCATCATAAACACACATTAACATACCATCACGCCTGTATTCCCTGAAGGTTTAGGCAGAAGTGTACTTAATGTACACCCACAGTTCGCCGGTATGTTCAGGTACCATGTAATAGGTGGCGAGCCTAGTGGCATTCATCGGGCACAAATCCAGACTCCGAGCTGCTACTGAGAATTTCATAGAAAAACCCAGTAACACTGCTCGACCTGGGGATCGAACCCAATACCTCTGGCGTAGCAGTCGCGATTGAGACCGCTAGACTAACGAGACAGTCCACTGTCCAAAATTATGAAATTTTTAGTTCAGCATCATCATCAACCCATTATATTATTGTCCCACTGGGTAACCCCTCGGCGAATACAGCCGTGATGTTTTATGTAGAATACTTTTACAGGGAGGCAGCCACGCCTCACAGTCAATGGTTGTCCCAGGCGCTGTCGTCGTTTTGTACCACACTCCTCGACTCGCTCGATCCGAGGCCGCTCACGCCAAGCAACAAGGTACACAATAATATAATATACACAATATAAAGTATAAACTGTATCTTTCATATAAGCAAAAATTAAGAGGAGTGTCTCTCGCGAACGCAGCAATGTTAACTGTTGTCGCTGTCTCTATCCCTCACGATGCGAACGCGTGCCCGAGAGGTGAAACAACAATACATTTGTAACATTTTCGCGCGTATTTCTTGTTCCGAAATTTGGAGTTTTCTCTTTTAATATAGTTATTACATAGATTATATTGTTTGTAAACGGGTATTCATTATATTATCTGGGTTTCCCATGAGTCAAAAGGGCTCTGTATTGATACATTATCTTGAAATACTAGCTTAAAGTAGGGTCGTTTTCATCGAAAATAACCATTATTTAACTTCGTGTAACTTTTAAACTTTGAATTAAAGTTTTACATTCAAGGAACGCGTATTTTAATGATAAGATTGTTACTGCAAAATTCCAAAGGAAAGTCTTTGGAATTTTGCAGTAACAATCTTATCATCGATTGGTTTAAATTCCAGATAGGACCAAACTACTTTTGTATGGAACGCGGAGCGGATACTATCCTCTCAATGCAAAGAAACATTGCTTCATTCATAAAATACATTAACGGGCCTTTTTTTATACTATAAGTTTAAATTTGTAAAACAACATTAAATTAGCAAGATTTAACCTGGAATCATCACAGCATAGCTTGTAAGCTTAATTAAATTGAACCGCTTTTCTAACGCTTTCGCTTGTATGTTTTTAGACGAGTCAACCAGAAAAGCCCGAGGAGCCAGTGTCAAACGGCATCAAGCACAAGCAGCCAACACAGCACAGCGCTTCCAACGCTCCGTCCACTAACACTACTACATCTCAAGGTATTATGACATTTATTCTCATCAACATTAGCCTATATTTTCCCACTATCGGACGCAGTAGTCTTTCCTCATCCAGCCACTGCAACTGTTGCGGTTTTTACCCAGGAAAGAATGAAAGAAGTATTTGTTTCTTGCAAAAATCAAAACCAACATTTTAAAACTTTAACTTATAAAGCGGATTGTCTTGCCTTGGGCGTCACATTTATTAAAAAAATAACTTTATGTAACTCATTCATAGCAGCAGGCTAGGTAGCAGGAGTTGCGACATCAACTGTTTTCATAACTGAATACTAATACTTACTTAAAAATCGGTATCGCTAAACTGAGGAATCTGCTAAAATTGAAAATTTGATCAAGTTTAATATTTATTTATTTATTTACTTCAATTAAAACGGTACAGACCAATTACAATAACTGAAGACACAGAGAAACTTATACCTACTACATTTTACTTAAAATCAATACAAACACGATTATACATCCTTTTCACAAAAACGCTAGTATTCTGACAGTATAAACGGCCATCCATCCACAAACATGTCACAGTCAGGATTGGCGCACAGGAGAGCGTTTAGAGCAGACAGCGAGCGTGGTATTATCTTCTCTGTAATCTTTGTTTGCTTCAGGAACTATAGTACAAAAATAGAAATTAAGTGTACCACAACGTTTTAATGCAACTGTTTCGTGATTGAGATAGAAAAAAAAATATTATTTTAACTTGCAGCATCGCCTACGAGAACGCGAATACTACAGCAGCTCGGCAAGCTAATGACAACATGCCTAGTACTAAGGATAGACGACTTCACTGTTTACAAGGTAAATATACTATACACACCTAAATTTAATTAAATAGTAATTCAAACTCTTCGAACTATCATATTAACCTCTCCCACGATTAGAATGCAACCTATGCAAAAATGTGCACTATGCAGGTGCATATATGACTATTATTGCCATCCTTTTCGTTTCCCTACAATTTTTGCAAATTAGATCAGGAAAAATATAGTTTTACGAATTTCCATGATAAAAAAAAGTTAAGTTGTAAATGTATGCATGTACATTCACCAGTACATCAGGTAATACTAATCTGTCAAATTTGTCCAAAAGATTTTAAACCTGTCTTGATTATTAAGTACAGTCGCCGGCAGGTCAAGGTATACAAAACTGTCGAATTTCTCCAAATGATTTTAAACCTTAAATTGTTGAAGATAAAGTTTAAAATCAACAGAGAAAATTTGACATTTTGTGGTAACTTGATGTGCTGGCGACCGTTCGTACCTATTTGTGTATGTGTCTTATGCAATCATGAATGGGTTGGCACGACCGGGGAAGTACTACCCTCCCACTAAATATCGACGTCAAATAGCAGTATGCATACTGTTGCGTTTCGTACAGTGAGGGTGGAGCGCCGGAGGCCCAATTCCTCCCTCAGTACCCTTCATTCTCCTTTTCTCCTTCCCCTTGACTCGGTAACGCATTAGCAACTCCTTTGGTTTTGCAGATGTCCATGGGCGGCGATGACTACTTACCATCACGCGGCGTGCCTGCTCGTTTACGGAGTTATCCCATTTTTTTTTATTCAGCCATTATCGTCCCACTGCAGGGCTTTTGCCCTAATCTCCTTCCACTCCTCTCGGTTCATAGCTTTTTGCGGCCAATCCTCCAATATTTTTTTTTTGCAGTAAATTGTAATGTAAATGTGTGTTGCAGGTATCAACAGGGTCCAAGTCTAGAGAGGCGCCTCGACCGCTGGTGAGCGCAGAGAAGGCTACATTACCCGGTGATGCAGGGTTATTGCACGCTGAACTAACGTTCTTCTATTACCCTGGAGACGTGTGCTTCCCTGGTTAGTAGTACCACCATTGTAGAAAAACTGGCAAAAAAGAACTCGTCTTCCTTCCGTCAGAATATAATACAAACCACTACATTTCAAAATACGAAGCTATCAAGATGTACATTTTTTTTCATGATTTATTTTAAAAGTCTGTCAAAGACTGACTCATTAGTCTAGTGGTCCTAAGCGCGACTGCTACGCTAGAGGTCCTGGGTTCAGGTCCCAGGTCAAGCAAAATGTTAATTGGGTTTTTCTATGAAATTCTCAGTAGCAGTTCGGAGTCTGGATTTGTGCCCGGTTAATGGCAATAGGCTCGCCCCCTATTACATGGGACCTAAACATACCGGCGAAATGTGGGTGTACATAAGTACACCTCTGCCTAACCCTTCGAGGACTACAGGCGTGATATATGACGCTATGTTTCCGGAGGCGTGATAAGACCCGGAAAAAGTGGCTTAAAAGGCGGGACCAATAACCTGTTATGAGATCGCCTCATATGACATAGAATCATACGATCCTGTGCTGCGTTGAGTTGTGCGAGTGGACTTGCCTACTCGCTACAGATCGATGTTCTATATCCATAGTGCCAGCTCCGAAGCTATTCGTCCAGTTAAGTCCAGTCCGAGTGTCGGTGGACGTGAACACAGTAGTATGGCTGGGGGCCTTCCTCCCGCACGTGGTGCCGCGGGGACAGGAGATGGATGATGCCCCTCCACCGTACATGGACGTACGCATGGAGTCCATCATGCCCAAGGTAAGCATTCTACATAGCTCTTAATTAGTAGTACATCTGCCTCGTTAGTCTAGTGGTCCCAAGCGCGACTGCTACGCTAGAGGTTCGATCCCCAGGTGCAGTGTTATTGGGTTTTTCAATGAAATGCTCAGTAGCAGTTCGGAGTCTGTTTTTTTTATCACAGATAGGATTTTTGGCAGGCAATACAGGCGTGATGGTATGTTATGCTGTTTGTGTTTTTTTTAGTAATACAGTTTGCTCGAAATAACTAAGATTGTCTGAAGTTATTCGCAAGTGATTTAACAGTGTTACATTTTGATAGAATGAGTCGGTGTAAATCGATTGGGGTCACATATGTTTCGCATTTGTAATTATTTACTAATTTCGATATTTATATATAAAAAACCGGTCAAGTGCGAGTCAGACTCGCGCATGAAGGGTTCCGTACCATTGTCTATAAAAACGGCAGAAAAATTACGTTCGTCCGTTCCGTTCGCCAAAAAAATCCGGCGCTCAAAACGTTGAGCCTTAACACTCGTATCACGAAACTTATAAAATGTCACTTAACTTCTAAGCTATTTATAAATAGCTTAGAATATGCTTATATGTTTAATTGCAGATAGTATTAGAAGCTGGTTCAGAACACGTGTCTCAACAGCGTGATCGGCCCAAAGAGCTGCACATATGTACTGCTAGAGCCACCCTCACCAACGTGCGAGAGTCACCAAGAGCCAGTTAGTTATATACTTTATGTGTGTCTAACACTCTTTTCTGTCTGGATCGCATCATAGAAATTATTGATCTGCTTCACATATACACACATGACGTTCCACCAATCAGCGCGTGAGGTTTGTTCCGTCGCTTGCCATTTTACAATTTTACGGTTTCAATTCGATAGATTGTAATCTACCGAAAGATAATGCGTTAAATTGTATGCAGTAGGTTACGGTTCACAATCTTTCGACAGTTTACAATCTCGCAAGATTATATAGTTAAATTATGATATAACGAAGTTTACAATATTACTTTGACATATACGACGTTAATTTTTATTTACCCTAAAGCCGAAACATCCAAACTTTAATTTGATTTGAAAAGAAAGAAAAAAATACAATACCTATAAAAAAATATTAAAACTCACGTGGTGACGAGCTTAAAAGTTTTTCGAAGTAGCTAAGGGCGCCGGGCAGCGAGTGATCGACCTATCCGTTCGGTGTTTCTTGCGCTGATTTTCGTAATAAAAATGAGTGTCCAACTGGAATAATTTTTAACATGTTTTGGGCCAAAAATATAACATAGGCTAAAAACCATTGTGATACTGATTCTGAACAAGCTACTTTCAGCTTTCGGGTAAACAAAAACTAACATTGTATAAGGCATTCGACGATACGCGGTATCTGTATACGTTTTTTATAAAATACAGAATGCCTACGATTCTTCTCATCGTTCTTTTATGTTGTGTTTGTCACTTAATAATTGCAGTAATAGAGCAGCGTTAACCAGGCTACGGCTAGGCTAGGCTACAGGGCGTGTTTGTTGCAGACTGTGCGGGAACCCGCGCCGACCTGGCCGCGGTGCTGGCCGCCCTGCGCCGCGCTGCTCCCCCCGTGGGGGGGTTCCCCTGCGCCGCCGGGGACATGGACCCCATACACGAACAGTTCATACTGCACGCTGATAGTGAGTACACTTCATCATCATCATCATCATCAGCCCATACTCTTCCAATGCTGGACGTAGGCCTCTCCTAGGGAACGCCACAGAGCCCGATCTTCGGCTTTCCTCATCCACTCACTGCCAGCTGCCTTCAGCAAGTCGAAATCATGATTGTGTAATAATTATATATATTATCAATCGCTTAAACGGTAAAATGATTCTACACCTCTCTAAAGTGCGCAATTTGCCGCGCAGTAGTCTGTTTTAATGTGACTTTAATTAACAATAGCTCACCCGACAGATGTTGTCCTGTCTTGGCTATGAATATTCAATTCTAACTGGATTCTATATTCATAACTTTCTGATTCTAGCTAATACAAAGCGTATATAATAGGGTACGACCTATCTTTTTTTGTTTACGCAGGGAATCCTTTAAAAGGCGACTGGTCATTTGGGGTTAGACCGAACAGTGTGGGATTCTTACCCACTAAAACCACTCCGGTCGCCACCATCAGCAAATAGAGGGAGACCCTCTGTCCTCTTAAGGCGAGGCTGCCGAGCGGAGAAACGGAGAAATATTAACCAATAGGATTGCATACTGGAGCGTAGCGCATATTTAATGCAATGCTATTGGTTAATATTCCTCCGTTTCTCCGCTCGGCAGCCTCGCTCCGCCCTGGTGGACAGGCAGCCTAAATGACCACCCCAGAACCCCCTACCTAATGATGATTTCTATACGTGCGACTGCTACGCTAGAGGTCCTGGCTTTGATCCCCGGGTCGAGAAAAGTGTTATTGGATTTTTCTATGAAATTCCCAGTCGGAGTCTAGATTTGTGCCCGGTTAATGGCAATAGGCTCACCCCCATTACATGGGACCTAAACATACCGGCGAAATGTGGGTGTACATTAGTACACCTCTGCCTAACCTTTCGGGGAATACAGGTGTGATGGTATGTTATGATTCCTATACGTGGTTTTCCTATCTACAGATCTAGATGACATTGACCGTGGCACCGCGATCAGCCCTGAACTTTTATGGCGTGAAAATAGATCGGTATGGTGCGCAAGAGTGGAGCCACTGTGGGCTGACTTTTGCGGCGCTAGAGCCACAAATTATAAACCTGCACCTTTATTAGATGCTACGCCTCTTACTGCATGGGTAAGTGCTCTGTTAATATTAAAGACAGTAGCAGTATGTATACTGTATTTCGTACGATGAGTGTGGAGCGCCGGAGGCTCAATTCCTCCCTCAGTCCCCTTCCTGCCCCTTTCCTCTTCCCCCCCCCCCCCCCTTTTTCCTTAAATAGGCTCGGCAACGCATCTGCAACCCCTTTGGTATTGCATATGTCCATGGGCGGCTATGACTACTTACCATCAGGTAAATAAACAAAGAGGTAGGTTAAAATCACAGAACGCTATTTGCTACGATTCTTGCATATTTCTTTTGTTTCGTCCACATTCATACATCTTGTCATACACACGCGCCGGTTGCAAGTACTACGCACCCGACCATTCTGAAGGACCTCACCAATAAGTTCGGTGTATGTCTTTCTAGGGCGTCCCATTTGGGATGCTCTTTTGTCATAGAAGTAAACGATACATCATCATCTTACAATCGAACCACATACCCGTAAATATCAATATTTTATAATGATCAACCGAAAACGCGACTACTGAATAGTAGTCGCATCATTTGATCACATAAAAAACCTCAATTACTTCATAGCTGTGCTTCGCGGACGACTTCTCCCGCATATGGATAGTAGCACGAACGTGTGGACTAGCTGGTCTGCAGCTCAACCACTACCAGATGCTGTTCCTCATGAGGCAGCTGGAAAGGATCTCCGAGATGACGGCGTGGCTCGCGCATGATGCGGAAAGACAGCCGGATGCCGAAGAAGGGTGAGACATTATTCAAACTTGTATTAGGGACTGTATACAACGCTGTATAATAATTATGTAGGTAAATAATAAGGAATAGTATGCCCAATATTTAAAGTGTAAGAGGTTTTATGGCTGAGTTATCAGCTGTTACCTGCGTATGAGCGTTCACGAAGGTAACAGCTGACTAATTAAGTAGCTACATCTCATTAGGGGTCGTCCATCAATCATGTGTTTCTACCCGAAATTTCTTGTATTTTTTTTATACAAACTATGTTAGCCGGGCGGTTGTCGTACTCGTATGGCGAAACCATTGCCTGGCAACGGCGAGTCAAAGTCGGGTCAAGCGCCGCTTTTCTTTCTTCAACTTTAAATACACATGATATCTCACTACATCCGTTGACGTTTCGTGTTTTCTACAAACATACATACCATCACGCCTGTATTCCCTGAAGGGTTAGGCAGAGGTGTACTTAATGTACACCCACAGTTCGCCGGTATGTTTGGGTCCCATGTAATAGGGGGCGAGCCTATTGCCATTCACCGGGCACAAATCCAGACTCCGAGCTGCTACTGAGAATTTCATAGAAAAACTCAATAACACTTTGCTCGACCTGGGGATCGAACCCAAGACCTCTAGCGTGTTTTCTTTTTTTTCCAAATCCCCCCCGCCACCTTCGCTCTTTCCCTTTTTTGACAAGGGCACTTGTCTGGAGTTGAGGTAATGCGGGCTACATAAACTAACTTCTCCATTCTTCTTAGGACGATAGTTGTAGGCGTAGTGGTACCGGCAGTGGAGTTAACGTTCGTGCTCCCCTCCAACTGCCCCGGACAAGAGTCTTCCAGGGACCTGGACAGCGTGCCCCTAGACTCCTCTAGTTTACAAGACCTGAAGATGGGTGAGTACCGTCTTATATTAAGCTTGAACTGGTTTCGGATAGGTCGATTGGCTTCTGCTAGTGGGTTTGGTTCCAGCTTGAACAAATTGTATTGTTTGTTGTCATAATGGGTTTGCATTTGAGATCTGTGTTTGTAAAAGTCCCTATGTATAATAGATATTATAAATGAAAGGTTGGAAAGTGACAGAAATATTAAGTGATATATTTCAAAATCTTTTGCTTGTATCACTACCTACTGTATTTTTCTCATTTCATCATACCTTACTGTACTTAATAATTTTCCACTAAATATCGTCCTTATGTTATTCAAATAGAGTCGAAAGTATCATACACAGACAGTGCCCCTACATGGAAACATCATTTTTTTGCCCTAAAACCATCATTAAACCATTTACTGTCGGGTACATTAACACGGGTTATTCAGAACATGTAAACTATGGAATAACCTCCCTGCGGCAGTATTCCCGAACCAGTACGACATGGGGGCCTTTAAGAAAAGAGCATACACACATTTAAAAGGCCGGCAACGCATTGGTGACAGCTACAATGTCGCTGATGTCCATGGGCGGCGGTAGTCACTTACCATCAGGTGAAGTCAAGTTCGTTTGCCCCCTCTGTTAAAAAAAAAAAACGGGTCTCCTCTCAGAGCAAGAGGGGTGAGTCCAACACGCTAGCATAATGCAGGTTGGCAGACTTCACCCCGCGCCGTCGAGAAAATCTCTCAGGCATACTAGCCCCGCAGGCATGCAGATTTCCTTCGCCGTTTTAGGCGAGTGATATTGAAATATTAACTGTGAAAAGTCAGAGATACGGCTACACGTCAAGCTTTACAAATCCAGTTTAGACTGATCTCCCATTGTAAAGGTTTTCCGTACAAGTCAAGGCCAGTCTATCCTGGTGTGCGTACTACGTCTTGGAAGGCTTACGCTATTGTATCGAAATAAGGACGATATTTCTCAGTGAAAAATATTTTAAATCAGTTTTCATATAGTCTACCTTTAACCTTCAGTAAAAATCTCAAAATGACACGAGACATCTATTTGTTTGTATTATGTTATTTCTTATTTATTTGTGTATTTATTTATTTTCACGACCCTATCTGTCGGTGAGCAGAGCATCATACCATATCTACGCTAGGTGCCTCCACGCCGCTTGAAGAGAACTGCAGTAAGTTTTGGGTTTTTCAGAAGTCGACTAACACGCGTTATTTGTGTTCAAATGCTAACACACTGAACAATGTGCACTTATTATTTTTAATTGTATACTAATTGATTTTTAACACATGCTTACGTAAAATCAATTGTTTAACCACTACTTAATGTTATTTTGTGTACACTCAACGACACATCAAGCTGTATAGTTGCACTACAAAAATCGCCGCTATTGCTACGGAAAATAGTACAAACGTAAAACCTTTATAAAATCTATACTTTGTTGTGTTGCCGAGTGTACACACAAAAGGCTGCTATCTCAACATGAATACTATTTTTTATGCTTAGTTATTGTATGTGTCCTACAATATTGACGAGCGTAACTTTCAGTAGGTTCTGAGGCGACGATGGCGCCATCTATGATGGATCGCGACAGTGGAGTTTTGGCCACTACGTTTGTGGAAGTGTGTCAGCCTATAGCCATCGAGGAACCGCCGCCTCCGAGCCCTGGGTTGAGCTTTGGAGGTAAGTAAATCCACTTGTTTATACATAAAATGTGCAGGTACTGAAACTCCCATTGTATTCGGAAACATGATATCGTTATGGGCAACACTTTGCAGACACAGGTAGGCTTTTAATAAATTGTCAAACATGAGTTACGGCCGGATTCAACAACAACCAGATTTCATTACTAAGGATAGGAATGTAACATAAAAGGTTCACACAAGTAATGTCAAAATCTTATCTCTAGTAAACAAATTTACTGACTGATTTGTTATTGAAATCGGTTGTTAACTTAAACCATAAACCATAATTTCGTGGTAATAACCCTTTAAAATCACGCATATAGCGTTTCTGAAGCCACTTGAGTGATATGTGGCTGCGCTCGAATGTAACATTTACATAGTATGCTAGCCAGCACATCAAGTTACCATAAAATGCCAAAGTTTCTCATTTGATTTTGAACCTTATCGTCAACATTTTAAGGTTTGAAATCATTTCGAGAAATTTGTCAGTTTTGTATAACCTGATGTGCCGATTGTACATTAATCTGCTCTGACGCACAGTGACACGTCACGCCGCGTCATAAATGCTTGCTTCGAAAGTCTACTTTTATTTCTAGCAAGGCCTCATGTCTGAACACTGTCACCCAAAATACAGGCTTGTCCTAGTTTGGGAGCCAGCGTCAGTACCTTAGATATACTAACACTGTGTCCTACTTCATCATCATCATCAACCCATTACATTGTCCCACTGCCGGGCACGGGTCTCCTCTCAGTACGAGAGGGATAAGGCTATAGTCCGCCACGCTAGCCTACTGCGGGTTGACGGACTTCACACGTCGGCAAGAGAATCTCCCAGGCATGCAGGTTTCCTCACAATGTTTTCCTTCACCGTTTAAGCGCGTGATAATTAATTATTCATACGCACATCGAAAAGACTTCGAAAAGTCAGAGGTGCGTGCCTTGAATTCGACTCGAGACCTTTGACTTGGCAGTCCAATGGTCATATCACTAGGCTATCACTGCACACCTTTGCTAAATATCTGTGAATGTAGTTTTGATGAAAATAAACATTTTTATTTATTTAACTTCCCAGGTTTCTCGTCAATGCGCCGCGGCTTGACGTCGCTAGTGACGTCGATCGACAGCGCTTTGACTCGTGACGACACCCGCAGTGACGCCGCGTCAACAGCCAGCTCCGACAGTGATCGATATGTTGTTGTGGGACTGGCTGCTGAGTCGCCTGACGATGCTGATATGGCGTTCAGGTATTTATAACTATCACGGTGACATAGCCTTCTGTTAAGTTCCCATTAAATTATTTGACAGGTAAATGCATAAAAATGCTGTTCCAATTTCGAATTTATCTGGTAGATAGTGCTTATCCGGAGGTGGTAAAACAGTGTCGAAGTGTTTTTATTCAAGTTAGGACTAGAAAGAAAGAAAATATATGATGCAGTTCGAGTACATGACGACGATACGACAGGAAAGTTGAGAAAAGGAAATACATAAATCTATATATTTATTATATACTTTATATTATACATGCGTATGTTTGTCTTTTACTTTTTCATGCCTCAACGAGATTACGATTATAAAAGGAGATTGCATCTAGTAATAGTTTATCCATTCACATACCACCACAAACAATAAATAGGTCATTATTTTAAATAGGTTATTTTTTCATTAATATCTAAGACAAATCCAAAAAAGCCCGCCTTTGGTGGCCAACCTGGAGCATGATATTTATGCCCCTTATCTCAGTAAAAGTGAGTTAAGTTAAGTAGGTTAGTTTAAGGAAACCTGCAACCACCAATCATAAGCTTCAAGGAAAAATCTTTTATTTCAAAACTTCCTTCTTTCTTCAAATATTTAACTATCATGACCGCTTTAGGCCCTTTGACTCAAAAAATTAAAAGAACGCGATTACTGGATAATGCTGTATGCAAGTTCATATATTAATTTGCAATGCTTGTCAAAAAAGTTGAACTGTCTAAGGGCTCCTAAACAATTGAATTTTCTTGATACAGAGAATTTGAACACGGGCGCGCGAGCAGTGGTGTAGAGGTAGCGGCTGAGGTAGTAGAGCGATCCTCCTCACCTAGCGACCACTCCGTCACCAGCTCCTGCAGAAGGAGAGATGTCGTATGTCTTTCAAAACTGTTTTAAGCATTATAGTAGGTTTTTATGGTTAAGTTCCAAATGCGAACTGGGCGTAGATAGCGGTACACCTCCCTTACCTTTTTGAGAAGACGCCAATAAGCACAAGACATCATCGTCAAACTGTCCCATTATTAGGCACAAGTCTTCTCACAAAATTTGAGGGATTAGGCTATTATAGGCTGTCCGCCTCGCTTACCTACTGCGTGTTGGCAGACTGCATACGCAGCCGAGAAAATCTCTCAGGCAGGTAGGTCTCCTCACGATGTTTTCCTTCACCTTTAATTATTAATAGGCACACAAATGCGAAAAGTTAAGCAATTTCGAAGGATACGAAGTCGTCTACGATTTGGTAATCCAATTATCGTATCACTGGTTATTACTGATTACTGATGAAGCAAGCAGACATGTACTAATTAATTTTTTTTTTTAAATGGGTAAACGAGCAGGCGAGCTACCTGATTATAAGTAATGAAATGAAATGAAATGATGAAATGAAATGATATTTATTTCTGTAAATAGATCTTTTCAGGACACTTTTACAAGTCGATTTTTTCATATTTTTTTTAACTAGATGGCGCCGACGTTTCCTATCTGACGACCTCTGAGAAGAAACGTCGAAACAAACTCAGAGAATCATGGTCTCTTTTAAAGTCCAGACAATAGTTGTTGTTAGATATGCGAGTTTAACAATGTAGGGCAAAATCTGAACAGGCCTTTTGAAGAAAGAGCCATAGCAGCTTTGAGTTGACCTGTCCTAACTGACGGCACGCATACATCAGTCATCGTGTAGCTCAACCATTTTATAGGGAGCTCAACGACCCGTCGCACAACGATACCAGATCAGCAGGACATTTGTGTAGGTCATGTGAAATACTCAAAACTGTCAGAGAAGTTTATTATACATCTGATACGTGTTAAAGCTAACCTACATAGTACTCACATTTACATTTTAATATCATACAATTAACATTTAAAAACAAAATAATATTATGCATGAGTAGTAGTCATCGCCACCCATGGACATCTGCAAAACCAAAGGAGTTGCAGATGCGTTGTCGAGCCTATTTAGGGAAAAGGGAAGGGAAGGAGAAAAGGAGAAGGAAGGGACTGAGGGAGAAATCGGGCCTTTAATTCAAATCAACAAAGCCTTCAGACTATCCTTAAATCGCTTTCTACCTTATAATATCCCTGGTTTCTCCAAGATATCGACAAGCACGTGGCGTCTGAACAATATCCACATAGTACACCAGAGTGGTAACGGCCGGACCTGTCTTCGGTTAGCTGCAGATGATCTGAAGAGCGACGAGTGCAACGCAATACCCTGGGACGAGTTCCAGGTTAGTTCCATGGATCTATGTTGTCCTATTCAGCTGATGTTTGTTTGTAACTGCTTAGGGTTTTGTTGTTTAAAATTTATGGTAAAATAAATCGGGTATTCGATGTTACTACTCTGCGTATCTGGACTCAAAGTTTTTATTCAAGTAACGGCCTGTTTCAGTAGCAGATCTATGACTATACTCCATTTGGTTAGGTACTTAACGGTAAACAAATCATAAAAAAGGTTCTTTTATAGGGCCATTTTTCATCTTGAAACAAAACGTAACCAAAATAAATTATTTAATCATTCAAAATAATTTTCCTTTACTATACTAGCATATTTTACTATTTTGTTTAATATTAAATGGTAATTATAAATTCTTAAGCTTGCGACCAATAAATAAATCAAATCTGATAATTATGTCATAAAGTATTGCAATGTGCCTACTAGAAAGAATCTAAAAAGACAGGAAATCAAAACCTTTTTCTAAATAATAGACTTTTGATAAACTCGAAAAAATTAAGAAGTAGTAGCGCGAGTAAGCGCGGCAAAATAATTAACCGATATTATACTTAGTCCGGTAACCAGACGCCATTCGTAACAGTTTGTACTTTCGTTCGTTTTTGTGTTTCTTTTGCCGTAAATTGTATTATTTAGTTATAGTTTTGTTTGTTCGTTGTTTTTATTGATTGTTAGATGTGTTGTTATTAATTTCACTCCCAATTCATAAGATACCATTGTAATAAAGGTTGAAGAGCCCTGAACGCCGCCATTTTTATTGTTTACCTTTAGTTAAGTACCTAACCAAATGGAGTATAGATTTGCTTTTTAGAGATAATTTTTGAAATGGACCTTATGTAAAAATTACAAAATCTTATCGTAAGCAATTCTACAGTTCTTTTTTATTGAAAGCGCTTTCAGTTATGAAACACTTGTTCTTTCAAATATCGTCACCCTAAAATTTCTCATTCTCATTAAAGGAAATCCAGAATATACAGAATAGAGGTTGGATTACAGAGTACTTATGTGGAAACAAGCACTTTTTTTATTATATTATTCCAGCTAACTCTGAACAGTTGCAAACAACATTTTGTGTGCAAATTTAAATAATGTACTACAATTAATTTCTGTATTAAAAACCTAATACATCTTTCTGTTCTTCTACTATCTATGTAAATTGGACATTTTAGTACATTTTCTTTACAATTACAGTTACAGGAGAAGTATCATACACATTCACTTGTTTTTTTATTTTTTTTCCTTACACCTATATATAATTGAAGACTGATTTTATATAAAATTCCTATAAACCCTTTACAAAAACTATTTTATGTAATCACATAACATTTTCTAAATATTACATTAAAAACAGATGTTTCAAAGAACACAATATTTTGCCAATATTATTGGTGCTATAAGGTTGAGTAATTTGTAATAATTAACAAAGCATGCGTCGATATTTACCAGTCCGCATATTTTTTTAATTTCTGACCTACATCTTAAGATAGTCATCAATCATAGGCAAAGGCGATGTCATTCTCTATTTATTGTATTGTATTATCTATTGTAATCTTTATCGACTGAGTCACAAAAGCTTTTTAGAAAGTAAAAAAGCAACCCAATGTTTGCTATAAGCGAAAGATCGTTGAGCTCCTTAATAAATAATAGTTTTGGTACACGATGACTAAAACCGCGTTCCCACTGACGACAAAACATGTTGCTAATATCTAACTTACTCTATCTAACTGTCAAAGAGAGAGAGGAATAGGTAGCTGTTTGCAACATGTTTTGTCGTCAATGGGAACGCAGGGTATAATAATATATAGGTGCTATCAGTTACGACAGGTTAACTCAAAGCCGATATGGCTCTTCTTTAATAGGCCTGATTAGATATTGCCCTGCGCATTGCGCGTATCACTGCTACTACTACTACTGCTGTCTGGGCTTTAAAAGATACCTTGATTCTCCGAGTTTGTTTCGGCGTTTCTTCTCATTTGTCGTCAAATAGGAAATGCTAACGGAATCTAGTTAAAAAAAAAAAAATGGACTTAAAAGTGTCTTTATAAGATCTAATTGAATGGTTTAAGATATTTGCAGATATAAATATAATTTTTGACTGCCTCGTTAGTCTAGTGGTCCCAGTAGCGACTGCTACGCTAGAGGTCTTGGGTTCGATCCCCAGGTCGAGCAACAACATGGGACCTAAAACATACCGGCGAACTGTGGGTGTACTTTAATTACACCTCTGCTTAACCCTTCGGGGAATACAGGCGTGAATGGTATGTTATGTTTCGTAAATCTAATTTCCAAAATCATGTTAAACACGCTATAAAACCCTTATTATGTGGTGGGACTAGCAGGGGCTGCACAGTTGGTTTGCCAAATATTCTACCGCTTTTATTTCTTTTTTATTAATCTTCCACTGCTGGGCACAGGCCTCCTTTCCCCCCTCCAAGCCTGTATCTGATGTTTAAGAGACCCAATCTTTCTCGAAATAGTCAAGTTCATCGTGCCACCTCCGTCTGGACTTACCACGCCCTCGTTTCACTGTTTGTGGAAGCCAATTTATGGCACATTCTGCCCACAGTTCGTTTGGCAAGCGACAAACGTGAAAAATAATAATGTAACCAATATAAATTACTCAGAAAAATGAAATTTGTCAACTCACGCCTGACATATGTAAGTGGCGAAAATAGTAATCAGTATAAAACATTCTTCCAAGCAAGGTTTTTGAGAGTAACCTCATTTAAATTTTTCAAAAAAGCATTTGTGATGTCCCAAATCATTTACATTTAAAAAATCATCAATCTTCATATCAGTGACATCGCCTCAACAGATGTGCATGACCGTTTCATCACAATCATCGTATCTCGTACCCAGTAAGGTGTATCGCTGTTATACTACAATAATGTTGTTCAGGGCTTCCGGTTTACAAGAGAGTGATTTTCGAGCGAATATATTATATTTAGTCTGTGGCAATTATACATAGCTAGCTGAATAAGCAACTCAAATTAAAAAAATAAGTGTCTCCACAGTTGCGCCACACTCGTTTCACAGTTGCGCAACAGTCGCCCGACAATCGCTCGCTTCTAAACCCGTCCTCAAACTGGAATGCATCCATTTTATCTCTAACTATATGTGTCTATGTGTGTTTTTTCCTCTATGGCAATTCCCGCCCGCTCGGCTATCGTGATCCGAAAGAACCGTCTCAAGGTATTTAACATACGATCTAGAGATGATCTATAGATCATTTGACACGATGTAGTGGTATCATTATGTTGAGTGCCAATAGTTGTAGAGGTTATGTGTCGTAGCCAAGGGGGTTTGTCTGTGTAAGAGTGAGTGAGACAAAAGATGTTTCTGTCACTTTCTTGTGTTTTGTTACTCTGTGCTTGTGTTTGATTTACGAGAACCATTGATTAAACAAAAGTTACGTAAAATAGAAGTAAAATTCATAAATGCAATTGTGCATTAATAATCATTATTAAAAAAACTAATTCGCTTCTGTACTATCTTTGAACGGAAGACGGCAATGCGAGTTAAACTGGTTTAGGATTTTTTTTGTGTGTGTAGAAAAGGCTACAGATAAAGCTATAAGATAAAATTATTTATTTATTAAACTCTTACAGTTAACTGTGGTAATCCATTACTTAATAATCGTTACTGTTTAATTGAAAACTTCTAGCTCTATTTTTCTCGTTACATAAGCACATATTTCCCAATCAATAACATTTCGACTAGAAACATCTTTACAAACTGCTTTATTGCTATCTGTTACTGTCCGCCATTTTAGCTTCGCCAGCGCCATCTGAAGGCTAAGGTAGGATGCACTATGCGGCCTATGTGATTAAAAATATTATCCTGAAGTCCCATATTTAATAATTATAGCCGGTTGCCCAAAAATAGCCTAATTTCTGAATGCATGCATGCAATATGTAGATATCTTAAGTTATGTTGATATATGTACTGATTTTCTTATTGCTTGTTTTGATAGTACTACCGTATAACGTCCTTAAAGTGTTACACACCCATGACTCGTTACAAAAAACACAAACAAAAATTATATGTGTTGGAAACGGTTCTTACTAAGAACAACTTCAATAATTTCTTGAAAATTTAAATTCTGATCAAATTCTCGAATACCACTCAATTTTAATATGCTGTTACCTAAGTCTCATGCTATCACAGTCAGTTAGACTAAGGTGACATAAGCAGCATGAGATTTAACAGCATTTTGAAATTGAGTAGCGTTTAAGTACTTAGTCATTGGTGTCATGGATTTTAATAAACCTAATTTTACTGCCTCATTGGTCTGTTAACGCGGCCGCTGAGCCTGGGATCTAGAGTTGAATTCCAAGATAGAGCATACGTTTTTTATTTTTTCCAAGACGCTGAATAGCAGCTCGAAGTTTGAGACAATAGGCTCGCACCCTATAATATAAGACTGTGTGTGGATGCACCAGTATCCTCCCGTCTTTTAATATCCGTCTAATATTTAATACCCGTCTTTTAATTACTCCCTTATGGGAATACAGCCATCAGTGACGAAGGCTCCATACAACTCTATTCCTAACGGTTTCGATTTTGTACAGACACTATTAATGTCTCTTATTGCCAAATAGCAAATCAAGTTAAGAATATTTGACAGGTCCCGAAAACAAGTTGTATGTTAAAACGATCTATTTGCAGTGCGTAATTTAAAAATTAAGTTTTATACTTCTAATCTTCACGTTACTATTTAATGTACTTTCATGTACAAGTTAGGTGAAAATATAATTATATAAAACTTAAGCTTCGTACTGCAACTGGATAATTTTACAGATAAGACTTAGTTTTGTGGATCCGTCTATTTGTGTCCTGCTTCCCTCTAACCAAATTTGACCCTTCGCCGATGACAAGCAAGATCGTATTATATTTTATATTTTGTCCCCTACACGGAAAATTATATCTTTTCCCTTCATAACGTGTTCAAAGCTTCTGCATGTAAGTCATACATAATTATGTATATTAAATGTCGCATGTACTGCACTACCCGTTCATCTTCATCCACACACCTTAGCGATAATGTTTGTGACGTGTATCCGCTATATTTTTTATAATGTTATGATATGTAGGCCTTTACTTTTGAACGCACAAATTGCAACTCGATATTTTTAAACGTAATTATTGTACAGCTTAAATGGGAGATAACTAAAAATGTTTGAGATAATTATTAAAAAATGCACAACTAATGATTTATTCATTGTGAATGTGTAATTACGACTTGTACGGAAGACAAAAGCATGTAAAAATAAGAAACTAATAAAACAATACTTACCGTACTTTTGGGATTCGTTGCAGTCGCGTAAAAATTTTAATTTAAACACCGTAAGATACTCCAAAGCTTTAAACTTTTCTGCTAAACACGCGTTCAACAGTATTGGTGTTTCCCCCGACCTTGTGACGTCACCCTTACCCTTCCTACCCTGTAACTCGGCCCTCTGAACACAGAACAAGTTCTCGATGAGGGCGCGTGCGTGGTCCGAGCCGGTGGTCACTGAGAGTGACGAGCTGAAGCAGCGTGAAGAGCCCCTTGTTGCGGCCAGGCTGGTCAGGACACAGCTGCCGAGGGCTCCGGAGGAGAAGGTACGTGGACATAGCATAATAATTGGTGTATACCCCCTCAGGGTCAGGTCAAGGTTACCAGTTCTTGCAATTTCATTGAAACAACAGTACCAAATTTCGTATTGAACAGACCTGTGGTAGTTGATGATCTTTAAACGGCTGAACAAATTTTCTTGATTTACTTCAAGAAAATTGGTTCAGCCGTTTAGCCATTAGCTAGATAACATTCTCGATCAAGTTACCTTTCAAACTAAGAAAACTAAAACTAAATCGGTTCATTCGTTAAGGAGCTACGATGCAACAGTTATACACGTTAAAGTTTTATGAAAACATCCTTCTTTTTGCGTGGTTTAAAATAAAGAAAAAAACCCGACATAAAAAACCTACAAAGTAAAACAATGTATCTAGCTAATTCCTTTACGTTTAACATTAATATGATATTTTAATTCAAGCGTCATTGCGTCGGGAGACCGTTTCACTAATTTACTTCGGGGGTTTACCCCCCTTTTGCTTCGGGGGTCTCCGACTATGATGCAACGACGCCTGGAAGTCAATCTTCAAATAGTAAAATTTTGCGTCTTTGAAATTGAAATGCTTACAATGTTTTTAATCCGTTTACAATTTAGTTCTATCAATGTGAGAATCATGCCGTATAATTTCAAAGATACGAATAGATCAAGATTAATAATTGCAAATGTTATCATTTTTCATTTTAATGTAACCAAAATTGTTATGAGTATAAATGTGGAAGGATGGGGAGGTAGAGGGAGACGAAAGAAAAGATGGATGGATTGTGTGAAGGCAGTATGATGGAAAAGGGAAAAAATAATGAGATGACGGCTAACAGGGATGAATGGAATTTTTCATTTCAAAAAGATATCCAATCAGAATCTCGATTGACATGGCATGTAAGAGCTGTCCTGCCCCGACAGACATCACCCATGCGGGAGTATGATGTGTGTGACATAATCTTCGATATAACTCTCAGGGTCTAGCACCGTTCGAGGAGCTGCTGGAGGCTCGGATACGAGACCTGAGCATAGCCCTCAATATGAGCACCGCGTTGGCGCTGGCCGAGCTCATAGAAGATGAGGTGGTTGTGCCGCCAATGCCGCTTGAGGTAAGTTAGTACAGTCACCATCAAATATATCGGAGCGAACAGACTGTTCATAATTATCGAAATTAAACCATATCTCAGCGCCACAAAGGATGTTTTAGAATGAACACTACACACGGCAGCTGTCATTCTGTCATGTATTTTATCCCGTTGAGATGAAGTTTAATTATCCTAGTTGCTCAGATAATTATGAAGAGTCTCTTCACTACTACTACTTCAATCTAGGGATTGAAGTTATCGGAATCCGAATTATAAAATAATTTTGTTAAATTGTGTGTGAATTATGATTTTTTCTCGTATTATGTAGGTATGAAACAACAATCAACCTCCGCCGGATCCAAGCTGGAGGCAACTTTTTTGACAAACTACAAAATCAGTAATAGTAGCATAGCATAGCAGAATCAGCCTATAATGTTCCCACTGGTGGGACACAGGCATCCTCCATTATTAGTAGGCATTACGGCCCACTCCGTCACCGATGACGGAGTGGGCCGTAATATCAACCACGCAGACCTAAGTCACGTGCACGTTACAGAAGCAATGTCTGCTAAAGTAAACTAAATTATTCCATCCTTTACAATTCCAGGTGCTAATAGAGAATGTAAAGCTCCATCTAATAGAAGACCGTCCAAATCGCTCCATATCCTCACCGCCACCTCAGCCCCTCGACATCGACCTCACGACCCTCCGGATGACCCGCGACACGGCGGGGGTCGTTCGCCTTGGACCCCCAGTCTCGACCCCCTCGACCGTAGCGTCCCCAGCCACGCCGCAGCCGCAGCCCGAGCTCGATGAGGCGAGGGAGAAGATTGACAGGCTTAATAGGGAGAATGAGGAGTTGAGGAAACGGCTTGTCACTCTGGCCAGGATAGCTGAAGATAATCGGGAGTTGAGAGCGTAAGTTCAATACTATTTTTCTCCCGGATGGCTTAGCCACTGCCATTAAGAGACACCTTGTTTTTTTAAGCAGATTTATTTGTCACAAACATCAAATCAAAAAGTACCTACTTACATAAATATGGACTATAAAATTACTTTTAACAAAAAAGTAAAACCGTCTTCAAAAAATAATGACATAATTTTGTCTAAAACAGTTTGGGCGGTTTTACTTTTTGAATTTTTTGTGGAAAGTTTTGTTTATAAGTACAGTTTTGTTAACAAGTAAGTTAGCCAACTAAACGCACTGCTCCAATAAGACAGCGATGTTTCGGAGTAAACAATAATATCATCGATGTAAACAATTATTAGATTTTTGTTGATATTTTAAAAACTGCTCAACCGATTTCGATAAAATTTGAACGGGACCACCTCTAAAGTATGACGTACCAAACAAAAAACAATCATTAAAATGCATACCCAACATACAGACGAATTTAGAACCACCTCCGTTTTGAAGTCGGTTGAAAAATAAGTAAACTGCATAAGTTTTGTGACAAAAGAGGTTCACAACATAGCGTTGTATCCCCTTTTGTGTCCCACTAATAGGCAAAGGCCTCATTCATCCATCATCTTATAAGACGCATAAATATCTGACTTGCTTGATGGTAGGGCCTCTTGGAGTCTAGCCACCCTTACGGTGGAGTAGTAAAGGACCTTGGCGTGATTCGGAATTTTTGCGTGAGATCCAGTTCCCCTCGTCTCTCTCCGACTGCAGTGCGTAAGGGACTTAACCTTTTGAACGCCATTGTCACATATATGTGACAAACGAAATCTTACCCTGAACGCCAACGTCACAAATATATGACAAATATACGTCGCACCATATTATGAAATAAACAATTTAATCATTACTGATTGCGCGGCACGGCGCATTAGTTGAAAGATGCACTTTTTTTTCTAGTAGAGTAGTTGCTTACTTGCTTTTAATAATTTGAATATGCGCCGGCACCGCCATAGATGCAATCTTGATAATTTCTTTCTTGTATATGTGTGTGTGTAAAAAGCGCGAACGCTGGTCTCACTGTCACGTCAATCATGACAGCTGACATTGAGCGGTGACGTAAATGTCGTTCACCGCTTCGTCTAGAAATGGCTTAAACATCTTCCCCCCCCTCGAAATCTTCAGGGTTTCGAGGTGTTGATGATGGCTCAGGCAGGAGACAAAGATTGTGGACAGCTCTGCGAACCGTGCCTTTGGTAGTGTTGACGTCCGCCACCCGCGCTGCTCCATCAGGTCCGTAGTATAGTTTTGAAATACGTGCCATACGCCATTTCAGGGGTGGCACGTTAAGCTCTTTGATGACCACTAAGTCGCCTTCTTGAAGTCCCTTCTGGTTGACCCGCCACTTTGTCTTCTGCTGCAGCTCACTGAGATATTCGTTTCGCCATCGTTCCCAAAAGTGTTGCCGCATTTGGTCAAGGCATCGATACCTGTCGAGCCTGTTGGGTTTAGCATCGACAAGGTTTTCTGACGGTAGTGCAGTTAATGGCCTGCCGATCAAGAAGTGCGCGGGAGTTAAGGGATTTAGGTCACTAGGATCAGATGAAAGAGGGGTCAACGGACGGGAATTTAGGATTGCTTCAATTTGCACAAATAACGTTGACAACTCCTCAAATGTCAGATGTTTATCACCTAATATCCTGGTCGTATGGTGCTTAGCAGACTTAACGCCTGCCTCCCAAAGCCCACCAAAGTGGGGGGAGCAAGCTGGCGAGAACTTAAATGTAATGCCTTCATCGGCTGCGAAACCGGTCACGCGTTCATTGCTTGACTTTAAAAACCTTTTAATTTCATTATTTGCGCCGACAAAGTTGGTTCCGTTATCGCAATATAACTCTAAGGGCTTTCCTCTGCGAGATATAAAACGTCTCAAACATAATATAAAAACATCAGTAGTAAGGTCGCTTGCTACTTCCAAATGCACAGCCTTTGTGCTGAAGCAGACAAACAGGCACATATAACACTTAGTGATTTTACATCCCCGACCCTTACGATCGGTGATGAAGAAAGGCCCAGCGAAATCAACCCCGCTAACCTGGAATGGGAGACTAGGAGTGACTCGCGGAGCTGGTAAGTTACCCATTATTGGATTAATGCTTTTAGCTTTTAAGATTCTACACAATTTACAATTATTTACTGTACTTCTAGCTAATATACGACCTTTCAAGGGCCAATAATTATTTCTTAAGTCACTGAGCAACAATTGAGGTCCACCATGCAAAAGTTTTTTGTGGTGATGTATAAATAGTAGCTTAGTAAAATTATGATTAGTGCTTAATAATATTGGATGTTTTTTATTGCAGGTTTCATTAGAATTTTGGATGCGGCCACCTACACACAGTATACCATCATCATTAAGAAATGGACTGAGAGACAATAAGTTGGACTTCGAAGGTAAGTTACGTTTGTTTTTTATTAAACTAATTTCGTTAGAAAAACATTCATTTTGATGTTGTTTAATTAAAATATTTAATGCAGCATCCAATTCACTAGTAGTTAGTGGGCCGGTAGTAACTTTAGCTAGTTTATATCTTATGTAGTTTACATAGCGTAGGACATAGGCTATAGACCTTTGCATAGTAGTGAAACTAGAAAATCTTTCACAGTCTACTAGCCTAGGACGAGTTGTAGATTGTAATGTAATAGTAGTTACCCTTTGACTAGTTTTAATTTCAGGCAACTCTGCAATGTTTTTACTATTAATGTTCCGAGGCCACATGCTAGGGTCCTCAGTTAAAAATAATGGTCCGTGCCACCAAAGTGTGGCAGACTGAATTGACTTAGGATTTAATCCTCTAGATGCTAGATCTGCAGGATTCCTGTCTCCCGGAACATGTCTCCAAGTGGCTGACTTAGTCAACCCCTGTATTTCACTAACACGGTTTGAGACAAAAGGTTTCAAGTTACAAGCTTGAGATGACAACCAACCTAGCACCACTGTTGAATCCGTCCAGTGAAACACCGAGTTAATCTTACAACGGAGTGCTTTCAAAACCTTCGCACTGAGGCGTGCGGACAGCAAGGCACCGCACAGTTCGAGTCTAGGAATGGTTGCAGACTTTACTGGTGCAACTTTAGTTTTAGCACAAACAAGCCTGACAAGAATATGCCCAGAATTATCAATAGATCGGAGATAGATCGCAGAAGCATAAGCTACTTGGGAAGCATCTGAGAATGAGTGAAGCTCTATTATAACGGGTTCACTTATAAGGATATATCGAGGAATTTCAACACGAGAAAGATTTTCTAAATTAGTAACAAAACACTTCCATTCCTTTTGTAATGCAATATCTACGGGATCATCCCAATCTAATTTAGATAACCATAACCTTTGTAATATAATCTTTGGGATAATAGTACACAAACTGAGCAAGCCCAAAGGATCAAATAATTTTGCAGAGTTAGACAATATTGTTCTTTTAGTTACAACCTGATCACATAGTATGTTGACCGAAAAACGCAAGACGTCTTCGGCCGGATCCCACTTTAGTCCTAAAACACTTGATGCTTGAGAGCTTAAATCTAAATTTTTTAATGGTGAAGGACTTGAATCGTCATGAATTGTGGACGGAGAGTTGGTACGCCATTTGCGTAGAGGAAGACAAGCTGAGTTGAGAATTGAAGTAACTGACGCTATGATTTCCTGTAATTCCTCTTCAGTATCAGCTCCTGATAGAAAATCGTCAACATAGAAGTCTTCCTTTATAATTCTTGATATCTTGTCATCCTTGCATTCTTTCGACAGCTGTACCAAACACCTAGTACTTAAAAATGGCGCTGAGGCCGTACCATACGTCACAGTATTAAGTTGAAAAATCTTAATCGGCTGCGATGGTTCGTCGCGCCATAATATTTGTTGTAACATTCGCTGACTCGGATCAACTATTAATTGGCGGAACATTTTCTCCACATCTGCGCATGCCACATACTTATGTTGTCTGTATCTTAAAAGAATTGAAAATAGGTCGTCCTGCACTACTGGTCCGACATGTTGTATGTCGTTGAAAGACACTCCAGTAGATGTTTTTGCCGAAGCATCAAAAACAACACGCAGCTTAGTAGTTTCGCTGGCTTCTCGTATTACCGCATGATGTGGAAGATAGCATGCAAACTCAGGTTTAATTTGTAATTGAGTCATATGACCTAAACGCTCATATTCATGAATGAAATCACTATAAGGTTGTTTTAAAGTTGGTTTGCTTTTAAATTTCTTCTCTAGCTGAAATAATCTTTTCTCAGCTATGTTGTATGAATCACCTAGCATGCCTATAGAATTCTTAAGAGGAATTTTAACACAAAACCTACCATCACTAAGGCGATGCGTAGTAGTGTTGAACAAAGTTTCACAATAATTATCATCATGATTAATGGCAGGACCAGGAGGAATATCTTCTAGTTCCCAGAACTTAGTTAGTTGATCCTTAATTTGTTGTGAGAAATAACAATGTATTTTTTTATTATTTGTATTAGAGTACGTTCCCCCCGTGGGGCCAGCCACTATCCACCCTAGGTGTGTTTCTTGTAATATTGGCCTTTGAGAACCTAAATTAACTCTAGACGTTTGCATCAGTTCCCAAAATACATCCGCACCTAGCAGTAGATCTATCTCGGCTGGTAAATAAAACTTAGGGTCAGCAAGCTGGATATTACTAGGAATGTCTAATTCTTGCACACACACTGTGGCATGAGGCAAATTGTCAGTAATTTGAGGTAAAATAAAACATTTGACAGGCACGCTGAATGAGTTGTAAATTGAATGTATTTCAATGTCGCAATGCTCTGTCACATTTAATACTGCATTCCCTAAACCAGAAACATGATGGTAACAAGTTTTTCTTTTACAGGTACCTATTAATTTTTGAGCCCTTTCGCTGATAAAAGATGTCTGGCTGCCACAGTCCAGTAAAGCCCTCAAAATAAATGATTTGTCATCGACTGTCACTTTTACCAACGCCGTGGATAAAAGAGCTTGATTGGTGGAGACAGCAGACATAGTTGTAGAAGTGGAGGGACCAGATATTGCAGCGGAGCCAGCTACAGGTAAGTTATTTTTAATTTCACTAGTGTTATTATCAACAGTAGATGTAGTGATAGATCTAGATGTAGATGCAGGAGTAGATGGTGACTGTGTATTTTGCTGAGTGTTCGGCAAAGAATATTGTTTGTGTAAAATAGTATTGTGCTTTTTCCGACAAAGCCTACAACCACTTAGCCGGCACTGGAATGCCTTGTGACCACCCTGCAAACAATTTGTGCATACCTTTAACAAGGAAACTTGTGAGATTCGTTCCTCAACAGGAAGAGATTTAAGTTTAGTACACTCATATAACTTATGATTGTTTTTACAGAAGACACACTCTTTATTCGGAGTTGGATCTACAGAAGAAGCAATAAATGATTTTGTTTTGGGTACACTATGGCGTTTTTCATTTTTAAACGACCTACCAGCATTAATTGTTTCCATAACTGTTGCTCTTTGACGAAGAAATGAATAAAATTGTTCTAATGTTGGAGAGTCCTTATTACTCCTAAATTCCTCCCATTTTCTGGCAGTGACGCTGTCTAATTTAGTTGTAGCCAAGTAAATTATAAGAGTATCCCACTTGTCAGTGGGTTCTCCAAGTAAATTCAATGCACTTAGATTTTTTGAAATAGTATCAATTAAACTATGTAAACCAGTATCCGACTCCTTATGTAATTGTTCAATAGCAAATAAACACTTAACATGTTCATTAATTAAAAGCCGTTTGTTGTCATATCGCTGGCAAAGTAAATCCCATGCGATTAAATAATTATGAGTTGATATGGATACTGAGCTTATAACTGAAGAGGCAGCGCCCTCTAGGTAAGATTTGAGATAATGGAATTTATTCACATCATCAATGTTATCATTGGTATGAATAAGTGATAAATAAGTATCCCTAAAGGAAAGCCACTTAGACATATCACCGTTAAAAGGAGAAATCTTAATTGGTGGTAACTTCAAGCAGTGTGATACTTTAGGTGTTGAGTTGGACGAGGACTCTAATTTGTAGTCTTTCTCAGATTTATCTATTAAGGATTGTGCTTTAGCTATCAAATTAAAAAATGTATTTTCTGTTATTTCACGCTCCTTCATTTGTTTATCTAAGTCCTCATCTAACATTTCAATTTGAGATTGAACCTCATCAAAAGCACTAGACAGATCTCTTGCTTTAACTAACCTTAAAGGCAGTTCTTTGATGTCTAACTTACTTATTTCCTTAGAATTAATTAAAGGTATTACATATTTTTCAAATAGTGTTAAGCGAGCTCTAATATTGCCTCTCTGCTTAATTAGGTCCTTTAAGTCCAACATTATGCCGGCGCAAACACAGTTGTAACAATAAATTAATAGAAAAGTTGATAAACAACAATGAATACGTTACAATAATCCTTAGGCGCAGATAACGAACCGGTTCCGCACCCGAAGCAGGCGCACGGTGCTTGACACAGTGTTTGTTGGAATGCACCAGTCGACACCCGGCGATGATTTTACCAAAATCTCGCAAGATTACTCCCGGAGTACACCTGGAATGTGTCGGCAGTTTGTATAAGAATATGTTACAGGAATAGGTTTATATGTATATAGTATACATATAAACTTAGATGAGATATTTTTAGGTAAATGAAAGTTAGTAGGTATGACACGGTAACACACTGTGTCGAAACTTTGAAATAAACTTTGTATTTTGTTTAAAAGAGTATTATATTGGACAAAAAAGGGTTCCTGACTTGAATTAACCTTTAATCTAGTAAAATAACAATATGTTGATAGGTTTTAAGTGAATTTTGCCGCAATTTATAGATTTTTAATCTAAGTAGGTAGGTAGGTAAATTGCGGTTTACGTACTTTTGTCAGTTTGAATCGAAATTATCCACGATATCTGAACAAATTAAAGCACGGAAAGGATAGAAATGAAAGGATAGACGCACTTCCCTCGGAAATAATGGCTGCAGCTGCTGGCTGGCGGGTTCCTAGAGGTTCAGTCCGTTCCTTGTGATTTGAACTTCAAAGATGTCGATCTTCAAACATTTCATTGAATCACGTCGGGGTCACCATATGATTGCGCGGCACGGCGCATTAGTTGAAAGATGCACTTTTTTTTCTAGTAGAGTAGTTGCTTACTTGCTTTTAATAATTTGAATATGCGCCGGCACCGCCATAGATGCAATCTTGATAATTTCTTTCTTGTATATGTGTGTGTGTAAAAAGCGCGAACGCTGGTCTCACTGTCACGTCAATCATGACAGCTGACATTGAGCGGTGACGTAAATGTCGTTCACCGCTTCGTCTAGAAATGGCTTAAACATTACTTTAGTGTGTTTTAACTACTTTGTGGAATTTGACAGAAAAAGTGGCCTGGCGTCAGGGGTACGGCGATACGTTTATACTCTGGCGTGCAAAAGGTTAATGGGGCTTTAATTAGTTCTTTTGGTGAAAAACAATATGATTTACGACGGCACGTTGATTAATCAAACGTTGGCATTTTAGAACATTTATTTTATTAAATTCTAGGGAGATCGCTGTACTTTATCAACGAACTCCATAAAATATTAGGTTCAATGTTCGTATGAATGTATTTTGTTTTATAAAAACTTCTTCACCCAGTGTATGAGTAGATACAACCAGTCTACAAATATTATTTTTTTGACATGCTCACGAAATAGTGTTCAAAAACTGTTACGCACTTCACACACTTGACATAAAATCTTTTGCCCATTCCAGAAAAGTTGAGGAGGCGTCAGTGTTACGTCAGTGCGTACACGCAGCTCAGCAAGAGGCAGCGAACTTACTAGCTGACAAACAAGAGCTACTAGAAGCTATGCGTATATTACAGGTAATTTTATTATATGTTATCGGGGAATTACGGGTCGCCTATTGTATATAGTATTTACAGCATCCGTAACATCGACGACTTCCAGGTAAACCAAACAGAATAACATAACATACCATCACGTCTGTATTCCCCGAAGGGTTAGGCACAGGTGTGCTAATGTAAGTACACCCACATTTCGCTGGTATGTTTAGGTCCCATGTAATGGGGGGCGAGCCTATTGCCATTAACCGTGCACAAATCCAGACTCCGAGCTGCTCCTGAGAATTTCATATAAAAACCCAATAACACTTTGCTCGACCTGGGGATCGAGCCAAGGACCGCTAGCGTAGCAGTCGCGCTACGGACCACTAGACTAATGAGGCAGTCTCTCAGGTAAACCAAATTCGGTTGAATACACAAAGTGTGTGCCATCAGATCTCCACAACTTAATTTTATATCATATCGTTACCGTAGTCTATGGAGGCTTGCAACACCAGGGGTATCACTCGCGTGTTGCCGAATCTAAGCGAGGGAAGGAAAGGGAGGGGAAGGAGAAGGATGGGGACTGAGGGAGGAATCGGGCCTCCGGCGCTCCACAACTCCACTTCTGTCTACCACAAATATTGTCCTATGAAAAAAGCTATTAACGTCCTCTTATAGGTACGTAGAGTTCTCGATGGACTCAAAATGCTCGCCCATCCTTAGACTGAGCACTGCAAGGGCAGCTTAACCTTTCAAATCGATTTATCGGCATAGTTTTTATTTAGTCATAAAAACCTAATGTACAGCTTCTTTTAACAACCGTATTTCGAAGTTGTTAGTCGCTGTGGCAATAAGACCGGCGGGGTTTCAAAACATTATGTCAATTGATGCAGAAGGAAATTAGACCTATAAAGGTTTTGCATTCGTGATATTTTCTCAACGACTCGATATTTTTGGATAATAACCCTTTTGTGTGCAACTGTACGCACGGCTACACATCAAACAATACAAAACCTTGAATTGTGCGGAAAACCTTTGCAATGGGAGGTCAGTCTAAACTTGTTTTGTATAGCTTGATGTGTGGCCGTGTGTATATGCGCAGACTTTGTCGTTATCAGTACTGTAACTCTACACCACAATAAAACTCTTTCAGGAGCAGATTTCAGGCGGTTGCCGCGGCAAGAGATAGCGGTCGCGAGGCGGTCCGCCGCAGGGCTGCCTCGACTGTACAGCATGCTGCGGAGACCAGCAAACTTAGACCCTATGGTCTTGTACCATGTAGCAGTAGCTTAAGGACCTGGCCAAAACTGACGATATCTGAAGCTGTCGTTATTGTAAGCAGCATGTAGCTACTAGGAAACTTGAAAGTGTAAAATGGATCGTATTTTAAGTTTGGTTAAGGGTGCTCATATTGCGGAGGAATGTCACAACGCTCCCGTATTCCCGACGCTAAAGTGGTGACGCGAAACGCCGAGGTTGGTTTTAGTCGGTAGATCGCTTTCAGAGCGGAGTCCGACACACCCCATCGCTCTCCCCAGCGCGGTGAATAGAGCATAAAGCATTTCCAACCCCGACAACAAAAAGAGTAAAGGACTGTAGCCAGATTTGAAGCCAAAATAAAAATAGACTGTTCTAGAACAGTTTTTTGTGTTCTGGACTGTTGAGACCCAAAATAGAAATTCATAGATTGTTCTAGAACTGACTTTCGTGTTATTGTTGAAAGATTTCGTCCGCAGCTTTATTTGTATATGTGATCATAATAAAAAAATATCGTATGTCACTTGGGAATAGTGTAGCTTTCTATTTGTGAAAGAATTATCAGAATTGGATCAGGAGTTCCAGAAAAGTCTCCAACAAATAAAAATATAAAGTTTACCTCCTTATTAAACACTTGACCGTTATTAGAAGCTTATTATAATGAGAAGGCACTTCCGATTTCCGTTGTATTTTACATCTTTTTCTACCGTATATCGCTATCTCTTTCGCACATCTCAGGCGTGGGGGTGTTGGCTACCTGATGGTTCCAATCACCCTGTTCGTCATTGGCTTGACAATTTCCGTTGTGATAACTTGTGCTCCTAGTGCTAGTTTTTCCTACCTTGGAAATATTATATTGTTTAAAAGTGTTACATAATACTTACACGTAAGTTGCACAAGTATTTTATTATAATATTTTTATTTAACGGTGTTACCGTTCGATATTGTTACCTTTATTTAATATGATTAAGCGTAATATGCTATTACATATTACGGTTTTATCGTTTAAAACAGTTTTATTTTTCTACCGACTTAACCAGTATAATTTCTTTTTACAGTTTTAACTAATGTTCAACTATTTAATTTTCTACCCGAAAATTATTAATATTATTTCCTTCGTATTTGAAATATTTTCTTTCCGTTTAGGTTTGTGCTTATGGATTAATAGGAACTACTTGAGTAATAATGATAATATATCATGTATCTCCGACGTTAGTCGTCACCTTTACGAGGACGTTCCTGACGATGCCTCGCAGGCATTATCGTATACTTGTAACTTAAATACTGAAGTGATACCGCATCTGTCATTTGATATTGAGTCTAAACTTAAAGATCTCACGGTGCAGCCAAACCCTAGGAATATTCAAAAATGTTTAATGAGATTCAACGATTTGATACCTAATGGCACGTGGTCGCATATTCGATATGCTGACACCCAAAAGCTGTTATAACCATTCACCCGGATTTACAGAGCTAGAAACAAACTAAGAGGTGAAGGCGTATGATAAAACACGCCACTTGGCTTACTCTGATAAATCCTACGCAGGGATTAACTTTTGTATTCTTGAACAAAAAATAAATCCATCGCTGGTTAATAACTGTTCTAAATACATTACGTATTTTATTAGCTTAGTCTAACTCGCTGGTTAATAACTTTAACTTAACTTTTTCTATAAGCTGAATTTCATAAGGTAAGTCTATACACATCTGTTTCAAATGACTTGCGGCCACAGAGCTGAAGAAAGAGTAGGGATAGTATTCTCAGATGTATTCGAAATCTTTTAGTAAAAGTGGCTTTAAATAAAATACCACCTTCAAGCTCTCAAGCTCTTACTGCTGCTCTGGACAAAGCAGGCGGCGTTAGAAAAAGGTTTTTTTTGACTAGTAAAAAAGCAAAACCTGGTATTTCTGTACGGCACCCCTCGCAGGGGCATGGCTGTCATTACGTACCACCGCTTGGTACTTCTGGCTACTGCTGTGAAACAGCTCCTGCTGCTCACACTCATTGCCACCAAACAATCTAATAGCGGGAATGCTTCGAAAGCAAAACCTGGTATACCAGTACGGCACCCCTCGCAGGGGCACGTCTGTCAATACGTACCAACGCGTGGTACCTCTGGCTACTGCTGTGAGCCAGCTTTTGCTGCTCACACTCATCGCCACCAAACAATTTAATAGCGGGAATGACCGAGGTCGCTCTCACAAAACCTGGTATTTCTGTACGGCACCCCTCACAGGGGCAAGCCTGTCATTACGTACCACCGCGTGGTACTTCTTGCTACTGCTGTGAGACAGCTTCTGCTGCTCACACTCATTGCCACCAAATAATCTAATAGCGAGAATGCTTCGAAAGAAAAACCTGGGTACTTCTGTACGGCACCCCTCGCAGGGGCACGCCTGTCATTACGTACAACCGCGTAATATTTCGGGCTACTGCTGTGAGTCAGCTCCTGCTACTTACACTCATCACCACCAAAAATTCTTATAGCAGGAATGCTTCGAAAGCAAAATCTGGTATTTCTGTATGGCACCCCTTGCAGGCGAACGCCTGTCATAATGTACCACTGCATGGTACTTCTGGCTACTACTGTGTGCCAGCTACTGTTGCTCACACTCATCGCAACCAAACAATTTAATAGCGGAAATGTTTCGTAAGCAAAACCTGGTATTTTTGTACGGCACACCCTCGCACGGGCACGCCTGTCATTACGTACCACCGCTTGTTACTTCTGGCTACTGCTGTGAACCAGTTCCTGCTGCTAGGGTAATGACCCTTCAAAAGGGCACAATAATGCTACCGAGGGCACTCCCATCCCAATCTAATACAGCTTTCGAACTCGCGGTTCGAGATCAAGGCACCCAAATGAAAGAGACCAGAAGCGCTCCTTTTCACCTTCTTACAATACAAGCAACAAAAAAGAGTGACTCGCTGACATCAGTAAGTACTGTGGTGGTGTGCTTAAAATAATAACAGAGTATCGCATACCCTTCATACAAAAACCACTCATGAAAACTCCCATTATCAGCGTCGTACAATAGAATTGAGACATTTCTATGTCTGCAATCATTCAACAAATAAAAAAGCAAGACGTTCTGAAAGCAGTAGATCCTTCTCCAAGTTTTGTATAGCTTTGTATTTCTAGTGCCAAAGAGCGCCGGGACACATCGTCCGGTTTTCAACCTGAGGTTATGGAATCAGTTTGTCTCGTAAAAGACCGATTCCGTTTAATAAACATGTACCGTGTGCAGGATTTCCTCTAACCCCGAAAATGGATGTGCAAGGCAGACTTGGCACAGGCTTATTTCAATCATCCGATAGCCCATTTACAAAGACGGTTCGTACGTCTAATTTACGTAGATAATTAAAAATGACCTGCGAGCCCTTCGGACTAAGCACAGAAAATAACTAGATACAAAAGTACTTCGACAAAAGGGTGTAAGGATCATTGTTTATATATCAAAATCGGAACGGTTTAAAGGCGTAGTTACATATGCTATTGAGCACTACAATTTCTGGCTCTTCAAATAAAATCCGAGAACGTTCTGTTCCTACAACAATATATAAACTTTCTCGGCATTATTTAGGATCCTTGGACTCGCAAGTCCCTGTCAGCGGCTAGTCGCTGTCGCAAGTCTGCTGCTATTGTAAACAGCCTCGCAGTTCATAATAAGCAACAAATTCACACTAAAGGATCTCCAGAGCTCAGTAGCCATGAAGGAATTGTTAACGATATTGAAAGTTCTAGAATCGCATGCGACAAGCATTGACCAGAATGATTGAACATTATTCTTTAAACACATTTTATATTAAACCCATATATGACGACGGTAAGACGACATATTCAGATGGCATGTCTCAGTTCTGATCTAATCAGACAATCGTTCCGCGATAGCTTATCTCCGCAATCGCGCGCTCTCTCGATCTAGATCTCTCACAAATCTAACCCATCAAATTTTGTATGTCCTGGACGAGTATCAGATTCACTATAGAGTTTATCATATTCCTGGAAAATTCAACAATCACGCAGATTGCCTGTCCAGACTTCGTTAGCCTCCGGAATGGCACCTACTCCCGAACTGCACAGAAATATTTTCTTTTTTTTTCTGAAAATGGGAACTCCCGTGATCTAACTATTCGTATCTAAAACAGCACGAATAGTAGGCAATTACGTACCCTTGATCTCACGATCATGAAACGTTAGGTCACGATGCTTTCAGCGTACCTTGGAATTTCCTATTATCATGGGTGTTTCCACCGCTGGGGAACCGCCTGGAGTTTTCCCAGTTCGAGTCCTAATGCACTGAAATCAGGCCACAGGAATTGATCTGATTTTATTGCTACGTTGGAAAAGTTTTTCTGGAGAGCGGATCTCATGTCCCGGGCCATCGCAGCCCCGTTTACACTGACGGATTTAAGACTGTTACTTGTCGACACGAGACCCAATACCTTTACTTTAATCTTGGCGGCTGTACTTGGAAAATATACAAGGTTGCAAAATAACGTTAATCCTACGGCCCAACGGAGCCCAATTAAATCAATTCCTAGCAGATTTGTACTTTTAACTTTAAATTCACCTACAATACTATTCTTCTTTATAAATCAGTAATATCCACCTTATGCAATACCAATTATCTAGTAAATTAGGTGAAGATGTTCTGGTTAAACATAAACACATTTTAAAGTCTATTTCTTTGAAAAGTCCCAAGACTGCGATACCTCATGTCTGGGACATGTAAGTATTCAGTAGACAGTAGCAAAATTGCACATTGTTCGACATACAGCAACCTTATTTATATTATATTCAGCTCGAAGAATTTACGACCTGACCTTGTTGGACGATCATTGTATTTATTAATACTGATTCTATTATTTTTTGGGCCTCTCTTTGGATCTAAGACAGATTGCAGTGATAATAGACAGTCTGGATGAAAGTTATTAATTAATCCTAATAAACAAAATTTATATCCTGTTTACTGGATCAACAAAACCATAGCAATACTGAATGAAAAACGTATCAAGTCTGAATCATCAAATTTATTGATACCGTTGCGCAGATTACCAATTCCTGCCTCTCGAGCTGTAATTGCAGGGTGGATCAAGGCGCATATGAGATGAGCTGTCATAACATAAACTCCAGGTAGCGTGCGATCCGCGGTACCTTCCAAAATGTGTGTTGATCATTTACCCCTTGATGATATTCTAGGTAGGGGAAATTGGAAACCGGTTAAGACTTTTCGAAAATTCTATCGCTGTGAAATTATTATGCATACTAATAATTCATCAATAACCTCCGTATTTAAACCTGTAGAATGATTTAATTTTAATATAATAGATTACGTGACAGTTAATACGTAATTAAAAATTATACATTTGTGTAATGGATTCTAATTGTTAAAAATACCTTATTGCCTTGATTTTTTATTTTAAGACACGGTGAAGTATGTTGTTAATCTTGTTACAGAATTTAAAAATATTTTCCTTTTCAAGTTTTTATTTAATTTAATAATTCACATTGGCTCTTTCCCACCAGGCGATAACAAACAGGTCTCATTATAATAAGCTTCTAATAACGGTCAAGTGTTTAATAGACGCGTTTTACCTGAAATAAAACGCATATTAAATACTTACCCTTATTAGAAGCTTACTTTTTATCTCTGCCTGGTATAATTCGACGCAATGACGAACAGGGTGATTGGAACCATCAGGTAGCCAACACCCCCACGCCTGAGATGTGCGAAAGAGATAGCGATATACGGTAGAAAAAGATGTAAAATACAACGGAAATCGGAAGTGCCTTCTCATTATAATAAGCTTCTAATAAGGGTAAGTATTTAATATGCGTTTTATTTCAGGTAAAACGCGTCTATTATTATGTAAGGATTAACAAGTGAACAAGTTCGATTTTGTGAAAACCCTCAACTTAAACTGCAATATACTGTTCTAGAATCTTATAGTGATGGCAAGAATGTTAATATCCAATAATAATATCAATATTAAATATATTTTTCATGACAATGGGTTAAGCAAAGGTGGGTCTTATGTACATTTACAATTCGCTGGTATGTTTAGGTCCCATCTAATAGGAGGCGAGCTTATTACCAATAACCGGCCACAAATAACTCCGAGCTGCTACTGAGAATTTCCTTCTAAAGACCTCTAGTGTACACACGGCTATACAAATCCAGTGTAGACTGACCTCCCATTGTAAAGGTTTTATATACAATTCTAGGCCAACATATACTGGTTTTGTATAACTTTATGTGTAGCTAAGATATAAGATTCTTAAAGTATACAATTATATGAACACATAAACCACTAGTCCATGAGTTTACATAAAAAAGAAAGGAAATTATTAAAGGGTTGGGTAACTTATTGTTTAAGCTCTTGACATAGCCCATGATACTACGGGAGCTATTAAAAAAATATAAAAGATTTGGCGTATCGTATGTTAGGAAGTACTTACAAATGAGCATTTATAGTGAGATTTTTAGTAGATAATGTAGATAAAAATGTCCTTATTGTTTTACATATTTTATTCAGAATACAAGTCTTCATTTGGCCGCACCTCGGTTACTCCATAGAAACGCTCCGATTCCTACTTCAGCTCCTACAAGGATCATTTGGTACGTGGCCGAAATCAGAACTAACACCGCCAACTTGTAATTTTGTCCTAATTCAATAAAAATTACTAAATCCTATTCCCTAAAACTAATGCGTTTTTGTTAGCTGATAATCCTTATTTCACTACCACGCCCTCGTGTTAATGCCATCCAAGTGCCGAATGATCCTTGTAACACTATACGTAAGCGAGATGACGTTCGTAAACCCACAAATAACAACAAACGCTACAACGAAGTGCGGGGGGCAGGGAGGTATCAAATGTAGGGGGGGGGGATAGGCCGTCAGTAGAACTAAAAGTTAAAATCATAAAAGTGATCTTAAATAAATACTTAACGCATATATTGTAATGGTGGGTACATGAATGTTGTGCAATGTTTAGGGTATGAGTATGTAAGCGAATTATTCCGTGTTTGATTATATAAAATTGATAATTAATAGCATGGTAAAGTAACAGATAAATACTTATTCCTAAATAAGTACAGTAAGATTGGAAATTAACTCAAAAACAAATCATTTTGCTGCCAAGTTCAGTCTCTAACACATCAGGTTACAAAAAACTGTCAAATTTCTCCAAATGATTTTCAACCTTAAAATGTTGACGATTAAGTTCAAAATCAACTGAGAATATTTGACATTTTGTGGTAACTTGATGTGCAGTACATGAAAATTTGTTAGTCATTAATAAATCAATTATGAACTTTAAATATGGATAATTTACCCAACAAATAACCGAAAAAAGTGATGTATTCATTTGTATAATTATCTAGGTATTGTAACACCAAAATCGTATTTATGATATTATATATAAAATAAAATCATATATAAATTAAATGTATCTTAACGTAAAATAATCACAAGTACATTGGCCATATAAACTGTGTATTTTACTGTAAATAATATCTAAGTAAACAGCCCCAACACATATACTCCCATTATATAGACAAGTAAGAATTTAAAAATGTTGAACGTTAAACAAATCATGAAATTCTGAAATAATTACCTCAATATGGAAAGAATATTTAATTCCTATTTTTATTTGGGCTATACAATATTTCTAAGAACAAGTCGAAGATGTCAAATTTTGAAAAAGGATTGAGGAGAAGGATTTGAGGTGGCCAAAAAAATTGTTAAACTAAAATTATCTTCATATATATATAAGATTAATTTGGTTTGGTCTGCTTCCATGAATTTGTTATCTAAATACATGTATTAATACATGTATTTAGATAACAAATTCATGTAATTAGATAACAAATACATACACTTACGAATATCGTACAGAAGTTTAAATGCTATCGGATTAACTAAGGTGAAAGTAAGTACCAACTACTTTGCTTGTGTATCAAATATACCAACTTTTCAGAGTTCATTGTTCGTCATATTAAATACCTGTGAATACTTAATTGAACACCTTTTGTATGATATTTATTATGTGTTATTTTATCGCATATTTTAAACAAAAATAATTATTTGCCCTTTTAAAAATTGAGACATGTGCTGCCACACCACAAGGAGTTCTAAAAGAAATGGTAGAAAAGTAATTTATTACCAACGGGATTGCTGTTGTTGTATACATTTAATATATTGAGAATAAAAGAGCATAAAGAAACTGCTTTTAAAACGTAAAGATACATATTGTCTTGGATATTCCCAGCCTCGAGGTAGAAGGGCATATACTGATGGAAACCAAACATATATACTTATAACTATACATATATATTAATAAAAAGCTCTAAGAGGCTTTGATGTACATTATCGTGTTAAAACGTATTTATAACGTAATCGTTCAATATTATTTTGGTGCCAAAAGCGCGGACTGTATTAAAAATATGGATTCAGTTCTTTGGATATCGACAAATTTCAAACTTTTTTTTTATTAATATTCTCATCATTTTAACGTTTTCCTGTGTTCGGTGTGCCTTCCATTTTAACTAGATGCTGCTGAATATCAGCATATTCCTAATTTCTGTATAAAACTTATATCATAAGGATAGACTATTTGTCAGGCTATTTTCAGGCTGCTGAAAACGACTAACGATTATCGTACGTGATCGAATGACAACCGGGACTAAGGCACAATGAATATTCATTTTATTACGTCGAGTTTTTAGAAAAAAGTTTGTGAGTGTTTAACTGCGTTACCTATGTCTTCCTACCCTTTTTATTATTGCTTTAAGGGTGATCTTTCCATTTTCCTTAGTTCCATTTTTACGTCAAGAATTGGTACATATCCGATACTTTCCAAAGAATTTTATCCATATATTTTATTTAAAAGAGGTTGTATATAAAAATTTTATACTTTTTTTAATGAAGTGATCATTTTATTTATGTTATTTCAAATGGATTGTACATATTTTTATGAAGTGATGTGATGTAGCTATTTTTTCATGTATTTTTTACTGTTGATGGGTACTTATTACATTGTGTGATAACCATTCGAATAAATAAAGGGTGGTTCGAGGGATTTTAAACATTCTAAGTTTGAATGAGATCAAATTCTTGAAAACTATCCCAAAGAATCATTATAAAACTTCTAACCAGATTTTAAATTCTATCAAATAAATTACAAAATTCTTTTAAAACGTCGGTGAGAAATTTCTAAAGGTACATTTTTGATAGTATTTAAATATTTATATGTCGTTTAGATAAACATTTGCCGGTTCAAATCGGTTCGTCGCAGCGTAATGATTGATATTTATGCTGAATTTGAGTCATGTAAGAACATTTGCCGCTAAATGGTGTTAATATTTTAGGGTGAGAGATATAAAATGTTTGCAACATTCCTAAATAAAGGAAATGTTAGCTTATACTACTAGATTCGAATAAGAGATGGAAGAGACACCTCCATTTGATCTAGAGATCTTTTGATCCTTTTGATCTCTATGATGATGTATAAATCATGCGATATTATAAAAAAACTCTGCTTTTGTTGTGTAAGGAGTCCTTATAAAAAGTTCCATCAAAATAATACCAAAATATTGACACCAATTAGCTACTTCTATATCACTTGTTAACATGCAATGTTTTACAATTTGAGGTAGCTGTATATATCTTATAATATATTCAACTCTTTCACTATGTGTTAGGATAAAAAACTCGTGCCTGTAATATTTAGGTACATATATAAATCCGCTTTATGGTCGTTGTTCCCTTTTTATACTCTCATCTATGTAATCGATGTAACTTTTAAGAAACATAATTATTGTCCTTACGTTCGTCTGTCTTGTATACGGTTCAAAAGTGACATTTAGTCGCACCGAGATTAGTGTTGCCTGTTATGAAAAATGGTAGAAGGTTGCCGTTTTTTTATTTATGTTTATAAACTTTTTCAATGAATTCGTTTTAAAATAACTAGATGTCATTTTAAATCGATTATACCTACTTCTTTTTTTTTTTCTTTTTTTGTATATTAGTTTAGTGCTGTCTGTCCAAGGTACTGTCTCTTCAATGAGTGATATACGAGTATTTGTGTATCTATCCAGCTATGTGAACATAACGTTGTTGCGATTTATTTCGTTACGAAGGAATTGTTAAAATTAAATTCAATATTCTATACTTGAGTATTTTATTTCTGTTTTAAAGCTGCCTTAACCCCAGTAGTTGACTTCGGGTAGGATGTGAGGCAAGGCCTCGCCCTTTGAAAGGGTCCAGCGAAATCTGTACCACCAACCACAGTCTGTCATGCTGTTGGTAAAATGCTATGTACAGCGTGTAGTGACCTACATTTAAAAATTAAATACGCCGATAGGCCTGAACCTCTGAACGTCAATCTCGTTTCTGTTATATCCACAATGATATCCGAACGTTATTTTGTTTGAGGAGACCGTACTACGCGTGGTTTTCCTTCCATCTGATTCATCGTTGTGAATATCCGAACGGACAGTTTGACAAACATATAATAATGCTACCAGCCTTATAAAATTACCCCATTCAAGGGTATTATTACACATATAAGGGTACTTGTTTATTCCATTATGATTCAGTCCGACCTCATTTATATTAAAAAAATACGAACAAAAAGGTAAGTCCTTAAAACTTTTCGTAGTTACAGTATAAAAAGAACGCCTAACGTATCATTGCATTGGTTGAGAATAAAAGACTTAATAAAATTAATCTGTAATTAAAGTATAAAATGTGAAACTGAATACATAATGTATGTTATGCAGTGGTAACATTATCGGTGTAAAATAGTTATGGCCATTAATGTTTCGTGGTCGTGATTATTGTCCTTAATTATTTCCATATTTTTGAACGAATTACATAAATAAATATTTATTTATGTTATTAATATATATATATATATTTTAAAGTTAGTTTGTTCACACGGCTGCTTGGAATGGGAAACTTCAGCCTGGCTCTTATTTTGACTGAGTTGTAATAGTAGCTTTTGAAGTACTTAATACTAGTATTATTGGTCTCTGAAATGTACAGGTGAATTTTAAAATTTAATCGTTTAAGTTAATTTATAAGGAAAATGTATATTCTATAGTGGTAATAAAAATACACGTGAGGACAAGAAGGGGGAATAACGTGACTTACATTAAGTGGCAACATTTTCAGTGATGGCCGATGTTTCAACTTGAACGGGATGCTAGCGACCGTTGCCGAATTTTAGTGTTGAAATATATCAAGTTTCTCATAATTCGGTGTTTTTATGTGAATATTATATATTCAATTAACATTTTGTGTGATATTGTGTGCTTATTAGTGACTAAATTGTAGTGTTGTTCAATATAGAATGTTTGTTGTGCCCTCGCTGTAACAGGATCACTGGATAATATAATATTGGATTACGGTTTGCCGTTTATTTAATTGTTGTGAACTAAAGGTAAGTCGACTTACATTATTTAACTTGTAAATTATCTAGTTTTATGTCTAATATGTCGGAATTTTATGCCACGAAAGCCGTACGCGTGATGTGCGACAGACTAACATTCGAGCGAGATAACGGAAGATTATAGTAGATTGCAAAGATTCTGATAAGTCCTTTCTTTGCTGCAGTGCGGAACCATGAGTACACATCATAAAACCCATCTCATATATGTAATACAACTATTGTATTTTAAAGACTTGTTTGCACGTAACAACACTGAATTGAATATACTTCATGCTCTATTTCCCGCTGAAAACTTTGATATAAATTGAGAAATCGCGGTGAGAGGTATTCGTACCCATCAGAATCATCAACCATTTCACTTAGTTCTGCACCACAAACTGGTTAAAAATGTTTACTTTCTTATAAAAAACTTAGGTTAGAAAACTAATTTTAGAATAGTTATTTAAACATAACTTCTTTACTTATATATTTTTTGTTTATACTGGTTAGCTAAAGTTACTGAAGCTCAAAAATAAATCCAATCTAATATTATCAATGCGAAAGTAACACTTACCTTCCTTTAAGTTTGGTAATTTTATGCCTAAACTGCTGAACAGATTTGATAAAACTTTACAACAAGATAGATTGCATCCCGACAAAGGACGATATTTCGTTTCTTGTCTAAAAGTCATTTGGCATGGGAATAAAAGCATAGGCATTAGCTGGCACTAATATTTATATTATCATACATCAGCATAGCCTTATATTTTTTCTTATAAATGTCCTTGAACTCTTCTGGAATGTTTCCTTGCATGAATGGATATTTCCCACTGTAAATAATACTAATGTAAGGAAACTTACTTATGTAGACTTAACACTGATATTCTATATCTACTACAAACTGTTTTTAATTGAATTAAACACTAAAGCCTGTAATGGAGATATTTGAGACTTCCATTCAACAAAAAAATTACAGAAACAATGCATGATCTTTTATTCTTGTGCATCAATCTTACACACTTGTATGCACGGCTACACATCAAGCTATATAATTTCAATTTAAATCCCATACAGTAGTATAAGAAGCCTATATAATGTGAGATCAGCTTAAATAGGATTTGTATAGGTTGACCTGTAGCCCTATGTACTACTACCAACTCTCATTCATAATCATCATCTCAGTATTCATTTACCTCTGAATGTAGACCTTTTAGTATGTTCGTACTCCACAGAGCCTGATTGTCAGGTCTTTTCATACAGTTGCTGCTGATGTCTTTATGAATTAACACACATTCATTCATTTCTAGTTTCAAAAATATTTTTTTCCTGTATGACACTATAGGTAATGATTCTATGTGGTTTCTGCCTGTGACTTTGTGCTATCTGTTAGTCATGGTAATAAATTAAGTTGTCATTTTTGTGTGATTAAGTAACAAACTTTCTCATTTATAATATTAATAAGATCATTAACATTTTAAAATGTAATATGAAATGGTATAGACTATTGCTTAATGATACATAATCTATAGACAATGTTATAGAAAGTTGGAATATTTAACATATAAGGAGATATTTATTCATATTTAATGTAGAAATTTAATTTAATTATCAGGTTAAATACATAATTCACAATACATTGCTATAATGATAAAAATTATAATGGTTACGTAATCTCAATATCTATACTATTTGAATACCAGTATCACATAGCTAACTAAGTACCTACAGTGTATATATTTTATGACATAATCAACATGTGCCACCTATGTTCAAGGGCAGACCAGCAATTGCCAATAGCATAACTAATTATTACCTATTTTATGGTTATTGGTTGCTCTTAGTACTTATGTATTGGATTATGTTGTTCAAACATGCATAATGATGTCATAGAAAACCACATTGAAGTATGCTCTGGTAGACATCCCCTTATTATTTATGCTTAAATACAACAATTTGGGCATCCAATATAAACACAATTTTTGCAACCCTCTGTACATTTATATTTTAACAGATAGGATACTACTACTGGTTCAATAGTGCCATTCCTCTCTCACCACCTAAAAATTATCATGTTGACACATTGAAATGTCATTCATAAAATTTAATAACAACCTTAAACTACTCATACCTAATAAAAAAAAAATATGTGTCCAGCACCCACCTAGACCTATTATTTATAGGGTTAAAGATGCAAAAGGGTTGTGTAGCATCCATCATGCCAATTATGTGACTAATAAATAATCATGATACCTAATAAGTTATAAACCACTGGGGAATTAGGTACATCCATTTTCTGATCTCATCAACAAAACTAAGTCTACTGTCTGGACTTAAAAAGACACCATGAATGATTACCTATCTGAGTTTGTTTCGTCAGTTTGTTTCTCATATACATAAATAAAAAAAATATGTGTCCAGCAGACACCTAGACCTATTATTTACAGGGTTAAACATGCAAAAGAGTCTAAAATATCAGTTAAAATAAAGGTTCCTAGTTACCTGTTAGAGGGAGGATTGGTATTGCTTCATTACACAAATGACTGAATTGTATGTCTAGCATCCATCATGCCAATTATGTGACTAATAAATAATCATGATACCTAATAAGTTATAAACCACTGGGGAATTACATCCATTTTCTGATCTCATCAACAAAACTAAGTCTACTGTCTGGACTTAAAAAGACACCATGAATGATTATCTGAGTTTGTTTCGTCATTTCTTCTCAGAGGTCGTCAGAGAGGCTGCCTGCGCCAACTATCTAGAAAAAAAACTTGTAAATGTGTCTTATTACACTGTAAAATTAATTTAATTGGGGTAAACAACACATAGCCCTTAACTAGGTATAACTTCAAAGAAATTGAGAATGCAGGCATATTTTAAATAAATAAAGAAATTGCTTAATATTTGAAAACGAGTTGTACGCACGGCTACATATAGAGCTATATATAAGCAGCATAGGCTGGCTTTGAATTGTATGGAAAACATTTACAATGGGAGGTCAGTCTAGAATGGATTTGTATAGCTTGATGTGTAGCCGCGTGTACATTCATTAGAAACAGCTGTTTTAAACCCAAAATTCTATGGACAGTTTTGGTGACAAAGCTTATATTATGATAGCCTAAAAACATCTTTAATAAATTACTGACTATTATAAAAATAACTTCTGACATTATATAAAAAACTGCCTTACATTCACAGCAATTAAAAATTCTATTTACACTCTACTTAGTTCATTTCCTGAATGAATTGTTAAAGACATTTACACTCAATGGTTAATTATAGCCAGTCGTATCAGTAGACTGAACGGTCACCTATTTGGCAAGTGGCCATGTTTACCATCATATTCTTACGAACCGTGTAATTTTTTTCTCATGAACCTATTTATTTTAGGCAGAGAACTCTTCATAATTTGATTGTCCTTAATTAAGGCTGATTCACATTGGGCTATTAGTCACTGTTTTTTCAACACGGGATAAAACGTCACTATCTAGGTATCTTAGGTATCTATTTGTTTTTAGTACCGTAATATTAGAATGTTAAAATATAAAAACTGTTTATTACGAAACTTTCGCAAATTTAATACCATATTATATTACAATAATTTAATATCTTAGGCGGTTTATGTGCTTAATCACATAATATATCACTCAGATTAAATTTATTAAATTAAAACACGATTTCAACGTCTTTTTCGAATCGAAATTTTCATTTCGTTCCATTTAGTTTGCACTAATAAACACGCGTTTTATACTCAACAAAAGAACGACTACTTACTCAAATAAGTACAAGTCACTTCACATATGAATACAATTAAATTGTAATTAAAACTGTTACATGTGGCTCTGATGATAACAGCACGTGAAATTGGTCGTCACTTATTTTTTTACGCCTTACACACTGATAAATTATCTACTTTTTACTTTATTTAACCGACTTAAAAAAGTAGCGGATCTCAATTCGCAACCCGCAGTAGGGTAGCGTGGTGGACTATAACCTAATCCATCTCGTTCTGTGAAGAGACCCGAGCCGATTAGTGGGACAATGTAATGGGTTGATGATGATGATTTTAATTCGGTTGTTCTGTTAATGCTTAAAAACTAAAGGCAAATATTGCCTGTTAAATTTGTAGGAAAACTCCTTACCCGCCATATTCGTGGCAATTGTCTAGAATCCCATGTCCGAAACTATAGGACAAGGGAAACTAAATGCGATTTTTGTCGGTACAATTCCAACACCTTTCCGCCTCCGCAAGCGGCAAGAGATGCATGAGCATTTTCCGTACTGTAAATAAAGGTAAACTCCTTAGGCCAAAAGTCAGTAAATGCATCGGAAATACCCGTTACGGAAAATTACAAGCAGCCTGAACATTACCCTCACCACAAAGGAATCGGTACTAATTGCACCTTAATTTAAGCTTTTATTAAACCTTCGAAATTCGGGTCTTATCTGTCGGGATCTCTCGACTTAAGATTATAAGTAGTGATACAATTCTTGACACCCGAAATCCCAAAATTAAATTACCAAAACGTTGAGCGATATTTAACCTTTCTAGTAGTAGACTTTTCATATGGCCTACAGCCAGGCCTAGGGCCAAAAAGGTTGTAGGTACATTTGTGCGCTACAATCAACATAAAAGGGGGGCCAATATTTCATACAATATCCCCAAAACTGCAAAATTACTTAAACTACAAATCAATAGGAAGCAGAATTGGCTAAAAAAAAGTAAGAGTTTTGTGATAAAAACTTATTGGCCGCGTTTTTATACTTCATAGTTGGAAACTTTAACGGAAATATTTTAAACTCTTTTTTATGCACGAAAGTCAAAGCCAAAGAAGTATTTTATTTGAATAAGACCTTTCATGAAGAACAACAAACCTAAAGAAATTTTTAGAACTTAATCTCTAAGGTCTCCAAAAATAGCGGCATTGTTGTAACCTAGTGAATCTTTATTGATTTTCTGACGTAATATCACAATATAGACAAATGCTTTTATTTGGAATTTCAAAATACAACAAAAAACAAAACTATTTTGATGGGTAGGAAAAGTAATTTCTGACGACGATTTCGTCGACATAGCCCATTTCTACGGTAATCGGAAGGCAACCGTCCCGTAAGATGATACCCACAAAACGACGAATTTGTCACCGAAAACGAAGACTTAAAAGAACAAACACTGTCGAAATCCTCGCATAAACTTATCGCATCAAATAAACTATGCGTACCATCGTTGGCTAAGTCGGTAATCCGGCCCGTCCCAGATTAAAGGCATCAATGGAATTTGGGAACGGGATAACGGCCGATTCGGTCCGAGCGGACGCTTGGCAAGGTCGTTGTGCCTGTCACCAGACCGGTTCGTACTACAGCGTTTACGAAGCCGATTTACAAAGTGAACAAAAATATAAGCCTGCTGCTGTAATTGGCTGTGGTTATAAAGCTGTTTGATGCTGAGAACGGACAGAACTGAATGATAAACCTGTCTTTAATTCTTTAAAAAAGACTTGAGCATTCGCGTTTATCAATTCTAAGTTTTGATACCAGACATTTAAGTACTAGAATAGATGTTAAATCTGAGAAACTTGCACATAGCTCTTTATCGTAAGTGATAAACCCATTTTAAGTTAAGCAAAGAAAAATATTCTTCACTATTTGTACTGCAACGTTTCTTTCGATGTAATTGCAGGTATAGGTAGACTACAATTTTATTCGAAGTTGCTAGGATACGCTTCAGACAAAGCTGATTAGGAAGACTCCGATAATTTCCCGCATCCGTAATGTGACTAGTTTCTCATGTTACGTAGTTATCTGTAGTTTTTCATCTGCATTTCTTAGTGAAACAAGATTTTGACAACATTGGACGCAATTGTACTCATGCTTAGATTCAGAAGTGAGTTTCGTACTTTACGCTTCCATATTTCAAATCTAAATAGGCTGAATTTTAGGCATATATGTAATGGGTTGTAAAAGTTTACTTTTAGACTCGTCTACCTCTGTCAGAAATGCCTGAATCTAAGCCCAAGGTTGGGTTATTTCATGATTCCGATTCCGTCAACATCAAGAATTTTTAGTTTAGCTGACCTCGCAACGTATAGGCTCTACGCACAATAAGAACTCAGCTTATAGTGGTTTGTTTTTTGTTATTCTTGTTTTTATATTGTTGACTTGTAGCTAACACTTCAATGCTACCATAACCTCCTTGAACTCTTAATACAAAATGACAATATTACTTTTTGCTTACGCGTACAATGTATTCAATACATATTGTGCAATAAAAGCCACAAGTTTTGCAGCAAGTTGCGATTTTATTAGTGTTGCTAAGTAAGTGACTCACACAAGGGCAACGGGGACATACATTTGACATAGTTTTTGCACCAATACAATTATTTTTAAGTGTTATAACTATTAAAAACATATTATTTCATTTTATGAACGATACATTGCAAGAGTCACGTCTTTTTGTGTAGTAGCTAGTGAGAGATGCTAAAATGTCAAGTTGTTGTATCGTGCCTCAAGAAGCTTGTATCCTTATCTTCGTTTCCCTCCATTGAAGTCTAATATCACATAGGTATACTTCCTCCATAATACAGAAAAGAAATCAACCGGCAGATCCTTCTGGGAACAAGTTTTCAGTTTACTTTACCTCTCGAACAAGCCCAAGAGGGGTATAGGTTTAGCAGAGAGGTGAACTACCAGGGACAAACTGCGCAATAATGCTATAAGAGGTCATTACTCCAAATAGTTGGGGACGTCCTTACGACATTATTTTATGCGAATTGGCCTTGATTCACGAACGATGAACTTTGCTAAAGTGAATAATATCGATCGCCAAAAACGCCGGTTCATTCCGTCTGACTGTTCAACTTCCTGCCATTGTTAATTTATATACAAAACGCTTTGAAGTGATATTGCAGAGGTAAAGTAATTAGTTATTTACGTTCCATTAGGGCACAAAGAAATACTTAGACAAGAATGGAAAAAGAGCTCCAAGAACTCAAATACAGCAACAGCAATAATTCATTTACAACACTGTCAAAGACAGTCTTGGTAAATAAACAATTTTCTACAAAGTAGGAAGACACTGCCCCAAGGGTAACAGATGAAAAATGTGACATCAGCAACTCTCTGGTAAGACAAAAGATTATCCAAACTAAAAGGCTGACCCAATTTTCAACGTAATATTTTGTGGAGCAACCTCTTTTAAAATGCAATTTCCGTGCCAAAACTCATTTGCCGGAGTATTTTCGATTTTACCTTGGAGTTAAGATGATCTTGTGCGAAAAATTATTAATGAAGTAGGAACGCTCAAGCTCAAGGAGTAATTATTTCATGGTGGTCGTTTATCATGACCTCAACATGTGTCAACGACTACGCGTTGAGCTAAGAATAGTTCTACTAATTACTTAGTTGTCTCCAATTGGAATTACGACGGCAACACAACACACGAGACGCTAAGTCGTGATAAAAAAGTTCGGCTCTGACTCATTTCGCATCGCTAATTTCAATTCCAAACTGGTCGTGGTTTTACATGATTACTTTTGGGGGATTCCAGAAGCCAACATGCCATAATTACATACTTACATCAGTCGATATGCGAGAATCATTTTTGGATTTACAATCTTAATTCGTTACGATATCGTCTTGAATACTTTCTTCCGAATTTATTGACGCAAAAGCAGCATTCTTGTTATTGAGAAATTCCTTACATTCAATATATTTTTGAAGAGGCCATACATTGAATCCGAATGGATTCGGTTTCTTTTAACACAAACTGGATTCCGAACATGTTTGACTGGGAAATTACCATCGCAAAAGATAGAATCAGTCTTTCGATGTCCAATACTCGAGTGGTAATTTGTCAAGCGTGCATTCACATGATTATCATAACCACTCTCGATAGAACTAGGCCAAGTCATCAATTATATCGTGCACATCATCATATGGCTGTCAAAACTGCGCACGCCATTTTCGTATTAGGTAAGATCATGCAAGCATTTCTTACATCCACCGGTCATTGTGTTCCCGTGTGTAACGTTACATGTAGACCTTGGTGATGTTGTATAATTTCGAAACTGCAGTGATTCTCGGCTAGTCGAATAACTAATGATAGTGGAAGCACGCTCGACCGCGCGCCATGTTGCAAGCCGGCACCCAGGTTATTTCCGGAAGCGCTTAGAAATTGGACGGTGCGCAGTTTGTCCGTCCGTCCGCCACTTTCTGCAATAGACCTTGTGTTATAAATTCGATGTTTTGATCCAAGTTTCGTTTCCTTGATTATTAAATGGCTCGTTATTAAATGCATAGTTTGGCAACCGATATCAATTAAACTGTCCAAGAGTAAATTTGTCTGGATTTCGTAATTGCCTCCTTCGATTATAAATTCAAAATACAAACGGGATACAAACTAAACTGGTCCGTTTGCAACTATTAAAACTTTTGGGTTTGGTCTCGATATCCTTTAATCTTTCATTTACATAGTAATAATTTTAGACACCAGTTTTAATTAAGTGGATTACACCATCGTTCTAATAGGCGTGAGTGCGTTGTGATTGGATTTTTATAGTGGTATTCAAAACTGCGGCCACACCTCGAGATTTGCGCCTACTTGGCAAAATTGGAACAACCCAATTTGTGGTGGAAGCCCAATTATTTTAATTCGGCCTAGATGTAAGTAGGGAGACAAACTTTTCCTTTGAACTTTTTATATCCGACATTTTCATATCTTCATTTTATTATGATGTAAGACAGTGTTAGTCTTTATGATCGCATGTTAATAGATAGTATCATAAAACTTTACGTTTTTACAGGCAAAAAAATATAATAAGAGATAACTCTTATTATATTTTTTAGACTCCGGTACTAAAATGTTAGTGTACCTTATCATATCAGTGTGCGTATTGTAAATTTTCCCAGTAGTTACATAACATAAATACATACCGTCACGCTTGTATTCCCCGAAAGGATTAGGCAGAGGTGTACACCCACTTTTTCCGGTATTTTTAGGTCTCATGAAACTCCGAGCTGCTATTGAGAATTTCATAGAAAAACCCCTAACACTTCTCGACCTGGGAAAGTAGTCGCGCTAACGACCACTGGACTGTCAAGAAGATAGAATTGCATCACGAGGATGGAATTAGACTAACTTTTGGCTCAAAACGTCTTGTGGAATATAACAGAGACTGCAGTCAACAGCTTCGGCACAGCCGCGGTGTAGATCGGGGTATTCGAGTACCTATATGATTTGCATACCTGTAAAATATATGCGCAAAAATAAAACTACATTCCTAGTTGCATAGAAATGAACTTAAAGTGACGAACTCCAAACTGAAAGTAACGTAACTTCAGAAACCTGTATTGTTATCAGTACCATCGATTGTAATATAAATGCGAGTGAAGCAGTGCGTAGATAAAGACTTATCGATGCACTAACCTACTTCGCTGTCTGTTACGTAATCGTGAACAATGCTAATTGCTGAATTTAAAAAAAAACTGTTACGAAACAGTTAATGCATGCTCGCATTTCGATGCTTACTGCAAAAGAATTGTACACGCTTAGTTTTATGGATTGTTGAACTGAAAATAACGATTTGTCAGCCTAGACTGCCTACCACATTTGTAATTATTAGGGATCCAAAGGCTACATTATATTAGAATATATAATTTAACAATGTATAAATATATTAGAATATATAAATTAACAATGTATAATATATAAGAATATATATTTATACTGTGGCTACAGGTTCGCAATTTAAATGTGTCATAATCGTCATTTAATGACTTGGGAACTGAGATTTTTTCAGAATACAGACGATCCTTTAATATTTTCTGCACCCAAAAAGAGGAAGAGGTTTTATTGATTCCTTAGACCCAAGTTTATCAAGTAGCGATCGCGATAGACCGACTGCGGGCGCAGTGATACTACAGAAAAAATATAGATAAAAAACGGTACGGTACTAACTTTGGTATTGTATTTTTTTAAAATATTTAGTGGCAGTGGAAACCCGACTTCAGACTTAATTTTTACTTAGCGGTATTTACTAGCCAGCATTTACGACAAATTCTGAGTAGGCAAAAGTTTTCTACGCCTCGATTATGAGAATCTGCAAGATTTTATTGTTAAAATGGCTACTTTTAAAAATATTTTTCTTGGTTTTGTTATCATTATATTAACAGTTTTTAGAAAAAAGTCTGAGAATGTAGTACTTAATAGTGGCCAGTCCCGGTAAACAAAATCAGTACTGTAAATTTATATTTTAAAAGATATTACATTTGTCATGGCATAGGCACGTGATGCACATAGAGGAAGAAAATGTTACCAAACAGGTTTTAAGCATCCATGTGGATAAGTAAAAGGAAAAGTCCAAAGACAAAGATGGATGGACAGTGTGAGAGCCGATATAGAAGAGAGCCGGTGTAGGAGGAACTAAGTAATGCGAAGACGGCCGATAGAGATGTATGGAAAAGAAGTACTGCTCCAACCCCAACTAAATAGGGATAAAGGTAGGAGGATGTTGATGAGAATATTCTATGCATAATCAGCCTATACTGTTCTCACTGCTGGGACATAGGCCTCTCAGTAAGAGGGAGTGGGCCGTAATCCACCACGCGGGTTGGTAGATGTCGCATGTCTTCGAATTGTTGGTCCTTCACAGTTTCGGGATCAGTCGCGATGTTATAATTTCCGTCTAAAAGAGTAATTCTTTTGGGAAATAAGTGAATCCGACCGCGAAGGCTAGTATGCTTTACACAGATAACTGTCTTCTACGTACCATCACGCCTGTATTCCTCGAAGGGTAAGGCAGAGGTGTAATAATGTATACCCACACTTCGCCGGTATGTTTAGGTCCCATGTAATAGGGGGCCGAGCCTATTGCCATTAACCGGGCACAAATCCCGACTCCGAGCTGCTACTGAGAATTTCATAGAAAAACCCAATAACACTTTGCTCGACCTGGGGATCCGACCCAGGACCTCTAGCGTAGCAGTCGCGCTTAGTCGGACTAATGAGACAGTCTTTTGCGTCACGACCTTAAAGTACATCGCAGGACTACTCAAGGTCTTCACTGCGATCAAAACATCAATAATATAGTAAAACCTCTTCCTTTATCGATAAAAATTATACCTGTTACTGCCATCTGGTATGGTGTACGGTTGCGGACCTGCTTCTATAAGACTCTTCAATGGAAATTATACTTTTTGCTATGATCATAGAAGCTATTTCCGTGTGTTGGCGTTGTAGGCTCTAAATGCGTGGGCAGTCGGTATTTTAATGGTCGTGTCTTGGAACATGTTATTTAGTTGCGTTTCGCTTTCCGTTATCGTTGACTTGGTACTGGAAAGATATTAAACATAAGAGAATTGAATAATCACCGACTGTGTTCCTCGAAATTATGTTTGTATCTTTTTGGGGCGCTGTTTTGATTGAACGACGCAAGAAAGTACGCGTGAAAGAGAAATTTTATGATTTTTTGTTTAAGTAATATATAATTAATTTTAAGTTTCTGAAAGTATTTAACCAGAATTATTTATAAATCTTCCGACCACGAATAACAACTTTGTTTGCGTCCGTATGAAACCAGTTAAAAAATAATAACGTTACGCAAATATAGTGTAGAATCAGTCCTAGTATTCTTACAATGTACAAAGAAATTTACTATACCGACTATTGCCCGCGGTTTCATTCGCCTCCTAAAAGGCATTTTAAAACAAAAATTAACCTATCGCCTTAGCCGAAGTACAATCTATCTCTACACCAAAATTAACCAAAATTGATGCGGTTTTAGCGTAAAAACGTTACAAACAAACCGAGTCACTTCCGCACACGCCTGGCAGAATCTTAATCTTATAACTAACTTCTGCATTAGTTATACTATAATAACCAATAACCAATACACATATTATTTCAACTCGCTTTCGAAAGTCTTAACAAAATATTGGTTTTCCGAGTCGATGTTTATTATCTCAAACACGGAAAGACTAGACTAGCCGGTATTACATTCACAGAAAGCAAAACAAATATTCTGTAAGATTTATCCATCCAATACAATCCTACACAGAACTGGGAAACTATTAGACAATGTTTAGTTTTTTTGTTTTCAGGTTTACTTGGACTAAACGTAATTTCTTTTCAGCAAGGGTCCAATCTTATGATGTCAGTTTTTTAACGCAGTAGGCGACTTATAATTTTAGATAAGTCTCTCTTGTAAGTAATGTGTAACGTTAAAAAGTCCTGGGTCCAATTGACCAGTTATCGCCATTATTATTGGAGACCTGAAAAGATGATAAGGATTGGGTACTGACGTAACTCGAATGGCGCGTGTACTCAAACTCTACGACTCTTTCTTCAAAAGGTCGTCTGAGACATTACCCTGCATTACATTTGCTTAAGGCTACAATTTATGACTATGTACAAGAGACCATGTTTTTTTCTTAGTCGTCAGTTAGGGAATGGTTAAAAAAAATAAACCTGTTAACTTTAGTAAGTTTTAAGACCTGTTAAAGTCTTAATGATTTATTTATCGTATCAAATGTGTTTCTGGCTTAAGAAAATGTCGCAACTTCATTAAGGTCGCATCCACATAGATAATCTTCCGTTAATGCTCAGCTTTAAGTAATCTAATTGACGGATTTAAGAGATCCGTTTACTTTGGAGGTAAACAAAACGTAGTTTAAACCTAATACGCTTATGTAGGTATTTAAATATGCTTAATTAATGGACCGCTTTGTTTGTGTACGCTTAATCTATAGTAAGTAAAGTGGACAAAACGTGCGACGTTCTGTGAAGTTTTGGCGGAGTTCCAAAGCATTTTATTCAACCCCTGCTAGTAATTAACATAATTATGCACCGTATGAAGAACCTGGTTTTAACACGTAAGGTCCGTAAACCTACATTGTTAAATGTCTTTACATGTTTTTTTTATGGGATAACTCGACAAACGACCAGGCGAGCTATCTGATGGTAAGTAGTCATCGCCGCCCATGGACATCTGCAATACCAAAGGAGTTGCAGATGCGTTGCCGAGCCAAGGAAAAGTGAGGGAAGGATAAGGAAGGGGACTGAGGGAGGATTTGGGTCTCGGATTACATTTTTCTCAACAGATACGTTTTCTCAAATTTATTATATGTAAATGAAGGCTTGTAGGTTCTAACCAAGTACGATTTTTACTTTGATGTGAACCAAACCAAAACCAAATTAACATGATAAATAGCGTTATCATATTGCTGTTGGTGTCTAGCGAAAACAATTTTTCTCTCAGAAGAAAACATGTATTTCATTACCATTTTCACGCTTCCGCACTTAACATAATATTCTATTGAGATGATAATTTATTCACATATCTCAATTCGCCCTGAATCGAAATTATTGAACAGGGAACATTTTTTATTTTATTAACGAGTTGGTTCTAAGTCTTAAAAAAATCTAATTTCGAAGATATATCTTCTTTAAAACAACTGAGTTCAAAATTCTGCAGCGAAACTATGTTAGTTCCGGGAAAATATCATTCTTATCCCCTTTTTACTCTCGAAGTTCGTTCAGTGTCCGTCAATTCTTCTATGAATTCGTTTGTTTGGCAACTGCTAATATAGAGAAGAAAAACATGGCGGGTCTTAGCATAGGTACCCGCGGCTTCAACAATTCAAATAACTGGTTAAGTCTGTAGCATAAAAGGAAACATTTAAAAACCATTTAATATTAACATAGTACCATCGATGCACCAGTCAATATCTTGTAGGAATATTTACTCTCGGGCTCATTCGCGCTTGTTCGGGGAGATTCGTACAGCTTGTGCAAGCGCAAATACAAACATGTTATTGGCGCCGATGTTCATGCATTTTTGTACTCTGACGCAACCGTTATTTACTACAGTGTCATCAAAAAATCGACTCAGCGGTTGTGGTTTTATACGCTCACCGCTTTGCCAGACCGACGCACGCGCAAATACAGATATGTTTATCCTTAACAAGTTGTTCCATTATTTCGTGGGATTGATTAAATGTAACTTAATCAAATCTTAAAGATGGAAACAGCAGGTTTTCTACAAATAAGCATAAGCGGTCAATTAAAAGTCGTTTAACATTCTTGTCGAACTAGTTTAAACAACCAATCTTAATTTTTAATATATTTTGAAGTACTTTTATAGTCGTTTATGGTGTTTTGAATAGCTCTGGTAACGGAGGGTTATCAGTCCAACTACTGTTTCACTGACGGGAAGTGTGACCACGAGTCTCCTCTCAGAATGAGATGGGTTAGGCTATAGTCCACTTCGCTGCCTAATACGGGTTAAACTTCACAAAGAAAAACAAACATGCAGGTTTTCTTCTTCACGATGTTTTCCTTCATCGAGCGAATCTTAATTAATCTATACTTAGATACTAATATTATAAAGAGGTAAAGTTTGTGAGGTTGTAGGGGGGTAATCTCTGGATCTACTGAACTGATTTTGAAAATTCTTTTACCAATAGGAAGCCACGTTATTTGTGATTGTCATAGGCTTTATCGCCTAACGAAGTGGACACGGGTCAGCTAGTTAGTGATAAGAAGGGCCTATATCTTTGCTGCGCCTGAAAAAGGCTCTAAGTCATACAAATATAGGAACCTTCGTAGAAATAAAAATCATTTATTTGTCAACAGACGTGACAGACATAATTTAACTTAATTAAATTTTAAATAAAATAAGTTTTAATCTGTCTGTAATCAAAAAGGACGTTACGTACGTCGTACATTTATGTTTGCAAATAAATGTTTGATTTCGAAAAGTCCGAGGTGTAGTGTTATTGCGTTTAAGTTAATACGTCATACAGTAGGAACTTATAATAATAATGTTTGGTATATCTCAAGGATCATAATCTTAAGGTCGACGTCCCGCTGTGATCAAAGGCGATTGTTAACTGTCCCAGCTTTGCTGAGTACCCCGTTATGTTTCAAGGTTGTTTAACAGTTATATTGTTTCCGAACTTGGTACAGTTTAATTAATATTAGAGGTGATATCATGGTGAAAGAATAGTTCTTTATTTATTGTTTTTTGTCCTTCGTTGTCTTTATAAGTAACTGTTGCCCGCTATTTCCTTCCCATCCCAATTAAGTTTTTCAGATAAAAAGCAGATTATAGCTATATAGCTATAAGCTGCGTATATAGCTTTATAGCTAATATAGCTTTTTCCTTAAAAATTTTTTTTTTTTTTTTTTATGGTATAACTCGGCAAACGAGCAGGCGAGCTACCTGATGGTAAGTAGTCATCGCCGCCCATGGACATCTGCAAAACCAAAGGAGTTGCAGATGCGTTGTCGAGCCTATTTAGGGAAAGGGAGGGGAAGGAAAAAAGGAGAAGGAAGGGGATTGGGGGAGGAATTGGGCCTCCGGCCCTCTCGCTCACCGAACGAAGCGCAGTAACTAAACGCTACTACTCGGACGTCGGTCTTCTGCGAGAGTGTGGTACTTCCCCGGTCAAGCCGGCCCATTCATGCTGCGAACAGCGTGGCCCTACCACGACGAAAAAATGTTGCTTCTTATTAATGGTGTACAATAAAGTTTATTCTATTCTATTCTTATATCATTTATCAAGATGTAATCTTTTTCTAAAATTCATCAAAATCAATTTATCCATTTTATTGTGAAAACGCAACATGGTTACGGCGAATGCCAAAAATCGCATGGCTGTGATTGGACAAGGAATGACTTGGACAAGGAAATATTTTTTTATATAAAAGCTTGTGGGTCACACACTAGTATTCTTGTTAACCCCTCGTACTAAGCCAAATGCTTGTTGGCAAACGATTAGGTTCACGTCGATAGTGCAAGGTTTCGAACCGGCAACCACATGATCGCAAGTCCGACGCCCTAGCCATAAGGCAAACGCCGCTTAAAAAAAGAAATTGAATGGCCCATCCATTCAATTTCTTTTTTACTTACTAAACCAATCTATTTATACCTTATAAAACCTGAAAGATGATTCCTCTAACTTCTTATTCTGGAATAAGGCGGTTTACGCGAAATATTTGTAATATATATTCTATATTCTAAAGAACATTCCATCCAGCATTGCCTCTATAACCTAAATCCCTAAATAGATCTATTACTCAATTTGCCATTCAAAGTCAGTTATATTATGATTGATAGGCTGTTCCGCCGAATGCTACTCAGCTTAGTAGTTCAAGATTGTCTATGCAAATTGAGACTAACCTGCAAGTCATATTCATATCATAGCCACAACCTGGACACTATAGAAATATCCTATACCTATAGCCAGCTGAGAGGAGACCCGTGCCCAGCAGTGGGACAATGTAATGGGTTGATGATGATGATATAGCCAGCCGGCTCTATCTCACCGAGAGGAGGCCTGTGTCCCAGCAGTGGGCACATTTTCTTATAGGATAACTCGGCAAACGAGCAGGCGAGCTACCTGATGGTAGTCATTGCCGCCCATGGACATCTGCAAAGCCAAAAGGATTGCAGATGCGTTGGCGAGCCTATTTAAAGAAAAGGGAAGGAAACGAGAAAAGGAGAAGGAACGAGTCTTACAATAAGTAAGACTCGTTGATGTTTAATAATGTTCCCACAATGCCTCTGATATCAACAGCTTTCCAACAAATTTCAAGTTAGATAGAGTAACTTATTACTTCGCAGAGTGAGATATAGTGCCTATGCCTCTCTCACATGTCGTTCCAACCGACCATGGTTAATAGTAACATTATTACAATTGGTAAGTATTTGGCTTGAAACTTAAGGCGTTAATTACTTAAAAATAGGCTACAATCACACGACTGCACATCAAGCTATACGAATCCAGTTTAAACTGATCTCCCATTATAAAGGCTTTGTATAGCTTGATGTATAGCTGTGCTTACCTAGCAACGGACACGGTCGTTTGCGCTAATACAATTTAGAGGATTGCGGTCGCCGCAGACTTAGCGAGTCTCTTGGCCTCGCCGCATGATCCGTTTGCAAGCAAAACAGAATATTGTTGGTAGTATTGTAGAAACGTATATGAAGTTAGTTTACGTTTAAGTTTCTGAGTATCGCTATTATTACACTGAGTACGGTGGTGGCCTAATGGTAACCATCATACCATCAAAGGTTAAACAAAGGTGTACAAATGCACACCCACACTTTGCCGGTATGTTTAGGTCCCATGTAATAGAGGCGAGCTTATTGCCAATCAGACTCCCAAGCTGCTGCTGAGAATATCATAGAAAAACCCAATAAAACTTAGCTTGACCTGGAAATCGAACCCAGGACTTCTAGCATAGCAGTCGCGCTTAGGACCACTAGACTAATGAGCCAGTCTTCATTAGACTCCTGGTAACGGCTGGGACTTACGAATTGTAGGTCGTAAGGTCGAACCGATACAGGCGCTTTACTTTGTGTCAATTATTTCATCTACTTTGTATCAATTATTTCATCTCCACAGCTCTCAAAACGGTGAAGGAAAACATCGTGAGGGAACGTCTGTTCTAGAACAAAAAATTCGAAGAAATGTCATATCTACCCGCACTCCCTTTCACCGAGAGGAGGCCTGTATCCCAGCAGTGGGAAAATTAAAGGCCGATTTTGCTACACAGGGTTATTAGGATAGGGTATTGTAATCTGAAAGAAGGTAACGCCTCAGAACTCATTCCAACCGTCTCGCAAAGAAAGACTGAGGCAAAAAGTAACCTTTTGCTGAAGATGCCATTTGTTTCCTTGCCAAAATCAAATCAAAAAGTATTCAGCGGTTTAGGCGTGAACAGATATCAGATGAACACTCTCGAGTTACTTTCGCAAAATTCATTTCATTAAAATATTTGATTATTGGTAATAAAATACCTAAGTGACCTTTTTCGTAAATCTTCTGTTTGTCACGAATCTCACTTTAGTGACGGCCTTGTAAATAAAACTAATATTTGGAATGCACTCGTTCGTCTAAAGTTGAAGGTTACATTAGCAATTGATGACCACTATCTTTAAATCAGTCGATTTGTAGATTTCTGATAACCTTTACCAAACTATTGACAGTAGGATAAAAACGAAAAAATGTCTATTTTACCAGTGACTTAGGTACTTGAAGTTTGAATCATCATCAACCCATATATTGTTCCACTGCTGGGCACGGGTCTCCTCTCAGAATGAGAGGGGATTAGGCTGTAGTCCACCACGCTAGCCTATTGCGGGGTGGCAGACTTCACACGCCATCGAGAAAATCTCTCAGGCATGCAGGTTGCCTCACGATGTTTTCGTTCACCGTTTAAGCGCGTGATAATTAAGTATGAATAAGTTTGAAGTTAAGACGTAATTTCAACTGCAAAGTTAAAAGAAGTCTTAAATTTTGGGAACATGGTCCTAAAATATTATTTTCAATATTATATTTGAAGTTTGTCGCTGTGTGTTTACGTTCTTATTCTTACGCGCTTGCTGAATGAAGTAAAAGCATTTATCTGCCCTTCATGTACATTTTATCAAACAGGTTATACACGTAAGATTATGTTCATAAAACCGCGGCAATTCTTCAACGAAAGCCTACTCCGCTTCCCCTAATCATTAAAACCTGCACTTCGCACTTCCAAAACAACTTATCTCTTAGACTTCATTCTAATTGAGACTTTTGCGTGTTGTTTTAAAGTTGGTTTTTGTTGAGGGTGTGGATATGAATGGACTGGGTGACGAGACGAGGGTTGGCCAAGGACGGCCATTGTCAAGATTTGGCCCTGTTTGCGGGATGAGCTGTGGGAAGAAGTACTAGTAGATAAAGGTCACTCTTGTAATGTTAATTTTAACGTAACAGCTGCAGCAGATGTTTTTTGTAGACAGATGTTGCATTGTTATGTGCGATACTTAGTTACTGGAGTCAAGCAATTAGTTTTTGTGGTAAGCATTAAGTCATCACTATCGTTAGACTATTTCATTATCTGGCATCGTTGTGTGACGGGTTGAGCTCCCTATATTATGGTTGACTACACAATGACTGATGCATGCGTAAGTTAGGTCTGGGTTTATTGCGGAGCTTCTTCTCAGAGTTCGTCAGTAAGCAAATGCCGGTGTTATGCAGTAATAGAAAAATCAAAACAATGACTTGTAAAAGTGTCTTTAAAAGATCTATGAAATATACAGAAATAAATATATTTCATATTTTTACCATTGCCTTTAAACAATTAATTAATGACTCATTGTCAAGATTCATCTAATCATCTCTTTGAAAATATATTTAACTACAATAAAACACAAAATGTATTAAAGTACACACGGCTACACATCAAGCTGTAGACTGATCTACCATTGTAAAGTCTTTCCGTAACATTTAAGGTCAGCATTCATTCAGGCATGCAGCCGTGCCTAACAAGTAAAAAAAAGAAAAATTAGACGTGGTCACGATAATGCTAGGCTCAAATCGTCACCAAAAAATTGCTTGGATCTTACTTTTGAATTATAGGCGCCCCAAATTAACTGAAACTTAGATGGACGTCATTAGGCCGTCTTAAATGCTTTTAAATTGTCGCCGGCTAATGGCCTCCTTGAACTAATTTATTAAGTAAAAAGGCTGTTACCAAATGTCTGGTGATAAGTCAGGACGAAATCTTGCAAAGATGCTTTGAGTGGAAAATTCACCTTAAATTGACACCTACTTGACTGATAATATGTATTGCATTTTATTAACCGAAAGAGCCGGCGAGCTTAGAAATATGTGATAAGACTTAAAATGGCGTGTAAAGACATTGTTTTCTGCCACTTACTAAGAGAAATCTAATTTAGAAGTTTTTGTTTACGATGAGGAAATGGTTTTTATTTCTAACATAATATTTTTTATTCATAACTTTGAGTACCTACGAAATTATGTAGAGAAAACAAACGGATATAAACTTTTTATCGGTGTAATAATTGTGTAACAATTGGTAGAAAAAGATCCTTCGATTAAACAAGAAAGGATATGAAAAACTATGAACGTGGAACGAAAACGTTGCGTCCGCCGCTCGTGCCCGCCGTTCCTGTCAGTTGCAATAAAACAGATCCACCAAACGGACTAGTGTGTGATAAAGGGAATTATATTTTTAAAAGAAACATTAAAAATTGACTTGTATTCCTGAACACCGTTCTTCGTATTGTGGCGTTAACAAGTACGAATATTTGTGTAATCTTATGGACATAGGCACTTTCGATATAAATTATTCCTATTTCTTAACTTATTTGTTGCTCTTGTATTCTAAAAGCAGTGATTTGTACTGACATATAAACAAGTTTAAATGAAAGGAAACAATGACTGAGTTTTATACTATGTAGTTTTAGCTTATATTCCCAACTACACATGAATAATACTTATTTCTTTGTCCACAGATCTAGTGCAAAAAGTGAAGTGCATCGATGAGACTTCACTAGGTCTTTGAAGATAAGAAGCGTCGCCACGCTGCTCGGTTCACATACTTGTAAGTCTCCTTGACATTCACACTATAAGAATCGTATACCTACTCCAAAAGTAAACAATAAAAATAACAAGAAGACGAACAAAAGACGTGTAGGCAGCCATATGCTTACGTGTCAAGCTCTGAATGTCGTGACCTTGAACTTGACATTAGAGTCATACTCTGTATTGGTTTAATCCTTATTATCTCACTAGCTTTGTGTATTACGTTAATGGAATAATCTGGCTCGTTAGTTTTTATAAGTTACCACGTAATCACGAGGATTCTCTTTATGGATCTGAAGTTGTGACACTATACGCAGTACTAAATTCGAATACGGCCAATTAAGTCGTTTTAGGTAATATTTGCTACTCTTCGTACATTTATGTGAACTGTTATTTATGTGTATTGCTGCTTAGTATAGGCCTGGAATTAGAGATCTGTGCTCAAATGAAGCAGTTCTGATCGGTCAATCTACGCGAAAATGCTGAGAGAAAGACTATCTTAGTTATTTTTTAGAAAAATCTGGCTGCCTGATTCAGGACTTGAAGTCGTTTTTCTAAAGTAGCCTACAAAATTCAACATTTAAAAATACAAAGCGCTTGGAGGATTTGTTCGCTAGTGCCATACACCTAGATAATGATACTTCATCGTGTTACACAATACATTAAAACTAGGCTAGACAGGGGCTTTGTGAACTTGGCACCCGACATCGCAAAAAAAAACTGTGATTGTGTTTTTCAAAAGAGTTTGGTAAGTAGTGGATAGTAGTAAAACTTTTTTCGTTTGTAGTAATTCTAAAAAAAAATAAAAAATGAAAAAAACATGTTATCCCCCCAAATTAAAAAATCCAACTTTTTTCGATTGATTCTGTTGAATAATCGTTAGTAGTGGATTGTAGTGCAATTTTATTCGTTTGTAGTAAAACAGAATTTTTTTTAAAAATATTTTTGTTTTGGAGTATTCTTTCAAACAAATTTATTTGTTCTCGAGGCGTACACGATTACTAGAAACGTTAAAATTGACTGCGGGAGGTTCGTAGAGGTTTGTAGTGGAATTATTTTTTATTTTAGTAAAAAAACACATGATTAGGAGAAAAAAAAAATTAGATGATATTTGTTGAATAACTTTCATTCAAAAGGATATACGATTACTACAAACGTTAAAAGTTACTGCGGGAGGTTCGTAGAGGTTTGTAGTGGAAAAAAAAATGTTTGTAGTAAAGAAAACACTTGATTATAAGAGAAAAAGTAAAAAATAATATAGGTAGGTATCTGGCCGATATTTTTGAAATAACTTTCATTCAAAAGGATGTATGATTACTACAAACGTTAAAAGTTACTACGGGAGGTTCGTACAGGCTTGTAGTGGAAGAATTTTCGATTGTAGTAAAAAAAAACACTTGATTAGGAGAGAAAAAGTAAAAAAAAATATATTTGGACGAAATTCTTTGAATAACTTTCGTTCAACATGATATACGATTACTACAAACAATAAAAGTTACTGTGGTAGGCGCGTAGAGATTTGTAGTGGAAGATTTTTTTATTTTAGTAAAAAAAACACTTGATTAGGAGAGAAAAAGTAAAAAAAATATATATTTAGATGATATTTGTTGAATAACTTTCATTCAAAAGGATGTACGATTACTACAAACGTTAAAAGTTACTGCGGGAGGTTCGTAGAGGTTTGTAGTGGAAGAATTTTCGATAGTAGTAAAAAAACACTTGATTAGGAGGGAAAAAGTAAAAAAATATATATTTGGACGAAATTCTTTAAATAACTTTCGTTCAACATGATATACGATTACTACAAACAATAAAAGTTACTGTGGTAGGTGCGTAGAGATTTGTAGTGGAAGATTTTTTTATTTTTGTCAAGAAAAACACTTGATAAGGAGAGAGAAAATAAAAAAAATATTTAGATGATATTTTTTGAATAACTTTCATTCAAAAGGATGTACGATTACTACAAACGTTAAAAGTTACTGCGGGAGGTTCGTAGAGGTTTGTAGTGGAAGAATTTTCGATAGTAGTAAAAAAAACACTTGATTAGGAGGGAAAAAGTAAAAAAATATATATTTGGACGAAATTCTTTAAATAACTTTCGTTCAACATGATATACGATTACTACAAACAATAAAAGTTACTGTGGTAGGTGCGTAGAGATTTGTAGTGGAAGATTTTTTTATTTTTGTCAAGAAAAACACTTGATAAGGAGAGAGAAAATAAAAAAAATATTTAGATGATATTTTTTGAATAACTTTCATTCAAAAGGATGTACGATTACTACAAACGTTAAAAGTTACTGCGGTAGGTTCGTAGAGGTTTGTAGTGGAAGAATTTTTGTTTGTAGTAAAAAAAACACTTGATTAGGAGAGAAAAAGTAAAAAAATATATATTTGGACGAAATTCTTTGAATAACTTTCGTTCAACATGACATATGATTACTACAAACGTTAAAAGTTACTGCGGGAGGTTCGTAGAGGTTTGTAGTGGAAAAAAAATTGTTTGTAGTAAAGAAAACACTTGATTATAAGAGAAAAAGTAAAAAATAATATATCTGGCCGATATTTTTGAAATAACTTTCATTCAAAAGGATGTACGATTACTACAAACGTTAAAAGTTACTGCGGGATGTTCGTAGAGGTTTGTAGTGGAAGAATTTTTGTTTGTAGTAAAAAAAACCCTTGATTATAAGAGAAAAATTAAAAAATTATATATCTAGATGATATTTTTGAAATAACATTCGTTCAACATGACATACGATTACTACAAACGTTGAAAGTTACTGCGGGAAGTTCATAGAGGTTTTTAGTGGAAAAAAATTAGTTTGTAGTAAAAAAACCCCTTGATTATAAGAGAAAAAGTAAAATAATATAAATATTTAGATGATATTTTTTTAATAATTTTCGTCCAAAAGGATGTACGATTACTACAAACGTTAAAAGTTACTGTGGGAGGTTCGTAGAGGTTTGTAGTGAAAGAATTTTTGGTTGTAGTAAAAAAGACAAAATACAACTTTTAACGTTTGTAGTAATCGTATGTCATGTTGGACGAAAGTTATTCAAAGAATATCGTCAAATATATTATAATTTACTTTTTCTCTCCTAATCAAGTGTTTTTTTTACTACAATCAAAAATTATTCCACTTCAAACCTCTACGAACCTCCTGCAGTAACTTTTAACGTTTGTAGTAATCGTACATCCTTTTGAATGAAAGTTATTTCAAAAATATCGTCCAGATATATTATTTTTTACTTTTTCTCTTATAATCAAGGGTTTTTTTTCTACAAACAATTTTTTTTCCACTACAATTCTTTACGATCCTCCCGCAGTAACTTTTAACGTTTGTAGTAATCGTACATCCTTTTGAATGAAAGTTATTCAAAAAATATCATCTAAATATTTTTTTTATTTTCTCTCTCCTTATCAAGTGTTTTTCTTGACAAAAATAAAAAAATCTTCCACTACAAATCTCTACGCACCTACCACAGTAACTTTTATTGTTTGTAGTAATCGTATATCATGTTGAACGAAAGTTATTTAAAGAATTTCGTCCAAATATATATTTTTTTACTTTTTCCCTCCTAATCAAGTGTTTTTTTTACTACTATCGAAAATTCTTCCACTACAAACCTCTACGAACCTCCCGCAGTAACTTTTAACGTTTGTAGTAATCGTACATCCTTTTGAATGAAAGTTATTCAAAAAATATCATCTAAATATTTTTTTTATTTTCTCTCTCCTTATCAAGTGTTTTTCTTGACAAAAATAAAAAAATCTTCCACTACAAATCTCTACGCACCTACCACAGTAACTTTTATTGTTTGTAGTAATCGTATATCATGTTGAACGAAAGTTATTTAAAGAATTTCGTCCAAATATATATTTTTTTACTTTTTCCCTCCTAATCAAGTGTTTTTTTTACTACTATCGAAAATTCTTCCACTACAAACCTCTACGAACCTCCCGCAGTAACTTTTAACGTTTGTAGTAATCGTACATCCTTTTGAATGAAAGTTATTCAACAAATATCATCTAAATATATATTTTTTTTACTTTTTCTCTCCTAATCAAGTGTTTTTTTTACTAAAATAAAAAAATCTTCCACTACAAATCTCTACGCACCTACCACAGTAACTTTTATTGTTTGTAGTAATCGTATATCATGTTGAACGAAAGTTATTCAAAGAATTTCGTCCAAATATATATTTTTTTACTTTTTCTCTCCTAATCAAGTGTTTTTTTTTACTACAATCGAAAATTCTTCCACTACAAGCCTGTACGAACCTCCCGTAGTAACTTTTAACGTTTGTAGTAATCATACATCCTTTTGAATGAAAGTTATTTCAAAAATATCGGCCAGATACCTACCTATATTATTTTTTACTTTTTCTCTTATAATCAAGTGTTTTCTTTACTACAAACAATTTTTTTTCCACTACAAACCTCTACGAACCTCCCGCAGTAACTTTTAACGTTTGTAGTAATCATATGTCATGTTGAACGAAAGTTATTCAAAGAATTTCGTCCAAATATATATTTTTTTTACTTTTTCTCTCCTAATCAAGTGTTTTTTTTTAACTACAATCGAAAATTCTTCCACTACAAACCTCTACGAACCTCCCGCAGTAACTTTTAACGTTTGTAGTAATCGTATATCCTTTTGAATGAAAGTTATTCAACAAATATCATCTAATTTTTTTTTTCTCCTAATCATGTGTTTTTTTACTAAAATAAAAAATTCTTCCACTACAAACCTCTACGCACCTACCGCAGTAACTTTTATTGTTTGTAGTAATCGTATATCATGTTGAATGAAAGTTATTCAAAAAATATCGTCTAGATATATATAATTTTTTACTTTTTCTGTTATAATCTAGTGTTTTTTTACTACAATCAAAAATAATTCCACTACAAACCTCTACGAACCTCCCGCAGTCAATTTTAACGTTTCTAGTAATCGTGTACGCCTCGAGAACAAATAAATTTGTTTGAAAGAATACTCCAAAACAAAAATATTTTTAAAAAAAATTCTGTTTTACTACAAACGAATAAAATTGCACTACAATCCACTACTAACGATTATTCAACAGAATCAATCGAAAAAAGTTGGATTTTTTAATTTGGGGGGATAACATGTTTTTTTCATTTTTTATTTTTTTTTAGAATTACTACAAACGAAAAAAGTTTTACTACTATCCACTACTTACCAAACTCTTTTGAAAAACACAATCACAGTTTTTTTTTGCGATGTCGGGTGCCAAGTTCACAAAGCCCTAGACAGGTGCTGTCTCAAACTAAGAGCTTTATTATTTGGAGCCTTATGAAAAGATAGACACAGAACGATCTGAACAGAACAAATCCGTGCTAATCGCCCCAATTATTCAACTGGAAGTTGAGCCATACACGTCAATTATAAAATCTTCTCACGCAATCTGGCTGGATGTTAGATAATACACAACATGCTATTGTAGGCTCTCTATTATTACGAACGGAAACGAACTATTTAAGTTTGAGTAAGATACAAATATACCATATTGATTGTAATCGTGATCTACCAAAGCTAATTTTCATAAAACAGTGGGAATACAATGCCCGCTGATAGCTCTATTCTGGCAAGATCCTAATAATCCTGCTATAGCATGTCTCTTGGTTTCTTCCTGAGGCATCTGTATAATGGCTAGAGTCCTCACTCAAGGCATTATACAGATGTCTCTCCTCACTCATATAATAAGCTCACATCATTCTAAATACTACTTATACCTTAATGCTGCAGCTTTCGATAGCTTGACTGACAAGATAAGGCGAAGTTTCGGTATACGTGTGTGCGTGTAATTGTGTTTGTACACGGCAAGGCGTAGTTTTAACTGGCCTCACTTCTTTGTTCGCAAAGTTCCATCTACAGTTTTTATTTGATCTGAGCCTTAATGATAATTAACAGGAGGGACTAGGGTAATGTAACAACAACTAACCTGCGGAATTATTATGTAAATTATCCCCTTTTCCGCGTCTATATTTTCACATCAGAGCATACGGAAGAGTATATTTTTTGTATTAGAGTAACTGTCAGATTTTTCTAACGCAATAATCCCGTTTAAGTTTCCGCGCCATAGAGAGACTACCAAGCATGGTGATAAAAATAAAAATATATCACAAGTTATATCCAAACAAGGTCATGTTATAAACTTAAGCATGGACACGAATTAGGCGTCCATATCCATAATTTAACCCGTCGCTAGCCAATTGAAGGCACCCCCAATCATACAATAAAACACGGTCGTTGCCCCGCCGTCGCTTGCGATGTATCAACAATTTAGAAGCGCTCGTTTTGTCTGTCCGTCGCGGATGGACGGAGATGCATTCAGCGGATGTTGAGCACGCGCACTGTTGGCGCGGAAACCAAATGACGCGTATTTTAGTTTTTTTTTTGTAACTGTTTTTTAAAATATAAATCTTTGTTCAAGGTGATATAAGAATAGATATTAAATATGATGATTCTTCTTGTTCTTGCGTATTATCGTGTTCTATCCCATTTTTTTTTTTTAGTGTTCTCTTAAACACTCCGTTTCGTCAGTTGTCCTAATTAAGATAAGTCAGATAATATGACGGCGCCTAAGATATCTTTCCGTTGATTCATATGAAGGCCCAATTCCTCCCTCAATCCCCTTCCTTTTCTCCTTCCCCTCCCTTTCCCTAAATAGGCTCGGCAACGCATCTGCAACTTCTCTGGTTTTGCAGATGTCCATGGGCGGCGATGACTACTTACCATCAGGTAGCACGCCTGCTCGTTTGCCGAGTTATATCATTAAAAAAAAAAGATATTTTTTTTAATTGGTGTATCTGTTGTTGAATTCAAAACGTTTTGAATCGGTTTGTTTTCTTTGTGCTATCCGTATTGTCAATTTTGCGATTCCTTACTTTGATAACTTTTCTTTTTGTTCTCTATGTAATGTAGTGTCAAGTGTGTTTCTAGGAGATAATCTTTAGAGCTATTGATCCTATTCGAAAATTCTTTCACTGTCGGAATGCTAGAGCGCTAGTAGCTAAGCTTTGTAATATGAGTACACGGCTTTTACCACGAGAGCGCATTTATGTAGTATTTATGTAAGTAATAGTAATCAAGGAATCGCGATTTGTCATGGATAATTGTGTATAAACAATGACAGTGACTATATTCGTCGTATCTATGATACAAGCCCTGAACCTAGTGAAGAAACTCCCAAAAAACGTACGTGTAATGTTTCTAAATAACATACCATCACGCCTGTTTCCCCGATAAGTTAGGCAAAGGTAAGGCAACCCACAGTTCGCCAGTACCTATGTTTAGGTCACATGCAATAAGGGACGAGCCTATTGCCATAAACCGTGCACAAGTCCACACTCCGAGTTGCTACTGAGAATTTCATAGAAAAACTCAATAACACTGCTCGACCTGGAAATCCTAAACTAATGAGGTAGTCATTCAGTCAACCATCGATCATCACGACAAATATTCCGCACGCATCCATTAAAGGTGGGTAATACACCTCATGTTTATATGGTAGTTGTGTCAATTAGTATGCGGAGACTATACCGATTACTATAAGGAGGAGCGCACGATGCCTGCACGAACGACGGTCGTGCGTGGCGAGCGTGGCGCTCGAGGGTTAATAAGTGTCATTGTGAATTTGTGATTATTGCTATGTTCTTATACCTCAATGGCGGAGGCACGAAATCAATTGATTATTTGTATGTCTCGTTTCGTGACAATCGATGATTGCCAGCATTACAAGAGGATGGTGTTTAAGTAACATTTGTTTTGTAAGCAATTTTGTTATAATAATGAAAAAAAAAAAAAATGCTCCACTTTCGATTTGAATTAAATTATTATTTAATTTTTAATTACTTTGATTGTGTCCCGAAAAGGTTAACCAGAGGTGCATTGATGTACCCCCCATTTCGCCGATATTGTTTATCGCAATAAAATAGGCACAATTCTAAAACCCGGACCTGCTCCTGATTATTTCTCAGAAAAGCCCTTTAACACGTAGCTTGACCTGGGAATAGAACTTCACGCTCAACAGACGCGATTGCTACCTCAAGGTCAATGAGGCAGTCAGACAGTCTCACCAAATACTGCCTTCCCTGTCATAGGTCCATATCCTCCACAAAATCCATATATATTTGTTCTATTTCTTCCTCCTTCCAAATTAGCCACCAAGATCACCACGGATGTAAAGCTTCTACATTGCTTCCTCTGTTTATTTTAACAACATGGATACATGGTGTATTTATGAAATAGATGAAATACAACATAATTGTTTACCTATACAGAATACAAACCGGCTTCCGTGTTTCCAAAACAGTCGACTGAAATCGACGAAATTAACTTAACAACTAATATTATTGGTATTCTGTGTTAACAATGTATTATCCGCTTATGTGATAAGTGATATTAGTTTTGTAGGTCTTAAAGACACATTTTTACATGTTCATATCTCTCTTTTCTGCTATAATTCACATCACACTCATAAAATATTGCTTGAAAATAGAAGAATATTTTTTTATTTTCCAAATATTAATTATTGACTGCTTCGATAGTCTAGTGCTCCAAAATCTCTGTAGCAGCTCGGAGTCTGGATTTGCACGGTTAATGGCAATAGGCTCGCCCCCTATTACTTGGGACCTAAACATACCGGCGAAGCGTGGGTGGACATAAGTACACCTCTGCCTAACCCTTCGGGGAATACAGTAGTAATGGTATGTTATAATAATTATTTTGTTCCAAATATTATGTATTTATCAAGATAATATTTTACCCCAAACTCGGGAACCTGACGTTATTAATGTATGGCCCCCTTGAAACATAATAAAATGGATTTAATACTAGATGGTAACTCTATTAGAGTAACAGTTGTACATGGGCAGAAATTACTACTTACCATCTCTCGGTCTGCGAAAAAGACATAAATTGTCCCTTATTTACCATTATCCGTGTCATATAATCACTGTATTGCATGACTTGTCATCTGCAAATCGAGTGTCGCCAGAGACACCGACGCCTTACGTAATTGTCTTGTTTAATTGTCGCTCTGCGCGTGTTTATTAGCGCCCGTATTGGCGCGCTGTTACGCATGCGTACTCGTTACGTGAACGCGCGCGACTCATGCGCCACCTTTGAAGTGGTATTGCCATAATATAAGCTGACACAAAAGGTCAACAAGAAGTGTTTTGAATTCTTTCGATGTTTTGAACTCTGCACTCTATAATTTCTGATATCCGGACATTATAAATGGTTTCAGCGTCTGCGTATCATTATCATCATCAACCCATTACATTTTCCCACTGCTGGGCATGGATCCCCTCTCTGAACGAGAGGGATTAGGCTATAGTCCACCACGCTAGCCTACTGCGGGTTGGTCTGCGTATAGATAGAGCGTATTTAAATTGTGTGCACTTTACTTGCCTTTGGTTAAGTTTTATCATAGTTAAACAGTTTTTAAGCCCGACCTACTTTAAAATAAGTAACTTTTTCTATTGTGTTCAGTATTCCATTCCATTATACGGAATAGACCTTCTATTTAAGCGTTTACGGAAAACTTGCAGCACTGCCTTTTTTGTTTTATTATATAAGGTGTGTGTGGTGATATGATAATTATTATGTGACGAGCGACGGTGCAGCTCCACAGTTTATTGGTTGTGACTTGTTTGTTATTCATATTATTTTAATGATGTTTACATACAGTGTAGAGAAAACTATTTTGTCACCAAAATACTCGCACAAATGAAAGCGAAAGTGATTTATTTGTCTTCACTATTAGAAACTGTTTTTGGTCTCATGTATTATGGCCCCATGTATTTTTAACTGAAAAAGTAGTTTTATTTTATGTAGTGGTAGTGTCGCGCTGGCATGAATGGGTTGGCTCGAACGGGGAAGTACTACCCTCCCACAGAATATCGACGTCAATTAGCAGTATGCATACTGACCTTGCGTTTCGTACGGTGAGTGTGGAGCGATGTAGGCCCAATTCCTCGCTTAGTCCCCCTTCCTTCTTCTCCCATCTATTTAAACAGACTCGGCAACGCATCTGCAACTCATTTGGTATTGCAGATGTCCATTAACATCAGGTAGATCGCCAGCTCGCTTGCCGAGTTATCCCTTAAAAGAATTAAGTATCTTATTTCCTACAGAACAAGAAGTAGATATTTATGGGCAACCAAATCATTCACGGCAGTCCTAGACCATTGCAGAGAAATGCCTTTTGTGAACGTCGTAGGAACCTGTTATTGTGTACTATTGTGATTTAACTAGCTATCCCACGTTTTACGAAACTGCGAACATAAAATAAACAATACTTGTACATGATTCCGCATTAGTTTTGCTGTTAATTTTATTGAAATGTCTGCATAAAATCACGTTCCTACTTACACAGGTATGTTTTTACTTTATGCGCGTTTGTGTTAAATAAATATACTATTTGCCTAAACCATTTACAACACCTTGATCAGAACTTTAATTTAAATAATGTAAAAAAAAAGATTAGTTAACTATTGTTATTGGAAATGATAATATAATTTCTCGACATCCTTAACTGATTTTATAGTACTTAGGTATGTTGACTGGCAATAGGCTCTCCTAAGTTACCTTGTACCTAAAACCGTAACGGATTTTGATGAATGATTCAAACTAGAAAAATGCTATGGGCCTTCCAGTAAACCTCTGCTTATTCCTTTGGGCAGCACAGGCGTGATGGTTGGCATCAAATATTAATCATGAACAGTTTCACTTTCTGATTGTGTTGTAGGTATGTATAAATTGGAATAGACAATGAGTTATGTTCCATTGACAACCACTAAGAAGGTTCCTACCTTTCCACTGTTAGATAACGATGTGTAGTGTAGATTTCTAATGGTATGTAACAATGGACACATTAGGTATATGAAGGGTTGTCAAGTCGGCTTTTTGCAGTCGTGTCTGGCCAAATATGTATATAACGAGTCTTATCCGCATTTTGGTCAACTCCACTCCGCACAAAATATGATGAACAAAAAAAAGCTAAAAATAGGTAAAATAAATACATCCAAAATAAATTTAAATTTATTGTGTATGAAAAGTTGTATGGAAGAAGTATTTATTGTGTATGAAAAGGTGTATGGAAGAAGCGAAAGATATATACATATACCTATGCAAGTGTCGTAGCAAGTGTCAGTTCATAGTTTCTGCTTACCAATGGCGAAAATGGCGTAATGAGTGTATGTATGTGAATATATTTATTTATCTGAAAAGGTATGTACACACGGCTACACATCAATCTATACAAATCCAGTATAGTATTTTATAGCTTGATGTGTAGCCGTGCGTAGGTACGACAAACGAGACCGACGAATTTACGTACTCTGCGAGGTACATAGTGTCTCGATCTCGATGTGGTAAGAATTGTCACCCATCCATAGACTGACCGTGGCAATCTTAACCTTGACATAATTTCCATAGAAGTATATTTAGAAATATAAAATTTCGATCGTCAGTACAGAAAGGTTATTAATTCCATCGGTAAGTCTTTTATGATGGCTTTTGTAAGATGTTTACCTCCCCCCACCCCTTCTGCGGTTTAATCTGAACCCCTGATTGTACTTGTTTCCCACAAATAATTTCTATGGCGTCATTACAACGTCCTACTCAAATTTTCTCATATCTAATCTCATTCGTCACGCAAATAAAATCTAATTTCAAATTAATCTTTTTTTTTACAACTTTCACTGTTATTTTCTTTCATTCACACCAAACCATCAAACGTGTTCTCAATTATCGTTCCATGGCCTGCAAATTGTTTTTGAGATTTAAGCCGTAAGATAGATTATTTTCAACCGACTTCAAAAAGGAGGAGGTTCTCAATTCGTCTGTATGTTTTTTTTTTTTTTTTTTTGTATGTTTGTTACGCGATATCTCCGCCAGTTGTGGACCGATTTTAATGATTGTTTTTTTGTTTGGTAGGTTATAGAGGTGGTCCCGTTCAAATTTTATCGAAATCGGTTAAGCAGTTTTGAAAATATCAACAAAAATCTAAAATTTGTGTACATCGATGATATTATCGTTTACTCCGAAACATCGCTGTCTTATTGGAGCAGTGCGTTTAGTTGGCTAACAAGTACTTCTAAACAAACTTTCCACTAAAAATTACAAAATAAAATTACTTTTAACAAAAAAGTTAAACCGCCTTCAAAAAATAATAAAATAATTTTGTCTAAAACAGTTTGGGAAGTCGGTGGCGAAAATAAAAAACCCACTCAAATAGAAGTCACCGACTTCCCAAACTGTTTTAGACAAAATTATTTTATTATTTTTTGAAGGCGGTTTAACTTTTTTGTTAAAAGTAATTTTATTTTAATATTCCATTCCAGTTTGGGCGCGTTTACATTATAATAAATACGTAAGTCCCACGCGTATAAATACCTGTGGGAGTGCTTGAAACTGTCTAGAATGTTTTGGACTTAATTTTTTGCATATTAGGCTTTGATTGAACTCGCATATAATATAACTATTGTCTGGACTTTAAAAGAGACCATGATTCTCTGAGTTTGTTACGACGTTTCTTCTCAGAGGTCGTCAGATAGGAAACGTCGGCGCCGTCTAGTTAAAAAAGAAATGTAAAAAAACGACTTGTAAAAGTGTCTTAAAAGATCTATTTACAGAAATAAATATAATTTCATTTCATTATGTCATTTCATTTCATTTGTAGAGAATTATTGCAGTGTGTTTTGTATTATAATAAAAACCACCACGTTAGACCAATTAAGTATTCGTTAGTCTCTCGCCCACAATTTTGTCTCATTATCCAAATAAGGTGTGACTATGCCTTAAACATTTCAAATAAACGGTATTATGGGTAATCGTCTTTCATTTGGTGTCAAATTCATTACTTTGTTAGTTTTTCAAAAAATTACCGTCTACTAAAAGTAGTGTAATTGGTAAATTTTGGGCGAATATTCTATTTTATATATCAAAATCTTCTACCATAACGATACTTACGTAAAAGTTTTGGTATTCAGTTGTGAATAAGTTATAGTTCTTGTCGCAATTCTTAATGCCATGATCTTAGAATATGTTATGGACGAACAATTTGCGAAAACAAAAAATAAATATAATTTGGCGCCCAAGCAGAAACAATTTTGAATCTAGTATTGGACTGCAAACTCGACCAATGCAAATGCGTACTTAGATATTTTTATTACACAATGGTGATTTTAGCGCGTTATGAAGTGAAATTGTGTTGTTATACACAATCAACCGAGAGGGCCGCTCGTAAACTCGATAATCAATCTGTTATTGCGTCGTAAAATGTAACAACATGTTTTTTATTAAACGGTAGCAGTGGTAATAGGAAAATACAAAAGGTCCATTCTACACAATGCACTCAGCATCATCTAGCTATGGGACCGTTAAGTCATATTTCGAGTTCAAATCCAAGGCAGAACGCCCCTTTAAACTTTTATATTGCACTCACCTCTGAATCGTATCAATCATATAGTGAGTCTTTGTGAGAGAACCTGCATAGATACTTGAGAGAATTTCTCAATTGTGTGAAGTTTGCCTACCTAGCCTTGGTTGTGGAACCACTCTCATTTATCTAGAACTATTCACTCGTGATTTAAAGAGCAGACCTGGGGGATGTTACTCCAGGGGTTCCAAACTATAATTGGGAATGTTCCCTAGGAATTGTTTGTAACCTCCAGATTCCTAGGGAACACTCCCAAAAATTCTTTGGTACCCCTGCATTAACATCCCTCTAAGTCTGCTATTTTAATTCAATTCAATTCAATTCAATTCTTTCTTTATTGACATAACTGACACTGTTACATTTCGGGATCCTCTAACACCTGCGCTAGTCAAAAACTGTATTACAAGTGTTAGTGTCTTCCCCTTAATACACATTGACAATATTTATTTATATTACATCAACATATTATGTATTGTAGAATTAGAAACAATAAGAAAACAATTTTAAGTAATAATAACTTTAGGTAATAAAAAACGCATGCATGCATGTGTGTGTGTGTGTGTGTGTGTGTGTGTGTGTGTGTGTGTGTGTGTGTGTGTGTGTGTGTGTGTGTGTGTGTGTGTGTGTGTGTGTGTGTTTGCATCTATAATTCTATTTGACAATTGACAGTAAGTTTTCTATATCATTATAACCTAAATTCTTAAGCCATAGTTTAATTTTATTTTTAATTTGATAATTAGATAGATGTTTTGTTTTGCACGACAAATTAAGTTTATTATAAAGAATTGTATCAGTACTTTTCACAAAACGTATCACGAATTTTCAATTCCAATAATTGAATGAAGATTTTATACAATGGAAAAGCAAACTTTTGGCTCCGTTTTTTATGGCGATTTTTGATCAAGTATGAACAGACCTTTTGTTTCTATTTTGTCATATTACTAAATGCAGCGCAATGTGACACGTTAATACGAATTCTCAGAACGAAAGTGTAATAAACACATATTTATTTACGATTCGTAAGCATTCAAAGAATGTGATATTATAGCAGTATTGCTTCATATTTTTTCTAATTGGTTTTATATAAAAGAACAAAACTCAATTATTGAGTCGATCTAGATATGGAATGAGAAATTTTTCAAAAGCATTTCATGATAAAACTAAAAATTTATCATCATCTACATCAACCCATTTCATTGTCCCACTGCTGGGCACGGGTCTCCTCTCAGTACGAGAGGGATTAGGCTATAGACCGCCACGCTAGCCTACTGCGGGTTGGCAGACTTCAAACACCATCAAGAAATTGATAGTTTTTTCAACCTCACAATGTCTGTCATGGAAAGACTTTCAATTTTTTTTGAAAAATCCCCTCTTGAAAAACAACACAATTGCATCAACCAAAACCATACATAAGTAAAATTATAATTTATTTAAAATGCCATCTTTATTACAAAAGCCACGCAATACATTTAGATAGGAACTCGTTTATTATTGTAATATATATTTTAATTATATACCATTAGGTGTTCGAGTTGCAACATTGCTATATCGAAAGTGTTGAAAATGTTGGAGAAACTAGTTAGATATCCAATACATCATTCATAGACGTTTTAATTTGCTGCTAGTTAGGCTATGGTAGTCACATGGAAATAGGCTCGCCCCCTATTACATGGGACCTAAACATACCGGCGAACTGTGACTATAGATAGTACACCTCTGCCTAACCCTTGGGGTAATACGGGCGTGATTGTATATTACCTATTTGTTTCTAAATGGTCCTTTTGGAACGCTAGTAAAACCCCAGCAACAGTTGGATTTGCATTACTTCATTTATATATTGAACATAATAAATGTATGCCGATTAAGCACCAACATTAGTGTAATAATATACAGTCATCACATATTTATAGTCTTCCAATCTTCTATAAAAACTCTATTGATGTTTAATGGTGTGCAGAATTCATACGCAACTTGTTGCTTAACTCGATTTATATAGAGTCTTAATGGTCAATAATGTTGGCTTCATAACGATCTACTTTGTAGTAAATACCTCTGTTAGCGGTGATTCGGTGAAATACATTGACGCTATGTTGAAATTTTTAATTAGGTAAATACCCGCACAGCTTAAGAATAATTGCCAAAATATACCTTGCTTACGAATATATAAACAAAGCTAAAATACATCAGTGGCGAAATTTCAAGTTTGGTTTTGGTTGGAGGGAAGGTTAGAGGTTCTCCGTTACCTTTCCTCTTACTGAAGGAGAGATTGCGTAACTTGATTGGCTATTAGTCAATCATCATCATCAAGAAGAATGACGTGCAATGGAGGAGGCCTACCCTCAAAAGACGATGATCATCATGACATCATATTAGCCAAAGCAAGTCCACTGCTGGAGAAAGATCTCCCACATACACTTCCACGAAGATATGCCGCCTGCATCCAACGACTCCCAGCTACCTCTACCAAGCCGTCCTTCAAGTGTGTCATCCTATATTACGTTTTCCGGTGCGTGGTCTCACTCAACAATTTTTTTCCACCAGCGGCCATTATTTCTAGATTCGTTGCCCATTTGGTAAGACACTATTATCATAGTCACTGTCCAATGGAAGAAAGTGGTGGTACTTATGGTATCTCTTATGCAATCTTTGGTAAAACTCGGAATACAAAGATTCATCAAAGAATTTCAAAAAGTTTTTCAAACCAAGGAACAGTAATAGATTGATATGACTATGGTTATGGACTGCCAGGTCTTGAGTATGAATTGAAGGCATCCTAACTTCGAAATCATGTTGCCCCGGCTACAAATCCAGTATAACCTGACCTGGCATTGTATTGGCTCTCCATACAATGCCGACCGTAACATCATCGGATAAAGGCTGGGAGGAGATAGATGATTAGATTAAGCGGCGAAAGAAAAACCTTTACATTAAAAACCATTTTCGCCAAAAACACCTGCTCTTACAAATCATAATGAAACAGAAACACATGTTAATTACAATAGCATATACCAACACGCGAATGAGTCACCAATCGCCGTATCACCGTCAAGGTAAAAGTGGATTCCGATATAAACACCGGTGACTAATCGCCTTAATAACACGTATTGTATAATACCTGTGTGTTTGTTTATTCATGTGTTTGAGATCAGCACTACTGTAGTAGGTAATGAAGGTTATCCTATTGTCAATGAAGGTGAGGTTTTATATACATTGGGACACTCACGAGTCACACCGCGTAAAAAACCTCCGCGGTACAACCGTTTGCAATAGTCAATATCTGACTGTCGACAAGTCTCTAGCCTAAATCAAAATGGAAGCATGGAATCCATCATATGTATTAATGCAAAAACTTGCACTAGAAAATGAGGATATTTTGCAGTGCAGAAAATCTCATGGATCTTCAGCCGAGTGCAGGCAGAAGTACCTACCTGTGTCTATGGGACGAAGACGATAACTACGTCCATAGGTTTCGTTTAGCACGAAAAACGAGAAAAACCCGCCGGGTTTAGCAACGAAAAACATTCTTCGGGTTGAGAACATTAGCAATCGCCCAAAAACAAACATTGGTCGTAATGACTTCAGATAGCTTTGTTAGTCCCATGCTAAACAAGAATAGGTGGAGCGGAACTCGCGAATGTCTTCCAATTGGGCTGCGCGTGCGACGATGCGACCCGGCCGTGCCCCTGTACCGTTACGACGTGGCCGCAACGCCGCTGTAAGATGCTGGGAATAGCGTGGTGGTTAGAAAGAAATACTCAACAACTGATCTGAGCCCAATCATTTACTGATGAAAGCCTACAATGAGAAAAAGGCTTCATTCAGACTTAAATCTTATATGTCTTACTTGGACATAGGTTGTTCAAAGAGTGAGGAATGAATAATGTCATTATAACATTAGTAAAAATGGTTTCATGACAATCGTTTAGAAACTGTTACTAATCAAATTCTTTTGCATTTTTGAACAATTTTACCAGATGTTTAAAAGACAAACTGTTGGTAAGAAGGTTTACAAACATATTTATTACAAAGTGTTCTTTTTCATCATCGTCAACTCATTTTACTAACCCTCTGTTGGGGTCTCCTCTAAAGAATTAGAAGGGTTACTCTGCAATCCACCACGCTGACCTAATACGGAAAACATACTTCACAGACCGCTGAGAAAATCTGTCATGAATGCAGGTTTCCTTTCGATGTTTTCCTTGACCTTTAAGAATTAATTACTAATATCACTCGCATGACGTGCTCTTTGTATCTTACAATTAATGCTATTTATTACTTAACATAAGAATTCTTCGATAATGGAGCCGTTGAAAGTATTTAATCCATTATGATTCGCATATTTCCTGGGACGGAACGAATCGGCTATTCGATTCACGTATTGAAGGAGCTGTGTCGATAATAAAGCTGTTTCATTCGTGAATAACAGTGTAACCTTCGTTATTACAATATTTATCTTATATGAGTTTATGAATGAACTAACTGTGTGTTGAACTGCCAATTCTGTTTTTGCCTGCGCGCAAAATTCCCCAATTTTCATAGTTTTTGGATGAATAGTATAGTATAGAGAACTAATATTCATTTATACTGCCTCATGGGATATTTCTGTTGAGTGTGATCTTCATGTCGAGCAGTGTTATTGAATCTTTCTATTCAATTCTCAGTAGTGTACGAAACTTACGGTTTTGTCCAGCTTATCCCCTTATCACTGTAATAAAATATAATCATTACACCTCTGTCTACCCCTTCATGAAATACAGGCGTGATGGTATGGTAGGTAATAGAGTTATTACTACCGAAGGCATGCTTAAAACTAATTTGTACGCACCAATATACGGTAGATCACCATTTTAAAAGTAATGAATGACGGATGTATGCTTGTCTTAATAACGGCAACTTACGCTAGAGCCATAAAATATAATGTATGGTCCATAAGTGAAAGTGCGTCTACAATATCTATGGTATTGCCGTAATATACGTGTAATAAAATTGATTAGCGAGCTTTTAGAAACTCTTGTTATCATGGGAAAATGATGATAGCTTTCGCTTTGGATTTGCGGCTTTTATAGCATATTTTTATTGATTGCGCCAGTAATGAGGCTTTAAATAAACATAATGAAGAAGAACAAGAGAAAGAGGGAGATCTAGCCAGATATAAAAACCATTTTTCATTTATTTAGGAGATATCATATATGAACGGGATGGGAAACGAAACGGGAGTAAATTACATAGAATTTGCAGATTATGTAACCAGAGCAAGAAGCCTGAAAACCCGAATTTTGGAACTGAAAACCCGCATATTTCGAGATTTTTTAAGTTACTCGGTAAAATAATAAAAAAAAAACAATTGTTAAGTCGTCCAGCAGGGACCAGTCACTTGAAACCTCGCACGGACAGCCTCCGGATGCCCTCTAAATTTGGACCAATCCGGGGAAACCCGGATGGCAACCCTACTTGATAAACGTTATCACTATTCTCGAAATCTTTCACGAAAGGCATAAAAAACCCTGTTATAGAATTAAATGGCCTGCACATCCGTAAACAGTTTAATATTCACAGGCCGACCTTGTGCCTATTAAGAGAAATACCCGGAAAAACGGATATTGGGCTCAATCCTGCCCTTGGGAGCCCGGTGGCCCATGACGCGACACAATACCTCATTGTAACAGGTTTGTGCCTTGATAAATTATCATTGGAGCTCCAATGGATGTTTCATTCAATAATTGGACAAGCGGACATTTTTGATCTTGATTAATGTCGTTTAAAGCGATTTCAGACGATGTATCTGGTGAATTTAATGAACCTGTTTCTTCAAAACCCGCGCGTATTTATTCATTGCGTATTATATTAATAGCATTTCAAAAAGGACTACAAAAAGAAAAAAGTAGCTATGCCGAACAAACCAATATTAATGATAAAAGATATTTATATCTGTAAGTAGATTTTTTAAATACACTTTTACAAGTTGATGTTTTACTTTTTTTACTAGATGGCACTGGCATTTCTTATTTGACGACCTCTAAGAAGAAATACCTAAACAAACTCAGATGATCATGGTAATCTTTTAGAAGGCCAGACAGTAGTTGTTTTATCAAATATGCGAGTTTAACAATGTAGGGTTATATCTAAACAGGCCTTTTGAAGATCGTTGCAAAGTAGTCATATGGTAAAGTAATTAAAACGCGCTATCGATGATAATAAGGAAATATTTAAATCACAGCTTCCGCTCTCGTCTAAAAAAAAATTGTTATGGACTCAGAAATATTACCATGTCTTACCTACGGTTGCCAAACAAACCCAGACTACTCAGAGGAGAATGGAGAGAAGCTGCCTAAGCATAAAATTAAAGGACAAGGTGAAGAACCTGGACATTCGTAAGAAAACGAAAATAACTGACGCCTTAACTTTCTCGCTATAAAGGAAATGGAAGTGGGCAGGTCACGTGGCTAGATATAAAGATGATCGATGGACCATAAGAACAGTAAAATGGCCTGGACCAGGAGGCACTAGAGCGAGAGGCCGACCATGTGCCCGATGGGCGGACGAAATAGTTGCGACGGCAGGGCTAGGCTGGCTATGCAAAGCTGAAACTAAAGAAAAATGGAAGTCCTTGGAGGAGTCTTTTACCCGCAGGGGGTCCACATAAATAAATAAATATCATAAATAACAATATTTTGTAATTAAGTTTGTGTGGAATTAAATAAAGCTTTTTTTACTATTATTTATTATTGTCGATGATAATGATAAATTATTAGCAATGTTGCGACCATTTTACTCAAATATCGCGACAGCGAACCACAGTTAATTATAATACAACGCATTGATAAAGTTATAACATTGACCTATTTGTGATCCAAACAATACCTAATTGTAATAACACGGATGGATAATATCAATATAATTAGGTACTATATTGTTCATCGATTTCTAGATTATCTGGAATTTAATCTGTATCTTTTGAACTTCATAATCATGATCTCTAATTTCAATGTTAGGATGAACAGCAGTTAAGCAAGAAAGATGTTTTTCTATTGGTGCCTAAATTAAAGGGATCATATACATTTTCTCAAATAGAACTTATTCTTACCTGATACTGTTCCTATAGCATTTTGCTACATAAGAGAAAACATCATCCAGCTCGTAAAATTGTACTTAAGTAGTTAATAAGCATCAATGCACAGAAGTTTCCAGAATATGTCCAAGAAACCATATACGTATCAAAGCGAAGGCTGCATTATAAGCATCAAGGATAAGCAGTGTTGCAGCAGTACTTCTATAACATACCATCACGTCTGCAATCCACGAAGGGCTAGGCTAGAAGTTTACTTATGTACATACGCTTCGCCGATATGTTTAGGTCCCATTTAATAGGGGGCGAGCCTATTGCCATTGACCGGACACGAATCCAGACTCCGAGCTGCTACAGATAATTTCATAGCAAATCTCAATAACACTGCTCGACCTGGGAATCGAACCCAGGACCTCTAGCATAGCAGTCGCGCTTGTGACCACTAGACTAACGAGGCAGTCAGTGGTAGTCAGTAGTATCAGAGAATTCACTCGCGAAAAACATTGGCCCTGACGATTGGACGACGCAGGACCGAAAACCGTTTACCTCTAGTAAGAAGCTTAAGCCACCTTCGAGTAACGTCCATAAGGATATCCGGTGTCTGGAAATTGACTGTTCGCAGATTGGAATGCGGTCTACTTTTTCCGAATTCCACGCTACAGGTAAAAGCTAGACCTTGTCGTGACGCTTAAGTAGTAAACCATGAAACGCAAGAGCATACGCCGTTACCAGTTTTACCGCAAATATGAAAGCAGGGCCGACAAACAGTGCTAACCATAGCTTGTGCGCCGAAAGCCATAGCCGATAGAGAAAGGTGTATAATCTCATTAGAAGCTGAAGGTAATTCTTTTACGTTACCAGCCCTAGCCCTTGTTGGATTTTCTGTGGTGTAAATTTATGAGCGAAGCGAGTTCAGAAATTATTTGGGTCCAGGAACCATGTTCCATGCGGTTTTGCTCGCATCCTAAAGGACTTTTTGAGATATCTATCTTCTTCCTAATTTATCGAAATCTGTTGAGCTTTTTAGGCCTAGTACACGCACATATTTTCGCATACCACACCTGTATTCCCTGAAGGGTTAGGCAGAGGTGTATTTATGTATACCCACACGTCGCCGGTATGTTTAGGTCCCATGTTATCTTCGCATAATATTAGTGTGGAAGTTAGGGTTTCGGAGAAAGCATGTGTCCTAAACAGTGGTCTTGCGAGACAGGAATTATTCTTCCAGATAACGACTAGAGTATACTCCAGCCTTAATTCAGAAGCCTCTTTAAATGTCCCGGAAATAAAAATCAATAATACTTACTACATTCTAGCAACAGATCTAACTGGAATGGTATTGTTCCAGCTAAATCTGTTGCTAGAAAATCTGTTCTATTTAGAACCAGGTCCCATACAACTCGGCACGGTAATAGCGTTTACCCCGGCAATCATTTTTCAATGGAAACAACGTCATTTCTTACATCCGTTTTTTTTTTTATAATAATTTGAGGATTAGGTTCAAAGTAAAAGATTTTCTTTCGCTCTTTAATAGGCTACTCTATGTAGTTTTTTCTTAAGATTCTACAGTTGCACGCACATGCAATTATGAGCATTAAATGTTAAAACCCATCAATAATTATCGAATGATTGTCATCATAATATGTTACATGAAAATATACAAATTACGTCGTGTTTGCGTGCAACACATCATTCAATATTCATGAGAACAGTGGATAATATATTTATGCATTGCTTACTTAAAGCATTCTGTTTTAAGGAACATTTACGATTTTCAATTAATCATGTTCTGTTAGTCAATAAATTGAACTTTCTGTTCGCATGTTCTCAGTGATGACAGAACAATGCGTGATTTAGAACTTGTACTTATTGAGTGAAATAAGCAATTCGAAAACCTTTTCGATCATGATATAGAACGCATATACTACTACTACTGTCGGTAAAGGAATAGACATGGACATACTTAAGATTTTTAAATAGTGATTAAAGACCATTTTAAATGATGGTATCATCTAAAAGTTATTATTAAGACAACAGTTTTTATGTAAAAAGAGTATCGATATCCCACAGGCTATGGATTGTATTTATACTGGATCCGGAGGCCCAATTCCCTTTCATTCTTCTTTTCTCCTTAAGCCTGGACAACGCATTAGCAACTCCTTCGATATGCCGTAATTATTTCGAAGGGCCGTCATGTAAGCAACAAAGCACTATTATTAGAGAATGTCAACCTTAAGTACTGCCGCGATAACAAGGTGGCGGGGGTTCTTGGCCAGGAGCGGGTGCTCGACTCAGTCGGGCACTCGCCCCAGGACCGTCGATTAAGACGCCGCAGTTCAAGATGGTATGAGCGGCGATGACTACTTACCATCAGTTGGATCACCTGCTCGTACTACGTACGTCTTAATACTGCACAATCTAACAGAATGTGTGAAATTGAAAAGACTAAGCATGTATTAGGAAGATTCTCAAACCTGACATTAGTATGCTTATAACTTACACCACTGTCAATAAACAAACAATGACCGTAGCGAGCGGCGTGCGCGCGCATTATGCGCACAAGCTCACAAAGCGAATGTGTTGACAGGTGACACTACGCATCCACGGTTACGTACTAAACTAATGCGTGACAAACCACAGCTACGATTACGGCAGCCATTCGTTTGAATACGTCTTTATTTATGTACTTAGCCAAGTCTTTAATAGTCTGAAAATAAAGCATACATTCCAGCAGATCCCGAAGGGTGCAGTGCAGGTGCAGCAAACACATGGGTGTACATTGGTACACCCATAGTCCGTACTGTCCGTGTGTGCCTGAACACCGGCACGCGGGCGGATCTATGCGCGGCCATACCTAACGCCATTGAGGTATTACTCGAATTGTTAAACCATTGACACTATAAAAAGATTAATATCTAAAATACCGTTCTCTTCTTTAAAAACGAAAGCTATATCCATCGAAATATTTTAGATACCTACCTGTGATCGCCAATATTGAGCGGTTATACCTCGCTCTTAATAATAACAGTGAGGGCATTTAATAACTACCATAAGAGAACTAGTAGTTACGTTAGAAACTTTCAATGTGCTTATTATGAAGGTATATGATTATTTTGAGTTGCGAAATGGTATGTGAAATTTTCAAAGCTTTATAATAAGCTGCATGTAATAATAAGCTCTAAAGGCTTGTAGTTATTATTCTGAGGTTAAGCTTGACAATTAAAGGGTTGCAACATAAATTACACAACCATTACCATAGGTTAGGCGTAAGATGATGATATTCTTACATCCAAATGTCTATTTTAGATCCCATGTAATGCCATACCAATATTTCTTTAGTTTGTACTAAAAAAAATTATTGAAAATCCGAATAACCTTGCTCGCCCTAGGAGCTCAACGTAAACAGGTTAATTTCTTCTACACTATCAACTTATTTATGTCCCACAGTTGGGCAGTCTCGTTTCAGAATACAGGCTGTTAGGCCACTACGCTAGCCTTACTGTTGGCAGACTTCATATGCCGTCCAGAAATCTCTCAGGCGTGCAAGTTTACTCATAATATTTTCCTTCGCCGTTTTAAGCGCGTGATAATTAAGTTATTATGCCGGGCAGTTATAAAGCAGGGCTTAAAGAGCTTCAATTAATTATGACTCACGACAGAAAATTGGTAAGGATCTGCTAAGTATTCGTAATAATTGGCCTGTTTAGGCCTTTAGAACTCAATGTCAATGCACTCGTATTTTTGGTTTATTTCCGTCCTACATTAGCTGCGCGCGCAGGAGAGTGGTTACTGGTCAAAATTATGTGAACAACTACTCTTAAATTTAAAATTAATCTCAATGACACAAAGGTTTTATAAATGAACGCCTTACATGGCAGCTGTCATTCCAACATGTATTTTATCTCTATTGAGATAAAGTTTAATTTAGTAGAGTAGATAATGATGAAGTCTGTTCGTTACGATATATTTGCTGCAGAATGTACATCTATACATATTTTTTATAACGCACTTAATTAATTAATTATTCAATGTGTAAAGTCTTAATGAGTTTTTATAATTTAAATTGAAACGTTTACTTTCTTTTTATAACGTGATTTCTCAATGTGAACCGGTTTTATTTTTCTTACGATGGCGAAATTATATAATAAATTTAGAATCATCTCACATAATTATAGACACAGACTAATTCCACTTATTCCAAAAAGGTTATTAATTCGATAGTTGCCTTTGGATTGGGTTTACCTTTTATATTAACCCATGAAAAAACTTAATTCTACAAATCTTGGACCATACCTAGAAAAAAATACGTGTTGAATGAGTTTTAAGGAAAACTATTTTTTTTCTTATCACGCACAGGATCCATATAAAAATTATAGTGTTGTGTATTGTTTTTTTGGTGTACAATAAGGAATATTTAAATAAATAAAACTCTTTGTCTATTATATCATAGAGTTTTATTTCCTATTACAAAGTAAGCGTGTGACGGATGTTCAGCACACGTGGTTAAGGCACGCTTCGTCGAACCCAACAGGTGCAGTTACCTGCCGCCGTCATCAGACTTTACAATTCATTACTTTAACAACTGGATTAGAGTTTTTTGTTTTACTAGCATCTGTTACCAACATCTGTCGAGAAAGAGATTCAACGTGTTGGCAGGGGCATCCTGGTTTTCCATTCATTTTACTTATTATAATATAATATAATAATAAATTTATTTGCATATAATATGGTATAAGTTGGTCTTAATAGTAGGAACATAACAGAACGAAAATGTTTTGCTAAGAATACACAGAGCATGCAAAATTGCTAGAAAAGACGTAAGTAATTAATGTTTTTCAAAGTATTCGTTTACGCTATAGAAATTATTTTTACATAGCCATTCCTGTAACTTATTCTTAAATGAATGCCGTGTGCTTAATATGTTTAAATAATTAGGTAATTTGTTATATATACGCACACACATAGCCAAGCAGCTGTTATTATATTTTGTGAGCCTAGACTATTGATAGTGATCTAACCTTTGGACTGCCAAGTCAACGACTTCAAGTGTGAATCAAGGCATGCAACTCTAACTTTTCGCTGCGTCTTTTTTATAGCGGCGGGGAAATTGTTATTTCCACTGACGGCAAAACGTATTGAAAACAGCTACCTATCCCACTCACTCTTTGATAGTTTGATGGATGTTTGCAACATGTTTTGTCTTCAGTGGAAACGCGGGGTAAGATGGAACATTGAAATCTTCAAAGTTTGGTTTTGTCGAATGAAACTATTATGTCATAGTACAAAAGTTGTTGTATATGATGAAGTAATACAGTTCTGGAAGGTTGTTAGTGTTTTACCAATAACCCTGTATATTATTAGTTATATTTTACATTTGCTTTCCGCCTGCGGTTTGCCCGCGTGGACTATATGTTTCTTGTAATTTTACGCATTACGGACGGGATAATATATAGCCTATGTCACTCAGGAATAATGTAGCTTTCTATTGTTGAAAGAATTTTTCAGATCGGTCCGAACAAATAATCAAATCTTTCCTCTTTATAATATTAGTTTAGAAGTTAAGATTAGTTCAAATAACTGCTGGTTTTAAAAAGGGGTTGGAGAACGGCAGGCGGTCTCGTAATAAATAAAATAAACTGCGCTGGGTTGCGTATCATCGTAAATCGCTCGGTACGAGTTCCTTCCTTGAGGCAGGTCCGAACCACATTCCAGGGCATAGAGTAGCTGTTGGCAGATGGGCAAGTTCGCTAGCGACTCCTAGCGGATAACTCCATGCTATCTCGGGTTAAAGAAAATTATTGTTTTTATAATATGTACGGTCGATGCACATCTGATTTTTTGAACTTTATCATTAAATTAAAATCATTTGGAGAAATTTGTCAGTTTTGTATAACCTGATGTGCTGGCGAATGTACCATAGTAATTACCTTTTTTCTGGGGTTCTTGTCATCGTCTACAACCCGGGGAGGCGGACGTATGTCGGAATTGTACCGACTCAAATCCGCATTTGATTTCCTTTACCCTGACCATGCCAGGCCGTGGCTACTGACCTCCAAAGGACGAGGCCTTACACCATGCATGCTACTCGAAGACTCGTAAATAAATAAAAAAACAAATCTTTCCTTTTTATAATATTTGTATAGAAATAGGTACGCACGGCTACACGTCTATACAAAACCAGTTAACACTGGCCTCTTATTCAATGGAAAGCCTATACGATGCGAGATCCAGCTTAAAGTGGATTAGTATAGGTTGCCCTGTAGCCGTGTGTACTTAATATTTATTAGATGTGTAGCTTACCGTTATAGAAACCCTTATTTATTCATGTCTCACATTGCATTAGTGGCAAAGCATTTTCACCAGCTGTAGCCTACTTTTACCGGTAGTCTAAGTAGAAAATTACGACGTGTTTATTTATCTTTGGTAGTTTAATCATAAATTATTATCAGTGATGCTAAGATAAATGAGTAGCCACTTAATTAAGATCTATCTTAGGCATCATTTTATCGTAATTAATGTCCTTGAGGGATGCCGCTATATGGTTGTGCCTTCTCTGAACATTAATGCCGACATACACAAATGTCATAGCACAAAGTAGTAGTAGTGTCGCACTGGCATGTCTACATGCCAGCATTAATGGGTCGGCTTACTGGGGAAGTTCTACCCTCCCACAGAATATCGATGTCAAGCAACATTATGCATACTGTTGCGTTTCGTATGGTAAGTGTTGACCGCCGGAGGCTTAATTCCTCCCACAGTCCCCTTTTTGGTCCTTTTCTCCTTCCCCTCCCTGTTTCTTAAATAAGTTCGGCAACACATCTGCAACTCCATTGGTTTTACAGATGTCTATGGGAGGCGATGATTACTTACCATCAGGTTTCTCGCCTGTTCGTTTGCCGTCATCCTATAAAAAAAGTACGTTTAACGTGTCCTGTCTTCGTCTAATCTAGGTTGCCTGATCTTTGCTAGTTTCTTGCGGTTCTATAATAGCCCAAGTACAGCTTCAATGCATTAATTAAATGGTATGGGATACCGCAATTTGTTGCAATGATACGGGACCAGGGTTTAAAGGTCTTGCCCGTACCTTACGGCATCCGGTTTGAAGTCTTAGGATGTTCTGTATATGGCCAGTGGTAATTTTGTGGTTGGATTATAATTTGCGGTAAGTATAGGTGATGGAAAGATGCCAGGCAGTGTGTAGAGTGCTCAAAATATTGTTTTCCGTCTTAATTTCGTATCATTTCTGTTTTATTAATTTATGTGAAAATAGGTATTTGTAATTATTAAAACACACTTCCCTTAATCAAAGAGATAATTATCGTTTATTTGTAATTAAGAGTAGGGATAGTTTGCGGAGACGTCCTAGAAAAATATACACCGGCCTTATTGGTAGTCCTTCAGAAAGGTCAGGCTTTTGCCTACCCCTATGGGAAAAAGGCGTGGGTTTTTATGTAGAATTTGTTACTTAATGTCGAATGACTATATCCCTATCCTGATAGGTATCTACCCAAAGTCAATGCATGTCAATGGTAAAGTGAAGGGCAAAACCTTATTTAGCATGTCTATACCGTTATGAATACAAACTAACAAATAAGATTTATAGCGTTGCTGTTTATCGTGATGATATCATTACACCATGAACTGATTACTAATCAAACAAATTAATAGTAGTGTTAAAAATACTTATATGTGCAGTGATTATTAAAGCTTTGATGTAATCACAGCCACATCACTAAAACATGAAAATGTATGGGTTTATGTTGTACACACGTCTACAGGTCAAGTCTATACAATTCAAGTTTAAGCTGATCATTGGGTACCTTATATAATTTTGAGTAATTATACGAACAAATCAGTACACCTCAGCCTATCCTTACGGGGATGCAAGTGTGATGGTAGTTATGTCAGTGCTAATTAAAATGTGACTGTAAAACAAATCAACACTTCTCCATTAAATTAACAGCCGTCAAATGAGGTTGGACGCAAAAAGAGGCGATGTATTTAATTGCGCGGCTGTATGCGCGAAACGTCATTAACAGGATTAGCGCGCGCCGTAATTGTGTCAGCTGGTTGTAATTGAATTGTGGCGTTGCTTGTGTTGGCAAAAAAGGGGGAGTGTTCTATGTTTGAATGCGGCTCGAAGGACCAAAAAATATTAGTACTTGGTATGCTTTGTGTTCGAATTAGGTATCCTTAGAATTGGTTTAAGACTAAAGTGTTGCCAGCGAAATAATAGAACATTGCTGGCAACACTTTTAATAAGCCTCTTAGCACAACGTTATACGTTTTAATGTCCACCATGGATGCTGTAGGTAAAGCATCCGAAACATCGGGAAATAAATAATATCAATATGAAGCAATAAAATCGGTAATGTGGATATAATTTCAGAAACAATTATTCATAAGTTTCATGGTGCTATTTAAACCTCCTGGGTTTGAGTAAGACTAGTTAGCTTAAAGGAACTTAGGAATTATGTTATGTTCCTTAAATTCTACAAAATTTTCCAGTGTATTTTAAATATTAAAAAAAAATAAGGTGTTCTATTGATAGATATGCATAAAAATACGATTATACATAAATAATACCATTAATTTTCACCAAAAATACAAAATAAACCACCGTTGCAATGACAGTACCCTATTCAATAAAACCAACAGTTACACAGTTACAATATCTAACAAAAACTTAGTTAATCAAGCAATTCGATCGTACGCTTGACCTGTGATTACAGTAAATATTCACCCGTATCACGCAGCCATGTCTACTTGCTAACGAGCTCCTTTGAAGAGCCACCAGTCAGCAAAAATAAAGATATAAAATTAAAGCTTCAAACTTTAGATGAACTATGAGTTATAAATGCGTGTAGATTTGAATTCGTTAAAAAGAGTTAGTATGGATAAGGTGTTGCCTAGGTATCTCTGAAAGAATATAAGTAAAAGTGGGCTAAACAAAGTACCGAATGGGTCCCACAAAGCGGCAGACGACAGCGCGGTAGGCCAAGACGAAGATGGCGGGATGAGCTGGACGGATTCTAGAAGGATTGGCGCAAAGTAGCCTTAAACCGTGAGGAATGGAAAAAAGGAAGGGAGGCCATTGCCCTGCATCTTATCTTTTAAAAAAATATATAAATTGTACATTCAATATGCAAAGTATGAAATTTACCAAATGCAGCCCATCCCAACTAAATTCTCCTCGTTCGGCTTCACTCTCCAAGTTGTTGCTACCTAATTCCATAATCTGCCCTACAAAAAGAGTAAAAACTAACATAATACAAAGCACCCGTCTTATAAAAGTACCTAAGCCCCTTTACCCAAAGCCCTTCGTGACTCAATCGACAGTCGATTAATAGCGGACCCAAGGTTCAATAGTGAAATTAGAGATCGGAACGGTCACGGCGATGTGGGTCCTCTAATACGATTTTCCCCGCGGCAACACACAACAGAATTTAACACACGTCTATGTAAATTATTTGGTCAATTAGGAAATAGGTAGCAGTTGGAAATTAAAATGAGATTAACGTACCTGTAAGTAGTGATACCCTTGTGGTTTTGGTCGGAAAGTTTTGAGGGCGAATTCAAAGACCCATGTCTTGAATGCAATCAATTAACATGGGCTTTTGCTGACAAGAAGAGTGCTCATTACATTGTAGCATAGGAAACAATTAAGCAATAACAATCGCCAAGACATCCAAACTGTATTTAAATAACTTCCTTACAGAGGACGCCTCAATACCACCATTAAAATAGATTAACAAGAATTCTAAACTTGATACAAACCTTCCTACAACAACCTTCTTTGTTTTCAAATCCAATTAAAACTGTCATAACTCTATGTTTATCCGTATACTCACTTCTACATTATCACTCGACAAACTCTGAACAAATTTCAATTAAACTTCGACAAGGCTACAATTGATAAAATGTATTCAAATTGAAGTTTTAACTTTCCAAAAGGCAGGGCCCCATTGAAGTTTCGGTGCTAGCTTGCGCTTGGTAACATAATAGAAATTTAAATTAATTTACAGTTAACACTTATTCGATTGTGATCAAGACTGAACAGAAATTTTAGATGAGAAATAATGTGCGATATATTAGCAAGTCAAGAATTTTCCTTCACGTCGACAGCTAGTTCTGGGAATAAAGATACGTTTAAATCTAGCATAATCATCTTTATTTAATTCACCTGTATTTTTCACTGCTTATACACGGCCTCCTATTACTCTTATACTATTCTGCTTTTTTCCCAGAGGGTTAGGCAGAAACTACAGAACGCCATTTGCTATGATTCTTTTGCCTCGTCCACGTTCATCTTGTCATACACACGCGCCTAAACTTTTTGAAGAACTCACCAATAAGGTCGGTGTATTTCTTTCTAGGGCGTCCCCTCTAAAATGTATAATCCTACCAGAATACACTAGACTGGCAATACTGACTTCTAACTTGTATCTACTCGTATGTATATAGCTACTAGCTTGTTACATTCCATTGTGTTTTATCAAATTCACAATCAGCATTTACTAGGTTTGTTACGGGAAAAAGCTTTGTCAACCGACTTGTGTCTCTATATTGAGAATGATTTTAAGATTGTAGTAAAAACCCAATCTTGTTTGGTTGAGAAACAGCATATTTTAATTTGATTTGATTTAGTTTTAATTACAAGTGTGACGTAGCAACTCTTTTAATCTTTAACACCGTCTATCTAAAACAAGTGCAGGTGTAACAGGCGGCAAACAAGTGGCTAACATTACCACAGCCTTCACCATTTTGCAAAAGAGACAAAGGAATGCCACTTTATTGATCAAATAGCGCCATCCCTATCTTAATCCTAAAAAGGATCGCATTAGAACGTAGTGATGCGGCTTCAGCTCACAAAAAACGCTAAAATCATTAGTCACCGTTGTGACAGGTTTGTCCAGAGTCCTCTTATCTATTGAACACAGTTGGTTTACTTACCCCCTAGCTCCTGTTCTTTATTGTTTATCCTGTGTATCAATCTGCAAATTCTTTACAATACGACTTACTACGAAATAAAATTCTTCAGAAATTGAATAGGAAGTATGACTAGAATTTGGTATAAAAACGCTTTGGGTTTAGGTTAATAAATAGTTTTGAGTTGACGTTGAAGTTGAACCCGTTCGTTACTTACTTTAACATAAGGTTTCGGTGAGGTTACACATTGGTACATTCAGTGGTTTTTAGTGTACACAGCTGATAAATTTTGTAATACAACGGTGACATAATTATGTATGTACTTCAATTATTAATCTAAGGGATCATTAATTCACAGTGTATAAAAATATCATCATCGTATAATTTTTTCTAAAGACTTTGGCACAGTGCAGTATAGCTTAATTTTTCATACTAATCTCTGTAAAATCCATCATATAAGTTACTTACCTTATCATACCATTCGGTCTCCCTCTAGTCTTATTTTACCAATCTACATTCTCGCTTAAAACCTTTTTCGTAACATACTGGATGATAACATAAATAAATAGAGCCTTTGCCGGCAATGAGGTAATAGCATTCTAAAGTTTTGAATTACTATACTAGACGGCAATAACAATAAACAATTCAAAATCCAACCGTGGTAACAAAACAATTTTTGAACTACTTCATAAGATCTCGAAATGTACAGCCAGTCGTCCAGAAACCATCCCCATCTGTTACTTCACTTCAGCTTTGCTCTTGACGTGCCTTATCTCATATAGACACAGTTCCCGTCCTCCCCTCCTCATCCCCCATGTGGTTGACTGTCGTCACGCAGTCTACCGCTATCCTAATATATGGCTTTGTGGTTGTGACGTTATGTATTCACTGCTTCAACAATCTAGACTAAACAGTTTGTTTGTAGTTTGTACAATGAAGATTTAGATTTAGATAATTGAATGGACGTAAAAGAAATAGGTTCATTCTTCAGATAATATTATTAAAACGCATCTGGCAAATACCAAATTTTATTCGACAACATTAAGAAACTCCCTTTGGCCTCAAATTGCTTACAGCTGAGTAAATACTGTATAGTATTGATTACTGCAGTGCTTGCTTCATCACTATATAAAGGCCCTGCAGACATGACAACTGTATACTAGAATTATGTCGTTTATGCGTATACAGGAATCGACATAATCCTTGTCTGCCATAATCATCCTCCGCCTATAGTGGTGTAATAATTATCACTTCACCGCAATATTGGCCGTCCTTTACTACACATCTGAATGTTTTGGCAGAGGTTGAAATAATTCCAGATATTTTATATACAAAACGTCATCATGCTTACCGTTGCCAGAGAATACGACATTTGCTATTACATCAGCAATTTCCTCCTGTTTTCATTAAATTACTGTTTCATTATGGCCTTTTGCAGACAAACTCGTATCTCTTGTTATAACACACCTGAAACAGTTAAAGTCCTCTATTATTTCTAACGTCTCGTTTATTGCTGTTCGTAATTGCAACATTTCTAATAAAGTTTTCCTTTCAACAAATCTATTGATGTGATGACGTAAGTTTGCTACAATGATATCATAAATACAGTCAGGTTCATCCTTGGCATTGCTTTCTGTTTCGTATTTGATTTTTGTGACTGTCTTGTTGTCTTTCATGTTCCATTCAGTACTCTGATTGATGAGTTGGGAACTTATATATGCCTGATATCCACACATAGGTTAGTAACAAAATCATATCCACAACGTTTATATATGCAAATATCTTAGTTTTTCACCCTTCCTTTCCTAAAACAGTAATAACATTGTTTATTTCGAAGACTGTATTAGACTTTATCTCTGATTTATCTAATGAAGATAAATATGCATTTCAGATAGCTTTCTTGGTCTGTTCAGCCCACTTCCATTTGCGCATGGCATTCCTATTCCGTCCAGCTGATATAAACTGCAAGCGGTTGTAGATAAATCTACTTTATATTACATCTCGTAGCAACAAATTACACGTCTTATAGGGTTCCATGAGAAAGTATAAACTCGAGATTACTTTCATTATTGCTAGATTTTTATTTTTATCATGCTTGCCTGTATCCCTATTTTATTTTGGCTAACATAGACCAATTATACTACGATTTCGAATCCGCTTTACAGTGACTCGGTAGGTAACCATTTTTCACCAAACATATTGTAACTTATTAGGTTCAGAATAATATTAGCTTTAAGTTTAAGCTCAAGTTGAAATATAATGTTGACTTAAGCTTGCTTAACCTTGGAAGCTAGGTCGTCAATATTTTATACCTCTTTGTTAAAGCTGAAACTGTCGTTAAAACTCTTAATGGGTACTAGGCAACAAAGATGTTTAACAGAAAATAAGTCATACAGAACCACAAGACTTCTAAACCACTGAACTGCATTAAATTTTACGTCCTTATCACTCACACTAAGTGGGAAGGCGACGGAACATAGATATAGTGGTCGGCAAGACTTCTCATGGGAAATGGTTTTATGAGTTTTAAACACATGACGGGCGAGTGTTTATGGGTTAAATGCGAACTTAGAATGCAGCTGGACAAACATTAGTTGTGAAGTAATGGTATCTGTTCAGTATCAAACATACTTCATGCGATTATGTGTTCCTGGTAGTTTTACTTTAGCACAAAAACATATGAGATTCATAGTGTGCAAGGTATTTTAGGAATGTGTAACTCAGTCTGGATATAAATAAGCTTTTTGTTCATTTTGTGCAAATGTTTTAGTACAAATCTATTCGTGAAAGAATTTATCTATGTATACATTCTAATATCGTAAGATATTATAGAGGCAAAGACGGAGATGACGGGCCCAAGGGCTTTAAACCGAGACGAATCCAAGGAGGGTAGGGAGGGCTTTGCTCTACAGTGGGACCAACCGGACTGTTAAAAAATGGTATCTTTTCTTTTTAGGAGCACCATACCTGATATTGCCGTATGCTTTCACCCTTCTTAAGTTCTTAGTCTACTTATTTAAGTGCAAAGCAAGCAGAGTGCAATCTACTAGCGTCAAAAGTCATTAACAGATTTTCATTTAATTTTTGAATTGCTTTCTTTCCATTACAATTTCCTAAATTGCATTTATACTGAGTGGACAAGGAATAAAAAAAAGTTAAGGAAGACAATTTGACACAGGTCGTCAGTATCATTTGATAAAGTAATTCAAAAGGGGACTCCATAAAAATAATATACGGATTCGGGACTGGAGTTAACGATGCTGAAAGTCAAAACGACTGAACTTCAGAAAAGTTGGAGAAACTTGTGAACACTGAGGAATATTCTGTTACGAGTTCAAGTATTGTAACTCATTCATGATACTATCCCGCCTGTATTACCCTGAGGGTTATTTCGCCGGTAGGTATGTTTAGGACTCGTGTAATAGGGGACGAGAGGAGCCTGTTGCTATGAACCGGGCATATATCCAACCTCCGTGCTGCCACTTGTAATACTGTTCGGCCTTAGAATTGAACCTAATCACAATGAGGTAGGAGGTTTTTATCCTGGGAGAGCCATGCTGCACCACGAATGGGCCAAATCGACTAGTGATACCACGGCCTAACAGAAAATCGGCGTGAAACAATGCTTACGTTGTTGCCGAGTGAGTGAGGATACCGGAGGCCAAAACCTTTAAAAGGCCGTCAACGCACTTTTGACTCCTCTGAAGTAGCGAGTGTTCATGGGCGGCGGTAATCGCTTATCATCAGGCGATCCGTCTGCTCGTTTGCCCATATCCCATAAAAAAGGTAGTTAATACTTATACCTTTTTTCTAAATAAGTTGAGATTTGCTTCCAATATGCCCAGATGGGGCCAAACATCTGTTTAAAAAAATATATACAGTTGAAACCAGTAGAATTGCTGTTATCTTCTATTGTATATAGTCTCTTAATTTCCGCGTGTATAACAAATAGTAGTAACCAGCCGCCATCTATATACATCTGAGACATAATAGCCTAATTGTGTCCGCCATTATTGTTTCTTATTGACTAAAACAATAGCGTCCGTGCGAAACAAGAATATGTTAACACTTTCAATGAATCAGCTCCAACTTCACAAGGTCGTTTCTCCTACAAACTGTTTTTCTGTCAGAAAAACAATTGTTTCCTCTAATTTGTACTACGTTAGAGTTCATTTTCGTCTAAAAATAGTTACGCTAAATGGTTTTAATTAGTTTGTTTAGCTGGTTATAAGCTTGGAGATACCATTCAGTGCCTGTGCGTTGGAAAATCTAGTGTTGGAGTGTTTGTGTTTGCGATAGTACTAGATATAATGTTTGTTTGTTTGTTTTCTAAAGTGTTTACTACAATCAAAACCGTTGGATCAATGCCAACCTGTCGTCTACTTTCGTATAACGTTGCAAATATTTCTTGAAAAACTTTCTTTAACGACTGTTTTGTTTTCTTATGGGTGTTGTAAGTCAACGCGTTTTATTAATGCTGAGATGAGAATTTATTGTGTGTATTTCTGAAATTGATCGATAGCGACAATTGGAACATAATTTTGGAGGATTCTAGAAGTGGCTCGTGCATATTACGTAATTAAGTTGTATACGAAACTAGGCACAGATTTTTATGTATAAGCAATGTCATATTTTTCGACTAGACTTCAAATCGTATCATGCGATGCCTGCAAGTAGGATATATCAATATCATGAGTTTTTCAACATTCGTCACACAGAACACGCATACATTCACGCCTTTTTCATATAGGAGTAAGCAGAAACTACATAATGCCTCTTGCTATGATTGCATTCGTTTGCCTTGTCCATGTTAATACTAATATTTAAATAAAATACAATTAACGAGTTCGTTAAGTTCCAACATTTATTTTATCAGTACTTTTATGTAAATGTAACTTTAACGGATAGTTTTAATACCTCAATTATTTGTATGTACTATTCTGGCTTTATTACGAAATGAATAGAGTTCAATGAGCATGACATTTTAATGCGGCGGGCCTCAAAATGTTCTTGCAATAATGATAATATGTAATTCGGGAACCAGTTTTACTGTTACGTCGTGTGTAGGTATTGTAGCGTTTGTATTTTTCACTATGCAAGAGTAAAGTCCAACGCATATAAGTTTTTTGTTATGGGATAACTTGGCAAACGAGCAGGCAAACTATCTGATGATAAGTATTCGTTGCCGCACATGAACATCGCCCATCATCAACACCAAAGGGGGTGCAGATGCGTTGCCGAGCCTATTTAAGCAAAAGGAAGGGGACTGACGGAGGAATTGGGCCTCCGGCGCTCCACACTCACCTTACGAAACGCAACAGTATGCATACTGCTATTGGACGTCAATATTCCGTGGGAAGGTAGTACTTCCCCGGTCATGCCGACCCATTCTTGCTGGCAGGCATGCCAGCGAGGCATTACTACTAATTCAAGTCAACAATATAAAAATCCAGGATTGAAACTTTGCGTTTTAGATGTTGTTATATATTCCTAATAGGCTAAGATCCAACTTCAAGATTACACCGTCTATGGAGTTTTTGGATATGATGCCAAATTAGTCCTAAAACTAAATAATAAATGAATTTACTGAATCAACAATATTATTATTCCTTTATACGTTTCTCGTGACTTATTGTGACAACTTTACATTGTGCAAGTGCTAAATGGACAATTATAATCGAATCAATTGATAATACAGCCTTCAACATAGAAAATTTTATAACATTGTTATAACCGTTTCGTTTCCGCCCTTGTAACAGTTTGGAAGAAATCAACTCTCTAGCCTAACTAGATTAACTATATACCACATAACTCGACAATTGTTCGAGGCTTTGCCCGCAAGGATCCCACTTTCCCCGCGGGATAATAAATAACATTATGCTAATCTGTAATAATGTATTTTTCTAATGGTGAATTAGTTATTTAAGTGAAGGTAAAATACGACTGCGGGCAGGATTCGAACCTGCGTCTTCTGATTAAGTACACCAGACGCCATGACCACCCGCCAGGTCAATATTTCCCTTTGACGCAGTGCTTATCCGAGATCTGTTTTATATCACCTAATATTAAACGTTCCATATTTATTTCTTCATGAGTATTTTCAACCAGTTAGAATTCTTCGCAAGACGACGTTCATTCATCTATTTTTTGTCGAAACTCGAACAAAAACTTTGGACAAGAACACTAAGTTTTTGCCTGCGTATTCAAGACTCAATGTCTAATTATATAGTTACGATTCACCGTTTATGTTCGCGATCTTCTTGTCTCGATTTGATCATCCGGAAATTTCCAGAATTCGTAATTAAGGCTGGTCCGTATTAAATACGGGTTTTATTTATGATACCTTATTGAATTTAAACCCGCTTTTTTCCATAGAGATGATCAAAATGTTAATGGAAGTTTATTTAACTTGTCAGGTATGAAATTGACTGATTATTTTTTTAAGAAATTTAACTTAAAATTGTAAATGAACGCATTTAATAAGCTTGTCTTCACTAGGAATCAACTTCTCAACCAATTTATTACTAAACTTAGCACAGGAGCAGGCTTCAACTTTGGAAAAGACAGACCAAATGTTTCCCAGACTTGAGATTGCTTGAAAAACTTTCATCATCATCATAATTATTCACTTCTTGTCCTATCCTACTGCTACATTATAAGACCCTTTTAATTTATTGCAATTTCCGATAAATATATATGACCCTGTATAGTTCATATTTTTTTACTGTTTCCATTTGTGATTATTATCTTCTGTCAGAAGCGATGAAACTGACATATTAAGTAATACCAAACAAACTTACAAGGCCATTGTATCTCATTATATTGAAATCCTTAGCATTATTACTAGAAAACTCAACAACAAACCCACATCTTGTGTATAAACAGTGACAAATTCCATAGAAAAAATCTTGATTTACATCACCTGTCATTAAAACAAAAAACCACGGACCAATCCGCGCGCGGCGTGTTTGTTTACCGGTCGTGGAGAATCCGAAGTGACCCGAACATTTACGAACAATCGCAGTGCCCACTCGTGCGCATGTCGCGATGACTAGAGTGAGGAACAGACGGTGTAGGGGAAAAGTGCATCATGTTCTACAATATTTTAGGTAAGGTTAACGTATGAATATTTGAACTTGGTGTTAGTAGTAATAAGTGTTATTTCTGTGTAAAAACTGTGCAAATTAAAAGTGAATTAACCAAGATTTTGTGAGTTCAGTTGATGTGTATTGTGTAACATGTACCGTATCCTGTATTTTTTCAGGTGGGTTGGTATTTTTTCTTGTAAGAATATTGTTAACGGTTTTTTTTACTTTGTGATCAAAAGTAGTTAGTGAATAATTGAAGGTTACGTAATAATAGTGACTTACTCAATACCTGAGCATCAGGTAGTAATTTGTCTGATTATACGTGATTAGACGGTATGAATAAAATTTCGAATCGAATTCCGTAGTCATCTTTAATTACATTCTGATTCAATGGATCAATATTTTTGTAATCACAGTAATATTCTAATTGAAAACTACGACGATCGTATTTAACATAGATAAAAACTTGTGTAGGTACCTCCATATATGAATCAAAAAGGGAACTTGATGGTATAACCTCATATTATTTTTTGGAGAAGTATATTTTATTTCGAGCCCCCATGTTTGAAAAATCAGTGTTAAGAACTTTGCTTTCTTCCACTTTTTAAGGGACTTGCTGGACAAGAAAACAACCCAATCAACCCTTATTTCGAGACTTCTGTCGGGATGTTAAGTGTATTTTCTCCATAATTATCACTGCTATTAACTTGATAATGGTACATTTGTTTCAATTATTTGGTACCTATTCCTGGCGAATATTTTATAGAAGATGGACCCACTTTAACACTGAATAGAAAAAAAAACATAACAAAAGACATATTAAAATAATACCACTAAGGATTTTATCGCGGTTTTCATACTTTGTTTTTAACTAGGAAATTCTAAATAGCCTAAGAACAACTTAGCGTCTAATGTCAACAGAACCTTAACCTGACATTTGAGTTATGTCATCGATGACAAAATGCACTGTGTCATAAAGATAACATTATGTTTATCATAAGACTAATAATTATGTCAGAATTAGAACATGGTGTTTAATATGATTAGCGTGCTTTTGTCGTATGGGCTAAGCACTTATACATAGCATTTTGTCTATGTATGTACTAGTATATAACTAGTAAATAGTTATGTTTTACGTTTTGTCAGGTGGGTTTAAGCGGCGGTAGCCTAATGGCTAGGGCGTCGGACTTGCGATCATGTAGATGCCGGTTCGAAACTCACCAATTGCACTACCGACGGGAACCCACCCGTGATACAAGCATTTAGCTTAGTACGAGGGGTTAACAAAATCTTGTTAACCCCTCGTACTAACCTCGTAAATGCTTGTACGAGACCCACATTGCTAGTAAGTTCTTTAAATAAAAAATAGCTAGCGCTGGACTATAGCCTGTCTAGCCGTGGCGGATATCGAAAATCCCATGGCCGTGAGTCGTGCGTGTCTATAGGGCAAAGGGAACACAAGTGTGGTTTTAAGGTCTGCCGCTTCTTTAGGTGGCAGAAGATCCATGAAGCTTTTCCGTATTATAAAAAAAAGCGTGCGAGTATAGAGCCAAATTGTTGAAAATCGATGTCGATTCGGTCAAAATCGATAGTTGATCGTTAAACGGCACCGACCGCTTATTTTTTTCAGCACGAATTAATCTATGTTCTATGCCAGGTATCGTTGATTCGAACACAGAGCGTCTTTCACAATTTAAAATTAGACAGATAAGTATGTAAGATTTTTTGTAAAGTCAGTAAGACTTGCTAAGATGTAATCTTCTATAGCCTTTTGTGTGGTTTCTTAGCTATTGTTGAAATGTTTAGCCTTATTGTGCAATAAAAGTGCATCCTTTACGACTGCTTCCTTCGGCTCCACTGAAAAGTGAGCTAGATAATGTGTAACATACCATCACGCCTGTATTCCCCGAAGGGTTAGGCAGAGGTGTAGTTATGTACACTTCGCCGGTATTTTTAGGCCCCATGTAATAGGGGGCGAGCCTATTGCCATTAACCGGATACAACAGTCATCATAATCAATCACTCCGAGCTGCTACTGAGAATTTCATCAAAAACCCAATAACACTGTGCTCGCCCTGAGGATCGAACCCAGGACCTCTAGCGTAGCAGTCGCGATTAAGACCACTAGAGTTATGAGGCAGATAATATGAAATAGTTGAATTAACAGTCGTTCTTACAGCCATTATGAAAATGAGCACATTAAAATCACCAGTGTTAAAACTAAATTTAAAACTAATTTGCACTGTGTTAAGATTCACTGTGGTTAATCTCCACGCTCGCTTCACCTTGGACAAGCGGACAAACAAATCCATCTTTATTACACACTACATAGATTATTGTGGGTAATAATTAGCTCATCACCGGGGCTTTGGTGATCTTGCAGTTGTCAACGGTCGTTTGAACACGGTTTATTGGTGATTAAATTAGGGCAACTGCCTCGTTAGTCTAGTGGTTCCAAGTGCGACTGCTACGCTAGAGGTCCTGGGTTCGATTCCCAGGTCGAGCAGTGTGTTATTGTGTTTTTCTATGAAATTCCCAGTAGCAGCTCGGAGTCTGGATTTGTGCCCGGTTAATGGCAATAGGCTCGCCCCCTATTACATGGGACCTAAACATACCGGCGGAATGTGGATGTACATTAGTACACCACTGCCTAACCCTTCGGGGAATACAGGCGTGATGGTATGTTATGTAAATTAGGGCAATAGCAGATGCTACTCTTAGAGATTACAGAGGAAATACCGAGACTCTTCGCGACATAACGTCGTATTAAAACCACCCCACAATAGAAATAATTTATGTACATACAAATGAATACACGAACTCAAGTAGGTACAGTTTGTTCGATATAACTGTGCCTGTCTGAGGTTGTCAGCAAGTGGTTTAGCAGTGGTAAATTTAAATAGAAAGTTTAAAGACAATTGAGCTCGTATATGTTTCGCATTTGTGATTATTTTCTTTACTAATTTCGATTTTTATGTATAAAAACACTTAATTAAACAATTTTACCTGTGTGGCAGTGCGGAACGGCTAACTTCAGACAGGCTCAGTTATTTCGAACAAACTGTATTACGCCTACGTGCCAAATGTATCTAATTAATGTTCTTCTTTTTTTTTTATCAGCCATTATCTTCCCACTGCAGGGCAAAGGCCTCCCTACTCTCCGTCCACTCCTCTCGGTTCCTAGCTTTTTGCGGCCAATCCTTCCAATAAAGGTTTAGTTCGTCCCGCCATCTCCTTCTGGGCCTGCCGCGACGTCGTCTGGCGTTCTTCATACCATCATAAAAAGTATCTAAACATTTAAGCATAAGTCACTTGACCCGGGGCTAGGTTTTTTTATGTCATTTAATTTAAAGATAGACAAGGTATACATTCCATACTTCTACATAGGCTATATTTTGTGCCAAATAATTAACAGGAATACAGTGACAGCCTTTTCAAAGTCATGTGCGTATAAATACTTAATTATCACGCGCTTAAACGGTGAAGAAAAACATCGTGAGGAAACGTCCATGCTTGAGAGATTTTCTCGATGACGTGTGAAGTCTGCCAACCCGCAGTAGGCTAGCGTGGCGGAATACAACCTAATCGCTCCCATTCTGAGAGGAGACCCGTGCCTAGCAGTGGGACAATATAATATAGGTTGATGATGATGAATAAAAAGGAAGATAGTGCTTTTGGGATGTCTGTGAATCCACGGGCTACAGCTAGTAGTTCATAAAATACATTGCGGTAGGTCCCTCCCCCTCTTGCCCCTCTCCGTTACTTCCGTCGTTCCACAGACAACACAGGTTTTTTATCGCGTTGTGATTTTCCACGCGTTGCTTTGTCGGTATTTCAATGAGACATTGTTCAATTCAAAGAATTTGAAAAACAACTTTGAAACTGAATTGTATTTTATTACGAAGTACGAACCATCCTGTGGGGCTCGTGGCTACGTTACATTAAATTGGTCGATCTGCTCATCATCATCATCAGCCCGATGCTGTCCACTGCTGGACAAAGGCCTCTTCATACATCTTCCATTTGTTTCTGCCCTGGGCCACTCTAGACCATTTGTTTCCCGCTGTCTTCACTATGTCGTCGCACCACCGTCACCGGCGTGATGGTATGTAATATCCTATTCTAGTGTTGTTACTAGTCAAGAACAGATTTATTATTTAATTTATTCCTAATAAGTATTTATTATTATTATTATACTTATCCTATCCGCAAAGTATCGTCTTTGGGAGAATATATCGTCCTGCGACTTAAAAACCGATCCTATGTGACATGATTATGATAACAAAAAGATAAGTATATCCACATCACATAGGAAGTTCTTTAATTTCAAGGTCATTGACATTTTACTCCAAACGGTAGACGTTTACGTAATATTTTGCGCATAATGACACCGTCACGATTTTTTGTTTGTCGTCTGGTTAGAAATATTTGCTAGTTTTGGACTCAAACCTCGATTTGGATGCCGTGAAAGCTAATTAGGTGCGGTTAGCTGAAAACGTAATTAGCCGTATTAATCTAAAGTAATACCTATTTATGTTTTTTTTAAAGCTCACTAGCAATGTGGGTCGCATATTACTAGTATTCTTGTTAACTCCTCGTACTAAGCTAAATGCTTGTGCTACGAGTGGGTTTACGTCGGTAGTGCAATGGGTTGGTGTCGAACCGGTAACCACATGGTCACAAGTCCGACGCCCTAGGCTACCGCTGCTTTAGTTTGTACGTTGTTGCGCCTAAAACCGCTGCACAAATTCTGATAAATTGTGGTAAAGAGATAGATTAGACCTTGGAAGAGGAGATGGGCTTCCTTTAATCTCAAAAAAGTATTTTTGGGATGCTAATTAAGACTGGTGGTCGCGTAATTCCTTAAATATTTAACTGTATGAACTTCTTCTCTATATAAACTTTAATGACAAATCTATCTCCTCCGTCCGCACAATGTGCTTAAAAAGGGATATAAAGTTTTATTTTTCACGTATTAAACTCGTATCTATACAAGGTACCTATACAATAAGGTTTTAGGTTCCCGGACATTAATATTGCCTTGCAATTAAAAAGTGATTATTCAATGACGAATTTATCTATTCTTATGTCTTATTAATGTGTTTTTATAGAAAAAGTATTTCAAATCGTTTGTTAATGATTTAGTTCAAATGAGTTATATCTATTAGATATTCATTTTGTGATAAAACCAAATGATATAGCTATTTTCGGCACCAGCATTTCTACATTCTAGTTTCAGAGTATCGATTATCTTCTGTGGTATTGACATACTGCATAATTGCCATCTTTGTCGCAAACAATAAGGCGAAGACTCTTAAATACTACAGGTGTTAGTTTTAAATCCAGCACGCCTGTATTTCCCGAAAGATTAGGCAGATATGTACTGGTACCCACAGAATGCTGGTATGTTTAGGTCCCATGTAATAGGGTCTACTGGCAGCTGAGTACTGAGAATTTTATAAAATAACTCAAAAACACTGCTCTGCCTGAAAATCGAACCCAGAACTCAAGCATAGCAGTTTTAATATCGCCAGATTAATACCTAAGTAATGGAGCTAAATAAAAAAATACTTATTATTGAAAGCACTTCTTCTGAAAACAAAATCTCTCCAACTTAATTATATTTGTCCCCAAAGGGATACCGTTTTTCCTCATTTTCCCAAATCAACAAACCCACCTTGACGCATGACAGTGATTGATTTCCCACGGGAGCCGCCTCTACTTAATCCTAATACTATCATTGTATATAGAGATTGGTTAATGCCAAGGTGTTTTCGGCGAAAAAAAATCTTAGCCTTGGCACAAACTCTTATAGATAGGGTTTCCGCCAAGGCATTGTGGGCATACAAAATGATGACTGAGTATAAACCAAACTGTAGTTGTTCCCATCTCTATTTCGGATAGAGAACTGCAAGGAACAGGAAGCCAACAAAATAAATGACGTGAGTTCTCAATAAGAAACTAAGTTTCAAACTTCTTCTTTCATGGTATCTACATATAGGTAATTATGAGCTTTGACGTGATAAGGTCGACGTTTGCTTGTATGGTGGTTCAGAGTAAAACACTAAAATTTAAAACAAGAAATGATGGGAGCCTGTGTTAATATTTAAAATATAGGTATACATAGCTATATACCGTAAATGACACAGATTTTAACCGAACAATGAGGTTACATTAGCAGCGTAAGAGTGGCCGAATAGAGATTGATTTAAATAAAATGTTTCGTGTCAAAAATGGGGTCTTTTTTTATAATTTTTGCCCGGATATTTGCAATGGGTCCTCACTTTTACATGGGACCTAAACCTACTGGCAAAATGTGGGTATACATTACACACATCAAAACTTTCGGGAAAAACAGGCGAATACTCTCAATGACATAAATTGGGTCAGAAAATCTGGACTCTGGCTGAGATCTCAAAAATCAAAGCCAATGTCAATGTTACGTTTCAATGATTTAATGTAATCGTGTTATCATCGTTTAGTGTTCCCCTCTCCCCGAGAGGAAATACTCGATTTGATTGATCAATGTGCATCATAAAAATACTGCATGGAAAATTTAGGAACTGCACTTGACCTTGTGCAGTGTGTAATGGCCTTCTCAGATTATGAATAATTAGTAACTTTAATATCGCGTAACTGGCACTTTTACTATAAGGCCAACTTTGAATTTAATAACATTAAAAATTATTTAATATTATTAGCAAAGTGTTACTTACGCGATATTGGAGCATCTCCAACGGTATATTATATTTATTTCCGTAAATAACATAGCTTAAAAATCGATTTAAGTAGTCGAGAGATTTCGAGTTAGAAGATGAAGCCGGCATTTCCTCATTGACCTATGAGAAACCCTGAAACATCCTCGGAGAATCATGGTACATTATAAAGTCTAGACATAGTATTTTAGATCCAAATGTAGGACAATATCTGCAAATGGCTTTTTGAGGCAATAGCCATAACAGCTTTGATTTGTCTTATCTCGATAGACAGCAAGGTGGATAATGGGTTCTAAGACTTATTTAAAGCAAGAAGATAATATTTTTTGAAAACTAAACAATATTGGACAGTTATGGGTGGCAAAGGCTTGATTTTACAGTGAATGGAGTGAAGCCGAAAATGCTAACCTCACATTTAGACATCGTGTTCTATGAAGCCTTCGCCACTGCATAGTATTCTGTAACGCGTTGATCATAAGGCTCAATATCCTAATATCCTTTTCTCGTTGTTCCAGAGGGGCGGTGTGTGAGTGTCGCACCGCCATGTCCCACCACAGCGACGAGCAGGCGCTCCTCACAGTCGCCTCCGACTCTTTCTGGGAGCCTGGTAACTATAAGCGGACCACACGACGCGTTGACGATGGACACCGGCTCTGCGGAGAACTGCAGGCCCTTGTACAGGAGAGGGCAGACATTGAGAAGACATATGCCAAGAGCTTGAGGGGGTGGGCGAAGAAATGGAATGACCTAATCGAGAAAGGTAAGTTTATTGACGATCTTTTTGTAGTTTTTAGCATCATCCATGTAAATATTATAAAGTTATTTCGACGTCACCTCAAAGACGTACATAAAAAAAAGGTGAAGGCAATTTTGACCTGGCGGGCGGGACTCGCAGTGGCTTAGCGGTCGAATCCTGACCGCAGTCGTATTTTTCCTTCAGTAAAATATATTTATTGACGATTTAAGGACTTTCGGATGTAACTGACATAAAGGATAGAATCCAATGTTACTCTTTCCCTTCGAATGATAACCTCTTTCTGCTTCTGATAGCCTTGTAACTATCGAACAGCCCGGCTTTAGTTTTGCAAACTTAAAACCAACAAAATCTTCTGAAGTTATAATAAATAAATAATCATCAATAAATAAATCAAAATTCTACCTATAAACGAGATATTTTGTCTACATCTAATTAACATTTCGAAGTAATCTAATTAGAACGCAGCTGCGGATTGCAGTCAACACTAACAAGACTATATCTATATGTCAGATATCATTCATAGATGGCATATCTTTTCTCACATTTGCTGTCTGCTAAGCGAAAAGATGACCCTCCCAAACTTACATTCCACCATTCACTCCCTAGCTTCACCAATCTTCTGCCATATGCATTCAAAAAGAAAACTAGCTATTCTCCGTCTAGATCAGCTATACTCACGGTTCGGCCCGCGGGCCTAAATCATTCTTTTATTTGCGGCCTGCGGCTCCACAATTACCACGTGCTTTTGGCCCCTGCTTTTGGAAAAAAGGTCGACTATGTAGGTAGACACGGCTACAGGTCAACCTATAAAAATCCAGTTTAGGCTGATCTTGTATTATATAGGCTTTCCATACAATAAGAGGCCAACGTTAACTGGTTTTCTATAGCTTGATGTGTAGCCGTGCGTACGTACAGTCACCATCAAATATATCGGCGCAAACAGACTCCATAATTATCTGAGATTCTTCCTCTTCTTCTTACGTCCCTGGTCCCGTTATTTGGGGATACTGAATGAAGACTACACATGGCAGCTGTCATTCTGACATGTATTTTATCCCATTGAGATAAAGTTTAATTTCCCTAGTTGCTCAGATAATTCTGAACTGTTCGCTCCGATATATTTTATGGTGACTGCACCACTGGTCTATCCTCATCGCTGTCGTAACCACAACTCAGACAGTCCATAAAAACGCTCTGATTCCGATGGCTATTAAAACTACAGCGGGCATGCTGTCAGAAATCCAAAGTAACCTTAAAATTTAGTTCAACACTCACTTACTGAACGAGATGTGGTCTCGTTCTATTAAGTATTGCCCCGTAGTGCCATCTCACAATAGCGTGAGAATCGTTCTCTCTTCATGAGAAATACAACGATTCAATCGCAATAATGCTGAGCATCGCTTAAATGCTGTCACGGTATGAATAGAATTTAATATCGCCGGAACAAATGAGCTCTTGAATACTAGTCCTCCGAGGGGTTCCGTAGAGACTAGCTAACATCTAACAATGTTAAAATAATTAGGTAACATACCATCATCACGTCTTTATTCCTCGAAAGGTTAGACAGAGGTATACTAATCTACAGCAACAGTTCGCCGTTATGATTAGGGCCCATGTAGTATAGAGCGAGCCTATAGAACAAATCCAGACTTCGAGCTGCTACTGGGAATTCCATATAAAAACTCAATAACACACTGCTCGAGTTGGCAATCGAACCCAGGGCCTGTAGCATAGCAGTCGCGCTTAGGACCATTAATAAGACAGTTACCATTATATGACACTAGAATTTATAGTTTCTTTGTCATTTTGATGTCAATTAACAGCTGTTTTAAATCAGTCAGTAAATTGGCTTTCTAGAGATAGTATTTAGACATTAGTTATTATGAACATTATGACAGATAAGCAAAGCAATACCTAATGGCCGGATCTACACCGGACGATCCACCACGCTCCGATCGCGTGCGGCAAGAACGCGATCCAAATGCGCAGGCGGTAGGAACATGCCAAACTCGATCGGTCCGTTTTTCACGGATACAGAGATCCGACGAAGTACAGGATCGCAAGTTTTAACAATATGGATCAGCCTACTACGATCCACGATCACCGCAACACAATCCTGGATCGCGGTTCGTGGGATGGCTGATCCATTTTGGAACATCTGGCGTGGACTGGCTGGCAGGCTACTATGAGTATCTTGGAACAAGAAGGTTTATTAATACTGAACCCTAGTCGTACATAACAGAACACGCCTTGTATAAAACCGGAAACTTATTCATATATTTCTTCATTGATTAATCAAAAGATCGGAGATGTCTTACAACATGACTGCATAATATACACATCGAAGTCTATAGACATATGTCCGTCCGCTTGTGTATAATGTGCTTTCATAAGTATTGCTCAACCCATACTTGGATTAAAACCATAGATCGTATTGAACGAGAACCATGTTTTAATTTGACATTAGAATTGTGTGTTCATATGATTTCCATAGTTATTATTTAAGTCACTGCTCTCCCAATTGATAGGTTTGGGTCTATTTTAAAATTGAGAGGTTTCAAGCTACGCCTGGTCGACGAATACGGGTTTTAGAAAACACCAGATATTTATAAGTAGTCATTTGTGAAAAGAAACGCACACAGTTAGAATTATGTATTTATTCTTCAGTTTACCAGACTGCCTCGTTGGTCTAGTGGTCCCAATCGCGACTGCTACGCTAGAGGTCTTGGGTTCGATCCCCAGGTCGAGCAAAGTGTTATTGGGTTTTTCTATGAAATTCTCAGTAGCAGCTCGGATTCTGGATTTGTGCCCGGTGAATGGCAATAGGCTTGCCCCCTATTACATGGGACCTAAACATACCGGCGAACCGTGGGTGTACATTAAGTACCTACACCTCTGCCTAACCCTTCGGGGAATACAGGCGTGATGGTATGATGGTATGTTCTTCAGTTTACTCTCCTCATTAGTCTAGTGGTCCTCAGCGCGAGCGCTATGTTAGGGGTCCCCAGTGTTCGATTCCCAGGTCCAACATAGAATTTGGATTCGTGCCCGGTATTTAGTATAATAGGCTCGCCCCTATTACAAAGACCTAAACGTATTGGCGAACTGTGGGTGTACATACACCTCTGCCTAACCCTTCGGGGAATACGGACCTGGTATATTATGTTATGTGTTCCGTTTACCTTTTCCAATCATGGGCTTTTAACCCACCATTACTAAAGAGTCGCGTCAAATTGAAAATTAAATATTCAGTCGCCTAGCTGCCACGAAAGTAGATTTTGATTATTCCCCAAGGAACTGCTCGAATTGATGGAAAGGAAACCTTTACTAGTTAATTCATTAATATTAAAACAGCTAGTATTTATTGTCAACTTATTACCTGACCGGGTTTCACATGGGTATGTTATGATGGCCTGTATTACTTGATATTTTATCTGTCTTACACGCCGAAGGGACTTGTCAAATTCGTCATTATGATTTATATGTGGTCCTATGTAATAAACCCGAACGAAACGCTTTAAGTCCACTTTTATCATGCGTACCGCTGAAGTGTGGAATGAGCTTCCCGAGTGGGTCTTCCCCGATAGCTATAATCTGGGAGTCTTTAGATCACGAGTGAATCGGTTCCTCTTAGGCAAGCGCGCTCCATCGTAGATCGCAGTATCGCTTAACATCAGGCGAACTGGCGGTCAAGCGTACGCCTATCATGAATAAAATAAAATATTCACTATTGGGCCAACCCTGAATATGTGAAAAAAAAGTCATCAGTTTCATAGAAAAGCGTCCTTCGAAATCAATGGGAACAGGTTAGGAAACGGATGATAGTGTCTACAATTTTATTAGATCAACCTTTTTTTAAATAAGCTTAGTGATAAGTACGGTGGTCAGCACATCAAGTTTCAAATGTTCTCAGTTGATTTTGAACTTTATCTTCAACAGTTTAAGGTTTATTACATTTGGAGAAATTCGACAGTTTTGTATACCTTAACCTGCTGGCGACTGTACCTAATATATCTTTCTAAAAGACCGTATCGACAACAAGGTAACAAATAGCTTCAAAGTCACATAAAATTGCTTCAAGCGAATTCGCAAAGTCTCGTAACCTGTTAACTATATTTCCCCAAAGAACCTAAACAACTATTTACTAGTTCACAGGGAACCACAATACTTGTAGAAGCACGTTCAAGACCGATTCAATTATTGGAATGTAACGACATACGAACTACGTCGCAACAATTTATTCACGTCTGTTTTCCCCGAAGGGTTAGGCAGAGCTGTATCTATAATCACAGTTCGCCGGTATATTTAGCATAATCGGCATATAATGTTCCCACTGCTGGGACATAGGCCGCCTCTGGATGAAAGGGAGTGGGCCGTAATCCACCACGCGGGCCCAGTGCGGGTTGGTAGATATCACATTTCTTCGAATTTTTAGTTCTAGGACATGCCGGTTTCCTCACGATGTTTTCGTGATGAAATAATTGACACAAAGTAAAGCACCGGTCTGGGTTCGAACCTACGACCTATATCTCGTAACTCGGAGCTGTTACCACTATGTCACCATCGCTCCCGCCGATATGTTTAGGTCCCATGTAATAGGGGGCGAATGTAACAGGGAAACCCATGAAAATATGTGACTCCGAGTGGCTTTTAAGATAAACCCTATAACACTTTTGTTTGACCTTGGTATCCAGCCCAGCGCTTGGGACCACTAGACAATAAGGCAATCAAAAAAACATCTTCAAAAAATAATGTAGAAAATATATATTTTCCTTGCGCAAAACGTGGTTGATCATAAAACTGACGAAGATTGCACATAGCAAACAAAAGTTTCTAGGATTTCATCAGAACCCCTTGTGCATTCCTGAGAATACCTAACCTACCTCAATAAATATTTACTAGTGTTACATAAGGAACCGCAATATTCGAAGAAGCACGTACGAAAGTTACGATGCTGGTCCGAGGTACGAAACGACCGCTTATCCTGGACTCTGTGACGTCACTGTTTTGTACACATTGTTCAACAAAATATTAGTCTGTTTTATATGTATTACGTGTTCAGCACAAAGAATATGTGTTTGAGGAACTAGCGTCAAACGGTTCAGCCGATGTAGCATGACAACTGTCGACAGTACGATTTTCATGCACGGATATGTCATTTTTATCGATGAAAGCTACGACAAAACCCTTTATATCTGTTCTTTTGCTGATGATTCTTGCCGTCCGTCGTGAGTAAGTGTTGTTTTCTTTCACCGTGAGTTTGAATCAGTCACATTTCTTCTTATCAATAGCTCATAGTATATTTATTGTCTCAACATTGTTATTACTAAATTAGGGGAGATGTGGGACAGCCCAACACAAGTACTGTTACTTAGGCTCTAGACAGACGGACTGCATTTCAACTGCAATCCAACCGCAAATTGCATTTCGGATGCAGTTTGAATTCAGTTGACACAACTGCAATAGAACTGCAAACCAAACGTGCAGTCACTGTTCACACGATTGCACGCCGACTGCAATCGAAATTACGCCTTACTGTTTTAAGGCTATAACACAGTACAAAAATCTTTGCTTAAAAATCGCTATCGTAGGATATTTAGGTGTAAATTATAATTTTTGGCATAATCCACTATCTTACACCAAAATCTTCGATGATAAAGCTGTCTAAGCAAAAGTTAAAACACTAAATTGTGAACAAGTTATTGTTGATGTCGCAATTTCGACTGCCATGTGCCTAGAATTTGTCATAGCCGAAAAATTTCCGGAAAACCAAGAAAAATTTCAATTTCGCGCCCAACGCAGACGTTTTAGCCTTAAAACAATATGAGATCTTTATTTATTTATAGTGAGGGTCTCGTGGCTAATTTATAACTGCGCTGATCAACAGATCAATGCAAGGAGACGAGACAATACATGCCTAGGAGAGCCAAGTAAAGCCGTCGGCCTCTGTTATCGTAATCAGAAGCCCGAAAATTGTGACAACCAGTCGTAAGCTTCAGATATCGGTTATATAATATAATAATAATTGTTTATTTACTAAAGAAAGATTTAAATTTTTCTTAAATATACTTATGAACTCCACACTAGGTCAAGCCTGTCTCGTGGAGTCCTGGAGTGGTATTACCATAATTATATTAACAGCATTCTGAGGCGATACTAACTAATTATTTCCTACAATTAAACTTTATTGGTAGGCAAAGTACAAAATTATAATTGGTTATGCCAAAATATTTGAATGCGGAGCTCAAATGACAGTAGGTTCTGTCGCTGTGTAAAATTCTGATATTCACCCGTATCTGATTAGGCTGGAAGTCAACCCCAACATAAAAGGCTAAGAGCACAATGAGTTATTCTATTCGCTTTCCTAATTATCTGCCTTTATATCCTTGACTCAATATTATGCATCTACAACTATACTTACATAATAATCTCAGATCAAATAAAAAGTTAAGATGGAACTTTGCGAACAAAGAAGTGAGGCCGGCTAAAACTACGCCATGCCGTGCACAACACACAATTACACGCACGCACTTATACCAAAACTACGCCTTATCTTGTCAGTCGAGCTTTCGATAGCTTGACTTAACTTTTTATTTGATCTGAGCATTCGATTCGGCTATCAATAATTTTATTACAAAAAAATGCACAAGGCCTTGTTCTCAATTCAAAAACGATATATTTATCAAATCACTAATCACTAAGATAATAATCTTAGCCAATGTTACAATCTTTATAAAAAGTAGATAAATGTGTCGATTATTATAAATTTCTACTCGACATTAGGTCAATGAATGAGTTTATTAATATCATTTTATCAACTGACACAGAAAATCAGAATTATGATCAAAATAGGACATGATTAGTCATGTTTATCTACGAAAGACCATGCTGAAAACAAACACTATCAGCCGATTGTATGATATTAAACAGTAGCCATTAATAAAATAACAATTTATTTAATAGCAGGTAAAACTGCATTTACTTTTACACGGATATTTTGATCACTAACAAAAAGAATTCGTTGTACGTAAACAATTCTCCAGACTCTTATGCAACTTTAATGTATCGTGAATAAAAATATTCCTAATGAAATTGAAAGTTAATCGAGAATTCTAAGGATCAAAACAGATTCGAAAAGGAGTACCTCGCATTCGAATCACGATCGCCAAATGGTGCGTCGAAACTCGCGCGCAAACGTACGTGCCGAAAGCGTGATTTACATATCTCATTGGCCGGTTTAAAAAACGAAAGTGTCGCGATTGGTCGTTTTGAATTTAGAATGGTATGCGAATCGGTCATCGGGTTGGTGCACCTTTACGTCATGGTGTGTTAATCTTGCTCTTATGAAATGCACTTGCGAAAATGGCCCAGCCTTCGGGCTGATGAGGCCGGCTTGTTATGGGTACCAGCTGATTGTGTCGTTAAATGTGCTCCTTTCACGCTGACGAGGTATAAAACGTGTTGTTAACTGTTAATAACAGTGGTAAAGGTATTTACAATGCTATGACAACTTGAGACAACTCAATGTGACATTTATGTCATTATATTTTACCAACACTTAAGAAGATTCTATGGTATTTTATTATAATCATCTTCCTGATCGGATGATGTTGATGATATAAGAAATGTTATCACATTTGACTCGTTTGAGTCCATATTATCTCAATAAATTATAAACAACCGCTTGTTTCTCGGATAAAAGATATCTGCTGTATTTTTTCATTAAATATTTAAACGTTCTAGACGACCATTGTATGACATTGTTTTAAGTTAAAATAAGTTCTCATGTAAGTGGCTTGCGTGTCTTTTTGAGAATAAATTCTTTCAACATATACTAACCTCCCATTAATTAAACAAACTGAACACTAAACAGAAAGCCATTCAGAGAAATGTGAGATATAGAAAACTCTCCATCTGCTAAAGCATAGGTTTTAGAGAAGTTAACACTATCTTTGACAACCGTCTCCAGTTTAATTTTGCGTTAAATACCCACAGCACGTCCACTCGTCTGTAGTCTGCACAGAACCTTATCGACCGCAATGAGGAACCGGTTTCCCTTACATTACAGCACCCCGTTTATAGCAAGTGCAATGAAAGTTATTATGAGATCGACCAAATCGGTACCGCCGCGTCTACAGCGGTTCTCGGAAATATATGGTCAGGTTAAGTAACTGGGATCACTTTCTTGTATCCGAATGAAAATTTAATACGTCAATTTTCCAAGATTTTTTTGTGCCATTTCCCTTATATGAAGGGACCTTATTTTTGAAGTATGGAAAATCTCTTCTACCCGTAGAGGCGGCAGGGTACATTCCTACTTACTAAACCCAGAACTTCTCCCCCTTCTTAATAGTCTAGCCGGTAGCACTTCTTGTTGTTTAAAGACATCTTCTTTTCATACTGATTCGTCGTTAGACAAAGTTGTTTAAGTTCTGATGTCTGTGTTCCCCGAAAGGTTAGGCAAAGGTGTACTTAATGTGCACCCACAGTTCATCGGTATGTTCAGATCCCATGTAATAGGGGCTGAGCCTGTTGCCATTCACCGGACTTATCCAAATTCTGAGCTGATTCTGATGTCCCTAACCAGTTATTGCTTTAGTCTACCGAAAAACTTCTCTTTTTCTTATCTTTAATTACATGTGCCTCATTTTCTCTCCCAGGACCTGAATACGGAACAATGGAAGCTGCGTGGAAAGGTGGCATGGTGGAAGCAGAGCGTCTCTCAGACCTGCACCTGAGTGTCCGCGATCGGCTCGTCAATGACGTCATGGCGCAAATCAAGAACTGGCAGAAGGACACCTATCATAAGGTCAGTACTTAATACTTTTGTTTAGGTTGAACAGTCAAGAAATATTTGATCGAAAATTTTATAACGATCTTGGCAAAACATTTTTAAACCTAAAAGTAAATTATGTTCCAGTCATTTAAAATCTATATACTTGAAATTACGCGGTAAACCAACGTCCAACGTACAGAAGGAAGAAGGCTTGGATATTATTACATCCGAAAGATTTGTAAGGAAGTCTTTTATTTTAAATAGTTTAATTCGCAAGTCTGCTAACTGATTAACCGTTCAGTTGTAATGATCATTCGGATTTGAGCTCCTCAAAATAGCGCAAATGTTCTCAAAGTTTCCTTTGTCTAGAAATTTCATTTATCAAACGGCTCCATGAAGTAAGTTATTACTGTGTGTGGCAGAAACTGCGGTAAATGACTCGTAAGAGTCGAGTCCAGACGTTTCATGTGTCATTGGCTGTTTAAGAACTGTGTACTACCTACAGCTGTTCCTAAAAAAAAAGTTTTTTTTTTTGTTTTCTGGCTAAAGTTATTTTATTTAATCGATCTTGAATGAATGAAAGAAGTCTCGACTTTTTTAAAGTATTCCTTACTTATACATAGCATCATACCTAGGTCTCCTAGTATTAGTTTTGGCAAATATTATGGAAGATTTCGTCCACAATCAACCTACGCTTCTCATACTCTTCCATATCATACTAAGAAGATTTTGATTACTTCAAATATGATCATCGAAAATTCGCGCAAAATTTGAGAAATAACTTTTCGTGACAATATCGTTAGAATGAAGATGTTCCAATTATAAGCATCAACAATGTACCATCACGCCTGTCCTGTATTCCTCGAAGGGTAAGGCTATGGTGTAATAAATAGTACTATAATATGTACATCATCATCAAGACCTATCTTAATCTCCAAATGTTCACCATAACATATCAGTATATCGCCGTCCACTGCTGAACGTAGGCCTCCCCCAAAGAGCGCCAACTATCCCGGTCTTGGGCAGCTCGCATCCATCCGCTGCCATCCACCTTCTTCAAATCATCGGTCCATCGCGCCGCAGGGCGTCCCACACTACGCTTGCCCAAACGCGGTCTCAACTCCAACACTTGTCTGCTCCATCGATCGTGTGTCTCGATATGTTAGGAAGGATCCAATTGCATCTATACTACAGGTTGGATAACAGTTGTTACTTAATCTACACCTCAATCAATCCACCATAAACGTAAAAGAAACTGTCCCACGTCACCATGATTGATTCTATTGCACCTACCTACTTCCAACCGTCCGATAATGTTCCTTTGTGTTTCAAATATGGATCAAACTTGGCGATCAATGGCTTACATATTTAGGCTCGAAGGGCCATAGAGTATGAGTTATGATTGGTCATCGCTTGAAATGCTGGCGTGAGTCCAACTTGATAAGGGCTTGTGATTGGCTAAAATAAATGACCCTACTGGGTGTATTTGGAAAGGTTTTAACATTAATGGCAATATCCTCGACTCCTATTAAACGGCAAACTGGGTGTACCTACCTCAAAACACCTCTGCCTCAGCCTTTTAGGAATACCGGGGAGATGGAAAGTAATGTTTAGTTTACCACTAATAATATAAGCAACTTTAGATGGTCCTCGAAAAAAAACTTCAATGGAGTAAATGTGTTTGAAGTTAAAAGAGTTTAACCGAGAAGTTTTATGCAAATAAATATATTACTATTACTATTACTACTTTAAAAAAATGGAACATTAAAGACTTTATCTAGAACTAGTTTATGCCCGTGGCTTCGCTCCCGTGGACGAATGAAAAGCTTTTGACCAGGAACCAACAGTGATGATCCCTACTTTCTATGGATCTACATACAACATAGAGGTCAAGCTGTTTCTCAGGATCAGTTCAACTCCCTACTTTCTATGGATCTACATACAACATAGAGGTCAAGCTGTTTCTCAGGATCAGTTCAACTCCCTACTTTCTATGGATCTACATACAACATAGAGGTCAAGCTGTTTCTCAGGATCAGTTCAACTAATTGAGATAAGATGTACCGCAATTTTCAAATTGGAGCATATGCTTCCTAACAGTGAAAAAAAATTTTCAAACTGTGCCGTTTTTCGCCATAGCTAACATACAAATCACTACATAGTCAAACAAAGTCGCTTTCTCTGTCCCTATGTCCCTTTGTATGCTTAAATCTTTGAAACTACGCAACGGATTTTGATGCGGTTTTTTTTAATAGATAGAGTGATTCAAGAGGAAGGTTTATATGTATAATATATATATATTATAGTATAGAAAAGCCGAGAAACCACGCGGGCGAAGCCGTGGGCGGGAAGCTAGTAGACAATAATTTCCAAATTCTTGAGTTCCGAGACGTTTATATACTCTAAACATTTGTTATTTTTTTTAAATATCTTCAGGGTACAGTTTTTTTTTACAAATTTGTAATTGTATAAAACTGATTATCAACCTCGCGATTTTGATTTTTTCTAAGAGTTCCACTCCTTTAACATTTCCTCCAAAGTCTCTTATTAGTAAGTTATAATTAAAATGGAATTCCCTCGTTGTGATGTCATAAATAAAATGGCCTTTATTGACAAGCAATACGATCCTCCATTTGTCATTATTAAAACCAACGCATGCATCTTTAATATGGAATTTCCTCATCATTATTTATACCAGTACATTAACATTACTCTCTAAAATATACATGAATGCGCTCGCGAATCTAGAATACTAATCTAGATGAAAACGCCTTTCTTAGTAAGACCTGTGTTTAAATTTTTAATCGGGACTAATGCCATGGCCATAGAATAATGTATTGTACTTTCATAGGTACCGATTTAATACCTACACCATTTACCATATCACATATAGATACACTAGCTGACGCCGGCGAACGTTGTTCTGCTTAACAAGTTATCAAAGAAATCGAATTAAAAATGAAGAGTAGGTGGTAGAAAGGTGAAAAATACTTTACGACCTATTCTCATACCTAACAAAAATACAAAAAACAAAACATTAAAATCGGTCGAGCCGTTTCGGAGGAGTGCGACCATAAATTATATTCCATGTAAGTACGTACGTGCGACAGTACATACAACTTTGTTGCTTGCTGGCTTATAGTTTGCAATAAATATGCATTAAATAGGCTCCTCAATCTAATTAATTTATGATTTTGTTTTTATTATTTTAAAACTACTGTCTGTAAAACAATTTCGCCTCTATTTCCTTGTAGGTTCTAACTTAATTAAATTTCATATAATTCCCTGTGTTTATCACAAAGCCAGATTAAACGACCGACCTTCGCCCTAATCCCTAAACTTTAATCTTTCGATCTTGAGAGTCTAATCTCGTGTACACCAACAAACACTATCCTAAGTCGTATCACGTCAAGCCGTCCTTATAATCCAGTTAGGCCATTTCTTCACTCGGTTGCCTGAAGAAATCGAATAATATTACGTCCTACCACAGAATACTGAGTAATCTTAGTAATGTTAGAGTGGTATGTATTAGCTACTTGTAATTCTATTCGAGTTGTAAGTGAATTGAGAGAAACGAGTTACGTGTGTACTCAGAAACGATGGACTAGTCGACATCGCTATTACTATTGCAATTCTAATAAATACACTCGGCAATTGTTTTGTGGCGAAAAAGTTACCAAGCTACTAGCCATGCTGAATAAAAAACTCTAATAACCCTTTGATAAACCCGGGAATCGAGGCCAGGACCTCTAGCGTAGCAGCGGTGTTAGGGACCACTAGACTAATGAGTCCATATAGTCTATGTAGTTTAATTAAATGAAATATATCTCGGATCCTGGGATTGTTATTTTAATTATCTCAACATCGACACTTAAACTTCAACGTTCTCAAATCTTGTTATCGCAATATTGTACCAGTAAGGAATGTAACACCTCTTATTCTAAAAAGAGTCTCTCTTTTAGCGTCAATATTTATATGTTTGAAAGTTCTCAGAGGCAGCCAACCTAAATACCAGCCTCTTCATCTAGTCTTACAGATAAATCCACTATTGGCGCCACATCCCTCAACATTACTGTTTTAGTTTCGAAGATATTGGCACCAGTAACAAATTGTATGAGCCCAATGAACCAACAATATGCTCCAGGTGTTATTTCACGAGATATCAGGCAGTCTGCCAATGCTGTACCATTCAAAGACTTAAACGGAGTTATAGTATCTGTATTGGCATCGTCCCTTGTTAGCGTCCGTGTTAGCTGTTAATCGTCCAACCATTATACAAATTGACATTGTGACGTCATCCATGATGATTATTGTATGGAGATTCCGCGGTCAAACCAGTTAATAACTTTTATGTCTGATCCACTCAGTGATATTTGAATAACCTGATAAAATTGACAGCAACTTGATGATTGATGAAAAGTGTGAATGACTAAGCAATAGCCAATTCAAACCAGCGGACTTTGTGATTCTGTTTTATTTCCGAGTTAAATTTTCTTTCTTCTTTCAACATGATCAAAACGAAAGGCAAGCAATGCAGCAAATTGTTTGAGTTCAAATGATAAAGAATTCTTGCTAGATTGAAAGGGATCCACTGCTAGAAAGGCCATAACGCTTGCTCGGCGGAAAATACCTAATAATAACGTTTCATGATATAGATACTACCTGAGGCTTGCTGTTGCATCATGAAATTTATAAAATTTAAGTGTGTGGCAGACCAAATCTGAAATACGAAAAGAACAAGCCTCCCTCAATGGGCCAATCATCTTGCAGCGGCCGATATAAATTTGTGAACTTCCGACTTTCCACTGATAGACTCGAATTACTTTGATACAGACATTTGATCCACGCAGATGAGTTCTTATATTCGATCCCCAGGTCGAGCAATGTGTTATTGGGTTTTTCTATGAAATTTTCAATAGCAGCGCGGAGTCTGGCTTTGTACCCGGATAATCGCAATAGGGTCATCCCCTATTACATGTGACCTAAACATACCTGTGAAGTGTGGGCGTAGATTCGTACACCTCTACCTTACTCGTCGGGGAATACAGGCGTGATAAGTAGGTATGATGATTATGACTTCGCGATTTTAAATCCAACTGTTGTTGATGAGGTGCAAGCAGTTACCAATTTGCAAGTGCAAACTTTATATGGTGATACCCCATCGAAATTCCACTCACTTCTAATAAGTTTTATAATAAAATATTACTATTTTACTTGTATTTCGCTAAAAGTCTAGCGCACGCGTTGCCTGTCCCTTGATGGTCGCTCATGAATAAAACAGGTAGCCATTTGTTCAGTCCGTACGCGTTTGTCCGTGACAGACGGACGGACGGAAACGTGCGCTTATGTAATATATGCGATGTAATCGTTTGAGACTATTTATTGGGAATTGCGCAGAAATTTAAGGCTTTTCCCGTTTAATTTCGATCATTTTAAAAGTCCGAAATTGTAAGGATTGAGAGCTTTCTTCTCTATTAGAAGTATTCATGCTTTAAAAGATCTTCTAAGACTGACGAATAGACGTCCATCAACATAAATCTTCTGATTGACCAGCAATCTTTTTGCCACGTCCAATAGATCAGGAGTGGATTTGCATTTGGTATCCCGTTGAACAAGACACTACAATAAATATTAATATTATATACTTTAGCTACGGCTGCTGGTCGCCGAATCTGAAACTAAACAGTACCTATCAAGCAGTATATACGAATAAGTATATAAGGAGTACATACTACCTTCAATAGTGTTAACTCACATACCTATTACAACACATATGTAACAAGTAATCACATATTCACATTATGCCGTCCGTCTATGTGTGATTCGACTTGGCTGATTGGCTCAGATCTAATATTATGCTGTTCTATCATATACTAATTTATCTTTGATTAAAGAAAAACATACAGAAGCCTATTGGTATTCAAAAAGGTCACGTGCTTCCATGACAAGTATTAATGTGGACAAAACAAAAGAATCGTAGCAAGTGGTATGGTATGGGAAAAAAGAGTGTGTATCATGTAATATAAATATTATCGATTCTCTCCATCGTATAGGAAACGTAGAAACATTGTTCGTTTGTTTGAACTTACCTGCACCGTACCTCCGTCACTCCACAATATGTAGAATGTATAGGGTAGTGAGGTATTGAACGTTGGGAAGAGGGACCATTCTGCGCCTGAGTCAGTAGCAGCATGCTCAGTACCAATTTTTATATGTTTACCATGATAGTATTAAGCATTCCATCCTTGTATATCTGGCAGACCAAAACAATAGCCATAAATATAAATACATTAACCACAATAGGAATGGAAACAAAGTGCAATACATTTACATAAGTATTTCAAGTTATAAAGATGGCGTCAATGGGTGCCAAGGATGATACTGAATATTAATATCCACGTAAAGGCTGCTATTGCATTATCACTGGAGATCGAAATATAGTATTTCTTCTTCTGCTACATTGGCATAACCCAGTTACAGAAGATACCCTTATAATGTAGGTTTCCCTGGAAATCCTAGGTCTCCGAATCCTGACCGCACCTCTGACTTTTCGCAGTCATGGGCGTATTAATTAATTTGGAGATCAGATCATTAATTTTGTAGTTGCAAACTTGATTAACCAATAATTTGAATAACTCTGATATAAGTTTTCATAATAAAATTGTAGTTTTTAAGCTAGTCTGATTTGTGGATAGAATAAGGACAAGATTAGACTTAAATGTCTTGGATCCTAAAATATAGAACAAGATAATTGAATGAACCTTGTTAATATTGCAATAGAAACCATTATTGGATATACTGTATAGCTTTCTATAGTCACAGAGTCTGTTCGACGATGGTCTCTCACCATGCACCGTTATAATGGACAATCACAGAGATCGCCACAGCCCCTTGATGACAAAATTCATGAATGTAGATTAGTTATTACTGGATCAGGGTTGTTAGTTGCTGGCTTTATCTTTACTGTATCTACTTATATTATGCTCAAGAAGATGATAGATACGAAAACTAAGCGTCGGTAGCCTAATGGCTAGGGCGTCGGACTTGCGATCATATGGTTGCCGGTTCGAACCCCACCCATTGCACTACCGACGTGAATCCACTCGTAACACAAGCATTTAGCTTAGGACGAGGGGTTAACAAGAATACTAGCAATGTGTGACCCACATCGCTAGTAAGCTTTTATAAAAAAAAAAAAAAAAAAAAAAAAACTAAACCTGTTACTCCTGTTAGCCAAGATTTACAATGTGTAACAGAATAATTCCAAGACCATGGAGCTAGCCGTGTTCCAGATACTGATAAAACTATCTTGGAACAATAATAAGTAAATGCTTAAGCAAGCCAGAATTGAGCTGAAGGAGTACGAAGAGTTTTGGTTTCTTTTCTACATCCCTCCATCTCAGATCAAATAAAAAGTTAAGATGGAACGTTGCGAACAAAGAAATGAGGCCGGCTAAAACTACGCCTAACGGTGTACAACAATTACATGTATACTGAAACTACGCCTTATCTTGTCAGTCGAGATATAGATGTATTGAAAGCTCGACTGACAAGATAAGGCGTAGTTAACTAATACATATGTGCGTGTTATTGTGTGTTGTACACCGTTAGGCGTAGTTTTAGCCGGCCTCACTTCTTTGTTCGCAAAGTTCCATCTTAACTTTTTATTTGATCTGAGCCCTCCATAAAAAGCGGGTGGCAGAATATAGTTTCATAGCGCATACTAACGTTTTCCAAAACCTACGTTTCTGATAATGTCTTTTTTGTCGTTTCTCGTGAAAAGAGCTATAAGCTGTTCGTGTTGGTGGACCAACACAGATTGTGACATATGCTTTAGAGCCTGAATTATAACAAGAATTGATACTTATTGATAACTCTCTATACTACCTCATCATTCCATCTTTAAAAATGATTTTAAGCTGAACTGAAAAGGAAGGACCGGTTCTTTTTTTAAATCTATAATGTGCTAGTGTCTCTCCTGATTTTAAGAGACATTGAATTTGAAGACTGTTTATATGACTATACTTATCGGAAAAGACTTCGATTGTAAGGAGAGTAACTTCAACGAGATTTACATTTACCCTAGCTTTTGCCTGATATTGTATCCATAAGTAATTCCCACATCAATAATATGCGCGTCATGCTACTTTTTGGTCCCGACTTTTTCGAGTGCAGGCTATATTTGATCCTTATGATCCGTGACTAAAAGGCATGGGAAGGCAAGTGCAATTTTTAGTTGCTAAGTGTCCGACATACCCCGCCGCTTCCCCCGGTGGCAGATGATCTTTGCAGATTTTCCCGACTATGACATCTCTTTTTCTCTCATTCGTCAGTCCGATACCTTATTTATTCACTGTCTACATGGTCGGCACGACCGGGGAAGTACTGCCCTCCCACAATATCGACATCAAGTAGTGTTGCGTGCGGTGAGTGGAGCGCCGTGCGCCCGAGACCCGATTCCTCGTCAGTCCCCTTCCTTGGGCTTCTCTCTTTCCCCTCCCTTTTCCTTAAATAGGCTCGGCAACGCATCTGCAACTCCTTTAGCATTGCAGATGTCTACTTATCATCAGGTGGCTCGCCTGCTTATTTGCCGAGTTATCCCATAAAAAAATAATTGATTGTACTTAAATTTCACCTGTATAACCTAAGCCTTACCGTAGTTGGAGACGTTCATGGTCGTCCATTGTTTGCTAAATAATCTCGCGTTGCCACTTGTCACCTTACGCCTGTGTTAATATTATGATAATAATGAGTAAAATTGCTTTATTACCTCAATGGCCCCGAGCTGAGGGTGAGCAAGTTACTCTTGCGTTAATGGTTATTTAAAACCGACTTCAAAAAGTAGTAGATTCTCAATTCGTCTTCGTATTTGCCTGATATACTTGTATTTAGAATGTAATTTAATTATAAGAAAGTGGACCGACTGTCTTTAAAAGGTTTTTTTTTTAGATTAGACTGTATTGCCATCCCCTTCCATTACTCTACGCCATTTTTTTTTTTTCATTTTTACCTTAAATAATTACTAGTTAGGCCACTAATCACTAGCTAATTACCTACTTACGTCCCATTGTAGAAAGACAACATTAGTAAAATTTACATTGTGACGTAATAAGGGGAAAATGTACACTACAACAGGCTATTAACGTGTGTTTAGATTATAGCCAGATGACATTGATATGCGTAATGGCTAAATAAGTGTGTGTATTCTAAATTACACTTACATAATATGCGATAAATACTTACATCGCATTATTACCATGAATGAAACGAGATTTAAATATGTATGTGTAGGTATATGTCACTGGTTTTCCTTATATTTAAAAGTTTAATGGCTCTTAGAAATATTACATTCAATGATGTTCATCACCTGAATCTTAAAATTATTTACCCTCGTACGCACGGCTACACGTCAAGCTACAAAGTCCAGTTTACGCTGACCTCTTATGGTAAGGAAAGCCTATGCAATGCGAGATCAGCTTATACTGGATTTGTATAGCTTGACCTGTAGCCATGTGTAAATTTTTAACACAAACTGACATAGCCCGGATTTTCTAAAAGTAAATAAGAGATTTTATCAAATGCATACCGCTTTATAAGTTCTTCTTCGTGTCGAAGGTACGTATTTTATTTTATTTTAGTTATTTATTTTATTTTGCTTTATAAGTTGAAAAGTAATATGTATACATTACCGCCATAAATAAGTTAAATTATGGCAACTCCAGATTTTTTCCAAATTTAAAATATTTTTTTCTTTAAGTTTAATGAACATAAGCCGAAATACAAAAAAAAATCCCTAATAAAACAACTTAGGTCCTAGTTAATGGATTATAATTTGGTGGAAGATAATACAATTATTATTGATGGACGTTCTGAAAAGACACTCATAGAACTAAATATTACATAATATTATCTCATAGTAGCTTAATTTCCTTTCAAACCTGTTTTTTATCTGACCTAATTGAGTTAGAATCCACAAGCAACCGATTAGTATTTAATGACTTTATAATATTTCAATTAATATGGGTTCGATATCTTAATTAACAATAAGCAACAATTTGATTTCGCTTTTTTTACATAATAGAATGCATAGTGTTATGTTAAGAATATGGTAATTTAAGATGACATTTTGTCAAAGAAAGTTGCTCTGATACTAGAATTAAATTGTTTTGAGGTTGTTATCTCTGATCGATACACGGAAATGATTTTATTTAATCAATGATGTTAATCCATAGAGATTAACACAAAAACATCCAAATGTATTAAACAATTCCAATGAAAGAATATTGTGTTCATTTAGACTGCCTCATTGGTCTAGTGGTCCTAAGCGTGACGGCTACGCTAGAGGTCCTGGGTTTGATCCCCTGATCGAGCAGTGTTATAGGGTTTTTCTATGAAATTCTCAGTAGCAGCTCGGGAGTCTGGATCTGTTCCCGGTTAATGGCAATAGGCTCGCCCCGTATTACATGGACCTAAACATACCGGCGAAATGTGGGTGTACCTACTTACATTAGTAACTACATCTCTGCCTAACCCTTCGGGTAATACAGGCGTGATGGTATGTTATGTTATATGTTCATTTAGGTCGCTAGTCAATTATATTACACACAACGAAAACAATTTTCCACCGCATATAACCTTGTCTCGGCGTCATACTTTATTAAATTCCTATTTTATTTGTGCGCTCCGTAAATGTCATGTCAAGACTGCGGCAAATGTTTCTCGTTAAGGGTAGTTTTATAGCGGGAGTATTAAACTCTCCGAAATAAAGTTCAACTTGATCTATATCATAGCTACCCACTAGACTAAACCCACAGATCGCCGGTATGTTAATGTCCCATGTACTAGGGGGCGAGCCTATTGCCATTAACCAAATCCAGACTCCGAGCTGTTACTGATAATTTCATAGAAAAACCCAATAATACTTTGCCCGACCTAGGAAACCAAGACATCCAGCGTAGCAGTCGCGCTAAGGACCACTAGACTGGCAGTTGCAAAGGTTTCTATTGCAATATTAACAAGGTTTATTAAATAAATCCCGACTCCGAGCTCTTACTAAAAATTTCATAGGCAAACTTAATAACAGTGCTCGACCTGGGAATTAAACCCAGGACCTCTAGCGTAGCAGTCATAAATAAAATTATCACAGTCTTTTTCCGGATTATCCATAGTCATCTAGTTGTCTGAACTGCAATGACTCGTGCAATTATATAAAAACTGACCGTTATGAAATTCACTAGAATTTTCTAATATTAAAGAAAGCAAACTGCAGTCAGCATTATTTTGTACTATAATAAAATTTTCTTGTAGAAAGTGCAATTTTGTCCAGTTTATGTTGTCTTTTTACGGTCGCCAGTACACCAAGTTACCACAAAATGTCAAATTTTCTCAGTTGATTTTGAACTTAATTGTTAACAATTTAAGGTTTAAAATCATTTGGACAAAATTTGTTAGTTTCGTATAACTTGATGTGACTGTACAAATTCCCTGCTGTGTAATGCAATATATTGCCTTAATATTTTTCTAGCATTTATGCATAACGTTTTCTCTGCATGAGTGTTGTGTTTTTCGCAATGTAGTGAGGAGTGCTTCAGGCAGTAGACACATTTGAAGCGTGTGACAGATTGCTATGCTTATGTGGACGACACGAAAGGGTTGGCTAGAGGAAATGAGGGGGCTGGAAGTGTAATAGTAAAAAAGACATTAAAGACTTAGCAACACATTAGTCCTGTGCTAGGCACGTTAAGTGCTACATACCTACGTTTTTTTTTTGTAATTATATTTTTTTTTTAGTGCAGTGATAGCCTAGTGATATGACCATTGGACTGCCAAGTCAAAGGTCTCGAGTTCGAATCCAAGGCACGCACCTCTAACTTTTCGAAGTTATGTGCGTATTAATAATTAATTATCACGCGCTTAAACGGTGAAGGAAAACATCGTGAGGAAACCTGCATGCCTGAGAGATTTTCTTGAAGTCTGCCAACCCGCAGTAGGCTAGCGTGGCGGACTATAGCCTTATCCCTCTCGTACTGAGAGGAGACCCGTGCCCAGCAGTGGGACAATGTAATGGGTTGATGATGATGATGATGATGATTTTTTTTTTAACATGAAAGGCTTAGGAAAGGTCTTTTTATGTAGCCTCTACAAACTCATTCCTAAGCAAAGCTATTTCGGATATTTGCTATTCAACGATACAAGAATTCTACTTTTATTAAGACGGCATAGTCCTTGTCTAATGGATTAATCATTGTCGCTGTTTAATTCGCGTACACTTCGGGTCAAGCTCACCTAATGACATTTTCCAATAATTCCCAGGTCAATATACAAATAAATCATTTCGTACATTAACTACACTAACAGACAATTGCAGTAATTCGCCGCGATTCAGTTCAATAGTGCGTTCGTAAATCAACAGGAATTAGAACACCCACAGTTTCGTTAATAGAAACGTTTTGTATCAGATTAGAAAATTGCTAGACATAACACACTGATTTACTCGTTAAACTAATGTTAATACTAGATTGCGCAGGAGTACGGAACAATTGTGCTCTATGTAATTTTTAAGATTGAGACAAATGGACACAACGCGAAGTGTGCAAACTCTGTCAACACTCATAACGTTGCATACCTTCCTAAATTACGATTCCTTTGCTCAGAATGTACTAATATTGAAAAAAAAAAACAGCTTAAAAGGGAAGGGCTACGTTCAGCAGTGGACAGCAATAGACTGATATGATTGATTGCTTTAAACACAGCTTATGTGAAAAGGGGTTATTTTATCCTGTGATCTTCAGCACTTCTGCGTTCTCAAAGAACCATGGGACTTAAGAGCCTAACCTTACGACAATTAAGACGGAATCGAACTACTCCTTATTATAGGGTAATTTCAAAATCATTTGTCTTTTCTTATAGAATCTACAGTAAATAGAACGGGGAGATTATAAACGTTTAATTGAAACATTTAACTAGATTGACCCGACCCAGTACATATTTCCTGTCATTTTCCTAATAATAAGTCGTTGAAAAAAATCTGTATTCGGCGACTCGATGACGGCTTTAGAATGAAAGAAAGTGAATAATATTAAAAGCAAAAAAGAAAAAGTAAAAGAAAGATCAAGATTGGTAACAAATTCAGACCAAAACAGTACGTGCTTTGATGTTAATGAATCGAATAGAAATTGAGCAGTCGTTTACAAAATTCACACTTTCGTTGTTGTTTCGCTACACTAGTTGAATAAAATGGCCGTGCCTATTGAATATGTAAGGAGCGACGTGCCCAGCCGATGCAAACGAGAATGCAGTGTTCAGGATGCATAGATGAAATTGTTCTATAGGACGTTGACCTCGCGACTTACCAATTGTCCTTGCATTTCATCATCATTGCTGCCAAAAAGGTAAAGGAATTCATCGTAAGGATACCGGCATGGCCTAAAACAAAAAAAACGAAGACATGTGACATCTACCAACCCGCACTGGGCCCGCGTGGTGGATTACGGCCCACTCCTTCTCACTGAGTGGCCGTAACAATGCGATTATCGACCCGATAGTGATTTTCGATTGTTAGGTTATCGAATCGAAAATGGTGCAACGACGACCAATAATAAATAAATATGTATAATATTCATCTGATTGTATTAATTTTTGTATAATATTAATTTTCCATACATTTCTTTTAAAAAAGATTGTTTAATTTATATTTTATTGATATTAGAGTGGATGCCATTTTCCGATACTGATTTAATGTCATTGTTCAAAATGATTGCAGCGAATACATTCGATTGCATGACTAGACACGGTAGAATGTGGTAGAATGTAACTAAATTTTATACGCTTAGCAATAATAATTTTTTTTGGAAAATCCGTTACATTTATGGTATTATAATGTCTGCAAGGAATCATAATTAAGATAATTGAATAACATAAGGTAGATAATACATTTATTTTGTTACGCATTTCAAAGTTAACTTTTACGTAATCTGGAACAGCTACATTCTAAGGCAGTCTAAGGCATCTGTCAAAAAACGGTTCACATAATGGACAAAGTATAGTGATACAATAAAAGCATAGCCTTGTTACTAACTGTCAACTTGACGTATCTGTCAGATTTGATTTAAAGAGTGTCAAAATGAATTATACATCTGGGCAATCTCTAGTTTACGTGTTTGCGTGAATAATTTATTGCGACGCCTCGTCAAAGTTAATGCGGCCGGCACGTGGCAGGTGTCGGGGGCAAATGAAAATAACACCATCGCCACTGACCTTTGCAGTGCGGGCTTAGATATAGTTTTTTCGTAATTATACAATCACGGTCGGAAATAAGGCATGGTGAGCGAGATGTTCTTTCTTTTCAGGTAAAATTATTCTTTTACATACTGTTGTTTCTTTTAAAAACTGGTGTGATTAATATCTTTGTGCAGGCAAATGCATTTATTAATCACTCATTCAGTAAAATTTACTACCATACAACGTCACGTAGAATTAGCAACACTCTTTCAAATGCATTTCTAACACTCGTAACAGCATTTCCTAATAAAAATATCTACCAACCGTCGCGTAGGAGAATTTGAAATCGCCTCATCTTCACCAACTAGGCTCGTACAATACAAGAGGCATGTGTGGATGGCTCCTCTATGAGGAATTCATAATTTTATGGTTGCGATAACCATCAAGGTGTGCTCATTACTTAGCGCATGAACTTGATTAAATCTGTGGGCAAACAGAGCACGTTTGCGCGTAATATGCGATAACTGCGCAAATATGCGGAAACGCGGACGCTCAAACAACGCTAATCGCGTCTCAAATATAGTATGACGCACTCAATTGTCTTGCTACGAGTATCATGAAGTGAAGATGGGCGTTGCTATTAGATCACTTGATGCTCTCCCAGAAGCCCAAACTGAAGCCTCTGAAGGGATGGATGGAGCATGCCATTCTACAAATTAAATACTGCCATCCCTTTCTCACAACCCAAAAATGATCGTAATAACACGTGGTGGCTCAAGCTCTGGGCTGAAGCATATAGGATTTCGATTAAATTAAAAAGACCAAATTATGTATTATTTTTTTTAAATTCGATTTAATTATGTAAGTATTAAACTAAAAACATAATTATCCCTTTGAACTTAATGCTTTTAGACATATTTACATGTATCTAAGTAATGCATTAAACAAAAATTTGAAATCAGTTTCTTGTAAGTTTTCAAAATTACGCACGGAAATTGCCAGACAATCCCGGTAAATCCGGACTATTTTGGAAACCCAAGATTTCATTTACGAGATTTCTAAAATCTATTTTTTTTGTAAAAGGTTGGGATCGAATTCGCTATTCGCAATCAAACGTTGAATCGACGAAATAACGTTGGCTGTCGTCTGTCGTAAAAACTCTGTTTCTGTGAGAGAGCCAGTTCTCCCCACTCGGTTGCTGTTATAAATATTGTTTTCATATATTTTCGATTCAAACGTTAGACTGACACAGGAGTTACCTTTGGGTTCTAATTTGTACCAGCAACTCTGTGACGAGTTTCAAAATCAATTTAATTTCATGTATTTGCATAACACAGGTTTTTCGAATGGTACAGAAGATAAAGTAAAGGTACACTGTAGTATAACCATAAAAATAACTATAGATTGCGGTGGATATCAGGAATCCCAAGGCCGTGACTAAGTATATGGCAAGGGAAGGCAATTGCGTTTTATAGTCGATACTAGTCCGACTTACTCTGCCTACTCCCCAGGTGGCAGTAGACGTGAAGTAGACGTAGAAAAGTGTGAGCGGTGTGAAATTAAATACGCATACAACTACAGTACATTTCAGTACATACAATAACAGTAAGCAGTAGTAGTACCTCGCTGGCAACACAAGCCAGCATGAATACTTCCCTCCCACAGAATATCGACGTCAAGTAGCATAATGCATACTGTTACGCTTTGTACGGTGAGTGTGGAGCACCGGAGGCCCAATTCCTCCCGCAGCCCGCTTCCTTCTCCTTTTCACCTTTTGAAATTCCTTTGGTATTGCAGATGGCCATGGACGGCGATGACTACTTACCATCAGGTAGCTCGCCTGCTTGTTTTCCGAGTTATCCCTTAACAAAATTGTATCGCACAATGTAACGTAGAATTCTGTAAATACAGGTCTTTGCTACATATAGGTAAGTAGAGCTGACATTATCGCTGATAACATTTGATTGATATCGCAATGCGCCTATTCAGCGTCGATAACACCTGATAGACAGTTTAACATAACATAACATAACATACCATCACGCCTGTAATCACCGAAGGGTTAGGCAGAGGTGTACTTAATGTACACCCACAGTTCGCCGGTATGTTTAGGTCCCATGTAATAGGGGGCGAGCCTATTGCCATTCACCGGGCACAAATCCAGACTCCGAGCTGCTACTGAGAATTTCATAGAAAAACCCAATAACACTTTGCTCGACCTGGGGATCGAACCCAAGACCTCTAGCGTAGCAGTCGCGATTGGGACCACTAGACTAACGAGGCAGTCTTACTTTATTCAAATATACGTTTAGTCAGTATTATTTTTCTTTAAGCCTTGAAAACGGAGTTATTAAAGCGCTGACCCACAGTGCACAAAGAGGTCGCATCCAGGGACCACCTCTGACTTCTACTCTACAGTTTTATCATCATCAGCCAGTACTCGTCTCCTGCTGGACGTAGGCCTCTTCTAGTGAACGCCACAGAGGCCGATCTTCGGCTTTCCTCATCACGCCACTGCCAGCTGCCTTCCGCATGTCGTCAGTCCAGTTTAACGCGATAAAATCTGTAAAAAAAAATATGAGAGAGAGATGCCGCTGTATACGTTAAATACTGCTAATATTCTTGTTGGCTCTTGAACAATCGTTCTGCACGGTTACGTTTTTATGTCTAAGCCGCTGAACCAATTTGGATCAATTCTGGTATAGAGACATATTAGACCAAGGAAAAGGATATAGATTATCAGTTGTCTCAAAAATTCCTTTGGAATACAAAGGAAACCACAAGCAAACACTAGTTCCTTATACCTAAACTTATAACGTAATTAAATTTTCCTTACATTTATAAAATGTTCAATTTATCGTATAAGCAATATCATCGGCTTTCTGCTATCATAATCGTATCCGGATTTAATAACTGCAAATTCCGTTCATATGTTGTAAGTTGTTAAGCATTTTATAATAGTACTGGCGGTAATTATAGATAGAGTAGTGAGCAATAATGTTGTGTAATTATTCGATTCGGAAGTCGTTATCGAGTGATTTACTCGACTGCGTAAAGTATTGACAGGGTAATGTTTTCCGTGCGATACTGCCGTTACACCGAGAGTCGAGGATTCTCGCACGTTACAAATATTTGTATGTTCTGAGCCTAGCTGTCGCTCAGGTACTACACCAATACGTCTGTTTGACACGGGTCTCCTCTCAGAACGAGAAAGATTAGGCTATAGTCCACCACGCTGTTCTACTGCTGAGTGGCAGACTTAACATGCCGCCAAAAAAATCTCTCAGTCATGCAGGTTTCCTGACGATGTTATTCTTCACCGTTTAAGCCTGTGATAATTATTTATGCAAAACACATGATTTCGAAAAGTCAGGTGCATGCCTTGGATTCGAATTCGAAACCTTTGACTGGGCAGTCCGATGATCACATCACTAGGGTATCACTGCACTTGCAAAACTATTATTAGGATGAATCTCAAAGCACAAATAAATCCTTATTTAAAACTAAATATACCTACAGGTATCACCAAATTTAAGGCCGCTCTAATCAGTAATCGTCAGTGCAAAATTCACCTTATCTCTTTGCATTACCGCACTCGAATGCAACTTCAGAGCGGCCATTAAGTTTGGTAAATAGTGTAAAGTTGTTTGCGCTAACAGGCGCCAGGTTGTTGTAACAATTATCCTCAAGTACTAGCCCATTAGAACATCCATAAATATAGTCTTCACAATTTACCTCATTATTTATTACAAGCATAAACACGCCCACTGCATCAATGGTAGCCATCATTGGTCACAAGGCTGCCACACAATGGCGATGATTCGTGTCAAACGTGCAACATTCATATTAATCTAGTCTTTAAGTGAATAAAGGCAGACCACGGGACCTTTCTTTAAACGCGATTGTCCCCTGTGTTACATTACCAATCCAGATAATTATTTTATTTAAAACAAAAGGCAGCATATCCTTCTCCGACGTTCAATCTATTTATACCAACATTCAACAAAGATGGTTCTTATATTGACTTCCAAGATTAACAAGATATCCGCAAAAAAAATTGTGAAAAAAAAACATATTTTAATTAGACAAGTCTTCGGAAGACTTCAGTGCTTCAACGAACGATAAAACATCCAGCAAATGCTAGACAGGAGACCTTCCACTAAAAGCTAGAATAACCTGAATGAAAAATGTTTTACAAGCTCATTTACTATGTAGGTAACCTAGGTACGTGACTATGACGCTCAAAAGCACTCCATAACTCTGAAACAGTTTCAAACTTTACATATACGCCCGTTGAGTTATTAAAGGTATAGGTACTCAAGACGAAATTGCCAAGCGAGTTTTTGCTCTATGAATAATACAGTAAGCGCCTCAACACATTGGGGCAAACACAGACTATTACGCCTTGAAATCTTCCAGTCATAAAAAAAATTACGACTATGAAAACAAAATTAATTGATGACTGTCCTATGTCCTTTCACCAATAAGTAAACTTTTAAACAATTGTGTTTTAGTACAACAGTGCATAATACCTCAATGTATACAGCAAACTTTCTCATTTTCATAAACATTTATTTCACACCCTCGCTAACATTTTCATGAAAACGTGTTTAACCGTGTTTGTGTAGCATTGCTAACACATTTTTAGATAACACTGGAAAATAAAATAAAAACGAGACTGGAGTGAGCATCAGGTGGTTACTCTCCTGCACAAACTGTTGCTGGGATGTTTTATGCATTTTTTACGTGGCAGGGATTTTCTTATAACAAGATTCTTTTTTCTTTCATAAAGTACCGATAATAAAAGCCCTGAATATGGAATGATGGAGATTTAATAAAATATACGAAAAAAAAAAAAAGAAAATGAAAGCAATTTAATAAAAAAACTAAGTGCCTGATTATTGTAGCGGTCCTAAGAGTGATTACTACGCTGGAGGTTGTTGGGTCTTCTATAAAATTCTGATCTGATTCAAAATTTCACAACTTTTGAATATACGCCCGTTGAGTTATTAACAGTATAGGTACTCTAAACGATGATTCTTTCTCAAAAACAGAACCTTATCAGAAAAGCCGGTTTTTTTTAAACATAATATACCATTATGCTGATGGGTTTGGCGGAGATGTACTAATGTACACCCACATTTTTCCGGTATGTTTTAGGTCCCATGTAATAGGGAGCCTATTGCCATTAACCATAGAAAAACCCAACAACACTTGGCTCGACCTGGGAATCGAACCCAAGACCTCAAGCGTAGCAGTCGCCTTTAAACTATTAAGGCAGTCAATTAATTTGATACGTATCTAGTCGCTTACCCAGCAAGTTTTAATAGAAAAATTAGAAAGTTATATACTCGCTCCACGTACGATCTGTCACCGACAGCATGACAAGTGTCGTCTGCTTCCTGGCTTGTGCAACCATGCAGTTTGGTGCATGTTTTATGTACTACCCTATTTGGTATGCCCGATGAGTAGGTGTTCGTAAAACATTGCGATGTTTGGCAGTCGCGCATAGAAATAACTACGAATTTATCTTGAAATTTAGAATATTGTTTTTTTTCGACTGCCTCATTAGTCTAGTGCTCCCAAGCGCGACTGCTACGCTAGAGGTCCTGGTTTCGATTTCCAGGTCGAGCAAATTGTTATGAGGGTTTTTTTAAATAAATTATCAGTAGCAGTTCGATGATGATGAAGTGATTTTGCTTGCGTGGCATTTTGGAACGTCTAACTTCAGACACGCTCAGTTATTTCGAACGAACTGTACGCCCGAAATGTTGATCCGTACATTCGATCCTTAAAATCCTACGTACGCGTACGCTTCAAAAAGAGCCGTCCTTCCTTATTATGTAGGTAAATCCTAAGATATTTATTTTCTTTGAATCCAGCTAAATTTACGACGACCAATAAGTATGCTCTACAAAAGAGAAAATACACTCGTCTTATAATGTAATCTGTTTACTTTGACGTTCTTATCGTTTGTTGTTTATCTTTGAACATAAAAAATACATTTGAATCCTTAGATAAAGTCAATTTAAGAGGATTGCTATAAAAATGTTGTCCTACAGAGCTAGGAGAGGTTTTTTCCAGCAGTAAGACACAAAAGAGGTTGCATGAAAAATGTGCAATTAACAACATTCTGAATAGGTATCTATTCAAATCAAATCAAATAATTAATTTGCTCGAATATGGTACATCAAAGATCTTAAGGCTTTTTTAGGGTTCATCATATTCTGCCATGTACGGCGTACAAATACATTTCTAGTGAAACAAAAACACGATTACACTGATACAGATTACTATTACACTTTAAACTACGATATGTTTATGTAATCTAACTTATCATCTTTATTTATAGGTTGATTTATTATTCATCCAAATATTTTATAACAGTTGACCTTCGATCTTCTAGCAAGGTTTGTCAATGATTCTTTTGTTTTCTACCTTAAACTATTTTTTTAGGAACGCAATTCGCAAGGACTGGAGGCAGTTGCCTATTTCTGACTAGCGTCGTCATCTCTTAAATCTGCCAGCGTGGAAGCCTTTTGGATTTAAAAGCTTAAAGCCGGGACATGTCTTGTATTTTAAAAGTTACACAGTAAAATGAAAAAAATTTTTGACTAATGTATCGTCCGACGGGGATCGGGGACTTAAAAACTTTGAAATCCGCGCTCAATTGAAAATCCGCCAGGACGCTCCCTGGACGCCCTCTAAATTAGGACATATCCGGAAAACGGAGGGATGGCAGACGTAATCCGAACAGAAATTCACAAACATATTTTTTGTAAATAGTTACCACGGAAACGCTGCTCAATCCTTATGTCATTCCCATTCTTACCAACAAAACATTTGTCCTCCTTATTCAAAAAAAGTTTTTCTCTTGTCCACAGTCAATGATCCAGCTAAAAGAACGCAAAGAAATGGACGAGGCATTCAAGAAAGCACAGAAACCTTGGGCGAAACTGCTTCAGAAGGTGGAGCGCACTCGGCTGGAGTACCACACGGCGTGCAAACAGGAGCGGACCGCACAGAACCAGGAGAGGAACGCCAGCGGAGACAGCTCGTTAAGTCCTGATCAGGTCGGTGGAAATTAGACTCTAAGTTATGAAGAAATAAGGGACGGTTTATTTGAAAACTTTTGCTTTAGCAAAGCTGAATATTGTCTGTCAGTAATCCCAGCTGATGACGAAATGGTCGCTTGATTCTGATATTGCGACGTGTACTACAAAATATATGCGCACTATCTCCCGGCGAGCGGCAGAAAGTTTCTGTCAATTTTGGGAGCTGTCTTAAGGTTTAATTTATAAACAGTTACAAGTTACAGTTAGCAATAGTTAATTATAAACTAATACTTAACAATATTTAGCTGTGGTAACACTAATATCGATAACATGACTATCAGGGCATCGATTGTATGTAGTACTCGTATAGTCTGCAGCAAAGTAAATACGAACCGTTGCCCATAGTAGCGTATTTGTGTCATATGACATAAACATTTGTTCGAATACATAAATAATAGATATTTCCTCCTGTTTCATAAGTCCTTCTTGAGTTTTTATTAAACATCTACAAAATAAACATAAAAAGTAAAGAACCTTCGGAAACTTAATTTGTTTATAAAAAATATTTCTTCAGAAGAAAGTTTCTTGGGGAATTGAATCTCCTGTTTTCCTTGGAACTAAGGCCTACTCGGGTTTTATATTAAGACTTTTTATCGATAAAACTCAATGCTAGGTTTGTAAGTATCGGTACTTGTTCTGCTGGTTCCCAACATTTGCGAACAGTTTTTAAATGGATGACTTGCTCGCCTGACAAGCATGACACGAGTATTATCTTATACCGTTCAAACTTCTTGCATTTTCTTTTGCTTGTCTTTATCTCTTTGCTGTTTTATTGAAACTAATACTTTATTACCGACGCCGCTGTACTTTTGCTCGTATTCTAGATTTATTCCGTTTTTAAAATTTTTCGGGCAACTAAAAAGTTATAAGAAATAGATAAATCTGTACAGCCGTGTTCTCAAGTGACTATTAAATTTTTATTTATATAACATCTAGGTATCTACAATAAAAAAAATACGAAATGCTAATGTAACGTTGGAATCTAATAACCTCCCTTTTTTAAGTCTCAAAAATGTAAACGTCACTTTTACTATCGTACCACATATTTGATTTTCGAACACGACTCGAGATAAAATCGACTTTAAATATTTGAAGTTTTTGCTTGAATAACAAACTATCTGGTTTTAATCAGTTGATTGACATATCAAAACGTCATGCAGTCCGTCAAGACCCCGATATCACTACCATAGCATGCGGTATTCATATTAAAAAATATAAGGTACGGTGACGTCAGGTTACCACAAAATGACAAATTTTCTTAGTCGATTTTGAACTTTATCACTAACGTTTTAAGGTTTGAAATCATTTGGAGTAATTTGTATAACCTGATGTGCTGGCGACTGTACATCAAAAACCATCAAAAATAATATCTTAGAATTTTCTCAAAATGAGTTATATACATACATACATATTGTCACGCCTGTCTCCCATGGGTGTAGGCAGAGACTATAGATTTCCACTTGCTACGATCCTGGCACAATACTTTCGCTTCATCTACATTCATTAATCTCTTCATGCATGACCGTCGGTTTAGAGTGCTCGGAACCTGGCTTTTTTTTTTAAATGAGTTATTAAGACTCAAAAGGTTTAAGGCGGATCGCCTGTCCCTTACGTAGTGTATTTGCTACAAGAACGATTTCTAGGCAAAACTTTTAGCACTCAGTTGTGAATAAGTTGTAGTTGATGTCGCTATTCTTATGTTTCCCTCTCAACCCTTCGAGACCACTACCCAGTCGAATTTTTCTTTCATAAAACTGTATTATCTTTAAATATATTAAGCATCCGTTACTGCTAAATAAAAATTAAAAAAAAACACAAACGGTTTATTTAATTTTACGCTTTTCAGTTTTTGTCGGTTTTATTTATGGAATAATATCAAACGAGCCGCAGTGCTAGCGCAGTGCAGTGATAGCCTAGTGATATGACCATTGGACTGCCAAGTCAAAGGTCTCGAGTTCGAATCCAAGGCACGCACTTCTGACTTTTCGAAGTTATGTGCGTATTAATAATTAATTATCACGCGCTTAAACGGTGAAGGAAAACATCGTGAGGAAACCTGCATGCCTGATAGATTTTTTTGATGGCGTGTGAAGTCTGCCAACCCGCAGTAGGCTAGCGTGGTGCACTATAGCCTATTCCCTCTCGCTCTGAGAGGAGACCCGTGCCCAGCAGTGGGACAATGTAATGGGTTGATGATGATCAAACGAGCCTTCGGTGTCAAACGCCCTTGTTTTTCCCATTGACAATACCACAAAGACAATACTCTTTTTAACATTTTCGTGTCCGAATTTCCTTTACGAAAGTGTGCCGTGATATCTCCACATTTGTCCGGTTCCGCGTATGAATCGCCGGATATTCATGAATCATTCGCTCTCTCGTAACATCTCTGGAATGCAAGTCCAATCCCTCTACACTGCATGATTTCTAACAATACACCAATAGAACCAGGTCGGTAAGCTATTCATAGAAAGGATTTCACCAACCAAGTTTTAAAACTCTTTTGTAAAATTCACGACTACTTAACATAACATTTAATCACGCTTGTATTCCCTGAAGGGTTAGGCAGAGATGTAATAATATACACTCACAGTTCGCCGGGCTGTTTAGGTCCTATTTAATGCGGGGCCTATTGCCGTTAACCGGGACAAATCCGAACTGACCTGGGGATCGAACCCAAAACCTGTAGCGTAGCAGTCGCTATGTCGCTTGAAGTTTAAATCAATTTCTTAAGTCTGCAAGACTTTAAGGCTTGCATATAAGTCGCTTACGCTGTTGTAGCTCCTTAGACTTGTATATGTAAATAGGACAAAGTTAGTTAGTCTTGGTAGTCTCGATCGATCGCGGGCCAACTGAGTTCTTTGACCACTGGCGCCGCTCACACAAGAACTTCTTTAGACTTCCTTATGCGGCTATAGACTAGAGATGTATCAATATTATAGGCTGGTATCGATTGAAGCGAGTTATGATTTGCCCGCATCAGTTTGGTACATGCTGCCGTATCAACCAACATGCAGACATTTTGAGTTTATGTATTATGTACCTAGGTAGATAAAAAGTCATATACACTCTATGCTCTGTCTAGACTTCAACAAGCCGAAAAAAAAAACTGTATAAAAAATTATAGTGAAAATCGTATCAGAATCCGTTGCGCAGTTTTAAGCGTATAAACAGACGCAGAAATTGACCATACATAACACTATGTCGTGATAGCAATGATAGTGATTATCATTACGATTTCACTTGATTCCACAAGTTCACTTGTAATTTTGACCTGATATAATAATAAAGTAAGTTACCGTATCGACCATCCAGGGTCTTTGACCGGAGTTATATCATTATACAGAATATCAGACGATGTAAAACAAATTATATATTTACCTACTACAAAGGTGCTATCGATTTCTAGAACTTGGTTTGCTTTTTAAATTATAAATTAAGTTGACACAGTTTTATCAAAAAACGTACCAGCACGCCCTGTAATCCCGAAGGGTATGGCAGATATCGCAATCTACTATTCATCATGTTAGTGTTAGTGCATGAAATAGCAAATTGGTCGAAAAATAAGTACCTAGATATACTAAAGATAGAATGTACTGCATCGTATTTAGTTAGAACCTTAAAAAAACTATATACAATCGACTTCTTGTAACTTATATAAAAAAAGACACTGTCAAGTGTCAAACCTCAGAGCCTAATAGAGAACGAAATCATATCAATTCGGGATCACGTAATCGTGTTCGCTCCATAACCCTTTTCAATATCTTTGATAAACGACTAAACTGATATCTGGTAATTGTGAAAGCTGTAACAGTAGTGTGGTATATGATGAGGCATCCAAGATTGAAGCTTGTTAACATAAGGTTAACGACCAGCACACATAAACCGAGAGTATTTCTTCCTCTTACGATTTGCGTGGGAGGAACGACTCATGCCGTTGTTACTCATTCCCAAATTAGCAAAGAAATTAAGCGATGATGTAATCCTTCAAAGAAAATGATACCAAACAATTTTATCTTGCAGATACCGTTTATATATTCTTATCACTACGACGTCTTATCTTGAAAATTTTATAAAACGAAGCAATATAACAATTTCCTGCCACTCTTAGAATGGAAGAAAAATTCTCGATGTAGATGCTTCGCGAAGCGGGAACGTTTGATCAAGAAATACGATTTTAAAGCAACTGCAGACTGCAGAATCAGTTTGTTTAAACTCAATTTCCAGTTTACTGTTGCCCTAGAATTGTTTTTAGCCTGGTAATATGAAAATGCTTAGAACTACTGATAGTTAAAATTATAATAATCTCCGTCTTAACCTAAATTTTGATGAGTATTCTTCAGTTCGAGGAGAAAAGTATAAGTGACGACATAATTCATTCCGTTGTTAGCCAAGATAAAATAAAATAAATATCGATTTTATTCTGGCAGTGATATAATTAACCAATTTCATAACATCTTTTTGTTAAAATATTTCTTAATGCACAAAGATAATACAGAGTAGGATTTAATGCCTAAGGCTTTTGAGAGTGATGCTTAAATATACAATTATCATTTTTCCTCTAGCTTTATCTATTTGTGTAACTTCCTTCTTGGATTCCGATTTGTACCTAAAACTGTTGTCTCCACTTTCTTATTTTTTTTGTATAATTAGAAGGTTAACACTCCCATTGTTTATCTTCAACAAAAAGTTACTTTCATTCTCCAAATTCTTTTATAGAACGCCCTGTTAATATAGTTTTCATCGATACACAATGTAAATAAATATTGCGCGGTGTCTGGTGGTTATCTCCCAGAATAAAACACTCGCCGATGAGTGCTCACGTCACTCGCCCACTGGCTGCTTGTACAGAATTTAAAGATTCAACTGTGACGTCACGCGCTTTTAGAAAGATTGGGGCCTTTAAATTGTGTAGCGGCAGTAAGTATTAGGTAGAAATAAAGGAGAAACGGGAAGAGGTAGACACCGCGATGGTGCAGTATAGAAGTTAATAGAGACGGGGATCGGTCAATTCGATTAAGGAAAAGAGTAAAACCTTAAATGGCCTTCGCAAACATTAGGAGGAAGAGTAGGAGAGTGAGATATACCGCTATCGCGTAACATAAAAATAAATGGAGACGACAAATGACTAAAACCGTCCCGGCTAATACAATGAAGTTTACTACTAGGAAAAACAAAATACAACTCCTGGAACACCTACCTTAAGTTGCATTTAGATCAAAATTTCGACCTTACCAGGGCAGGGTTCTTAAGCTTTTATGTTTTCTACCACTTTATAATTTAGATCAAAATTCATAATGAAACGTGCCGTTATCCGCTCAAATTAAATTGATGTGGCTGTGATTTATAATTGGTGGTGTTTGTAAACTCTATTCGTGTTGTATTATAAAATAAACGTTTTGTTTTTACTATTAAATTAGATTTAGTTATCTATTATGCTGTAATTGTCTTTTGTGTCTAAACATTATTATTAAAGACTCAAGGAGATAGATAGATAGTCGACTATCGACATGATGATACAGATTTATTTCCAGTTTTAGTTTAACATCGGTTTTGTTACAGAAATAGAACATTGCGCACCCATTCTCACTATAAATGAACTGTCTGACCCTTTTTGTTTCGTCTATATTTTACAGAATTGACCAATATTTTTGTGACGAACCAATATTTATTTCTATCATACAGTGTGTCATCGTATCCTTGTATCGTGTCATTGTTCCGTATTCGGATTCATAAAGAACGCAATAGTTGCCACGTTTGGGGACAAGGGTGAGGTATTTTCGAATATGTACTGCTAATCAACCAGTGACGGCATAACAACATTATACACCGTGTTTTTTTTTTAATTTAATGTTTTCCTTTTAGATGAAAAGTACTTTTTTTTTACTAGCCCATTTCGTCCCACTGCTGGGCAAAGGCCTCCCTTCCCTCTTTCCAGGCCGACCTATCCAAAGTTTTAGCGACCCAATCTTTCTCAAAGAGTCCAGTTCATCGCGCCACCTCCGTCTGGGCCGACCACGCTGTCGCTTCGCTTCATGTGGGATCCAATTTGTGATAGCTTTTTCCCACAGTTGATCTGGCACGCGGCAAACGTGTCCCGCCCAGTCCCATTTCAGCAGTCTGGCTTTGCGCGTGACATCAGCAATTTGAGTTTTGGAGCGCAGTATTGAGTTCCTAATACGATCGGTAAGTTTTACTCCAAAGATACAGCGCTCCATTGCTCGTTGGCAAACCTCGAGTGTAGACCTTTGAACGACTGTCAAAGACCAGGTCTGTGCACCATACGTGAGGATTGGGAGAATGCAAACATCCATGAGCTTGCGTTTCAGGCACAGTGGTAATTCACCTTTCATTAGGTCCTTCATGGCCCAATAGCTCCTCCAGGCGTTTTCGGTGCGTTTAGCAACTTCTTTGTCTTGCCTCGCCTGGAAGGAGACTATCTGGCCAAGGTACACGTACTCATGGACATATTCAACCTCCTCACCGTTTATGTGTATGCAGTGCTCGGTGCTGTTGGTCATTAGCTTGGTCTTTGTCATGTTCATTTTCAGTCCAACCTCGAGGCTCGCTTTGCCGAGGTCTTCGAGCATTGTTCCAAGCTCCGTGAAATGAAAATGAAATGAAAAGTACTTACGGTTATAAAATATTAAGAATCGGCTGTTAAATACACATTCATCAGTAAATATTTTTTTGTTCTATAAAACAGCTGATTTTTTTTTACGATAACTTTAGAGCCTCATTAGTCTAGTAGTCCCAACCGCGACTGCTACACTGGAGGTCCTGGGGTTTCTATGATATTCTCAGGAGAAACTCGGAGTTTGGGTTTCTGTCCGTTTAATGGCAATAGGCTCGCCGTTTATTGCGTGCGACCTAACGGCGAACTGTGAGAACACCTCTGCCTAACAGTTCGGGAAATACAGGCTTGATAGTATGTTATATTTTTAGAGCCTGTCCGTTCCGGTTTAAAAAATAATAATAAAAAAAACACGGTGTATAATTAGACATGAGGTTGCCTGTCACGTTTACGTTACATCATAATATCACATTTTACCTTATCAAAGCACATTTAGTCAAACGTTACGTTTATTCTACATAATATCTTCTGTAAATAAACTGATTCCATTTGTTTTAGCCTAGTTAAATGCAGTAATTATATTCGCGAATATAATTATTTATAACATCAAAGGAAAAATGTTAATTAAAATACTATTAATTACATGATGAAAGGCTGTTTTTGGTTCAGGTTTTACCGTTATCTGGAACTGGCTGCCAACAATTTTCTTAACGCTTTTAAAATATTTTTTTTACCGCTAACGAAACTCTATTGTCTGAAACCTTTGAAATTAAAAAAAAACATTCCTCCACCTCCTGTATCGCCTCCTATTCACAAATAAACAGACATAGAATTTCTTGTAGGCGATACTTATAAATATTTGTGCCTTACGGAACTCTACTATGAAAATTCCCATATTACCTTTCTGCTGCCATTTCGAAATAAGTAATATTTGGGCAGTCATCATCACATTTAACAAAAGAGGTCTGAGGAACAAAGGCCTCCTCCCATAGACTTCCAGAAGAACCAGCCACATCCAATGACTCCCAGTGACCTTTCTCAGGTCTTCTATCCATCTCGTTGGAGGTCGTCGTACACTGCGCTTTCCGATGTGTGGTCTCCACTCGAGTATCTTATTGCTTCAAAGTAGAGAAGCTTTGAATTAACATTTCAAAGGTACGGTCGCCAACACCTCAAGTTACACCAAAATGACAAATTTACTCAGTCAATTTCGAACTTAATAGCCAACATTGTAAGGTTTAAAATCATTTGGAGAAATTTGACAGTTTTGTATAACCTGATGTGCTGGCGAAATTCTAACTTATAATATCTAGCTTCAAATAATTGTTGGAACTGGTTCTATGATTACGAAAGTCTCTACTAATATTATGCTAAATGCCGGGAATACTCAAACGCGCTTGGTCGCAACGGGTTTCGAGTTTGAAATACACTATTTGCCAAACTTAATGGCCTCTCTGAAGTTGCATTCAAGTGCGGTAATGCAATAACATAAGGTTTATTTTGCACTGAAGATTACTGATTAGACCGGCTTTTAAGTTTGTTGGAGCAGATTTTGAATAGTGCACCTCTGTTTATCTAAGTGCATATACGCTTAGATGTAATTCTATTACATTCCTTTGAACATGACTCGAATTTCTGAAAAGCGTATAGGATCCGTAGGAATAGGCAACTCGAAAGAGCAGCGCGCCCGGACGGATAAAAAAATTGTCTTTTAAACGGAGCCCAACTCTTTCACGATACCTATAGACAAGAAATTCTACCCGTTAATGTTATTAAAGAAGGTTTCGAATGCATGAAGCCCTAAATTTGGTACTCAATTAAGTTTATTACTTATAATTATAAAGTATTTTTGACCACAGTGTAATCCCAGCTTTACAATCTGGATCTGATTACATTTTCTACTATAAAATAAATGTTAGAAGATGGCGCGAACACGAATACGATCATGCTAGCTCATCGCAGCCCTGACACAGTAATGAATCAACAGCGCGTCATCTAATAATTACATGTAGGGTTGCCAACTATTTAAAAAAAATGAAAAAATGAAATGCAATTTATTCCTTGCGAAAATTGTGAGCCTATGATTAGTATAAATGAAATTTACATGCGATATAAATAGTGCATCTCATCCCGTCCATGCAAGAAAAGAGATTGCGCTCAAGATTATGCTTAACTGTATCACAAATGCGCTCAAGATTATGCTTAACTGTATCACAAAATGCTTACAACACAACGCAGCACTGAATTTTGGCGCCAACCTAGTAAAAAAAGTCCCAGCAAGAAATGTTTAAATTAATTAATAAATTACTATTGATATAAGTAACAAAATAGTTACTAAAAAATTTCATGAGCAATTGAAATGCGGTATCTTATCGTACTCCGTGTATTCTAGGAAAATAATGAAGTTAACTTTGGTTTTTACGGGACACGATAGATTCAAGTGATAAATTAAAACGCAGAACATCGTATTTAAAAATAGGCTATTTTAAAATTGGAACCATAAAAATGTCTGTTATTTCTGATTTATTCAAAAAAAGAACGTTACGAACGCATTTCAGATTTTAAAATGAAGGAGCTTTTCTACGATCTCGTCACGTAAGGAGCAAATGCAACGAAAAAAATTTGTCTACACTCAGTACAAACACTAATGTAGCACTATTAATACTAACGCTAGTCTGTACTAACCCTAAACAAATTATCATTGTCATGTTTCTTTTTTAAATACCTGCGTCATTATAAATACATTTTATAACTGTTTTCCAAGTAAACTGATATTTATGCAGTTTTTATTGACATTTACACAGAATCTTGCAATCGAGTTGTTACTGTTAATTGAATAAAACCATTCGGTGTTATTCAAGACACGAGAGACGCTCCATGTTCTTCCTGTAAGTACGCCTAGGTTCACCACAGAACTGCTGATCTCCCCATACCCGCATGACGAACGCAAGCCATAACAGACTTAAGAATTTTGTAATTGTTTTTTATCCAACTTGTATATATTTTTTGTTGCCTACCATGAAAAATAGGGCATTCAATTATTTGAAAGAAGGCATAGTAAGTTAGGAAGGCAGCGTGGGAGATAGAATAGGGAGAGTGTTATAAAGTAAGAGAGAGAGAGATCATCTATTAAAGTTATTCTGCTACAATTGAAACATAACATATCATCACGCCTGTATTCCCCGAAGGGTTAGGGAGAGGTGTACTAATATACACCCACACTTCGCCGGTATGTTTAGGTCCCATGTGATAGGGGGCGAGCCTATTGCCATTAACCGGGCACAATTCCAGACTCCAAACTGCTACTGAGAATTTCATAGAAAAACCCAATAACACTGCTCGACCTGCGAATCGATCCCAGAACCGTGTAACAGTCCAACTTAGGACCACGAGACTAATAAATCATTGCTACAATCGAATTTTTGGAAACATAAGTAATTTATTATTTTATTTTTTTAATTTGACTTCTCGACATGCAATAAAGTCTATTTACGCCTAGTTATTTTTTTAAATATCTTGTTATCACGTTGAATCGTCGCGTGTCATTCAAGAAGCCATGACACACAATACGAAGTTATTGCGTCAAGAATTACTATGGAGATGCCATTGTTTGTAATTAAATCTAATTGTACTGAGGTCAATATTATTATCAACCTGTTTCTTAAGAGGAGTGTCCCTCGCGAACGCAACAATGTTGCACAGTTGTCGCTGTCTCTATCCCTCGCGATGCGAACGCGTGCCCGAGAGGAGAAACAACAATACATTTGCAACATTTTCACGCGTATTTCTTATGTTCCGAATTTGGAGATTACTCCTATAATATTGTTAATACGTAAAAAAAAATCTTGTAAAAATATATTCACTATATTATCTGGGTTTCTTTCGAATCAGAATGTTTCTGTATTGATACATTGTCGAGAAATACTAGCATAAAGTTGGGCAGTTTTTCAAAGAAAATTGCCAATCTTTGAGCTCATGTAACTTTTTAACCGTATATTGAATTGAAATTGTATACTACAGGAACACGTATTTTAATGATAAAATTGTTACTGAAAAATTCCAAAGACTTTCATTTGTTAATATTCAAGATAAGACCAAACTACGTTTGTATGGAGCGCGGAGCGGATACTATCCTCTTAAGTAAGTAACTGAATCATGACACACGCTTAAAACTAAATTTATCAGTTGAAGTAGTAGTTGGCCACACTTGAATAAGATATCATGGTCGTGAAAGAGTGCCATTTATCGGTACTGATCAGCTGTTACACGACCATGGCCGTTTTCCTTATAAAAAAAATCGGGAATTAAATAATATCAATATAACGCGATAAAATCCGTAAAAAGTAGATTTATTTAAAAAAATACAAATTCTAAAACTTCAGAATGATTACGACCTTACTACCTTACTTATTACGACTTTCGACCCATGCGCAAAGGTACATGGGTCGTAACCGTAGTCGTATCGTAAGCGTACCGTTACGACGCAACGCGTATGAGAACTCCAGTGTTGATGATGTGAGGATCCTCCAACCAGGCAGGTGTTTTTTTTGGCTTCTTGACTGGTCTTGTTGGGCAGTTGGATATAATACAAATCCCGCAGCAAATGTTGCTTGCGCGATTCAGGATTTGTTTCATATTAGTTCCCTGTAGCGCGCTAGATGGCGCTACAAAACAATAAGTCGCGGGTAATTGCACAATCCCGGCTTATACACGAACTTGTCACAAACAGGAACAAATTAATTATAGTGAACAAAACTTGAGCAAAGCTAACAAAAACAATACGATGGGGAAATGTATTGAAGTTCCTCTTTAGTTATTAATAACTTGCTGTGAATTTGACACAAGAAATATATTTAGAAAACGTAACAGAGGCTAAGGCTCTATATAACTCAGGCTCTATACAACTCAATTCTACGGATCGACGACCCCTATGAGGTATCTTGAGAAGACAAATTGTTGCCCATCAATAAACCTATCCACTCAATTCCTAGCGGCTTCCCTTTTGATCAGCCTTTATGGACACACAATATTCAAAAAAATGGATTCACTGGATTTGGTTCAGGTCGCGCTTGTCATACGACAATGGATTGTTAATATTTTAAAGGTATTTAGGTATGTGCGTCGCATTATTTGATCTGGGTTCCTTCTGACCATTATCTAACCCTTCGCCACTGAAACATGGCCGGCTGGCCGCTGGTGTAAGCTTGTGGCCCGCGGAGCTGGCTATGAATAATAAATAAAATATATAGGAATAAATATAACGGCAAAATAGGTAGATAGCGGCCCGACAAGAAATTGTCTTTATAAAATTGGAACCTTCTGACGCAAAGGTCGGTCAGGGGCGCTCGATCTTTTAGATCAATACTTTACTTTCTTGTTTCGTGTTCCGCATTTTTTTAAATAACATACATACACTCGCGCCTTTTTGCTAACGACGAGCTAAGAGTCTAAAAACCATACATTCTATTTCAACTACTGTAGTTTCCCCTTCATTTTAACAAAAAATAAATGCACTCAGTGTGCAAATAGTTCCATAGCTCTGCTTATGTTTTTGCGAAGCGGCGAACCATAAACCCTTTGACCAACCCTTTGCAATATTAAAGTAACACACTCGGAAAAACACACGCAAATGAAAATGTTTAAATTGTTTTTAAAATGAACAACGTTTTGCGCGGCAATTAAGTTTTGTGCTTTATATAAATTAAAAATACATTTTCAGTCCCCTGTGGACTTTATTATTATTTTTTAAATTGAACACTGTCTAAATAGCCTAGTGACCGTAAGGGCAGTTGGCTGGTCCTGGATTAAAGCTTCACTTCCCAGGTCAAGCTCAGTGTTTTTATGAATTCGTTTTTATTATAAATACTAACAGCGATAGGCTCACCCCCTATTTAATGGAGTCTGGGTTACTGGACAAATTACTTACTGCTTACTGGAGTTAAGTTTTTAATTAATTAAATACAATAAAAATACAACATTAAAATACCAAAAACTACATAAATCATAATCAATAATATCATAATAAAAAAATATATAAAAGCGTGTCCATGATTCTTCTCCATAGGATCAACTTTTTGGAACCGTGTAACTAGTGTCAATAACGTTTCATAGACGCTTGTTAAAGCTTATTTCAAATAAAACTATTTGATTTGAATATCCCAGAAAGCCCATGGACTTAAAAGTCGATCGATCGAACATTTTGCAATTTCGTCCTCCAATCCCAACATTGCACAATCGCATTGAAACAAAACTAGATCATCCCACACATTTACAATTCAATCCTACGATTCGTAAACTGTAATCAGAAAGTGGTAGTCTAGTAATTTTGTGTCGAACAAGCTATGCTATAATCATGTTAAATTCCAATGCATAACAGACGCGGCTTGCTAAAAAAACTAATCATTAGTTCGCGTGCTTTGATTACACATACGTATGTACGCCAGGGGTGGCACACATTTTGGCGTATCAATTTTTTAAGCAAAAATATAAATTGTATAATTCTTTAAAAGGTTTGATTAATATTTAACTTTTTTTTATGTTTACGGGTGAATTTTCATGTTAGAGATTCGAAGATAAGACCGGGAAATTTGGTATTCTTACCTAACTAAAACCAGTCCGGCGCACTTAGAGGGACACCAAGTCCTGTAAAAATACGCATTTCATAAAATCCTTTTCAGGATTAATGTTAGTCAATATTATATTATTATTATATATGTATGATTAATTAAACTAACCTGGGGATTGTTTCAAATCCCTGGTATGTAATTTTTTTAGAAGTAAATTTCAATAGTGGGTAGGTTCTATATATCAACTGGGCACCACAGTAAATATCGCCAACCAGAACCCTAATTCCATATTTTTATTTTCCAAATGAGTAAACACTAAGTAATCAGTAGCTAAAATACTTAGTTTAACATCCCATGCCATTTTATTTTTTAAATGCAATACACGCTTTTAAGGTTCGTAACGCCTGGTTTTGTACTCTAGATAGACGCATGCGTACGCGCACAGAGTGGCGCGAGTGTATTGACATCTTGATCTCGCGTTAATTACGTTTGGCGATGTGTGCTATGCGTTCCATTAAATTTACGAGCCCATTGTCATTCGCCTTTGGTCTAATCGATTTATCTAATTAATTAAATATTGTTTTTTTATTCTTGTTTGAGGAGGCCACCCACAATATTTAAGTAAATAAGAAATCAGTAATAAGTTAATAACTCTTTGGAACAATAGTCATCCAAAAATCTTTTGAAAAGATAACACAACACCATCACGCATTCCCCAAATGGTTAGGCCCTAAACAACGCTACAATAGTGCTTATCAACATAAAAAAGTTTAAAAAAAGTCTCAGAGTTGACACGTTCATTATTTGCCATTCAATTCTTCTTCATTTACCAAAGTTTTCTCATTTACGTAACATACTTCAATCCTAACAACTCTCCTGCTCTAAGATACGTTGTCAGTACTTAATCTTACGTTTGATAAGTGATACGAGTTTGTTATCAATGGCGAAACGGTATTGTTTGATGACACTTGTGCATTTGTATGGAAAATATTGCATGTCTGGATTTTTTTTAACAGACTTAGAAAGTAGGATACCTTTATATATTAAGTACGCATTAAATTGTAAGATTTAATGCGTACTTACCCCGGGGAATACGGATGCTTCAAATAACAATAATTGTAATTTTTAAAGTCGGTGACGAAGACAAAAGATTCAACCAAATTGAACGCATCTACTTTAGATATTGTGTTAAAAGCTCGGATTTGTGCCCGGTTATAGGCATTAGCCTCGCTTCCTATTACATAGGACCTAAACACATTGTAGGTGGACACTAATATACCTCTGTCTTACCCTTCGAGTAACACAGGCGTGATGGTATGCTAAGTATCTAATTAACCACTAACAAATAAATTTAAACCTTAATTTCAATAATATAGCAAAATATCTGTCTTTATTTAACCGTCATTTGTAATGGCGTATAAATAGTTACATACAAATATATCTGCTTGTAATTTAAGACTATCTGCTTAACAAACAGACTTTTCAATATCATCAGCTAATATTTAAACAACCTTCATCAATGTCGTTTATTTGAATCTGATTCCTACGCAATCTTTTTCCAAATAACAGCCGAAATTGGAGTTCTTCAAGGCAGTTCTCAGATAACATTCTTTCACATATCTTCATAAAGATCTCATACGTGTACTTATGTTATCGTGTGTCGGTATGTGTATCATAAAACTGAGCTATAAAACAGACTAGAATTACATTTGCATAAAACAGAGTTGGTTTTTCCTTAAGTATAAACATAATATTATGGCTAAAACTTATTTTCAAAACATTAATAACCGCGCAGAACTTAATTACCATCATGATTAGGTCCACCACGTTAGCCTACTGCGGGTTGGCAGACTTCACACGCCGTCGACAAAATCTCTCAGATATGCAAGTTTCCTTCACCGTTTTCAGCGAGTGATAGCTAATTATGTTACATGATTACAAAAAAAAATAGAGTTGCGTGCCTTGGTCTCGAAGGACTTGGCAGTCCAATGGTCGCATCATAAGACTGCTTAAAATATAAAATTTTATTGCAATATGGGTATATTGTACCTGTTACCATTATCATTTTTGTATTTGTTATGCATTTTCCATGCCAAGATTGTATTACCTCAAAGTCATAAATTAAGAATGTGAAGGTAAATATTGACCTGGCGGATGGGACTCGCGGAAGCTTCGCTGGTTCGAATCCTAACCGCAGTCGAAGTTTTCCTTCACTAAAAATAACAAAACCTCTTTATTTATTCTATAATTCAATAGCTTCCGAACACCACCCGTACTTGTTTATGACAGCTATACAGGGGTGCCACTACCGGAGCCGTCGTGTCGCATTACTCTTATGTAATAGGTCTGTGGGGTGACCTACATCCCCCACCTGACGATACGATCGTAATATGAGGCTTTTATTGGAAGAAGGACAATATCATTATAAAAATTTGAAATTATTTAAAATTAGAAAATGACAACATTATCGCATTGGGTGCAAACCTGTTAGGATGATGGTGATATTGAAATAAATTATAAAAAGGAGTGTTTGGGTAAAATACGACTTACATTCGCCTGTATTCCCCTAAAGGTTAAGCAAAGGTGTACTAATGTACACCGACACTTCGCCAGTGTGTATAGGACCCAGGTAATAACGGGCGACCCTGTTGCCATCAACCAGGTCCAAATCCAAACTCCGAACTGCTTTTAGGAATTTCATAAAAAAATCCAATAACTTTTTGCTCAACCTACAAATTGGACCTCTAACGTCGCAGTCGTATTTAGGAACACTAGACTAATGAGGCAGTCGACTAAATTCGACTTGTAATAGTGAATATATTTTCATTTTTGTTTATCGTAATAAAATGACAAAGAAGTACCTATTCGGGTCGTCCGATGCATAGCGGCAACCGGAGCCTTTAAACGCCAGCAAACCCATTGGTATCACTCAGCAATGTAATCTTGAAACCTTAGTTATATGTTTATGTAATTTCACTGGCTACAGTGCCCCTTAAACCAGACCACAATAATAATGTTAGCACAATATTGCGTAGCAGCTAGAGGTGTAAAAGTAACGAAAACTAGCGTACCCTGATGTATTCGTTACTATGCCAATCAGTACTCGTTACTATCGTATCGTTACGTTACTCGTTACTTTTGATCATCGCATCGGGTCGTGTTTCATACGTAGCCGCGTAAGATGCTATATTTTAACTTATTAATAGGTAGGTTAACTTATTAATAGTAATTAAGTAAATTGGGTAAAAGTACAAGTAAACTGTAATTTAATTACCCAAAGCGTCTGACGGAACACTACTGAATTTGCAATCGATTTACTGTTTTGTATATTATATCCGTCAAAATCACAATCATGCAACCACTAATTAAATAGAACAATTAGGTATTGAATATTATTTATAACAATAAAATTTTAAATTTTAACGATAAATCAACATCAAATATTATAGATTTTTCTCATAATGAAATGTTTCTGTTCTAATCTCAAACTTTGTCTAAACCATTCCTTTATTAAATTAAAGGAACTGAACAGTAAACAGACAATCAAACATCTCTCTTTGCAACGTACGTTTTTAAAATCACAAATCACTGAATAAGCGCGCGCATGCGAATAACGATGTACAAACGATCCGCCGACAAACCGTTCAATTCTCGCATCAGCAATACGAAAGTACTAACAGCAGTACGAAAATACGAAAAATGCGAGTAACGAAATAAATTTGTGAGTAACGTTTCGGTACTCGGTACTAGATGGCGTACCCGTTACTCAGTACCGAATACATACGGTTTGTTACAGTTCTAGTAGCAGCAGAATTTGGTAATGAGATGGACCACCCCTATCGAATCGAGTTATACGTCCAAAAATATTTTCTTACGCTTCATCCCGATTTGGAAGTCATTCGGACGGGGACCCTATTATGAAATCGTTTTAAAATTGTGCCCCGAGAAGAAAACACGCTATTAATATGTGTTGTATATGATTGTATTTTCACACTGTTTTCCCTTCCAGGGAGAGAACTCCAAGCGAGGACATGAGGTACGTTGGTAGTATTAGGCCTTGAACAGTGTCGTGGGCTTATTACACCAATACTGCATGAATTGGCCGCATCTGCATCCATACAGATAATACACATTACTTACAAATAATCAAGCTTATGTTTTAACTCGATAATAGAAAGAGACGGAAAATACGGACGATTTCAGTTTGAAAATGCAGAACTATTTTCCATCCCTGTCTTTTGACGTGGTGCTTTTAATTGCATTGAGCTTGCTTACTGTCGCTCTCAGAGACTAATTAACATTTTATTAAATGAATTGTTTACTAACAGTGATGTCCAATACAATAAGTCAAAGTCTAAACATACAGGGGTCCAATTATAAATATACAAGGGCCCAAGTCAAAATATACAGGGGGGCAAACAAAATATACAGGGGGGCAAACAAAATATACAGGGGCCCAAGCCTAAGTATGCAGGGTTCCAAATCAAAATAAACAGGGGCCCAAGTCTAAATATACAGTGGCCCAAGTCGCTAATTAAGGCGGATCGTCTCGAATTCTTTGTTTGTTTTTCGCAAATTGTAAGTCTACATTCTAGGTTAAAGGCAGAAGAAAATCAGTCATCAACTATTATGTATTCACAACTAAGTATTAAAAATTTTGCTTGAAAATCGTTATAACAGATTCAGCCTAAATTGTCAATTTACACTGCTCCGCTACAATAGCGACATTTAAGCAAAATTTTTAGTACGCAGTTATAGACAAAGTTTAATGGATGTTGATATTCTTACAACGGTCTGACGAACAACTTGCGAAAAACCAAAAATAAATACTGAATTTGGAGAACCAAGGAGAGATGATACGCCTTTGTTGTTGTTGATTGGCATCCCTCCCTCCCTCTCAATCGCATAATAATCGCGAAAAAAATAAATTATGGTAGGGCCTCTGATCACTGTTACCTAATGATTCATTTACGTTGAAGTCTCTGAGTTCAGCAGTAAGTGTATGTGTATTACCTTTATGTTGTCTCCTAATCACTGTGGCATGAAAAGCCTGTTTCACTGTATTTTGCATCCTTAAAAAACTTAGGACCACCAGGAGATAGAAAACCATGCTTTAGCCTCTGAAGCCCATCAAGTTAGTATTCATGATTACTATGGTCTAATCTCATCGAAAACAGACCTTTAAGAGTGTATAGATTCGTAAACAAAATGGCGAATATTTCAAGAATGGCGAAATATAGTTAATACTTTTTTCTAAATTGATTTCGTCAGTCCCCATGCACTGCATGCATGCATGACACAGGGAGGATTCAAACCCTGCACCTGGGTTGTTTCGCACCTTAAAAGGGCTTTAATCTTTGCAGAATCTGAATACATCTTTGCCTTTTCGATAATCGGAGTGGGAGGGGGGATGAGTGGGGAGTAGACTCTTAATCCGTGTACAAATCAATTACAGACACAACAGAAAAATCTAACGTTCTCGAGCGCCGAGTTCCTTTTATAATTTAGTGAATTAACGGTTTGCATACGCAGCAGAAACACAAAAAAAAAATAACATTATCTTACCTTACATAGAAAAGAAGTATACTAATTAGTCCTTATTAGTAATAACTGCGTCCCATGTAACAAAGGACGAATATTGCCATTAACTGGGCACAAATCTACACGCTGAGCTGCTACTGAGAATTTCATTTACCAATAAAACTTTTCTAGACCTGGAAACCTTGCTTTACTCTGTATCCTGCGATACTATTTGGTCTTTACGCGATGTCAGCGCTGGAGTAATGTCCTAATGAGGCAGTCAATGTTTGATAATACAAACTAAGTATGTTTTACGCGCAATTATTGGCGTAATCGCTGACAGTTTCACCTAAGTCTTTCCCATGGCGTTAGCGATGGCGTGGTGTTGTGCCAATGACATAGTTTCATCGCGACTTTCTTTACCATGTTGTGGGCTCACAAAATATTTGAGATCATTGCCGTCCTCGTCAATGATCTTCCAATACCACGTACATTATTTTCAACTTGTCACCAGGGTTCCTAGGTACCTCTTCGGAAAATACAATACTTCGGAACATACCCAATCCCTGAATTAGTATAACAGTAAATAGAGAGAGTTTAACACTTATTTTAGGCGTGCCAGTGGCCTGGCAGCCATTGGTTCAACAATCACTGGAGCTCTTCAAAACTTGAACATCCCTGAAATACATTACATCCGATGTCTTCAATTCGAATCTTCGTTCATCTTCGTTCAATCAAAGCATTCAATTCTACGTCGGGACGTCGAATTGAATGCTCCGATTGTCAGTTTTGTGAACGTTTGTAAATTTAGGTCAGATACATTCCGAATATTGCAGTATTCAAAACTGACAAAGGGAAAATACAGGAATATGCTACAACATTTCCAATGACGCTTTGTAAATGAGAGAGCAATGGGGGCTGATCCCAGTTTAGTTCAGCACGATAAAAACAAAATATAGTAGTAGACGTTCAAATACGTATTAACAAAGGTCAAAAGGACTAAGAACAGTTGCCCGCCCAGTTGCTCCTATGTGATAGGGACTGAGCCTATTGCCATTAACCGTGCACAAATCCAAACCCAATAACTAGGAATTGAACTCAGGAGTCAGGACACAATGTCAAGTAGACCATTCAACAATATTGACAATCATCACATATTTTCGGATTTCTTGGTGTAGAAGTTCTTAAAAATAGGGATATTTTAAGGGCAACATTAAACATTATTAGATATTTACAATGTGAGTGTTAGCAAGGTTAAGCTCATGAAAGATTCACAGGAAATCGATCTTTATACCTACACAATCATACTAACAAGATTCTAACCGTAGATTAAGCAATGCCATTCGACTAATACTCAGCTGATATAACAGAAATGATTAAAGTTCCGTTGGCCTAACATATTATCTTCTGATTACTTTAACAGTTCAACATGACAGTAATATGTGCCAATTGAACGGAAATTGAATAACCGTATGCAGGCGTAGCAATGGTTGAATCTGTCACTGTGATTATTTCTGTGAAATTTCACAGCGAATGATTTTCACTTGGCCTTTTCTGTGAACTCAGAGCTGTGAATTTCAAACGATTTAACTCCGTTCAATTACACTAGTGTTGCTACCCGTTCATTTAAGATGAACGATATGTGATTGTACTCCAATTTTTATAAGCAGTCGTTACCTATGTACTAGTAAGTACCTAATTGAAAACAGAATTAAACTAATACTACCAATACAAGAGTACACAAGTAAAAGAAAATATGTCCGGTTCAAATGATTTACGAGCTTTTATGTCAAAGGGCAACTAGAGCAGGTGTGACAAAAAAAAACCGTAGAAAAATCGTTTATTATTTCATAAATGATTTTTCACAGATTAACTTAGTACCAGCTGTATGTGTGTATTCACTGTTGTCACAGATAATGTGTTATCTATAGTGAGGAAGTGCTGTTAAAGCCTGAGGATATTGTGCGAAGGATTATTTGTTTAAGTAATCTAAGTCCAACACTCCTCGAACTTCGCTGATGCGTGTTCTTACTACCGTTTCAGTAATTTGCAGTACAGTATCTTAGGCATAAGATTGGTTAAGGTACAGAAGAGGCAATTTGGATTCTTTGTATATGCGGCTACAGGTCAACCTATACACTTCCACTTTAAGCTGATCTTATGGTTCCATACAATAAGAGACCAACGTAATCTGATGTTGTAGCCGTGCGTACGCATTCAAAGCCACTTCTCAGTAGGTATATTTCTTATTTTAATGCCATTTCAATCGATAAAACGCTATTTGCGTTAGATTGTCCAATTTCTCTCTCTCTCATGAGTTCGTGACTCTTAAGAAATTACTAGTTGCTCCAGTCCTAGTGCAAGAATGTTTTCGAGGTAAACGTAGTAAAGATTTTAGCTTCCATTCCCATCTTGCCGGAAGGTAACATCAAGTAAATAGTGTTGTGCACACATTTGCAGACCACCGCATGTTTACGTAGGACCGCCGCCGCCAACAATAAGAGCACACGGTATTTGCGACATCGTAAATACGAGTACCGAAATAAATATTTGGATAGATAAGATAGGTTTGAGTTAGATTCTTAAGGTATAACGTTTGATTACTAAGTACTGGCCGTCTGCTTGCTTTTTTTTAAATTGGATGTCTCGAAAAACGAGCAGGCGAGCTGCCTGATGGTAAGTAGTCATCGCCGCCCATTGACATCTGCAAAACCAAAGGTGTTGCAGATTCGTTGCCAAGTCTATTTAGGGGAAGGAGAGAATGAGAAGGAAGGCGACTATCGCTCACCGAACGAAGCGCAGTAGCGAAACGCTACTACTCGGACGTCGGTCTTCTGCGAGAGTGTGGTACTTCCCCGGTCAAGCTGGCTCATTCATGCTGCGAACAACGTGGCCCTACCACAACAAAATCTGTAGGCTTTTTTTTAATAGTAATGACATGACATGACAAACTGTTTACTGCAACATTTCAATGACTTTCATTGGTTAAAATTCAAGATAGGACTACAAACTACTTTTGTTTAGAGAGCGGAGCGGAGACTATCCTCTTAATGTTAACATGGGTTTCTGAAAAGACCAGAAGCATTAAATACCATTAGACGGTAATGAAACACCTCCATTTACTTGTAATTGAGAGCGCTTTTAATTATACTGAAATAAATCGCGGCAACTGACCCGCAATTTGCCCATTCATACACCTATCTCTGTCTCTCATATTGTTCCATCTCTCTCTTCCTCGTCTGTTATTCTTTCAGCCGGTCTGATGGGCATTTAATTGCTACAATTACTGCTAATCCCATTAAGCGTGCGTCCGCGAACCTGCTTTTTTATTAACCTCGAATAAGCTGTGATTGTATTATAATTGAAACCTACAATTATTTGGATGATAATGTAATCGTATTTGAGATAGATCCACAAGACACGTATTGATTAAAATTGATAAAAAGAAACTTGATATCAAGACCCCTTATTTGGCTAGGACTAATTGTAATAAAAAATTTAAGTTAAAGAATTCATTTTCTTGGATCATAGCTATGATTATTTCGTCCCTACACCTGCACCTACAAGTTTATTTGAAATAAAAACATTTTAACTTGAACTTTGAACATTGCCGAATGGTTTTGGACCTAAACTCTCCTAAATATTGAAGACTTATTGTTACGAAAGTAGCGTTATCTCTTACTAAAAGAACTTTTACTATGAAATTTTTCCGCCATAGTGTAGTTAGGGTTCAAGGGTTCAAATCCCAGGTCGAGCAGTCTGTGAAACTATCAGTAGCGGCTCGGAGTTTTGTGCCCAGTTAATTGCAATAGGCTTGCCCTGTATTCCTTAGGACTTCAATATACCGAAATGTGGGTGTACATAGTACACCTCAGCCTAACCCTTCGGGGAATACAGGCGTGATGGTATCTTAGTAAGCAATCACATAATTAACCGTGCCAAATATTGTTTTGGTTTACAGATATAACTTAAACTCACCACATAACATAACATTCTCCTTACATTCGCCAGACCTCAGTGGATTCCTAACGTGTCACTCTGTGGTATTGCCATGTACAATAACAGCTATTGACAGCCATTGACCCAGAAAGCCGGAGCCAGGAAATTAACTGTCATGGCGGCTTCAAGAGACCTACTGTAGGAATACATGTGGATATCTTCTGGGACCTATTCGCTAGGTTTAGAGTTATGAAATACAATAAATCGGCAATTTAGGATAATTTTTACTATACAGGGACACTTCGTTTTTTTTTAAACATTATTAGCAATGTGGGTCGCACATTACTAGTATTCTTGTGAACCCCTTGTGCTAAGGTAAATAAAGGTTTTGATTTTATTTTATTAAGATAATTCATTACATTACATCGTTTCCTCTCTCCTACATTGCTGTGCCCGACAGGGTCCATATCGAATAAAATTGTAAAACTTACCATCCATGTAAACTACATTGTGGAATGCAATAAGCATTGAGTATTGAGTAATAAGCTAAATGCTTGTATTACGAGTGGGTTCACGTCGGTAGTGCAATGGGTGGGATTTGAACCGGCAACCACATGATCGCAAGTCCGACGCCCTAGCCATTAGGGTCTAGTCTCAGACTTAGACATAGAAAGTGGTCGTTAGTTTTTGGGTCTTACTCAATGTCATTAGGCATTCTCTCCATTATCTATCTCGACATTATGCTGAAAAGCAATATAAATTAGGTAATATGAAATCATGAAATAAAACAAAATAGATGATATGAATTCTTACATCTATTACATACATACCATCACGCCTGTATTCCCCGAAGGGTTAGGCAGAGGTGTACCAATGTACACCCACAATTCGCCGGTATGTTTAGGTCCCATGTAATAGGGGGCGAGCCTATTGCCAATAACCGGGCACAAATCCAGACTCCGAGCTGCTACTGGGAATTTCATAGAAAAACCCAATAACACTTTGCTCGACCCGGGGATCGAACCCAGGACCTCTAGCGTAGCAGTCGCGCTTAGGACCACTAGACTAATGAGGCAGTCCATCTATTACATGGTATAATATAAAGTCGCTTGCGCTGTCTTTTCGCTTAGATATTTTAGACTACTCAATGGATTTTAATGCAGTTTTCAGCAATAGATAGAGTGATTCAAGAGGAAGGTTTATATGTATAATACAAACATATTGCAGTACAGAAAAGCCGAGAAACCATTCGGTATTCGGTGGTAATTTGGTCGCAAGCTGGACACACACAATAAACACTAATATTTTCGTGTGTATTTGCGCGATTTTAAAATTCCATTTTATGCCTACATAGCCGTATGGCCAAGTCCAATTATTGAACTTCATGGGTCGAGGCTTAGCCCTGAGGCGTGTCGTAATCCAATCATGGGGCAGGTAACGCCGGGCGACAGTTTTGTCGCATCATTGAGTCGCACCCTCGCGTTCCTACCTACCGTTATGAAGGTACTTGCGTAGGGTTGTACGATTTGTTTTTGAAAATTCTTATTTTTCTATAACAATACTATTGGTCACGTTCAGCACGTGATTGATAGTACATTTTTTTTTTATTTATTGCAAGGAAGATTTACAGAAAATTAATAAAGATACAATAAAAAAATACAAATAGGTATTCCCGTGCCAATTACAAATCTTCACTAATAAATTATAAATGTCGGAAAACATGAGAGCTGTTAAGTATTATAGGATAAAGAAAGTAGTTAAGATGTTGATTAAGATAATGTAGTGACAGGAAATAAAAATACGTTCAGATGGTTTGATTGAACATATAGAGATAAATGCGATAGGATTATAGAAAGCCAAATACAGTAGAAATGCCTAAAAAGTACGCTTGGAAAGACACCCTTACTGGTGTGGTCCTTTAAAGTGTTAGATCCGTATTATTGCGTAATGTATGACAAGATATGAAATGAACTAAGTAAAAAGCGTTCTTTACTTTCTGCCTACCTTTGTGAAAAATTGCTTCCGTGTGTTTTGCGCCCGTACCAATTTTATACGTTTTGAGACGTTGAGAATAAGAAAGGCAAGTTTTAAAATATTAATTATCTAATGAAACGTTTTTATTTATAAAGTGTTTTGTGGCTAACCGGAGAGTCGAAGTTACTATCGCTACGCTTAATGTTATTATTGTAGCAATACACAGTTTATGAAACAAAAGAAATTATTTTATAGGTTTTTTCTAACAAAAATTAAATATATTATTGTATTTTTCGTGTCACCCCTGTTTTCCGATGAGGTAGCGCCGTGGATGGCCCTCAAGCCCCAATGCGCCGTCTAGGTAACTTCCGATAGACACGGTACTTGTGTGTGGTGTACAGTCGGCAGCACATCAAGTAAACACAAAATGACAAATTTTCCCAGTTGATTTTGAACTTAATCATCAACATTTTAAGGTTTAAAATCATTAGGAGAAATTTGACAGTTTTGTATAACCTGACGTGCTGGCGACTGTACCTGAGAACAATTTACTGTTATAAGTTAACATTTTATCTGGCCTTCAATCTTTCCACACAGATCCAATTTCAGGATCATATATTTTATTTAGATAATGATGATTTAGAAAATCCGAATCTAATATATCTATAGAAATTTCTCCTAGAAATTCCAGGGTTCCATGCCATGGAGTACTCCAAGGCATGCACCTCCGAGTTTTGGGAATCATGTGCGAAAAACATCGTGAGGAAACCTGCGTGCGAGAGAGATTTTCTCTGGCGTCTGAAGTCTGCCAAACCGCAATAGGCTAGCGTGGTGGACTATACCCGAGCATCGTCAATTGGACGAGTAGATTATTGAATATTTTAGTCACGGCACATCACTGAGTGACAACATAATGTTTATTTTTTTATGTTATTTGTATTACGTTGTGTATTCTTTTATGATTTTAATTATACCTATTTTTTTATTTTACGCAACCAGCGAGTGTTACTGGTAAGGCTGTCTCTGTCTAATTAGCGCTAGTTAAATACTTGATAACAGTTAATTAACCATTAAGCCAGCGTTGTTACACGTGAAGACAATGATCGTATATGTATGGTACTCAGGGACGACTATTATTTGCTAAATGTGTTTATTTATTGTTGGAACCCACTGTTTTTCGCTAATTAAAGCTGGTTCTAAGCTTTCATTCTTGAAGTCTCGAGATATAATTAGTTTTTTGGGCTTGAATATCCAATTATACGAGTAATTCCATTTTCAAGTTTCCTTACCCTTTCTTAGCTAGTGCCAAAATGTTATTAAAAAATTAAACCTATTTTACCAACCCGGGCGACAAACGAAAAACAGTGAAAAATCGTTCACAAACGATTATTAAAATACAAATATTAAAAACGGCCACGTTTATTTTTTTCTAACAAAACATGAACGCGATGTGTGGTCACCATTTCCAACATAATCTAACCGACATCTGTATTTAGAATTTCCCTGCTCAATCAGTTATTTTGTCGCTCAATCAGTATTTGGTACTGGTATATAAGATAATAAACCGTACATCAAGTACGGTTTATTATCTTATATACCATGTGTAAGCAGAGTACTTGTACCTAAAGCGAAATAATGTTTCTGTGATAAAATGTGAAGTTACAACGAAGTCTTCACTGAGTGGGTAATAATAATGAGTAAATTAGTTCGTTACTCAGCAATCTCGACGCCTCCGTGTTATCCAATTAGTGGTAGCCCTCCTGAAGTAGGGATTCCACGCTCTAGAAGGCTGCAGTAGGATTTGCATTTTAATAGTGTTATTTTCGTATGTTTTTTTTTTGTAATAATTTTAATATTGGGATAAATAGTCGAGCAGGTACAGTCACCATCAAATATATCAGAGCGAACAAACTGTTCATAATTATCTGAGCAACTAGGGAAATTAAACTATATATCAATGGAATAAAATACATGTCCGGATGACAGCTGCCGTGTGTATTGTTCATTCTAAAACAGCCTTTGTGTCGCTGAGATATGGTTTAATTTCTATAGTTGCTCAGATAATTATGGACAGTTTGTTTGCTCCGATATATTTGATGTACTTTTAGTTACATATACGAAATTTTGTTCAAAGGCCATAAGGCTACAAAGTATTTTATATTGTATTAGATTAATTCTAAATTCTAAATTTATTTATTAAGATAACAATAATCCATCGTGTTAGTAGATTAATGAAATGAATAAATTCGCAGCAACCCTTTCGCGCTAGGGCTGGTATTGGACGTATATACTAACGTACAGCAGTAAGGTACCAGCCCGGTAGAAACTCTTGAAACCAGTTTCCTTAAGTAGGTATTTCATAAATATTATACATTTTGGATGTTCATTTTCTTTTCACATAATATGCAAAGTAGCTAAGTCCGTCCAAAGACATTACAAGAAATTAACCAATCTACGTAACATAGTTTTCAGATTGTTATAGAAAATACTTTTTTGTTATTTGCTGCAAAACTTTCTTCATGTTCAGTCACTTTTCTGACTTGACAGCTTAAGTTTAAAAGACTTTGTCACCATAGTCGCAGGGTGTTATAGTTATACGAAGTCGTGGCGGCGCGTCGCCGGCGGACGTGGTAATTTACTAACCGAGACCCCCCCCTCCCTCCCTCTTCCCTACAGTCTCATCATCCCCACAATCCTGTGTTCATGTTAAAGCTATTGCACGCTATAATGTTTTTAAGTTGTGCATCCCTAACGATCACTGTCAATAATTAAAACTTGATATTCAGCCACATATGTACCGTAGATGATATTTCCATCTAATAATTGAAAAAAAATTACCGAAATTACATTTATGCATGCCCAATTTATTGGAAACCTTATGTCATTTCTATATTATGATTTGTTCTTCGATTCAAATGTTATTGATTTTCAAATCTTGTCCCCAACCAAAGCAGAAACCAGACCCCAACGTATTTGTATGTAGGAATGTTGATATATCATTGATTTCCTCCTCTATAAGAAAGGACTTTGAAGTAAAACTCTACTCGACTTTCTGAAAGAAAACCAGCGTCTTCGCTCTGAATTTTTAAATTAAGCCACTGTTCCACAAATTTCATAAAACAGGGTACACAATCATTGGTAGAAGTTTTTTGTAGTTTTGCCGCTATTTGTTCGATTACGTAATTTTTAATCATATTTCCCATCAATTACCGCTAACTTATAATTAGTTCGCCTTACACCCAAAACAAAAACAACATCAATTAATCATACCTTTCTCTTTCAGGTAAAGAAAATGGCGGAAAGAGTAGCCAAATGCCGTGAAGAAGTTTCTAAGAGCAGAGAGAAGTACCAGTCAGCTTTAGCGGAGATCACAGCGTACAACCCTCGCTACATCGAGGATATGACGACCGTCTTCGAGCGCTGCCAGCAGATGGAGGCGCAGAGGCTCAAGTTCTTCAAGGATGTGCTGTTCAGTTTCCACAAGTGCCTCAATATCAGTCAGGAACCTACGTGAGTACATACATTTTATAACTATAAGGAAGGATGAAATTTACTTAGTTATTTGGTTTTGAAAGGACCACTTTTGTTGGATGCAAGGACCAAAAAATCTTGATGGAATATCAGTCTGTCTCATTAGCGGTCCATTGTCCCTCTGATGGGTACGGATATTCTCTAATTTAGATAAGATAAGGCTACTCTACACATTCGTTTAGATGAAGACGTATTAGGCTTCTCTACTCGCGGGTCTATAGTGGGATCGCAGAAAGCTCACATCTGATTAATATTTTTGAGAACCTAAACAACCACTTAAAGATTAATAAGTTAGATCCATACTGGTTTCTAACACTTACGCGAATATTAGACATTGAAATAAACTACTTTTTACAGATTTTATCGCGTTATATTGATATTTTTAAATCGTTGCAACGTCGGGAATTTAAAAATATCAATATAACGCGATAAAATCTGTAAAAAGTAGATTTATTTCAAAGTTAGATCCATTCAAAAATTCCCTGACAAATATGCAGTTGTAAGATCAACTTATCATTTAAATACATAACATTTTCAGATTACCCCAAATATACGAAGAATTCCACCATACAATAAACAACGCTGACAGCCAAAAGGACCTGAAGTGGTGGGCCAACAACCATGGTGTGAACATGGCGATGGCGTGGCCGCAATTCGAGGTAACATACACGGCTGCTACAACGCCTGCATACCGACCCGTCCACTCACCGCGCAATGCATTACTACTTAAACGATTATATCGTAAACTTTATGCATCTTATTAACGTGAATGCTTATAGGCAGGTTTAGTTGCATTCAGTCCGTATTTGTTGTGCGGATTTTGTTAAACCATGTACAATGCCAATAAGCAAAATATTATTATTCTTTTTATGTCTGAAAATAATTAAAATAACTGAAAGATTCATTGGACATACCATCAGAGGTGTACTAATATACCTGTACAGTTTGCAGGTATGTTTTTATCGAATGTGCACCAGAAATCATTATGATTAAAATTATTTAACTCCGATATCATACAGTAATAACAAACAGATTATTTATTTACTTTCTTGAATTCAGTCATACATACCTAATAAGTATGTTAAATACGTCAAAGCAAAGCAAAGCAAATCTTATTTTTGGAAATTCATGTCCAGCTGTGAGACAGTAAATGATGAAAAGAATGAGCCCACTGTTGAACAAGATAGATTGATCAACCTCCTTTCACCGATATCTATTAATGGGTATCCGGCAGGCAGTCTCTCCGTAATAAAGCAAAATTCTCTCCATATACCTAATATTGTACAAATATAGGTATATAACATGGTTTAACAACAATCTGTGTAAGTATGTAACAGAAAAAACTCTTATTAAGGCATTAGTAGGATTAGTATACAAACTAAGCATGTCTACATTTTAGATATTCTTCTAAATATTTCCTATTAGATTTATAAAAATTATAGTATTTAGTTGTTTCTTATAATATTTAGATTTCTTCTTAGATTTTCTAATAATTCTATGGTGGCCACACTCTGCCTTGTTTTCTTAAATTATCTCTTATAGATACTTTATTTAAATAATGTTGAATGACGAATAGTTAAAAAAAATATATTTAATAACTCGTCTTTAAGATCGGAAAATTGTATACGTAACTATGACTTTTTAGTTTTTGAATCAAACAATGGTACATAATGAAATTATTTTAGCACCCAGTTTTCAAAATTGGTCCTTGCCCGACTTTAAATTTGGGTCCTTACAGTTTGTGGCCACTGCGCTTGTAGTTAGACCTTCAACAGTCCTGTTATCACAAGGTCCCCTAATACCGAACAAACAGCAATGTTTGATCAAGATAGTTACGTTTCGACACCGCCTTACCTCGCATACCGACCGCGAAATACTAACATACTGCAAAACTTAAATAATTTGAACGGATTTCCTTCGACAATGCAATATTTTAAAATTTATTGACGACCTAGAATGAGTGAATGAAATTGTTTTACTCAGTTTCGGGTCAAGTCCATTGTAATTGCTATCGTAAGATTTTGATTAATTTATAACAATTTTAATTATTGCTGGTCACACCATTTAGGTAAAAAGAATTTATTCACAGCACTTAATTACACACTGTCATAATAAATAAATAAAGGTCATATGAAATGGAAATCGTAATCATTGTAGGTACTCGAACAAAACCACTTAAGTTTACCCAAAAATATAACATTACAAGTGATATTAAAAGGTTGATACGCCTGAAACGGATCCGATACCTAACAAATACTTGGCGGAAGCGTCCGCTGTGTTCGCCCGTGTGATCGCGACCGCGCGGCGGCCTCTCCCGCGACCAGCGACCGAGCCGTGGTCGCAGGCGATCCGTCGGCTTCGGCTCGCCCTGCCCGCGTACTGCTTCGGTGTGGATGAGCGAGGCTCCAGCCGCGTGGCGCCCTCCGTCACCAGCAGCCAGTGCTATGGCAGCAGCCGGTTCTATAGCAACCCGCTGATGGTACGACCACGGTGTAGGTTCGGTGGCGACCAACGTGAACAGTAGTGTGTGTGATGAACCTTATTTTTCCAAAAAAAACTTTAATCCAATTTATTTACGCAATTTATTTTAACTTTGGAATGGAAAAGAGATACATATATGTAGATAATTAATTCACACAACTATTGGTCGCGTTTTTCTAGCACGGCTTTATGTACAAGAGACATCAGATGATTTTGTGAGAATATATAACGAAAGGGTTTTCCGTACCTCATAATAAAAATTCTGAAGGTATTATGTTAAGTTTCGATAGTCATAAAAGGCACTACAAAAATTAACGTTCAACTTTTTCGATATTGTCATTGAAGTTTTTTTTAACACAATAGTTGAACTTTAAGAAAGACAAAAACTATTATGTTCCACAAAGTGCACTGTAAATCGCCTGTCATAAAGCCAGCACTGGATATAAAAACGTGGTCAAAATCCAAAACAATTCTGCACCGAAGGGCTTGGTGGTGTCACACGAATTTACACCGTGATGTTTGATGTTAAACAACAATTTCGCTCATAGATGATCACTGCACCACTCATTGGAGATATTGGGCATTTACACTAGGTTGAAGGATGATTGACAACTTTTTAGATGACCAGACGACCGCAATACAAGATCACTGCAAAGGTCTTAAATTCTTAGATGCACTAGTGATAATGGCTCGAGAATGCCCGCGTTTGGTTACTCGTGGCTGTCTATTGGAATTTTGAGTGTAAAAATATATAGGAACTTGCTTTAACGGTGAAGGAAACTATCAATTCAGGACTCCATACCGTAATTAGTACACACTAATTACTAGCTAAATAAGCTAGTATATTGTAGGTTCACACGAACCTACAATATACTAGCTTATTTAGCTAAGTTTAAGAGCTAACATCAGGAATATTGAACAAATACCATAGCCATATTGGCTAGTATTGCTGTTCAGAAGTTAATTTTCTGTCAAATCAGTTATATTTAATACATCATTAATACACTAAAAAATCTAACGCAATCGAAGTTCCAATTCGACAGATTTCACGATTTGGAATTAAGTCAAATCAGCTACCGTCGAAGCGTAGAACTATCGGATTTGCCAAATCCACTGAATTCGATAACTCATGCCACAGTTTCCGAATCCGATATCAGGTTACCGAATTATTCTGCCTAATCGGATTTCGATTCGCAAATTTCCCTGCTAAGAGGTAGGAAAGAGAAGGATCGTTAGTTCAAAAAGGTACTTTTAATATGAAACTTTAATGCGGGGATGCAGTTGTCCGAAGTAACAGTGGTCTGTAACCTTAGTAACCAGTTTAAGTACGAATTTTTTTATTCTGAAATCTCGACGCAGTCATATGAAAGAGGTGCACAGACATTCACTCATCCACACTGAAGTAGGGGTAGCAAAACAAAATGCAAAAATGTTTTAGACCAGCACGCAATATCACAAGAAAAGGGAGGTATCCGTCATTTTTTGTACCGCCAAATCAGAATGCAAGGATAATAAGGTTAAATCGGCACCACTAAATATAAAAAAATATATGAGGAGGATTGTAATTGTAAATTAAATCGCAATGGTACACGGAATACCATAAACAAAACATGTAAATATATAATATTAGACATAAAAAGAATTTCAAAATGATTGTCACCTACAAATATGTGAAAACAAAAATGTCGGATAAAACTTCCGCCACGAAGGACCGACAATGTTCCTTGTTTTTTTATCTAATAGCATGAACTTTGATTTTCTCTGTTAGTCCCCCTAGTGCAATAAGCTTGATATTACCTTCTAACGAACACCGGCTTTGTATGGACGTGTCTGTTTACCTAATTTTTAAAATTATTATTTTTTTACTTGAGTTTGCATACGCGCAACGAAACGTTGGGAAGATATATTTTTGATAATTTTACCTAGTATTTATTTATTAAGCAAAGAATAAGTATTTATAAAATTGTTGTTATTTTTTTTATTCTTTAATATGTGTCTAGATTTTAAAGAGACTATGCTAAAAAGCCGTAAGCAAGTCTTTTTTGTGAGAATTTAATTACTATTGTAAAAATATCTCGCATAAAATAATTGTCAGCTAGTAAAAAAAATACGTCTTAATAAAAGTAAATAAGAGCAATATCTCCCAACGTTTGGTTGTTCACGCCGTGACCGCTTGTGACTGGTGTGTCGGTGACCCAGGAGTACACCGAGGAGTTCCGAGACATCGCCAAGGGCAAGTCCAAGGAGAGCCTGCCCACCGGGCCCATCACGCTGCTCAACCAGAGGCCCGTCAGCGAGGATGTACGTTACCCCACCATTTAGTAAACACGCCACCTTACGAACAACAGCGATGGTGATTGAGAGCTGTGGTAGGCATTTATATGAACGGCGGCTATAGAGCCGGTCCTGTAACACGGGTTGTTGTTAAATTACTCCGCAAATTACGTATAACAACCGAAATCTCGAGATGACAACGCGCCGATGATAGCACTGGTATTGTTTGCGTCTGTAGGTGCATATGGTTGTCATGGCAAACTTCAAGAATCGAGTCTATTCTTTTCTTAAAGGCCAGAAACACACTTGTTACCTCTCCCAGTGTTGTGGGTGACAGTGGGCGGTGAATCGCTTACTCGCTTGCCACCGTCTTCTATAAAAAGAAATCAAACTTAGTAGGTACAATGAAATTCTGCTGAGCTGAAGAACGTGAGATATGTTTATTTACGTTGCTATGGAGAACGTCCACGTCATGTTGTAGACGAAGCTATTCGTCAGTTTATGTGTTAAAACCATGTATATCTTTGAATTTGTATTCATAACGATATTTTTATGAAGTTTTTTTGTCGAGTCACCAAGGAGAGCGAGGTACCAGATTTTTAGGCTGCCGTCGTCGATCCTGACAACTATTTTGACTTTATGTTAATTATGTAGTTATTTAAGTGAACCCGATCATCATGCTGCTGAACCAGTGATTCACCAGTGAAGATGTACGTTACAGCATATTTATTTTTATTATTCGATACTCCACTAGCTGCTAGTGACTTCGCGTCTTAGCATGAGTTTATTTTAGGTATATTTATTGTATAAAAACTAATTGGAGAAGGAATTGAAGGTTTTGCTAGGAGAGCCTGTTGTTTTGCCATCACGCTCTTGAAGCATTTTTAGATTTTCTTCTCATGCCGTTTCTTTCAGTCATTTCTACTAGGGACAATTTGACGTTGACTTTACCCAACGTTTTGCCAATCCGTAAAAACTGAAATTTGTAAATTCGAACGTCAGGTACGCCAAACACCATCGCTGTCGTACGTAAGATGATGTCACGCACGCGCTAGCCGCGTCACACTTAGTGTTGCAAGCGCTGAATATAATTCTGTACAATTTTTCAAGTTTCCAAAACTTGTACAACTTATATCCAGTAGTTACATGGTTCAAATGAGAATGAATCCTATTTAAAGCCGGATTGGTATCTCGTACTCGCTTTATATGTATCAGCATGTCGGGTCTAAGAGTAGTTTGATTTTAAAGGGATGAGGTCATTCTCATTTTAATCTATTTAGTCCTAAGTGCTTCAAATTTATATGTATTTTTTATATTTTTTGTTATCGATGTTGCATGATGAATGTTTGCTTCAATCTAAAGATATGCATATCGGCATGAATTAACAAGTTAACCCACGTATTCTATTTTATTTATAGTCAAATTCTATTTATTTTAAAAGTATATTTAAGTAAATGTTTAAAATATTGATCAATAATCCCCGAATAAATTACATAATTATTTATTTTTATAATAGAATAGTTGGGTGGAAAGACCAAAAAAATCTATGCTGTGCCTAATTCATAGTATAGTGCATAATTATGTTCTTACAAATTGGTACACACTGAAAAAGCTATTTTGACATAGTTAAAATTTGGTCCTTTCACGCCACAACAATCTCTCAAAATTGCTCAAATTTTGAAGCTTCTTTATCACGTACGCTACAGGAGCTGCCCCCAATCAACTCGAACAACAAGACGAGCAAAGCTGCAAACCACACAGACGCTGCAGCGCCGCCAACAACTATCGTCAATAACACCGCCCCCGCTAACAACACCATTGACAAAAAGACCATTAGTGCACCTATCGCAGTTACGTAAGTATTGGAAGACAGAAAAATATATTACTCAGCTGTCCAGAATATAATTAAAATAGATTGATTACGGTCGCTATGACACTACGGACTATCGAGCTACCATAGAGCGAGCCAGAACTAGCTGTGCAAAGAATAATAAAAGTGTCCGGTCCTTATATCCTATCCACATATATCCTATCCATGTGAATTTAATCAGCACACACCCCACCACACCAGATTGATAAAGAAATTAATTTAAATGTAAGTTCTGGGTCCTTACAGGCATAATATAGGATTCCAATTTAGTCACCTGCGGGTCGTTAAAGGAGTGATTCTACACGTCATACTAACCAACATTCCGTATAAAAATAAATGTGTTCTGTCTACTTTTGTATAGGAAGATATATTATTTACTAATTGGCTATTGTTTTCGCAAGAAATGATGTTCATAATCAGATGACCGGTAGAATCACCCCTTTGCAGGTGACTAAATCAGAATCTTATATACGTCTATAAGGACCAGAAATTACATTTAAACCTTTCTTAACCGATTACAAAAAAGAATCTGTCCTTTCTTACCTTCCCTCTTTAAATCTTTTCTGAAATAACCCCATCCTTTCCCTAACCTTGTCCTATTAGCATCGAGCGCCTAGAGATTTACGCGTGCCCGTCGGACTGTGCGCGTGCGCACGACGACTCGTTCAGCGGCCACTCGGTGCGTCTCGCCATGAAGCCCGACGTCTCCAACAGCTCCAGATACACTATAACCGATATGAGCGACCTGTTTTATGACGAGTTAGTTCTGTTAACTGCTATAGAGTACTTACTGTTTGTCATACATTTACAGCTGATGATTTGGTCATAATTTGTAGATTTTTTTGTAAACTCATCCAAAAGTTTCACGTTGTCAATATGCGTCCTTAGCTATCTGCAGAGTAAACAGTAATAGTCATTATACATCGTGGTTCAATGGCGTTATTTTTTTTCTTGAACTGACTTACAATTTATAACCTTCCTTTAATGGAGTGATTGGTTGAAAGGATGGCTGGAGTTTGAGGGGCATCGCATATCGTTCCTCCACAGGGCTATTGTAAAAAGCATTATCGTCATTATGCATAACTTTTGCGTTTTATGCTGGAAAGGTTTAATCGTCCTCGGTTTAATGGATGAGCCTTTATATCGCCAAAAAACAACTGCTTTTCCCATACGTTATATCGAGTTGAATGAGTATTGCCAAATTTTACAGATTACTATAATTATCTTTTTGTATTTTTAGGCATTTTCCATGCAAAGATTACCGCTAAGCCACTGCGACCCCCCACCCGCCATGTCGAAATTTGCCTTCACATTTTTAATTTACGTCTTTGAGGCGACGTCAGTCGGGTCGCGGTGGCTTAGCGGTTATAGCGTCTGGTGTACTTAACCAGAAGACGCAGGTTCGAATCCTGCCCGCGGTCCTATTTTTCCTTCACTAAAATAACTTAGATTACTATAATTCTAAAAACCTTCCACTTCCAGTAACGGAACAGCGGCAGCGCCTAAATCGAACAAGACATCACCAGCTAAGGACAGCACCAAGGGCCAAGAGAACCCGTTCGATGAGGACGAGTGGGACGAGGAGTCCGGAGGAGCGCTCACCGACACCGGAGAGCCAGGAGTGCCCGTACGAGCCCTCTACGACTACACCGGCGCGGAGAGTGACGAGCTTAGCTTCAGACAAGGTACCAATGTCATCAACATAACATACCGTCACGCCTGTATTCCCCGAAGTGTAAGGCAGAGGTGTACTAATGTACACCCACATTTCGCCGGTATGTTTAGGTTCCATGTAATAGGGGCGAGCCTTTTGCCTAAACTGGGTACAAATCCAGACTCCGAGCTGCTACTGAGAATTTCATAGAAAAACCCAGTAACACTTTGTTCGTAGCAGTAGCGCTTAGGACCACTAGGCTAATGAGGCAGTCATTAAACACGGGTCTCCTCTTAAATAGAGAGGGGGGCTATAGTCCACCACGCTGGCCTTATGCTGGTTGGCAGACTTCACACGCCGTCGAGAAAATCTCTCAACCCTACATTAAAAAACTCACATATCTAGTCTAATATTATAAAGAGGAATCATTTGATTGTTTGTTTGCATCGAAAGGCTCTAAAATTACTAGACCGATTTGAAAATTCTTTCACCAATAGAAAACTACATTATTCTTGAGTGACATAGTTAGTATATATAGGATAGCTAGTTATCTCATATTACTACTTTGCCATCTGAAAAGAGACCATCATTATCAGAGGATGTTTCGGTGTTTCTTCACAGGGGTCGTCAGTCTTCAAATAAAAAAGTAGAACAATGACGACTAAAGGTGCGAAGATGATTTAGTTATAGAATGAAAATAATGAAATATCATTTATTAACACCAAGAGCACCGATCTGAAACTGTTTCAGTTCAAAAAACATGAAGTAGGAATCGAATGGAGTGCTAATATGCATATTTCTTCTTAGAATCAATCCCTCGATTTGTGAGGCGTGCTGAGGATATTACACGTCTGTGCCCGGCGTTGCATCGCGTGGCCTAGCTTTGGTGACCAACGCGGTAACAAGAATTATTATGTACATACACCGCCGCACCATAGCACTCCATTTTATTACTACTTAAGGCTAAAAGTTCAGCTTTGGGTGCCAAGTTCAAGTTTTTTCTTGGTTTTTCGCAAATTGTTTGGCTATAACACATATTTAGTACTTGAGGTAGAAATTGCGACATCAACAATATCTTATTCACAATTGAGTATTCAAATTTTTGCTTAAAAATCGTTATCGTTGAAGATTTTAGTGTAAAATAGACGATTCGGCAAAAAATTACAATGTACACCTCAATATCCTACGATAACGATTTTTAAGCAAAAGTTTTAATACTCCATTTAGAATAAGTTATTTTTCATGTCGCAATTTCTACTGCCATGTACCTAGAATGTCGTATAGCCGAAAAATTTGCGAAAAACAAAAAAAAAATGAATTTTGCGATATGCTGAAGGTTTAGCCTTAAAGAAACAATATTGAAAATTAATCACTCCAATCTTCTTGTTTTCCAGGAGACCTTTTCGAGAAACTAGAAGACGAAGATGAACAGGGCTGGTGCAAGGGACGGAAAGACGGGCGGGTGGGGCTGTACCCGGCCAACTACGTGGAGCCGGTGGGCCACTAGCCCGCGCCCGCCCCCCCACCGCCCCCCACCCACGCACCCCCGCGCGAACCGTGCCACGTGACGAACTGTAAAGTGTGAACTGTGCTCTTAGACCCTAGACGTGAATGAACGTAAGCTTGTGTAAATTCAAATATTTTTGGATGTTTCTTAAAACGATTATTTACAGTAGCAACACTTAACCATTTATCGACACTCTGTAAAATTGTACAGCTACACATAAAGGTATAAATTTCCAATATGAGCTGACCTCGCAATGAATAGCCTTTCTAGACAATGAGAGGTTAGATTATACTGGTAATGCATAGCTTAAATGTGTCGTGTAGGCAAGTGGTTACTGTGCAAAATTTGACCACTAAAACGGTATAAAGACAAAATTATGATCGTAAATGTTTCGTATTCATGATTTTCCCAAAAACTTTCGATATTTTTGCCCTATATGACTTTTTTATTTAACTTTACTTGCTCGGCTGTTTGGCCATGCTTATTTCAGCGAGGCAAATTACATAACTTGAACTGTGTCGTTTAGAAATTAAAATTATGGGAATTTTACTATTACGGATAATCAAAAACACCTTTTAGTAAGTAAATACCACTTGAAATTGTGCTTTGAAGCAAATTTTGGCCTAATAAAATATTTAAATAAAATATGAATGTCTATAATATACGGTCGACTGATGTGTAACTAGCACTACATTTATGTATCGTTCACACTTTTATTTTTAAATAAATGGTCCCAACACTACTCTGAAGCATTATAAAAAAACTATTTTTAGTATTATAATGTAAATATTTTATGGAGGTACTTAGTCAAATTGAACAATGGTTTACTTCAATTTAAAGTACATAAAGTATTAAATTAATGAGAAATAGTTGTAAATGAAAGAATTGAACTTTAATGTGTTAGAGTTAAGGTTTCTTCTCCCAAAGCACATGCAAATCTAAATTCAATGTGGCCGATAAATTAATGTGTAAATGCAGGATATTTAATTAATTTAATGTTTGTTTAATTAATTTATGAGCGTGGAAATCTATAATATGTTTTTTATAATAGATATATAAAATAAGTGATGTTCATTCATATCTGGGGTCGGGAGAAATTCATTTCAAGTGTATTGTTACGATATCATTATGTGAACGCGTGACAGATTATAAAATTAGTTCGTTTTATATTCGCGAGTCACGATGTAGTCATTATAATAGTAACAGGTTTTAAGTACATTCAGATATAACGTATGATTGTGTTAACTTCTATAACGAATAGCTATAGATATATTAATTTCACACCGCCGTGCAGCAAACAGCTTTAATACGTCTTATGATATCATTTCACTCGACATCGAACCCTCTACCCTGTGGATCGAGCTCTTTTAGATGTATTTAACAAAACAATTTTTCTATCTGGACATTTTCGTAATAAATTTTTGTATATTTCTATGGAAACAAAATTCAAACAGAGTTTTTTTAATGTTTTGTTTAAAATTTAAGGGTGGTATTCGGATATTTTTGGATGGAAATCTATGTAGGTACAATATGGAAACCAAAAATTGTTTACTTGTAACTATTAGTGGCTCTGCCCTTGCGCAGGCTCCACTCCAGACACGCTATTTTGATGCATGAGAGCTATTTACGTGATAGCTAAAGTATATAATAGTATAGAACCGAAGGTGTACTACTGGACATGTATCGACTATTTATTTATATAAATTTGACTGGCTAGTCGACTAATAGTCGATTCAGTCCATCGGTTGTAAATAAAAATGTAAAAAAAAAAACAACATGAACTAGTAGCAAACGTTTGATGCCCACAAATCGGATCCCAAATCAATGAGTTGAACAATACCATAGCCGGTACATCTCTTATAATACCGATGAGGATTTTAGCTAAGCCAAAAAGTGTACGCCAATATAAAATATTTAGGTAACAAATTATACCTTTAGGCGGCAATGGGATTTATTTTTTGTGATATAATGGTACTGCTGAGTGGTCGCCACTGCACCTAGTTGTGTTTATGTACATACACGATTATTATATATCTTGTCGTGCTTATAGAATATTTATTTCCCATTGTATATAATGTAAAATGCATTAATAAATGTATGTAAGTTATAACGGGGAGGGCGCGCAAATCGCGGGACTGATCGGTGGCCTAATATTGTGAAGAGGCCCACAGTGGCCCGTTTTCTAACTTCCATTTACACGAATATGGTTGAAGACCATACGACGCGTACGCCCCCTCGTTGTTTAGGTTATTAAACAGTAACGATTATTAATATATTACGAGAAATGTTTAATCTTTTCTTTTTCCCTTTTATACCTCGTTTTAAATATTGTTGTATTGTGTAATTATAGATGGGAGTCATTACGTTAGTCGAGGCCGAGTTTCAACACTTGACTCGTGAACTGTCGCTCGTGTTAGTCCGTAGCTGTTTTGTTTTCATTGTTATAGGTTCAGCGACCATTTGTGAGAAATTCTTTGTATTATATAATTATCAAAGAGGGTGGTTTTGGACCACATATGTTAATATATTATGAATATTGGTAAAATAAAATTGTTACATATGGTATTGATGTGTTTTATTTGTATATTTTCGTTAAATAAACTGTTATACAATAAAATAGAAATACGACCAAATTGTAAATAAGTTTATGTAATATGTAGTTGAATATCTTCGTCATCAAATCAAAACCAACTAACCAAATGAATCATCTTTCGAACAAAATAGAACGATTAAAATCGACAGATAATTTCTATCTCAATATAAAAACAGACGAGTTGCTAATCTATAAAATTTAATCTCTTCTTGTCCTACAGATTTCGAACAAGGAATGTTTTTTGACGAATTGGAATTGAGATGTCGGTATATTTGATTTTTACAAAATCTACCCGCTTATGTTTAATTATTTTTATTATGAGCTCCGATGCCGATGTGTAACCAGGCAGTGTACCGCGAGCACTCGGCGAGTGAGGCAGCATTCCGATGCCCTCGTAGTTTTACATAGTTGTGTAGTCTCGAAGTTTGGTATAGATCATCCTATTTTCTTTTATTCAGCGTCGCCTGAGCCGCGTTTAGATTTTGCATTTTGTCTTTATTGTGGGGTCTTGAAACTACAAATAATTTTTCCACTTCGCGAGTGTTATTTTCACCCCCTGGGGTAGGTAGTGTTGGTCAGTTAAGATTTCGCATAACCCGTGGCTCTAGTGAACACCCGTGATAGTGAATCGGTAATAAAATAGTGTTTTGTCATGTGCAGTGAGACCATCACGTTCGAGGCGCCGTGCACCTGTACGCGGTTCGGTAAGTAACTAATTTATAAGATTTCTATATTCTGTAAAATTGACGATTTTATATCTTGTTAAAATATTAAATAATTATTCGTATAGGTACTGACAGTCTACTCAAGATGTTGGAAGCCGTCGCTAACGTTATTTCTTTTTAAACATGTATCTTGTGGATGTTTGCAAATATTTGCTAAAAATGGGAAGAAAGAAAGGCGTCAAATGTTAGAAGGTACTTACCCACCTTCTCCACGCTTATGTTATTTTTTAAACTCTAGGTACATGTGAAGCTAATTAGCAGGATTAGTGATGTCACACACCAACAAGGGTCCATTGTCAATACATAGCTACAAAGGGGACTTTAAATGTATTTAACATTGATATTTTCAGGTTTCTTGTATCTGTAGTGTCTTAATTGCGGAAGTAAAAAAAAACCGTCATTTAAACTTAAAACATACGCAATTTTGTTATATATTTTACCCACACCAATACGGCAAAAATATTATTTCGCGGAATTGTGTATGCGGGTATGTTTCGCCTTCAGCTAACATTACTTAGGTACTTGACTAAAACAGATTTCACTGCTTGATAGCATAAATCCAGGAACTGTATATTAGCATAAAGAGATGAGGGTAGGTTTGAATAAATATAATGATCATGCCTTTCAAATAACTGTACAGTTTGTTCGAAATAAGTAAGCCGATCGGAAGTTAGCCGTTCCGAACTACCGCGGTGATAAAATCGTTAAATTAAGTGTTTTAATACATAAATATCGAAATTAGTAAACAAAATAATTAGAAATGTGAAACATATACGACTCTAATTATCTTTACAGCGACTCTTTCTATTATAATTTACCACTTCTAAACCACTTGCAGACAACTTCCGATCGGCTTACTTATTTCGAACAAACTGTACATACGTACCATGTCTAATCGAATCCATTTCCTTCGACGTCCCTGAGGGCAGACGCGCGAATTTCAGTTGTGCTCAAAGCGAGTTTTAAATTTCGTCAGCTAATTTCTTGCTTCTGGGGACAGTCTGTTCAGGTCCTCCTGAGACTTTTATGTTGGGACAGTTCTCCCACTGTGTTTTACGCATCACTCAAAATGCGATAATTAACAATAGGTACTTAATATAAATAGTAGAAGAAAGAAGATTCTTCTTCTTCTTCTTTTCTAATATAAATAGTAGATTATTAACCAAGGGGATAAAGCAGTGTCTTCTGTCGCGGGTGACGATTTAAATCGCGAGCGTAACGAAGGACTCGAGGTTTACTCCCGAGCGTAGCGAGGGTGTTAAAAACTTAAATCACGAGCGAAGCAAGGGATTTAAGACGAGTCCTGAGTGTAGCGAGGGATTTAAGTTCACCCAAGACTAAGACACCTTTATCACCGAGGAAAATACTCTACTTTTCGTACTATTTGCGAAAAAATTAACACAATAATAATATGAGATAAGCCTTTTTAGAACATTAACTTATTTATAACAATAAATTAAAATAAACTTAACGTTTTTGAAGAAAACAAAAACGCGGCAAATTCCTAGACTAAATTTTTTTTGTCGGAAAGGCAAAGGCATCAAGCTCATACGGCCTCGTGGGTTTTCGTAATTTTATTTAATAATCATAACTGCATAATAAATGCGTATTCCTTTTTCAAAAAGATGTATAATGCTTTATATATACAAACTCAATGGTGTAAACACAGATGTAAGTATTCCAAATTTAAATCACATCCTCCCCCTAGAGATGAATGAAATTTAGTACAATTTTCTTTCCCTTTTTTTAACAGATTAAAAATGACTATTGTTGTGTTCGCTTTTTGTGGCATCGGATTAATCGCGTTATATTGAAATTATTTTATATATTACTGAGGTGTTAAAATTACTAACACCTTACTTTTTTTTACTGCATCAATAGTCTACTCTGCCCACCAGAGACTAAAGAGCAGTAACAGCCCTTTTGTGATTTTTCGTTTTATTAGTGATTCTGAAAGCGGGTTTCTTAAGCTTTCTATTGAATTAACTTACTTATTTCTAAGACTATTAGAATGGTTTTTATTTAACAGTTTTCACTTACTGCAAACGAAAAAAATTAACAATTTGGCGTGATTTCCCAACTAAAATACAGTATAAATTATACTGCAGATTAAATTTTAAGGTTTCATAACTAAAATGCAGTAAGCAATATAATTTTACAGTTCTTTAGATAGTTTTATATTTCTGGAAAAAAATTAAAAAAAAAATTAATACGCAGTAAAATTTACCGCCATACAAGCTATTTTTACTGCAAATTAAGAAAATACAATTTATTGTCACGAACTCCCAACTAAAATGCAGTAAAATCAAAGCTTGTCGCATTTTAGTTGTGAATACTTAACATTATTATTATAAACTGACTAACACGCAGTAAAATACAGCATTACTGCAGATTAGTTTGGATAGCATAATGACACAGATATGATTATTCCTAGCTAAAGTGCAGTTAATGTTTTAAATACAGAAAACTGTCAAAGGAGGTTGTGCATTCTGCGCAGGGTCCTTTATTAATTAGATGTTTTTTTTTATTTTTGATATGTAAATTTTACATAAGTGAGTTGAATTATTGTGATTAAATAATAAGAAATAAACGGTCTTTAAAATGTGAACTAGCTATTTTTCTTACTGCACTAGTAAATTGAACACATTTTTCTTAAAAAACTAACTAAAATGCAGTATTTTTTGACCTTACTGCATGTTAGTTGGGTTTCTTGACAAAATAACTGATCCAAACGCAGTAATAGGGCTTTTTGCTGCATTTTACTAAGTTTAAAATGGTATTTTTTACAAAAAAGGCTATGCAGTAATAGGCACCAAAAAGAATAAATGGCCATAATAAATTCAGTTATTAAGATATATTTTTTTTTATTGCTTTAAAGTGTGAACCTATGCCTTTACAACCTTTCTGCATTCAAATTTTTTTGCTTATACATTCTGTTGATTTTTTAAAATCAATTCTTAACTTTAAATGCGTTTTACTCGAAATCGTGATTTTGCTGTTACTGCACTTTAGTGTATGGTGGGCAGTACTGGTCCCAAGCGCAACTGCTACGCTGGAGGACCCGGGTTCGATTCCCAGGTCGACCAGTGTTACTGAGGTTTTCTATGAATTTCTCAGTAGCAGCTCGGAGTCTGGATTTGTGCCCGGTTAATTGCAATAGACTCGCCCCCTATTACATGGGACCTTAACATACCGGTGAACTGTGGGCGTACATTAGTACACCTCTGCCTAAACCTTCGGGGAATTCAGGCGTGATGATGTTATGTTACTTTTTTTGTACATTTTTAGTCTATTCAGTCACACAAACGGGCTCACCGTATCACAGAACCAGAACCCAGTACTATACTTACATAATATATTTGTGTTACTTTGTTTTCTATGAAAAACTCTATATCTAGCAGCTCTGAGTTTGTATTTGTGCCCGGGTAATGGAAATAGGCTTGCCCCATATTATACTGGGACCTAAACATATCGGAACTGTGCGTGCATGTTTATCACTTACAACTCTGCCTTAACTCTTTGGAGAATACAGGCGTGATGTTATCTATCCCTTCTTCCCTACTAATATTATAAATGCGAAAGTAACTCTGTCTGTCTGTTACGCTTTCACGCCTAAAACACTCAACCGATTTTGATGAAATTTGGTACTAGGATAGACTAAAGCTTAAGAAAGGACATAGGCTACCTTTTATTGCAAAAAAATAGTTTTGAAGGGGTTGAAATAGGGGGTGAAAGTTTGTATAGGAGTTCCTCATTTTTCAAGATAAAACCATGAAACTTTATATTAAGGCACTTGATAAGAAATAAATAAATATTTGTTCTAGCGTTTTTGAAATTTCGACCTGTGTGGGGATGAAATAGGGGATGAAAGTTCATTGAGAAGTCCAAACAAAGTCACGCTTTCAAGTTTAACCCTGGAACCGATTTTGATGAAATTTGGTACAGAAATAGTGTAGACCTTGGGAAACGATATATGCTACGTTTTGTTGTAATAAGGGATGAAAAATTTTATGGGAGTTCGTCATTGTTGAAGATAAACGCTAAAACTTTGTGTTTAGGCACTTGGTAAGAAATTAATAAACATTTGATATGGGGTTTTTGAAATTTCAAACTGTGTCGGGATGAAATAGGGGATGAAAGTCCGTTTCGATTTTGATGAAACAAAACAAACACACATTGGTACAAAAATAGACTAGAACTTGGGAAAGGATATAAGCTGCGTTTATATTTCGGTAAATAAAAAAGTTGGGCAAATTTTATGGTCTACCCGTGCAAAGAAGTGGACGGAAAGATTTGCAAGGATAATTTGCAATTTCCCGCCAAAATTGGAAAAAACTAAACTGTCAAAATCGTGTAGTCCACGCGGGCGAAGCTGCGGGCGGAAAGCTAGTGGTTTATAAAGCAGGCAGGCAAAATAAATGTTAAAATCCACCATTTTGGTCAAAGTGCACTTGTCTTTCCTTGCCCTATAATAGCGAACAAAGACCGACATTAGAGCATCTTTCGCACCCTTGCGGTTTTGCTTGGCACATTCGACGACAAAACATGTTGCAAACAGCTACCTATCCCACTCACTCTGAGAGTTAAGATACAGTTGATAGATGTTAGAAACATGTATTGTCGTCGGTGGAAACGCGGGGTACATTTTTTTTTTTTTTTTTTTTTATGGTATAACTCGGCAAACGAGCAGGCGAGCTACCTGATGGTAAGTAGTCATCGCCGCCCATGGACATCTGCAATACCAAAGGAGTTGCAGATGCGTTGCCGAGCCTATTTAGGGAAAGGGAGGGGAAGGAGAAAAGGAGAAGGAAGGGGATTGGGGAGGAATTGGGCCTCCGGTCCTCTCGCTTACCGAACGAAGCGCAGTAACGAAACGCTACTACTCGGACGTCGGTCTTCTGCGAGAGTGTGGTACTTCCCCGGTCAAGCCGGCCCATTCATGCTGCGAACAGCGTGGCCCTACCACAACATAGCGGACGTGATAGGCGGGATTAAATTATTTTAATTTCCGTTTTTTCTTAAATTTGGCTCTTGCATTTTTGCTTTCATACGTTTTTCGCCCCCTGCCCCTCCCACGATAGTCACTTTTTTGCCTTTGCCTAACTCTATGGCGAATCTGAGGAATAAGTTCTTAGCGTGCAACTTAAATATGGGGTACAAAGATTAGATTGAGGACATGGTGCCTTCAGAACACATCTATTTTAAGTCTTTCTGTAGATTGTGGGATATGAATAGGTGTAAATAAAATAAAGTTGGACAATTTTAAAAATCTCTTTATTTCATGGAACGCAAGTGCACTGTCACAGGTTGATCGCTTCAGCCTACTGCCGTACATTCTTACAAAACAACGCTTTAGTACAAAAGGAATAAATGTGATTTTCCTGTGACTAATAACATAATTTCAGTCAATTTAGTTATATAATGCCTAAAATTCTGTGAGTTACTGTTGGTTACTTTTAGTGCTAAATAAGGGTACACATCTACTTACATGGTATATTTCACGGGACGTAACGTACAGCAATAGGCTAGGTTATACTCGGTTACATCTATCTAAGCCAAGCTAAACACTACATTAGGTACTGTTTCAGAGCGATGCTGTGAAGTGGTTCTTTGGTATTATTTGTGAAATTATTTTTTTAATGTATTTTGTAAGCTAGGTCGGTCGAAAATGCAATTTCTGCAAATATCATCGCCGAATATGAGTAAAAATCCGATATTTATCAAATTGAAAATATTCAATGCTTATTTTTTATTATATTTTTGCATTTAATAATGCGAAATGTTCGCAAAGCTATGATTTCATCAGCTAGAAAATTTAAATCCTTGAAAATATTCAATGTTTATTTTTAAACCACTCCACAGCCACCCATTGTCCGAAGCACACAGAACGACACTTCGTATGAAATAAGGCAAACAATATTGCTATCGTAGCTCGGTGAAGACGTGAGCAACGCATCGTGTGCACTTAGTGCATATTTGGCACAAATAATCTCTGCACATTTGAACGCCTATTACAATATTCAGAGACAAACTTAATCTTGTGTCAACATTTATCTATTTTATCTAATTGGCTCTAAAGTTTTGCTGGATATAAATAAGATTTGCATCGATATAAACTAGCCTTGGTTGAAGTATAGAGAACTGTGAATAAGCTTTTCAGAGTTCGTTTGCAAAGAACATTTTTATCGTCATTTTAAGTTTTTCTGTCGAACCGTTGGTGTATAGATGCATATTAAGGCATTCTTTATGGTGGAACATGAAATGTCGAGAACATTCCATACAGTATGTTGTTTTTAAATCCTTGGATACATTTGCTACACTCGAACCCTGACCATATCATATAAAGAGCATTATGACTATATTGTAATGATTATCGGTATATGTAAACTAAAGACTACTTATGAGTTTCTATCGATGCAAAATAGTTAAATTACCAAAATCCATACAACATTCATAACTCGCCCGACGTGATATTTTAAATGCAATTACCGAAAAAAATAACGTTAATATTTACATGAGCTAGTATGTATGTACATAAAGTGGGGAGTGGACCCTCCCTCCCTGAGATGTGGAACAAAAACGTGTACTTATTTACAAATCATACAAAAATGAGTATGTAACAAGGTGTAGCTCAGTGGCACGAGATTCCCGAACGTGAAATAATTCTCTTTACAAGGAATATCATATTAGAATTACTAAGACAAGCGTTCCACTTGCCAATATAATAATGTAATGTACGTCGGTATATAAATATGTGCAAGCGAAGCTTTATACGCGTTGGAACTTAGCGTTTGTAATTAGTTAAACATAAACTATTATTTGCAACGATAACAGAAAATTACAACTTAACTTCCCAAGCATAGTAATAGAAAATTGTGACTCTTCACAATAATTCAAAAATTTTTATTTGAAGCCAAAGTTTTGATAAATTCAACTTCAATTTATAATATCCATGAAAATATTATAAAGGGCAGAATATGTGTGTTTGTATGTACGAAGTAATCATTGAAAATTCATAAAATTATTTTACAAATAGATAAGTACATTATCCCCGAGTGATATAAATATATTGTGATAACATTTACAGGAATAAAGTTGCAGACAAAACCTTGTTTTGTATATTTAACCAAACTTGAATAATTTTCTTAAAATCTAAATCTGATAACGCCAAATCCCAACGCGAAACCCGCTCGGGCTAAAACGATAAAAATAACATCTAAAGTGAACTAACAAACATAACATTACACAAACTGGAACCAAAGTCTTTACATAACAGTCAGCGGTACATTATTTACAAACGAAAACATACGTACGACACTAATTAATTTAATATAATAAGATTATTTTTTAAGATAAATACTATGACGTAATGTCTGTATTTAAATTGTTTTTGTGAGACATGTAATATATGAAATATTTTGCAGTTTTCTCAGACAATTTTATTTAGAACCTAAATTCGACATCAAGGGCAAAAATGTCGGTGGCGTACCGATACTGAAGTACGCCGGTTTGAGTCTTGCCCGTGGTCAAATAATTAACGTTTCTATTAGCTTTACTTGTTACCAACCAACAAATAATATATAACATTTTAGAAGTCAATTTTAACCTACTTCTAATCATCGTATCGAAATGAAAATTGGTATGTATAGTATATGTAGTCCAGATGACAAAGCTATGTCTTACGAGTCGATCTGATGATTGAGCCAGGTGGTGGATAGTGAAACTCTTTTGGACTCCATGCCTCATAAGAAATCTGTGTATTAGTAATTTTTTGGCCTTGATTTAGTGTACAAGAAGAATGAATTAACAATTTAAACAATAATTAATTTCTACCCACATCTTATATTATTAAAGAAATAATTCTGTAATTGCAAAATAAAGCGCTCAAGAAAAAAACATTTAGGCTAAAATTATAATATATTTCATGTATCACAAAAACAATCCATTTTGTCCATGTTCAATATCGCTTCGAGATCATAGCCCCTACATATTTAGTTAAATACTAAGCCTGCCTACCCCGCGGGGCTTAGCGAGTATACACATAACCGAGATACATAAATCATAATTTTTTACAAGCCTGTAACGTTTGTCACTATTCTTAGAAGTATGTGGAATAATCTCAATTTATCGATATAGTTAAGTTATAACAATTATCGAATATTCAATATCGATTAATATTATTGACGTAATTAATATCACGTTGTTCGTTCTACTGCCGTTATATCTATCGCAGATATATCGTAGGTTGTATTTTATCGATTGTTTATCGTCGATCGTCTGTGTTCATCGAATGTCTTTGCTATCGATGATTGGATGTAGTTTTCGATTTCGCCGCGTTGTCATGCGGGAATTAGAAGCGTGTTCACTGTAGACACGCCTGCAACTTCTCGATCCACTCCTGCGCTGCATTTGCGTCGCTTGCGCAGAAGTTGTACGTACGACGGCTCGTGCGCAACTGTGAAAGAAAAAAAATGCATGATTTTTCAATTGTACAGAATCTTAAACGCCGGGCGTGTACTATTGTGTACACACGACGCCACGCTAGCTTAATTTTGCTCTTTGAACGACGGTATAGCGTAAAAATAATAGTGATATTTGCGTACAGTTCTATAACTTGAATTTTGTCATATAATTGGCTTGGAAACAATGACGCTTGACGAATTAAATAAAATCTAGTTTTATTTTAGTGATAAATAAGTTTGGAGAAGGTTTTATTATGTCAGTACTATATTCGTCTACAATACTTAATTGGAATTAAATAAAAGACTAGTATTAGCAGCGGATACGTTTTTAGACATACGGAAATATTAATATGTATTAAATACTTACATCAAAGAACGATCGGTCGTCGCATTTCTTGGGCGGGCCGGGGGCTGGCGGTGCCTGCGTCACTGTAATCACTTCCGCCAAATCTGCAGGTGAACAAATTGTATTATGATTATTTATGGACTCAACAATGATTGTGTTCGGACCATTATTAATTTGATGTTTTTGTCTAGATATTTACCTATAAACCCTTTGCAATGCGAGTCTTCCATCGCATCGTAGTATCGCAGTTGATGCTTGATGGAGTCGAGTACGAACCAACTGTATCAAAAGAGAAATTACATACAATATTAGTACTACTTAATTGTTGTCTTTGTTTTACATACTTCGAAGGGTTAGGCAGATGTAGGTCCCTTGTCAAAGGAGGCGAAAGGCAAAGAAATCGCGCTTGGGACCCCTTTAGGCTAACGAGGCAGTTAATTTATTTAATTATTCATTTATTATTATAATAACAATATGAACACAAAAGTATTTGTTTGTCGGGTTCTTTTACATATTAATAAATATGTATATACAAACAAAAGTATATCAGTAGGTATTGTATCCAAAAACATTTAAAAATATTTATTTATTTATACACAAAAATAAGACATTTACGCACGGCACGGTAACGTTGAGCATACGGCTACACGTCGAGCTATACAAATCCAGCTAAGGCTGGCCTCTTATTGAATGGAAAACCTATACAATGCGAGATCAGCTTAAACTGGAACTGTATAGCTTTACCTATAGCCGTGCGTACATCCTAACGATAGTTACAAGTGGAATAGAAATTTTATTTAACTTGGAACAAACATTTACATTATCAAGAATACAAATAGTGATACTTGTCCAAGCTCAGCGATAATTTTGTCAACACACAAATGGATTGTTTTGTTCACAATTGCTCGTTTAGTAAGGAACTACTTCCGCATTTAAAATATCATATTCCTGTTAGCACCGAACAGTTTGCTTTGTCCAGGGTGGCGATGTTATGCATAAGAATATTTCAGCAAACGTTTCAGTTGGAGTGTAACCTTAGGGGCACTATGGCGCAAGGACTTAACAATTTTGTCAACAACGTTATTTAACAGTAGTATACAAAAAACACAGGTCTAGTAAGTAACTCACCGTTGTTTCCACCCCTTTAGCAGTGCTCCCCGCTTGTATAGGTGTCCCTCATGGGTCCTGTTCTCCGCCACGTTGGACGAGAACTGCTCGTAGTACTGCTGTGACGACGACTGAAGAGTCGCTACACCTGATCACGTACAAATTTAAATTGAGTCCTTATCTAATTTGAGTAGAAGTGTACAAAAGTTGTTCTGATGTCTAACCCCGTGTTTCCACCGACGACAAAACATGTTGCAAACATCTATCTAACTCTCAAAGAGTGAATGGGACAGCTAGCTGTTTGCAAATTTTTTTTCGGCAGTAGAAAAGCGGGGTAATAGCGTTATTTTTTTAATTCTAGACAAATTTCTTATTGAAATTTAGGACTGATATTCTGTGTGCTATACGTATCCAGTATAAGCTGACCTTACATTGTAAAGGCTGTTCGTATCAAGAGCTCAGCTTATAATAGATAGTATAGAACGCCTTATATTGTAATTTTTTAGACAATGCCATTTTAGCCATCCAGATGAGATTGGATTTGACAATCTGGGTGGCTAAAATGACATCATAAGTGGTGGATTTGTGAGGGTGCAATGGTTGTGTGGATACCCTCTTAGATCGTCTGCGTCTTGGGGACGCGAGGGTAATATCTGACTGATACCGTAATAATAGTAGTACTTACTTTCGCTAAAGACACTGCCGGTTGTGATTATAATCACCACACTAGACATTGTAGTTCCCAATTTGTTTTTTGATTACGTTATATCCATAGAACAAGTAGGAAATATTCTCGTTTACTAGCAGTAGTGCTTGCTGGCATGTCTAGGTTCTAGCATGAGTGGGTCGGTTTGACCGGAGAAATATTACTTTCGCACAGAGTATCAACGTCAAGTAGCAGTTTGCATACCGTTGTATTTCGGTGAGTGTGGAGCGCCGGAGGCCCATCTCTTCCCTCAGTAAGGGGACTGACCTTGTTTTCTCCTTCCTTTTCCTTTACCGTGGCACGACGTTGTGGTGAGGTAGGATGGGTGGAGTGTGGTGGTTACCTGCGGAGAGTGGCGGGCAGAGCGCGTCGGTGTCGGGCGGGGGCGGCGCCTTGTACTTGGTGCAGGGCGGCGCCCACGCCTCCGTTGTGGTGAGGTAGGATGGGTGGAGTGTGGTGGTTACCTGCGGAGAGTGGCGGGCAGAGCGCGTCGGTGTCGGGCGGGGGCGGCGCCTTGTACTTGGTGCAGGGCGGCGCCCACGCCTCCGTTGTGGTGAGGTAGGATGGGTGGAGTGTGGTGGTTACCTGCGGAGAGTGGCGGGCAGAGCGCGTCGGTGTCGGGCGGGGGCGGCGCCTTGTACTTGGTGCAGGGCGGCGCCCACGCCTCCGTTGTGGTGAGGTAGGATGGGTGGAGTGTGGTGGTTACCTGCGGAGAGTGGCGGGCAGAGCGCGTCGGTGTCGGGCGGGGGCGGCGCCTTGTACTTGGTGCAGGGCGGCGCCCACGCCTCCGTTGTGGTGAGGTAGGATGGGTGGAGTGTGGTGGTTACCTGCGGAGAGTGGCGGGCAGAGCGCGTCGGTGTCGGGCGGGGGCGGCGCCTTGTACTTGGTGCAGGGCGGCGCCCACGCCTCCGTTGTGGTGAGGTAGGATGGGTGGAGTGTGGTGGTTACCTGCGGAGAGTGGCGGGCAGAGCGCGTCGGTGTCGGGCGGGGGCGGCGCCTTGTACTTGGTGCAGGGCGGCGCCCACGCCTCCGTTGTGGTGAGGTAGGATGGGTGGAGTGTGGTGGTTACCTGCGGAGAGTGGCGGGCAGAGCGCGTCGGTGTCGGGCGGGGGCGGCGCCTTGTACTTGGTGCAGGGCGGCGCCCACGCCTCCGTTGTGGTGAGGTAGGATGGGTGGAGTGTGGTGGTTACCTGCGGAGAGTGGCGGGCAGAGCGCGTCGGTGTCGGGCGGGGGCGGCGCCTTGTACTTGGTGCAGGGCGGCGCCCACGCCTCCGTTGTGGTGAGGTAGGATGGGTGGAGTGTGGTGGTTACCTGCGGAGAGTGGCGGGCAGAGCGCGTCGGTGTCGGGCGGGGGCGGCGCCTTGTACTTGGTGCAGGGCGGCGCCCACGCCTCCGTTGTGGTGAGGTAGGATGGGTGGAGTGTGGTGGTTACCTGCGGAGAGTGGCGGGCAGAGCGCGTCGGTGTCGGGCGGGGGCGGCGCCTTGTACTTGGTGCAGGGCGGCGCCCACGCCTCCGTTGTGGTGAGGTAGGATGGGTGGAGTGTGGTGGTTACCTGCGGAGAGTGGCGGGCAGAGCGCGTCGGTGTCGGGCGGGGGCGGCGCCTTGTACTTGGTGCAGGGCGGCGCCCACGCCTCCGTTGTGGTGAGGTAGGATGGGTGGAGTGTGGTGGTTACCTGCGGAGAGTGGCGGGCAGAGCGCGTCGGTGTCGGGCGGGGGCGGCGCCTTGTACTTGGTGCAGGGCGGCGCCCACGCCTCCGTTGTGGTGAGGTAGGATGGGTGGAGTGTGGTGGTTACCTGCGGAGAGTGGCGGGCAGAGCGCGTCGGTGTCGGGCGGGGGCGGCGCCTTGTACTTGGTGCAGGGCGGCGCCCACGCCTCCGTTGTGGTGAGGTAGGATGGGTGGAGTGTGGTGGTTACCTGCGGAGAGTGGCGGGCAGAGCGCGTCGGTGTCGGGCGGGGGCGGCGCCTTGTACTTGGTGCAGGGCGGCGCCCACGCCTCCGTTGTGGTGAGGTAGGATGGGTGGAGTGTGGTGGTTACCTGCGGAGAGTGGCGGGCAGAGCGCGTCGGTGTCGGGCGGGGGCGGCGCCTTGTACTTGGTGCAGGGCGGCGCCCACGCCTCCGTTGTGGTGAGGTAGGATGGGTGGAGTGTGGTGGTTACCTGCGGAGAGTGGCGGGCAGAGCGCGTCGGTGTCGGGCGGGGGCGGCGCCTTGTACTTGGTGCAGGGCGGCGCCCACGCCTCCGTTGTGGTGAGGTAGGATGGGTGGAGTGTGGTGGTTACCTGCGGAGAGTGGCGGGCAGAGCGCGTCGGTGTCGGGCGGGGGCGGCGCCTTGTACTTGGTGCAGGGCGGCGCCCACGCCTCCGTTGTGGTGAGGTAGGATGGGTGGAGTGTGGTGGTTACCTGCGGAGAGTGGCGGGCAGAGCGCGTCGGTGTCGGGCGGGGGCGGCGCCTTGTACTTGGTGCAGGGCGGCGCCCACGCCTCCGTTGTGGTGAGGTAGGATGGGTGGAGTGTGGTGGTTACCTGCGGAGAGTGGCGGGCAGAGCGCGTCGGTGTCGGGCGGGGGCGGCGCCTTGTACTTGGTGCAGGGCGGCGCCCACGCCTCCGTTGTGGTGAGGTAGGATGGGTGGAGTGTGGTGGTTACCTGCGGAGAGTGGCGGGCAGAGCGCGTCGGTGTCGGGCGGGGGCGGCGCCTTGTACTTGGTGCAGGGCGGCGCCCACGCCTCCGTTGTGGTGAGGTAGGATGGGTGGAGTGTGGTGGTTACCTGCGGAGAGTGGCGGGCAGAGCGCGTCGGTGTCGGGCGGGGGCGGCGCCTTGTACTTGGTGCAGGGCGGCGCCCACGCCTCCGTTGTGGTGAGGTAGGATGGGTGGAGTGTGGTGGTTACCTGCGGAGAGTGGCGGGCAGAGCGCGTCGGTGTCGGGCGGGGGCGGCGCCTTGTACTTGGTGCAGGGCGGCGCCCACGCCTCCGTTGTGGTGAGGTAGGATGGGTGGAGTGTGGTGGTTACCTGCGGAGAGTGGCGGGCAGAGCGCGTCGGTGTCGGGCGGGGGCGGCGCCTTGTACTTGGTGCAGGGCGGCGCCCACGCCTCCGTTGTGGTGAGGTAGGATGGGTGGAGTGTGGTGGTTACCTGCGGAGAGTGGCGGGCAGAGCGCGTCGGTGTCGGGCGGGGGCGGCGCCTTGTACTTGGTGCAGGGCGGCGCCCACGCCTCCGTTGTGGTGAGGTAGGATGGGTGGAGTGTGGTGGTTACCTGCGGAGAGTGGCGGGCAGAGCGCGTCGGTGTCGGGGGGGGCGCGGTGGGGGGGCG